>CP125976.1:29701353-30901353 GCA_030063025.1 Avena longiglumis
AGAAACCAACATGGTTTGACATCACCCTATGACCTAAACAAACACAAAACAAGAGAGAGCTACGCCGGCTACCCTCCGAGGAACGCCTAGGGGGTAGACGATCCGAGTGTGCACAGAGATCGTGGTTTCACGAGGAAGACCACGAGAACATCGAATGAGATGAAAACTTGCATGTGCCCTAGCATATGTGTGTGTGGGTGGTTAGAGGTTGGTATATATAGGTGCTTGCATGTGTCCCCTCGCATGCATGCGCCTAACCTAGAGGCGGTTCCGGACCAGATGAGGGTGGAATCTCCCGTCGAGGTGAAACCGGTAGGATAGTGCCCCAACTTGTGAGCCAACATGGTTTGACATCACCCTATGACCTAAACAAACACAAAACAAGAGAGAGCTACGCTGGCTACCCCTGTGAGGAACGCCTAGGGGTGACGATCCGAGTGTGCACAGAGATCGTGGTTTCACGGAGGAAGACCACGAGAACATCGGAATGAGATGAAAACTTGCATGTGCCCCTAGCATATGTGTGTGGGTGTGGTTAGAGGTTGGTATATATAGGTGCTTGCATGTGTCCCCTCGCATGCATGCGCCTAACCTAGAGGCGAAGGTTCCGGCCCGTATAAGGGTGGAATCTCCCCGAGGTGAAACCGGTAGGATAGTGCCCCAACTTCAGAACCAACATGGTTTGACATCACCCTATGACCTAAACAAACACAAAACAAGAGAGAGCTACGCCGGCTACTCCCTGCCGAGGAACGCCTAGGGGGTAGACGATCCGAGTGTGCACAGAGATCGTGGTTTCACGAGGAAGACCACGAGAACATCGGAATGAGATGAAAACTTGCATGTGCCCCTAGCATATGTGTGTGTGGGTGTGGTTAGAGGTTGGTATATATAGGTGCTTGCATGTGTCCCCTCGCATGCATGCGCCTAACCTAGAGGCGAAGGTTCCGGACCAGATGAGGGTGGAATCTCCCGCCGAGGTGAAACCGGTAGGATAGTGCCCCAACTTGTGAGCCAACATGGTTTGACATCACCCTATGACCTAAACAAACACAAAACAAGAGAGAGCTACGCCGGCTACCTCGCCGAGGAACGCCTAGGGGGTAGACGATCCGAGTGTGCACAGAGATCGTGGTTTCACGAGGAAGACCACGAGAACATCGGAATGAGATGAAAACTTGCATGTGCCCCTAGCATATGTGTGTGTGGTGTGGTTAGAGGTTGGTATATATAGGTGCTTGCATGTGTCCCCCTCGCATGCATGCGCCTAACCTAGAGGCGAAGGTTCCGGCCCAGATAAGGGTGGAATCTCCGCCGAGGTGAAACCGGTAGGATAGTGCCCCAACTTGTGAGCCAACATGGTTTGACATCACCCTATGACCTAAACAAACACAAAACAAGAGAGAGCTACGCTGGGCTACCCTGCCGAGGAACGCCTAGGGGGTAGACGATCCGAGTGTGCACAGAGATCGTGGTTTCACGGAGGAAGACCACGAGAACATCGGAATGAGATGAAAACTTGCATGTGCCCCTAGCATATGTGTGTGTGGGTGTGGTTAGAGGTTGGTATATATAGGTGCTTGCATGTGTCCCCTCGCATGCATGCGCCTAACCTAGAGGCGAAGGTTCCGGCCTGTATAAGGGTGGAATCTCCCGCCGAGGTGAAACCGGTAGGATAGTGCCCCAACTTGTGAACCAACATGGTTTGACATCACCCTATGACCTAAACAAACACAAAACAAGAGAGAGCTACGCTGGCTACCCTGCCGAGGAACGCCTAGGGGGTAGACGATCCGAGTGCACAGAGATCGTGGTTTCACGGAGGAAGACCACGAGAACATCGGAATGAGATGAAAACTTGCATGTGCCCCTAGCATATGTGTGTGTGGGTGTGGTTAGAGGTTGGTATATATAGGTGCTTGCATGTGTCCCCTCGCATGCATGCGCCTAACCTAGAGGCGAAGGTTCCGGCCAGATAGGGTGGAATCTCCGCCGAGGTGAAACCGGTAGGATAGTGCCCCAACTTGTGAACCAACATGGTTTGACATCACCCTATGACCTAAACAAACACAAAACAAGAGAGAGCTACGCTGGCTACCCTGCCGAGGAACGCCTAGGGGGTAGACGATCCGAGTGTGCACAGAGATCGTGGTTTCACGGAGGAAGACCACGAACATCGGAATGAGATGAAAACTTGCATGTGCCCCTAGCATATGTGTGTGGGTGTGGTTAGAGGTTGGTATATAGGTGCTTGCATGTGTCCCCTCGCATGCATGCGCCTAACCTAGAGGCGAAGGTTCCTGACCAGAGGGTGGAATCTCCCGCCGAGGTGAAACCGCAGGATAGTGCCCCAACTTGTGAACCAACATGGTTTGACATCACCCTATGACCTAAACAAACACAAAACAAGAGAGAGCTACCGGGCTACCCCGCTGTGAGGAACGCCTAGGGGGTAGACGATCCGAGTGTGCACAGAGATCGTGGTTTCACGAGGAAGACCACGAGAACATCGGAATGAGATGAAAACTTGCATGTGCCCCTAGCATATGTGTGTGTGGGTGTTAGAGGTTGGTATATATAGGTGCTTGCATGTGTCCCCCTCGCATGCATGCGCCTAACCTAGAGGCGAAGGTTCCGGCCCAGTAAGGGTGGAATCTCCTCGAGGTGAAACCGGTAGGATAGTGCCCCAACTTGTGAACCAACATGGTTTGACATCACCCTATGACCTAAACAAACACAAAACAAGAGAGAGCTACGCTGGCCCCTCGCCGAGGAACGCCTAGGGGGTAGACGATCCGAGTGTGCATGAGATCGTGGTTTCACGAGGAAGACCACGAGAACATCGGAATGAGATGAAAACTTGCATGTGCCCCTAGCATATGTGTGTGTGTGTGGTTAGAGGTTGGTATATAGGTGCTTGCATGTGTCCCCTCGCATGCATGCGCCTAACCTAGAGGCGAAGGTTCCGACCAGTATGAGGGTGGAATCTCCCGCCGAGGTGAAACCGGTAGGATAGTGCCCCAACTTGTGAGCCAACATGGTTTGACATCACCCTATGACCTAAACAAACACAAAACAAGAGAGAGCTACTGGCTACCTCGCCGAGGAACGCCTAGGGGGTAGACGATCCGAGTGTGCACAGAGATCGTGGTTTCACGAGGAAGACCACGAGAACATCGGAATGAGATGAAAACTTGCATGTGCCCCTAGCATATGTGTGTGGGTGTGGTTAGAGGTTGGTATATAGGTGCTTGCATGTGTCCCCTCGCATGCATGCGCCTAACCTAGAGGCGAAGGTTCCGGCCCAGATAAGGGTGGAATCTCCTCACGAGGTGAAACCGGTAGGATAGTGCCCCAACTTGTGAACCAACATGGTTTGACATCACCCTATGACCTAAACAAACACAAAACAAGAGAGAGCTACGCCGGCTACCTCGCCGAGGAACGCCTAGGGGCAGACGATCCGAGTGTGCACAGAGATCGTGGTTTCACGGAGGAAGACCACGAGAACATCGAATGAGATGAAAACTTGCATGTGCCCCTAGCATATGTGTGTGTGGGTGGTTAGAGGTTGGTATATATAGGTGCTTGCATGTGTCCCCTCGCATGCATGCGCCTAACCTAGAGGCGAAGGTTCCAGTATGAGGGTGGAATCTCCCGTCGAGGTGAAACCGGTAGGATAGTGCCCCAACTTGTGAACCAACATGGTTTGACATCACCCTATGACCTAAACAAACACAAAACAAGAGAGAGCTACGGGCTACCTCGCCGAGGAACGCCTAGGGGGTAGACGATCCGAGTGTGCACAGAGATCGTGGTTTCACGGAGGAAGACCACGAGAACATCGGAATGAGATGAAAACTTGCATGTGCCCCTAGCATATGTGTGTGTGGGTGTGGTTAGAGGTTGGTATATATAGGTGCTTGCATGTGTCCCCCTCGCATGCATGCGCCTAACCTAGAGGCGAAGGTTCCAGTGTGATAAGGGTGGAATCTCCCGCCGAGGTGAAACCGCAGGATAGTGCCCCAACTTGTGAACCAACATGGTTTGACATCACCCTATGACCTAAACAAACACAAAACAAGAGAGAGCTACGCTGGCTACCCTGTCCGAGGAACGCCTAGGGGGGTAGACGATCCGAGTGCACAGAGATCGTGGTTTCACGAGGAAGACCACGAGAACATCGGAATGAGATGAAAACTTGCATGTGCCCCTAGCATATGTGTGTGGGTGTGGTGAGAGGTTGGTATAGGTGCTTGCATGTGTCCCCTCGCATGCATGCGCCTAACCTAGAGGCGAAGGTTCCGACCAGATGAGGGTGGAATCTCCCGCCGAGGTGAAACCGCAGGATAGTGCCCCAACTTGTGAGCCAACATGGTTTGACATCACCCTATGACCTAAACAAACACAAAACAAGAGAGAGCTACGCTGGCTACCTCCGAGGAACGCCTAGGGGGTAGACGATCCGAGTGTGCACAGATCGTGGTTTCACGGAGGAAGACCACGAGAACATCGGAATGAGATGAAAACTTGCATGTGCCCCTAGCATATGTGTGTGTGGTGTGGTTAGAGGTTGGTATATATAGGTGCTTGCATGTGTCCCCTCGCATGCATGCGCCTAACCTAGAGGCGAAGGTTCCGCCCGTATAAGGGTGGAATCTCCTGCCGAGGTGAAACCGGTAGGATAGTGCCCCAACTTGTGAGCCAACATGGTTTGACATCACCCTATGACCTAAACAAACACAAAACAAGAGAGAGCTACGCCGGCTACCCCTGCCGAGGAACGCCTAGGGGTAGACGATCCGAGTGTGCACAGAGATCGTGGTTTCACGAGGAAGACCACGAGAACATCGGAATGAGATGAAAACTTGCATGTGCCCCTAGCATATGTGTGTGTGGGTGTGGTTAGAGGTTGGTATATATAGGTGCTTGCATGTGTCCCTCGCATGCATGCGCCTAACCTAGAGGCGAAGGTTCCGGCCCGATAAGGGTGGAATCTCCGCCGAGGTGAAACCGCAGGATAGTGCCCCAACTTGTGAACCAACATGGTTTGACATCACCCTATGACCTAAACAAACACAAAACAAGAGAGAGCTACGGCTACCCTCGCCGAGGAACGCCTAGGGGTAGACGATCCGAGTGTGCACAGAGATCGTGGTTTCACGAGGAAGACCACGAGAACATCGGAATGAGATGAAAACTTGCATGTGCCCCTAGCATATGTGTGTGTGGGTGTGGTTAGAGGTTGGTATATAGGTGCTTGCATGTGTCCCCTCGCATGCATGCGCCTAACCTAGAGGCGAAGGTTCCGGCCCGTATAAGGGTGGAATCTCCCGCCGAGGTGAAACCGGTAGGATAGTGCCCCAACTTGTGAACCAACATGGTTTGACATCACCCTATGACCTAAACAAACACAAAACAAGAGAGAGCTACGCCGGCTACCTCGCCGAGGAACGCCTAGGGGGTAGACGATCCGAGTGTGCACAGAGATCGTGGTTTCACGGAGGAAGACCACGAGAACATCGGAATGAGATGAAAACTTGCATGTGCCCCTAGCATATGTGTGTGTGGTGTGGTTAGAGGTTGGTATATATAGGTGCTTGCATGTGTCCCCTCGCATGCATGCGCCTAACCTAGAGGCGAAGGTTCCGGCCCAGATAAGGGTGGAATCTCCCGCCGAGGTGAAACCGGTAGGATAGTGCCCCAACTTGTGAACCAACATGGTTTGACATCACCCTATGACCTAAACAAACACAAAACAAGAGAGAGCTACTGGCTACCTCGCCGAGGAACGCCTAGGGGGTAGACGATCCGAGTGTGCACAGAGATCGTGGTTTCACGAGGAAGACCACGAGAACATCGGAATGAGATGAAAACTTGCATGTGCCCCTAGCATATGTGTGTGGGTGTGGTTAGAGGTTGGTATATAGGTGCTTGCATGTGTCCCCTCGCATGCATGCGCCTAACCTAGAGGCGAAGGTTCCGCCCAGATAAGGGTGGAATCTCCCACGAGGTGAAACCGGTAGGATAGTGCCCCAACTTGTGAACCAACATGGTTTGACATCACCCTATGACCTAAACAAACACAAAACAAGAGAGAGCTACGCTGGCTACCTCCTGCCGAGGAACGCCTAGGGGGTAGACGATCCGAGTGCACAGAGATCGTGGTTTCACGGAGGAAGACCACGAGAACATCGGAATGAGATGAAAACTTGCATGTGCCCCTAGCATATGTGTGTGGTGTGGTGAGAGGTTGGTATATAGGTGCTTGCATGTGTCCCCTCGCATGCATGCGCCTAACCTAGAGGCGAAGGTTCCGCCCAGATAAGGGTGGAATCTCCCGCCGAGGTGAAACCGGTAGGATAGTGCCCCAACTTGTGAACCAACATGGTTTGACATCACCCTATGACCTAAACAAACACAAAACAAGAGAGAGCTACTGGCTACCCTCGCCGAGGAACGCCTAGGGGGTAGACGATCCGAGTGTGCACAGAGATCGTGGTTTCACGAGGAAGACCACGAGAACATCGGAATGAGATGAAAACTTGCATGTGCCCCTAGCATATGTGTGTGTGGTGTGGTTAGAGGTTGGTATATATAGGTGCTTGCATGTGTCCCCTCGCATGCATGCGCCTAACCTAGAGGCGAAGGTTCCGGCCCAGATGAGGGTGGAATCTCCGCCGAGGTGAAACCGGTAGGATAGTGCCCCAACTTGTGAGCCAACATGGTTTGACATCACCCTATGACCTAAACAAACACAAAACAAGAGAGAGCTACGCCGGGCTACCCCTGTCAGAGGAACGCCTAGGGGGTAGACGATCCGAGTGTGCACAGATCAGGGTTTCACGGAGGAAGACCACGAGAACATCGGAAACAGATGAAAACTTGAATGTGTACCTAGCATATGTGTGTGTGGGTGTGGTTAGAGGTTGGTATATAGGTGCTTGCATGTGTCCCCTCGCATGCATGCGCCTAACCTAGAGGCGAAGGTTCCGGGCCCAGATAAGGGTGGAATCTCCGCGAGGTGAAACCGGTAGGATAGTGCCCCAACTTGTGAACCAACATGGTTTGACATCACCCTATGACCTAAACAAACACAAAACAAGAGAGAGCTACGCTGGCTACTCCCTGCCGAGGAACGCCTAGGGGTAGACGATCCGAGTGTGCACAGAGATCGTGGTTTCACGGAGGAAGACCACGAGAACATCGGAATGAGATGAAAACTTGCATGTGCCCCTAGCATATGTGTGTGTGGGTGTGGTTAGAGGTTGGTATATAGGTGCTTGCATGTGTCCCCCTCGCATGCATGCGCCTAACCTAGAGGCAAAGGTTCCGCCAGAGGGGTGGAATCTCCCGCCGAGGTGAAACCGGTAGGATAGTGCCCCAACTTGTGAACCAACATGGTTTGACATCACCCTATGACCTAAACAAACACAAAACAAGAGAGAGCTACGCCGGCTACCTGCCGGAGGAACGCCTAGGGGGTAGACGATCCGAGTGTGCACAGAGATCGTGGTTTCACGGAGGAAGACCACGAGAACATCGGAATGAGATGAAAACTTGCATGTGCCCCTAGCATATGTGTGTGTGGGTGTGGTTAGAGGTTGGTATATATAGGTGCTTGCATGTGTCCCCTCGCATGCATGCGCCTAACCTAGAGGCGAAGGTTGACCCGTATGAGGGTGGAATCTCCCGTCGAGGTGAAACCGGTAGGATAGTGCCCCAACTTGTGAGCCAACATGGTTTGACATCACCCTATGACCTAAACAAACACAAAACAAGAGAGAGCTACTGGCTACCCTCGGGAGGAACGTCTAGGGGGTAGACGATCCGAGTGTGCACAGAGATCGTGGTTTCACGGAGGAAGACCACGAGAACATCGGAATGAGATGAAAACTTGCATGTGCCCCTAGCATATGTGTGTGTGGGTGTGGTTAGAGGTTGGTATATATAGGTGCTTGCATGTGTCCCCCTCGCATGCATGCGCCTAACCTAGAGGCGAAGGTTCCGGCCCGATAAGGGTGGAATCTCCTCGAGGTGAAACCGGTAGGATAGTGCCCCAACTTGTGAACCAACATGGTTTGACATCACCCTATGACCTAAACAAACACAAAACAAGAGAGAGCTACGCGGCTACCCCGCCGAGGAACGCCTAGGGGGTAGACGATCCGAGTGTGCACAGAGATCGTGGTTTCACGGAGGAAGACCACGAGAACATCGGAATGAGATGAAAACTTGCATGTGCCCCTAGCATATGTGTGTGTGTGTGGTTAGAGGTTGGTATATAGGTGCTTGCATGTGTCCCCTCGCATGCATGCGCCTAACCTAGAGGCGAAGGTTCGGCCCAGATAAGGGTGGAATCTCCCGCCGAGGTGAAACCGGTAGGATAGTGCCCCAACTTGTGAGCCAACATGGTTTGACATCACCCTATGACCTAAACAAACACAAAACAAGAGAGAGCTACGCGGGCTACCCCGCTGAGGAACGCCTAGGGGGTAGACGATCCGAGTGTGCAGAGATCGTGGTTTCACGAGGAAGACCACGAGAACATCGGAATGAGATGAAAACTTGCATGTGCCCCTAGCATATGTGTGTGTGGGTGTGGTTAGAGGTTGGTATATATAGGTGCTTGCATGTGTCCCCTCGCATGCATGCGCCTAACCTAGAGGCAAAGGTTCCGCCAGATAAGGGTGGAATATCCCGTCGAGGTGAAACCGGTAGGATAGTGCCCCAACTTGTGAACCAACATGGTTTGACATCACCCTATGACCTAAACAAACACAAAACAAGAGAGAGCTACTGGCTACCTCGCCGAGGAACGCCTAGGGGGGTAGACGATCCGAGTGTGCACAGAGATCGTGGTTTCACGGAGGAAGACCACGAGAACATCGAAATGAGATGAAAACTTGCATGTGCCCCTAGCATATGTGTGTGGGTGTGGTTAGAGGTTGGTATATAGGTGCTTGCATGTGTCCCCTCGCATGCATGCGCCTAACCTAGAGGCGAAGGTTCCGGACCAGATGAGGGTGGAATCTCCGCCGAGGTGAAACCGGTAGGATAGTGCCCCAACTTGTGAGCCAACATGGTTTGACATCACCCTATGACCTAAAAAACACAAAACAAGAGAGAGCTACGCCGGGCTACCCCTGCCGAGGAACGCCTAGGGGGTAGACGATCCGAGTGTGCACAGAGATCGTGGTTTCACGGAGGAAGACCACGAGAACATCGGAATGAGATGAAAACTTGCATGTGCCCCTAGCATATGTGTGTGTGGGTGTGGTTAGTGGTTGGTATATATAGGTGCTTGCATGTGTCCCCCTCGCATGCATGCGCCTAACCTAGAGGCGAAGGTTCCGGCCGTGATAAGGGTGGAATCTCCCGTCGAGGTGAAACCGCAGGATAGTGCCCCAACTTGTGAACCAACATGGTTTGACATCACCCTATGCCCTAAACAAACACAAAACAAGAGAGAGCTACTGGCTACCTCGCCGAGGAACGCCTAGGGGGTAGACGATCCGAGTGTGCACAGATCGTGGTTTCACGGAGGAAGACCACGAGAACATCGGAATGAGATGAAAACTTGCATGTGCCCCTAGCATATGTGTGTGTGGGTGTGGTTAGAGGTTGGTATATATAGGTGCTTGCATGTGTCCCCTCGCATGCATGCGCCTAACCTAGAGGCGAAGGTTCCGGCCCAGATAAGGGTGGAATCTCCCGCCGAGGTGAAACCGGTAGGATAGTGCCCCAACTTGTGAGCCAACATGGTTTGACATCACCCTATGACCTAAACAAACACAAAACAAGAGAGAGCTACTGGCTACCTCCTGTGAGGAACGCCTAGGGGTAGACGATCCGAGTGTGCACAGAGATCGTGGTATCACGGAGGAAGACCACGAGAACATCGGAATGAGATGAAAACTTGCATGTGCCCCTAGCATATGTGTGTGTGGGTGTGGTTAGAGGTTGGTATATAGGTGCTTGCATGTGTCCCCTCGCATGCATGCGCTCTAACCTAGAGGCGAAGGTTCCGCCCAGTATAAGGGTGGAATCTCCCGTCGAGGTGAAACCGGTAGGATAGTGCCCCAACTTGTGAACCAACATGGTTTGAAATCACCCTATGACCTAAACAAACACAAAACAAGAGAGAGCTACGGGCTACCTCGCCGAGGAACGTCTAGGGGAGTAGACGATCCGAGTGTGCACAGAGATCAGGGTTTCGCCGGAGGAAGACCACGAGAACATCTTAATGAGATGAAAACTTGCATGTGCCCCTAGCATATGTGTGTGTGGGTGTGGTTAGAGGTTGGTATATATAGGTGCTTGCATGTGTCCCTCGCATGCATGCGCCTAACCTAGAGGCAAAGGTTCCGCCCGTATAAGGGTGGAATCTCCCGTCGAGGTGAAACCGGTAGGATAGTGCCCCAACTTGTGAACCAACATGGTTTGACATCACCCTATGACCTAAACAAACACAAAACAAGAGAGAGCTACGCTGGCTACCCCGTCGAGGAACGCCTAGGGGGTAGACGATCCGAGTGTGCACAGAGATCGTGGTTTCACGAGGAAGACCACGAGAACATCGGAATGAGATGAAAACTTGCATGTGCCCCTAGCATATGTGTGTGTGGGTGTGGTTAGAGGTTGGTATATAGGTGCTTGCATGTGTCCCCTCGCATGCATGCGCCTAACTTAGAGGCGAAGGTTCGGGCCCGTAAGGGTGGAATCTCCCGCCGAGGTGAAACCGGTAGGATAGTATCCCAACTTGTGAACCAACATGGTTTGACATCACCCTATGACCTAAACAAACACAAAACAAGAGAGAGCTACTGGCTACCTCCGAGGAACGCCTAGGGGTAGACGATCCGAGTGCACAGAGATCGTGGTTTCACGGAGGAAGACCACGAGAACATCGGAATGAGATGAAAACTTGCATGTGCCCCTAGCATATGTGTGTGTGGGTGGTTAGAGGTTGGTATATATAGGTGCTTGCATGTGTCCCCTCGCATGCATGCGCCTAACCTAGAGGCGAAGGTTGGGCCCGTATAAGGGTGGAATCTCCCGCCGAGGTGAAACTGGTAGGATAGTGCCCCAACTTGTGAACCAACATGGTTTGACATCACCCTATGACCTAAACAAACACAAAACAAGAGAGAGCTACGCTGGCTACTCGCCGAGGAATGTCTAGGGGGTAGACGATCCGAGTGTGCAGAGATCGTGGTTTCACGAGGAAGACCACGAGAACATCGGAATGAGATGAAAACTTGCATGTGCCCCTAGCATATGTGTGTGTGGTGTGGTCAGAGGTTGGTATATATAGGTGCTTGCATGTGTCCCCCTCGCATGCATGCGCCTAACCTAGAGGCGAAGGTTCCGGGCCCAGATAAGGGTGGAATCTCCCCGAGGTGAAACCGGTAGGATAGTATCCCAACTTGTGAACCAACATGGTTTGACATCACCCTATGACCTAAACAAACACAAAACAAGAGAGAGCTACGCTGGCTACCTCGCCGAGGAACGCCTAGGGGTAGACGATCCGAGTGTGCACAGAGATCGTGGTTTCACGGAGGAAGACCACGAGAACATCGGAATGAGATGAAAACTTGCATGTGCCCCTAGCATATGTGTGTGTGGTGTGGTTAGAGGTTGGTATATAGGTGCTTGCATGTGTCCCCCCTCGCATGCATGCGCTCTAACCTAGAGGCGAAGGTTCCGGGCCCGTATAAGGGTGGAATCTCCCCGTCGAGGTGAAACTGGGTAGGATAGTGCCCCAACTTGTGAACCAACATGGTTTGACATCACCCTATGACCTAAACAAACACAAAACAAGAGAGAGCTACGCCGGGCTACCCCTGTCAGAGGAACGTCTAGGGGGGTAGACGATCCGAGTGTGCACAGAGATCAGGGTTTCGCCGGAGGAAGACCACGAGAACATTGGAATGAGATGAAAACTTGCATGTGCCCCTAGCATATGTGTGTGGGTGTGGTGAGAGGTTGGTATAGGTGCTTGCATGTGTCCCCCCTCGCATGCATGCGCTCTAACCTAGAGGCGAAGGTTCCGGACCCGTATGAGGGTGGAATCTCCCCGTCGAGGTGAAACCGGGTAGGATAGTGCCCCAACTTGTGAGCCAACATGGTTTGACATCACCCTATGACCTAAACAAACACAAAACAAGAGAGAGCTACGCCGGGCTACCCCTGTCAGAGGAACGTCTAGGGGGGTAGACGATCCGAGTGTGCACAGAGATCAGGGTTTCGCCGGAGGAAGACCACGAGAACATCGGAATGAGATGAAAACTTGCATGTGCCCCTAGCATATGTGTGTGTGGGTGTGGTGAGAGGTTGGTATATATAGGTGCTTGCATGTGTCCTCCCTCGCATGCATGCGCTCTAACCTAGAGGCGAAGGTTCCAGACCAGATAAGGGTGGAATCTCCCCGTCGAGGTGAAACCGGGTAGGATAGTGCCCCAACTTGTGAACCAACATGGTTTGACATCACCCTATGACCTAAACAAACACAAAACAAGAGAGAGCTACGCCGGGCTACCCCTGTTTGAGGAACGTCTAGGCGAAATAAGGGGGAATCTCCCCGTTTAGCCCACATCTAGGGTTTGCTTGGAAAACGAGTACATGGCGAATTATATATTAATAATATATAGTTTATTCTATAATAGTAGACACTAAATAAAGTATGTTGTAAAATTTGATATTAAACAAAAGACCCTTCTTTCAAAAAAAAAGTTAAAAAAAACCCTAGCTACACCGACGGCTGCCCTCGGCGTATGCCTGGCCGTCGGCGTAGCCCTATCCTACTTTGGCTCAGTCTGCCTCCCGACCTCCTCCTCTCACCAACCGCTCGCTGCCGACCCCGACCGCCCAGCAACAAGGCCTCCTCCCCCGAGCTCCACCGCCTCCTCCCCAGACCCCCCGCCTCCCTCTCCTCCCCGCCATCGCCTCCTCCTCCTCCCGAGCCGGTCCCGAGCTCCACCGCCTCCTCCTCACCGCCGCCTCCCTCGAGCTCCACCGCCTCCTCCCTCCCAGCCCTCCCCCGCCGCCTCCTCTCTCCCCTTGCTTGATCGCCTTCCTCCTCCTCCTCCCGAGCCGGTCCCCAGCCCCACCGCCTCCCTCCCCACCGCCTCCTCCCTCCTCCTCCCTGGCAGCCTTCCCTCCTCCTTCCCTCCTCCCGAGCTCGGCCCCTCCTCCTAACCTTCCTCCCTCCTCCTTCCTCCTCCCGAGCTGCCCTCCTCCCGAGCTCTCCCCCTCCCAAGCTCTCCCTCCTCCCCGACCTTGCCCTCCTCCTCCTCCCTCCTCCCTGGCCTTCCTACCTCCTCCCTTCCTCCCCGAGCTCGGCCCTCCTCCCGAGCTCTCCTCCTCCCAAGCTCTCCTCCTCCTCGAGCTCGCCCCTCTGCAGTACCTCCACTCCTCTAGAAGCAAATATTTAATTTTGTTAGATTAAATCTTGTTGTTAATCTTGTTAGAATTTATTAGTTGCATCTATTAGTAGTTTATATCATTTGTTCAGTGATATGCATGCACGAGTTGCTAGGATAAGCCGTTGGTTAGTGGCAAGCTAGCTTGGTCATATGGCCGTTGAAGAGAGAAGCCACACTAGGGCCGTGAGTGTGTTGCATGTTTACTAAGGTGTTCTCTTTATGTCAATGTACAGACTTTGTAGTGTTTCGGGAGTGACCATCCTTGGCGGACTGACTGTCGTTGCGGGAGATGGTGTAGGTGACACCTCGATCCCGTCTCCGAGTTCCGTCGCCGACCTCGACACTCGGTTGATCGACTACTTCCTCTACCACCGAGGGTGAGAATATGTTCGCCTCTCTTGTACCTAGGTTTTATTTTTGTGTCTAGATCACCAAGTTTGTCGCGTCACCTAGGCGTCATCCCGATCGTAAGCGTTACGCGACTTAATATGCATTAGTGGTCTCGCATATTTTGGACCGTAACGCTTATGGCTTTTATCGGGCAGTCGGCGGATTCGTAGTTGGATTTGGTTCTCCCTGGCTCTACCTCGATTCGAGACAGGATTTCGGTGGCGCCTCCTCGTTGTTCTCCGGATGCACATCCTCTTGGCTTTTGTCGACGTGTATCGGAGAGCAGTGGGGAGGTGCCGAAATTCTGCTTGGATCGGGTAGAACCAGGGAGAACTTACCCAATCTACGGATCCGGCGGCTGGTTAGGACCCTCTTTTCCTATTGGACATGTAGGTTGATGAATGCGTAAAAATATGAAGCATTTAATCTCTGTTTGATATAAAATGTTATATTTGTTGTTTGTCTCCCAACAAAGCAGAAGAGGATGGCTGATAATGGGTGGATGTACAGTGGTCGTATTAGTGCGACTAATAAAACAGACGATTGGGTACGGAACACTCATTTGTTAGTGAATGAGTTAGCGCGTGGTTCGAAGGCAATTGTTCGGGCACTTTGTCCCTGCGCTCATTGCACTAAGCGTCATCGTCAGGGAAAGGATGACATGTATAAACACCTTCTGCAATATGGGTACATGTCTAACTATGTCACGCAAGTCGACTTTGCTCGGTACGAACGTGATAGAGGTGAGGTGATGCGTCAGCGGCTCAATGGCAATGAGCACGATGGGATTAGAAACATGCTAGATGATCTTATCGATGCCGACCAGCCGAATTCGCCACCTCCACGGGAGGAATCACCAGAACCGGAGGAACCGCTAGAACCGGAGCCAACCGCGAAGGCCTTCCTTGATATGATGGCCACGGCTAAGAGGCCTCTGTACGAGGGTGCAAAGATTTCTCAGCTCGATGCCATCTCTCAGTGTCTAGCCGACAAGTGCCAGTACTCCGCCACCCGTTCTCACTTTGAAGCTAATCTGAGAACATGTGGTAACATGTTGCCCGAAGGGCATTGTCTGCCCAAAACCTTTCACGAAACGAAGAAACTCATGAAGGATCTCAACATGGATTATGAAAAGATAGATTGTTGTCCAAAAGGCTGCCTTTTGTTTTGGAAACAGTTTGAGGGTGACAAGTACTGCTCCATTTGTAAGGCCTCTAGATATGAAGAGATAAAGGGGAAGGATGGTCAGGTGAGGCAGTCGAAGGTCGCTAAGAAGATACTCGGTATCTCCCATTCATAAAAAGAATCCAGCGCTTTACTTGAGCGAGGAGACGCCAAGCAGATGACGTGGCACAAGAAGGGGAAAAGATACGAGGACGGCAGACGGAAGAAGATGGGACATACATCCGATGGTAAGGCATGGAAGAACCCGATGACAAATACCCGTGGGCGAAGAGGCTCGGAATGTTAGAATTGCGATAGCAATGATGGCTTCAACCCATATGGTATGTCGACGGCCTCGCATACTGCTGGCGGTGTATGTTATTCCTCCAATCTCCTCCCGAGTATTAATGCAACGGAAGACCATGTTTTTGTCACCGATAATTCCGGACACGAGTATCCGGGAAGAACTTGAGTGTCTACATGCAGCCGATTGTGGATGATTTGAACCACTCTTGGATACACGGACGTTGACATACGATCGAGCATCAAAGAGAAACTTTTGATGAAAGTTTGGTTACAATATACTATGCATGACATGCGGCACGCTAACGTGCGGATGGTGTACACTGGTAAGTGTCCATGCCGGTGTGCAGTGCACCAACTTGAGTTCCTTTGGCTAAAGTCGGGTCGCAAATATGTTGCGTTTGACACGAATCGACAGTACCTCAAAAGAAATCATTCGTTCAGAGAAGATAGAAAGAACTTCAAGAAGGGCAAAGTTGTGCATGAAGTAAAAGAGGTACCAAAGTTCGAGGGTGCGGCTGTTGATGCCGAGATACGTGCTCTCGTGCCCGCGGCGCCGGGAACTGGCCATCAATTTGCGGGATATGGTGTAACGCATAATTGGACTCACGTGGCAGCCTTAACGAATCTCGTGTATTACAAGGACCTCGAACTTCCCCATAACATCGATGTGATGCACAGAAAAGAATGTCGGGAGTCCTTTTCACATAGTCTGAACATTCGGGAAGTCAAAGGATAATGTCAAGGCTAGAGTTGATGTTGAGAAGCTTTGTGATAGGAAGAGATTACACATGCAGCCTCCTACCGTCTGGTCGAAGAATTGGTTCAAGCCGCATGCCTACTACTGCCTTGATAATGTCCAAAAGAAGGAGTCATTTAGGTGGCTCAAATACGTCGTGATGTTCTGACGGTTATTGTTCGAATATAAGTAAGGAGTCAATCTTTGACGGGACAAGTCAACGGGCTCAAGAGTCATGACTATCATATATGGATTGAGTCGATGCCGGTGATGGTTCGAGTATCTCCCGAAAAAGTATGGCGAGTGCTTATGAGTTGAGCCATTTCTTCCGCACCTCCGTGCTAAGCGGATATGTCCTCCGGTGATTGAGAAGCTGCAAGTTCAGGTGCCGAGTTGCTATGCAATTTGGAGATGATCTTCCGCCAGCTTCTTTACTCGATGGCACATCTCATTGTGCACCTCGCGAACGAGGCACTATTGGGGCGTGCCATTTCGTTGGCAATTTTGTATTGAGAGAGAGTTTAAGTATATTCGAAGATAGCGGAAACAAAGCCAAGATTGAAGCATGCATAGCTGAAGCAACATGCCTTCGGAGATGGCGTGACCGCCATGACAACCCATCGCCCGATGATGTTCCCACTATGCATAACCCGGTCTCTCGTTACAATGTCGACCTGCCCAAGAATGACCCCAATCTCGAACTATTCCAATTTCCGTGGCAAGGCAGTAAAGGACTAAAATATAGGTTGTCAAGGAAGTATGATTGCATAATGCTCTATGTGCTTATGAACATGAAGGAAGTGGTCGATTTCATTAGGTAAAATGGTGAACACCCTATTTCTCTATGCAGCTAGTAACTCGGTCGCCGTCTAATGCTTATTTTCTCCCTCTTAGCGATTTCACGGATGAGCGATGGGTCGACATTGATCCCTCTCCCATGGAGTTGGACACTCTACTGAAAGAGGGTGCTCCCGGAAATAAAAAAACTTTGTGTCCTGGTTTATGGAAAAAGTAATTTCAAACATGTCCCTCTTACCTTGCAATATGTGACTTGTCGCTCTTATTCCACGTAACTACTGAACGCAACAAATTCCTCTTGTACCTATAGGGAGCTGATCCCAACGTTGAGATGTCAGATGAGCTGAAATGTGTTTCCCAAGGTTGTAACTGTGTCATCATGAAGTATGAGAAGTATGATGTGAATGGGTTTCGCTTCCATACAGAGACGCACCAGAAAGGGCGACCGAATGCAAAAACGGTAAATACTGGGGTGTTCACCAAAGGAGCCGATTCCCTTGATTACTACGGAAGGTTAGAGAATGTACTGGTGACCTTCAATCGCATTTAATGTCGAACTCAATCTTGTTGTGTTCAAGTGCCACCGGTTTGACCCAAGGGTGGTGAGAAGTACCCCTTCCATTGGGTTAGTTGAAGTTAGGCCTTAAACCACCTATAAGCGAGCCGACGTCTTTGTTGTTGCTCACCAAGCCAACCAAGTTTATTATTTGCCCTACCCATGCCGTAAAGCGAACTCCGGGCTGGGAAGTCGTGTTCCAGGTATCGCCACATGGTAACCTACCGATTCCCTCCGAGGACGATTACAACAACATTAAACCTTTAACGTACGAGGGAATTTTCTATCAAGAGCAAGAGGACTTCGGACACTTTGATTTAGAACCGGTTGATCTTGAGGATCTTGGGAATGATGTAGAAACTCGGGGTGAGTCAGTGGTGAATCTACATGACATAAGTATGCTCGAGAAGCTCCATACCGAGAATGACAACGATGATGAGCCTACACCCTTCGATGAGAATCCAGATTTCTACTCAAAAGATAGTGATAGTGATAGTGAGAATTAGAATGTGAATGAGAATGAGAATGAAAATGATAGTGAGTATTTATTTTTTAATGCATTTTATTTTGTCTTTGTGCTTAACTGTTTTCTTAATTGCATTATGCCTTTATTCTTTGTGTATACATTTTATTATGTCTTTGTGCTTAACTATTTTCTCTTACTTAATGCAGGTGATTGAACAATATGAGCAGCGGGAAGGCAACCAGTTCGTCCTTGCTTAATGCTGAAGCAACAAGAAGAAAAGTGCTACACGGAGTGGGAGACAGCCAAATCCCAATCCGCGTTACCCCGATCTTGCTCCTGCTGGCGGAGGACGGGGTCGAGGCCGAGGTCGAGGAGGACGAGGACGAGGTGCCACGGGAGGAGGCGTGGACTTTGACCCACCACCCTCTGCTTCTGGCGACGTGGCTCCTGAGTTGTTCCTGACAGAGCAGCCTTTCAGGGCCGAGAGGGAGGCAGAGTCCGAGAGGGAGGCAGAGTCTAAGAGGGAGGCGAGGACCGAGAGGGAGGCGGGGACCGATACGGAGGCGGACACTAGCCGCGAGTTGGTGGGGCCGAAGAAATTGCAGAATCGTGGGGAATCGGGAGTCCCTGAGGAGAAGTTTGAGCCTAGGACTCAGGAGGCGAAAGCCCTTATTATTCCAGATGGCCTTGAGTAAGTGTACTAATTTGGCAATTTAAAACATTTTATTTCATGTTGGTCATAAATAATTATTGTGTACTAATGTTTATTATTGTGCAGCAATTGGACATTTCCTCCGGGGACGAAGCCTCGCCTTCCTAACAGCCTTGTTGGAGCTCTGATTAGGAAGTTCTGGCCGGTCTATCACATTACCCATGAGGGTGACAGGAAGCTAGCTACCACTTGGGCGGACTACCAGACTACCCGTGTCCCGGCTTTCCGGCAATGCCGATGTCATCATCACCAAGTTTTGGGTAAGGCATACTTCTCGAGTTATGTTCATACTTGATGACCCACCGTGCTAACTCATGACTCTTATGCATGATTGAAGTGCTTTTACCGTGTGGCCGAGGAGGACCAGGAGAAGGCGCAGAGGACTTTGCTTGGGGCTTGTGTGAAGTTGACCCCTGTGTGTGGTACAACCAGAAGGTCACGACCGCTAGCCACTACAGGCTGACAGGCGTGAGGGTCGAAGGAAGACATTGTCGAGGAACCCTAATCCTGAGTACTCGATGGCCGAGAAGAGTACATGTCGGTGAGTAAAATGTCAATGAGATTCTACATTGCTTCTAAGTTGCCATTGCATTGTCTGGAGTTGAGTATTGCATTTTCGAGTTATCCCGATTGGCGAGCCGCATCGACTCGCATGGGAGGAGCTGGTTAGGACGAGGTGGCTCGAGAAGACGAGGAGTTTGCAGCCTTGTCGAGGCGGAACGCGGATAACCGAGGCGATGGTGGAACGCACTGCGCGGGAAACCGCAACTTTGACCGCTTCAAGGGGAAGGTGGTACGTATATACATGGAACGACTTGCGTTCATTTCTGCTTATGTTTGTACTTCATATGCATAATATTTTCTTTTCGCGATACAGTGGCCGAGGCACAACCCGGGAGGTGATTCATGACGCCGTCTATGAGATGATGCGGCGAAAGAAGCCCAATTACTCGGAGCCTCAACCCTCGTTGCCCGTGTACTTCGGCACTGCCCAGAACGACTTGGGGAACTACAACACGATGGTGAAGGCTCGTCACCCCCATGTGGATGACCCCATTCACGCGGAGATCGACGAGGAGTCGTTGGTCCTGTCGGGGCACGGATTGCAGCATGGACGCCTCAAGATTCTGAATAAGAAGGTCAAGCCTACCCTCAGCACGAGCTTCAGCCGTCTCAAGGCTACCTACCCCACCGACGGCCCCCCTATCCCGCCTCGTGGCCAGCCTCGTCGCTCCGCCGAGGATGTAAGTTTTTCTCGTTTTCATCATCTTTATGACTTTTGTTCCTGCATGGCTAACCGCTGACGAGATTCCTTGTATTTGAAATTGTAGTCTGAGTTAGACGCGGCCTACTATGCCACTTATGAGGAATATCAGGTGGCCTTTCGGCAGCATCAGGAGGCGAATGCGATCTACATGCAATACGTAAATGTAAGTCCGGACCTTTATTTTTTGCAAAAGATACAAGTCCCACTTCCCCCCGTTTGTTGTACTACGGCCTGACTTCTAAACTATCTTGCAGGCCATGATGGTGAATATTCAAACTGGCCAGAATAGAGATTTAGGGCCCGTGCCTCCCATGCCAGGTCCGATGCCATTTTGGCAATCGAAGAAAGCTTCGCTAGGACCTACTACGCATCGACACCGTAAGTTCTTTGCGAACCCACGGTTATCGCTTTACTTTGCCTCGCAAGTTGCAAACATGTAGGCAACATGTAGGGAACGGGAGCTTTTGGGAACCGGCACTTTGGCCACGCCTCGCCGGATGGGCGTCAGATCACACCGCTTCATGACGATGGTCCATCTCCTAGCCATTCTGCAGGTGGTTCTCCCGAGCTTCACACTTCTCCTACTCCCTCGCCAGGTGGCTCTTCCGCTTTCATCGGACGCAACCTCGGCAGAGGTCGCCACTTTTCACCGGGGAGATCTCGGTACACCCGTCTCCTCCAGAGTTGTAGGGATGTGTGATGATGTCGATGATCTTGTATGACTAATGTATGGATGATCTTGTATGGTGATGTTGATACATGTGTGGTATGGATGATGTATGACTAATGTGTGGAATATATATTGCATGGATGTATGGATGATGTATGGCTGTATGGATGTATGCATGGATGATGTATGGATGTATGCATGGATGATGTATGGCTGCCGTGAGTGCTGCTGAGAAAAATTCAAAAAAAAGCTGTATGTGATACGCCGAGGCAATGCCTCGGCGTAGCCCTCCGCCATGTGCCATATGATCGGGCTACGCCGAGGGCACGCCGCTTGGCGTAGCACGCCTTACGCCGAGGGCAGGCCGTCGGCCTAGCGCCACCTGGAAGGCTCAGCGGTGGACACGTCCACATACGCCGGCGAGGCCGGGCCGGCGTAGCCCCCTCCTGGGGAGGCCCAACGCGTGCCACGTGGCCACCATACGCCGAGGGTACGGCCGTCGGCGTATACGTTGCGCCGTTAGCGGCCGTCTAACGGCAGCGCCGCCGTTCGCCGACGGCCGTTACACCGATGGGCCCGCCTCAGCCGTCGGCGTAGAGCTACGCCGACGGTTTTCTGCTACACCGACGGCCGTTTTTGCTCCGCCGAGGGAGACCTTCGCCGAGGGGGCTACGCCGACGGCAGCCCTCGGCGTAGCGTATGCCGACGGCAATGCTGGCTACGCCGAGGGATTTTAGCCGTCGGCGTATCCGTCGCGTGCTATAGTGACTCTAGAGCGACTTCAACTAACAAACAAGGCTAGCCGGCACGCCCACTGGAGAAGTGAAGTTCACCCACTATATCAGCATTGCATTATCTGGCACCCTGTATATGCATGATCCTCGCAACGCACTCTAGGCTACTCTGAACCTTATGTTATAATTGCGACAAGTAAATAACAAAGATCGATATCAAAACACAGCAAAGGGGACGCAAATTTAATGTGGAAAAACCTCTCCAACAAAGAGAGAAAAAACCACGGGCGCCAGCCAGCGAAACTTCACTATATCGGGGAGTGTTTACAAATGTCGGGAATTTCAAAGATGCAACTTATCCCAGTCGGCGGCTTACAAGAGGTTTATATAACGGTGGAAACCTAGTTCTTCGATGATCCATACCCTTTCCACTCGGCCCAAGCCTCCGTGACGGGCTCGCTCCACTCATCAGAAGTTGGCCTATACTTTATAAAAATTGGATCAACATATAACAAACTCCACCTTAAGACAAATTCCTTCTTGTAGCATCAACAACAATAATCTCCTTGAACAAACAAAGCAAATACTTTCCGCGCCAATAGACACTTGGGCTAATCAGTTAAACCAATTAAGTTCGAGCAAAGCTCAAACTTAGCAATAGGAACATGTTTAGTCATCATATCAGTAGGATTATCATGAGTGCTGATCTTGCATACCTTTAATTTACCACGATGTCTCTAACAAAATGGTACTTGACATCAATGTGCTTAGTTCTCTCATGGAATATCTGATCTTTTGTAAGGTATATGGCACTTTGACTTTCACAAAACAAAGTAATGCAAGAATCATCTCCACAAAGCTCAGCAAACAAACCTTTCAACCAAACAGATTATTTGCAAGCTTCAGCAATAGCCATGTATTCAGCTTCAGTAGTAGATTATGCAAAGACAGCCTTCCAGCTAATAGCACAACCATCAACATTAAACACATAACCTATGAGGGATCTTCTCTTATCCAAATCGGCAGCAAAATCTGAATCCACATAGCAAACTCCCTCACCGGTCCTGCCAAACTTCAAACAAGCATTGGAAGTACCAAGAAGGTACTTAAAACCCACTAAACAGCCTTCCATTGTTCTTTACCAGGATTAGCCATGTATCTACTTATAAAACTCATAGCATATGATAAATCAGGACGAGCACAAATCATGGCATACATCAAAGAACCAACATCACTATAATATGGCACCTTTGACATGTACTCAAACTCTTCATCAGTAGTACGACATTGAGAAACTGACAATTTAAAATTAGGAGCAATAGGAGTACTAACTTACTTGGCACCATCCATATTAAAACGATGACGAACTTTCTTAAGGTAACTTTGCTGACTAAGAAATAAAAAACCAGATTTTCTATCTCGGGTAATCTCCATACCTATGATCTTCTTAGAAGCACCAAGATCCTTCATCTCAAACTCACTACTTAGGTGTGCCTTCAAAGTAGTGATTTCTTTCATGTCCTTGGCAGCAATTAAAATATCATCAACATATAGCAGCAAGTATATAGGTGATCCATCAACAAACTTAATATAAACACAACTATCATATTTAGATCTCTCAAAGACATGTGATATCATAAACGAATCAAACCTTTTATAACACTATCTTGGAGATTGCTTTAAGCCATAAAAATACTTCTTTAATTTGCACACAAAAAATCCTCTTTACCAGACACTATGAACCCTTCTGGTTGGTCCATGTATATTTCATCATCAAGCTCTTCATGTAGAAAAGCAGTCTTGACATCTAACTGCTCAAGCTCAAGATCACGCATATCCACAATACCAAAGAAAGTACGAATGGAACTATGCTTCACAACTGGGGAGAACACATCATTGTAATCATTTCCCGGAATCTGGCTGAACCCTTTTGCTACTAACCTTGCCTTATACCTTGAAGGTTCTTTAGGAGACAAACCTTCCTTTTTCTTAAAGATCCACTTGCAACGGACTGCCTTCTTTTGTTTGGGCAAGCGCACAACATCCAATGTGCCATTTTTATCAAGCGATTGCATCTCTTCTTGCATAGCAGATACCTACTTCTCGCGGTCAATAGATGCAATGGCTTCATTGTATGTAGCAGGTTCAAAATCATTCTCCACATGTTTAGCACAACTCAAAGAATAATGAACAAGATTACACTCTTCAATTAAAAAAAGATGAGGACCACAGTTATGCCTTGTTCTATTAGCGACAATGGACTCATGTGGCTGCTGCAAAACAGTAAGTGAGTGCTGAACAATAATATCATCAATATTTTCCTCATGTGTATCTTTAACGATAGCATCATTATCAACAGTTTTCTACAGGTTCTCCACCTGCACACTAACTCTCTCCTCTCCAATAGCAACAGGAGAGGGATCTGATGGCAAGCTGCCATGATACATAACAGATTGACTGAAAACAATATTTCTACTCAACAAAATCCTTTTAGTTTCAGGATTCCATAGTTTCAGGAATACATAACAGATTCCATAGTTTCAGGATTCCATAGCTTAACTCCTGAACCATAACCAAGGAATATGCAATTAATAGCCCTAGGCTCTAACTTTCCATTATCAACGTGAGCATATGCAGTGCAGCCAAAAACTCTCAACTGTGAATAATCAGCAGGCGAACCTGACCATATCTCAATGGGAGTTTTCTTCTCAAGTGAAATAGAAGGTGACATGTTGATGAGGTAGCACGCTGTGTTGGCCGCTTCAGCCCAGAAACGCCTATGCATACCTGTATTAGACAACATACAACGAGCCCTCGAGATGATGGTTCTATTCATGCGCTCAGCCATGCCATTCTACTGAGGAGTACAGGGGATGGTGTGATACCTGATCATGCCATCATTATTGCAAAACTCCTCAAACTCATTAGAACAAAATTCCATACCATTTTCAGTACGTAGTACCTTTGCCTTCTTCTCGGTTTGCTTTTCAACCATAACTTTCCACTTCTTAAAAGCATAAACACATCAGATTTATGCTTCAGAAATTAAGGCCACACTTTTCTTGAGTAGTCATCAATAATAGTAAGCATGTAATTCGCACCACCAATAGAAGTCTTATGGGACGGACCCCATACATCAGCATGCACACAATCTAATATGCCTTCGTTGGTATGAACGAAAGCATTGAATTTAACTCTTTTATGCTTACCAAAAATGCAGTGCTCACGAAACTCAAACTTACTCAAGTTGTAACCATCAATCAACTCTCTCTTGACCAACTCTGTCATGCCTTGTTCGCTCATATGCCCAAGACGCATATGTCGCAGATGTGTTTTAACACAATCACCAGAATCATTAGAAGTAACAACAACATCAATACCAAGCAAAGTGCTACCTCTAAGAACATATAATTTAGCAGAATTCATATCACCTATCATGTGAATAAGAGAACCTTTTTATACCTTCAGAACTCTATGCCCTCCGGCATACTTGTACCCATCAACGTCCATGGTACTCAGGGAGATCAAATTTCTGGCCATGCTTGGTATGTGCTTCACCTTGATCAACATGCGTGTCATGCCATCATGTGTCCTGATCTTAATAGATCCAACACCAACAATATGGCATGGGTTGTCATTCCCCACACGCACAAAATCTCCAGTCTATACAGACTCATACGAACTGAACCAATCTTTGTTACATCAAATATGAATCGAACATGCAGTATCAAGTATCCATTCATCATCACGAGAAGCACAAGCAACAAAAACAGCTAAAAACATTCACCATCAGAACTATCAGAAACAATGACAGCCTTACGAGTACCTTCAGACTTATCTTTCGGTTGGTAAGTTCCGTTCCTTTTCTCCTTATTCTGCAACTTCCAACAATCATCAATACTGTGGCTGGATTTCTTACAATACCTACATAATTTATCCTTTTCCTTGGACTTTGAACAACCTCTGTCATCCTTGCTCTTATCTCTGTTGCCATAGTTGTTGTTCCTCTGCTCGGTCCTGCCATGAACCTATAGAGTCTCAGCCTTGGATGATGTCCCATGTGCACCTACCATAGTTTTCATCTTTTCCCCTTGTTTGAGGGCATCATGTACTTTGGAAAGGGTTAGTTCATCACGGCTCAACAATATTGTATCACGAAAATTTGTATAGGAACTAGGAAACGAGCATAAGAGTAGAAGATCTAAATCCTCGTCATCATATTTTACCTCCATAGACTACAAGTCTGAAACAATCTCTTTAAAAATAGATATGTGATTCATTACCGATTGATACGTCAGAAACGTATCTATAATTTTTGATGTTCCATGCTTGTTTAGTATCTACTTTGCTTTGCTTTGTCCACACTTTGAGGTGCTTTTTATATGTTTTCTAATACTAAATTATTAACAAGTTGCCATAGTACCAATTGCTTGTTTTCTGCTGTTTTTGGTTCCAGAAAATCTAGTAAGGAAATATTCTCGAAATTGGACGGGACAAAAGCCAAAGTCAATCTTTCACCGAAGAGAACACGGAGTCCAGAGGAGAGACGAAGGGGCGCCACAGGGCGGCCGCACCCCCCCCCCCAGGCATGGCTCGACCCTAGGTCGCACCTGGGCAGGGTGTGGGCCCCCTGGCCGCCTCCCAGCCTTGCCTCTTTGCCTATAATAAGCCCTCGATGCCTAAACCCTAATTACCCGATCAATATTCCACGAAACCGTTTGTAGCCGCTGCCACCATCGTCCCTAGATCGGGGGGATCTGAAGCTCTTCCTGGCACCCTGCCGGAGGGGAGATCATCCCGGAGGCCATCTTCTTCATCATGCCAGCCTCCAGTATGAAGAGTGAGTAGTTCCACCTTGGACTACGGGTCCATGTAGTAGCTAGATGGTTGTATCTCCTCCTTTGTGCTTTCATGTATACATCTTGTGAGCTCCGTTCATGATCAAGATCTAATCTATTTGTAATCATGCATATTCTGTTTGCGGGGATCCGATGGATATTGAGATTACTATGTCAGATTGATTAATGGTTTTGTATTATTGATTCTATCATGTCTGTGTTGTTTGTGATCTTGCATGCTCTTTGTTGTTAGTAGCTATCTTGGTCAAGTAGTTGCTAATGACTCCAAGAGGGGGTATTTATGCTCGATAATGGGTTCATGACTCTATTTAATCAAGGAAAGTGACAAAAATCTCTAAGGTTGTAGATGTGCTTAAAGAAGTTGTCTATTGCTTGCAACTTAATACTGGAGGGGGTTCGGATGATAACCCAAAGGTGGACTTCTAGCCATAGATGCAGTTGGATGGCGGTCTATGTATCTTGTTGTATTTCCCAATCGAATCTCATAGGATCGTTATGTCTAGTATTGCATTGTTATGCCTTGCTCAGTCCTGTTAATTTCCCTGCTATAATTTGTTTACCCAGCATGCCATGTTTGTTTATCTAAGGAGAACACCTCTAGTGAACTATGGACCCCGGTCCAGTCTTTACCATTGATACATCTTCCACTTTTACTATTTACTTTCTGCAAACCACCATCACCTTCCACACCATACATTTAATCCTTTGTTACATCAACCGGTGAGATTGACAATCTCACTGTTAGTTGGGGCAAAGTCTTGAGTTTGTGTTGTGCAGGTTTACACGTTGCTTGCAACACCTTTGAGACGTTTACTTCATCCTACTAGTTCGATAACCTCAATTTCTTACTGAGGGAAGACTTGCTGATGTGCTGCATCATACCTTGCTCTTGGGGTTTCCCGACGAAGCGCTCCCATGTTGACGCAGCGCCATCAAGATTTTCTGGCACCGTTGTCGGGGAGGCTAAGGACGTCTTCACAAGGGGAGTCCTCCTCAACCTTTCTCTTTACTTTGTTTTTGTTTTGCTTGGTTTTGTTTGCCTCTTTTTATCAAAAACTCCAAAAAAGTTAGTTTAGTTTGGTTTGCTTTCTCTTATCAAAAACACAAAAAAATTAGTTCATGTTCTAGTTGTTGTTGCTGTTGGCTTGCTCCATTTTTGCAAAAATGAACTCTGCTGAGAACACCAAGTTGTGTGACTTCACTAGCACAAACAAAAATGATTTCCTAATCACTCCTATTGCTCCACCTGCTCCTGATGCTACCTTTTATGAAATTAAGCTGCTTTGTTGAATCTTGTGATGAGAGAGCAATTTTCTGGTGCTAGTTCTGATGATGTTGTTGTCCATCTCAATAACTTTGTTGAACTTTGTGAGATGCAAAAGTATAAGTATGGAGATGGAGATATTATTAAGCTCAAGCTGTTTCCTTTCTCCTTGATAGGAAAAGCTAAAGAATGGTAGCTATCCTTGCCTAGAAATAGTATTGATTCTTGGATTAAGTGCAAAGATGATTTTATTGGAAAGTACTACCCTCCTGCTAAGACTATATCTATGAGAAGTGATATTATGAAATTTAAACAACTTGACAATGAACATGTTGCTCAAGCTTGGGAAATAATGAAATCTTTGGTTAAGAATTGTCCCACTCATGGACTTACTGCTTGGATGATTATCCAGACTTTTTATGCAGGTTTGAACTTCTCTTCAAGAAACCTGTTGGATTCAGCTACTGGATGTACCTTTATTACTATCACCTTGGGTGATGCAACAAAACTCCTTGATAATATAATGGTTAATTATTCTGAATGGCACACTGAGAGAGCTCCACATGGTAAGAAGGTAAATTCTGTTGAAGAAACTTCCTCTTTGAGTGATAAGATAGATGTTATTATGGCTATGCTTCTTAATGGGAAATCTCCTTTAGATCCAAATAATGTTCCCTTAGCCTCTTTGGTTGCTCAATAAGAGCAAGTTGATGTGAACTTCATTAGAAACAATAATTTCAACAACAATGCCTATAGGAATAATTTTGGTAGTAACAACAATTATAGGCCTTATCCTCCTAATAATGGCAATACCTATGGAAACTCCTACAACAATGCTAGAAGTGCCCCCTCTAAACTTGAAGTCATGCTCAAAGACTTTATTAGTAAACAAACCACTTTCAACAAGATTGTGGAGGAAAAGCTTTTGAATGTAGAGAAAAATATTTTCTCTTTGTCTGAAGCACAGTCATCTTTGATTAATAAAATGGCTGCTAAACCTGAAACCATGGAAGTACCTTTGCTGCTACTCATGCCATACAAGTTACTATTGATGAAAATGTTAGACTATTAGCCCAACTTCATGCTAAGTGGGAAAGGGAAGCTGAAATTGCTAGAAATAATAGTGTGTGCACCATCACCACCAATATGGATGTCACTAAACCACAAGAAGTCCCTATTCCTCTTCCTACAATGCCTAAGGCCAATGAGTCTACTATTAGTGATGTTAAGTTTGATTTTGATCTTGATGGTTGCAATATTTCTGAAGTGATTATGTTCCTGCAAAATCTTGCTAGAAGTCCTGATGCTAGTGATATGATGTTTCTATCACCAAACACATTATATATGCTCTTGTTAAAATTAAGGAAGAAAGGTTAAAACACAAAGATTCTATTCCTAGGAAAGTAGAAGATAGTTGGGAACCCATTATTAATATGCAAGTGAATGACTTTGATCTCAAAGCTTCATGTGACCTTGGTTCTAGTGTCTCTATTATGCCTAGGAAGATTTATGAAATGCTTGATTTGCCACCTTTTGAATATTGTTATTTGGATGTCCCACTTAATGATAATGCTAAGAAGAAACTCATGGGGAGTGTTAATGATGTTCTCATTATGGTTAATAATGCTTATATCCCTGTTGATTTCTATGTTTTGGATGTTGAATACAACGCTTCTTGTCCTATTACTTTGGGAAGACCTTTTCTTAAAACTGTTGGTGCCATCATTGATATGAAAGAAGGCACCATTAAATATCAATTTCCATTCAAGAAAGGTATTGAACACTTCCCTATGAGGAGAGATAAGTTGCGTTTTTCTCCTCCTTTGAAAGCAAGGTTTGATGTTAATGCTTCTTCATTTGAAAATACTTGATTTCTTGCTTCTTGTGCCTAACTTAAAGGCATTAAAGAAAAGTACTTGTTGGGAGATAACCCAAGAGTTTTCTTGAGTCTTGGAAGTTATTACTTCAGTAATGACCTCTTCTTATATTTTTTGTTTGCTTTTTGTGCCAAGAATGACCTCTAATGAGAGGAAAGTAAGATTTAGGGAGTTGCTGTCTCGAAACAGATTTCTGTGCTTCACCATAAAAATTCGTGAGGAGTCTATGTAAGTCGGATTGATCTAAAAATTTATGAATAAATCTCCCAGTATGTTATCTAACTTTCGTTAGTTCAGCACTTTTTTATTTGAGCAATAAAAGGTCTTTGAAAAAATCGGTTTCTACCTGCTAGTCTGTTTTAACAGATTTCTGCCATTATTTGCATTTGCTTCTTATGATTCCTTTTTGGGAAATTAATCTTTTTGAGGGAATTGCTACAGTATCTTGTGTTTTTAGTGAAAGTTTTTTCCGTTCTAAAGCTAAACCCAAGGGTCTATTATCTTTTGAATACACTAATTTTGCTAATGAAGATTGTGTGAAGTTTTGTATGAAGGAAAAATTTCAGGTGTAGAGAAAGAATGATGTAATAAGATGAAGAATGGACAAAATCTCAAGCTTGGGGATGCCACCCCTAGTGTCACCCCAAGAAATATCCAAGAATTACAAGCGTGAAAGCTTGGGGATGCCCAAGGCATCCCCTTCTTCATCAACAAAAAGCTCAGGTCTTTCTAGACACTTCATTTTTATTGTTTCATGCACTGTTGTGTTGAGCATCTTAGTTTTCGTCTTCTTTGCTTAATTCGTTTAGTTTGCTTGAATAAAGTAGTTTGTACCCCTGTTCTTGCTGTGTTGTTTCAAATAAGTTGATTGGTGTTGGAAAGGAGTAGAAAGTTCTTTCTTGAATAATACAAGAGGAGCTTGCTTTGACTGTGACTTGACTTTAGCATGACATGCTAGGTGTTGTTTTGACCTTATGCTTAGTGATTATTGTTGTAGCATGACTTGTTCCAAACAATTGGGATTGATTAGTGTGCCTTGAAAGGATCATGCGTTGTTTTAGCATACAAAAGCATAGTATTGTGGTATTCTCCTTTGATGCTTTGTTTGGGTTGACTTGGCACATGCTCACACCATGTTATAACTATGAACAAGTCACCATAGCCTCTATGATCATTTAGTCCTTGACTTGAGGTACCACTTTATGCTTTGATTAGTAATGTTTTGTCGCTCTGCATGATTATGGCTATTATTGCTCTCTTAGTTGGTTGCTCCCAGTCTTTTGCTATCCTCCACTTGTATGAGTAATTTCTACTCATGCTTCCAACTCCCAAAAAAACCAAGTTATTCCAAAGTGTCCACTATAAACTCCTATGCATGGTGTGTTACACCATTCCAAATATATTCTTGTTTTCATCTATCTTCCAATTGAAAAATATATTGTTATGTGAAAACTTAGTGATTAAAGCTCTCACAAACTTGATGGCACACTTTATATTTATTGCCCCTAATAAAATTGAACCATTGTGTCATCTATGTTGTATATGCTTGCACTTATACGTTGGAATTAGCAGAACCATGCTGTCACGGGGAACATTTTCAACATTGCACTTGTACTTTGCAAACAGTTGATATCATGCTCTTTTGTCTATGGATGTCGCCGGTGTGAAATAAAAAGGGAACTTGTAAGTCCATGGAGTTATGTATTTTGTGTTAGAGATACGTCTAGGCCGCTAGCCTAAGCCATGCCTAATCATGGTGGAAACTTGCAGCATCACCATAATGAGCAATCTGTGAAGCATCCTCAATAAAAACCTATGCAAATAGCAAATAAAAAGATCGCTGAGATTCTCATTGTCTGATTGCCTTGTCATTTTGGTTATGGGATAGCTCATGTACCATATGCAAGGGGTACCCCGTTGGCGGTTCTCTATGATACACATGTACTTACTATGACAAGAACTTACAGGTGACTAAAGTTGAGTAGCATGCGGTGCGGCTCTCATATTCAAGGGACATGAGATTGCGAACTTATACTTTGTCAAGCATATACTCCATAGTTTGTTCACTTTAACATTAATCACTTCAAGATGCTTATGATAGGGGCAATGAGGGCTGAAAGCTAACAAGTACCATAATTTTTGGAAGCTCTTTTTGAAACTTGAAATCCCTGCTTCCCTTTATGAAGGGCCTTTCTTCCACCATTATATTGAGTCTCCACCTTCTACCTTTAGGCACTAGTTAAGAGAGCATAGTTGCCATTCTTAGTTCTATGTGCATTGTCCCAAAACTCATTGATTGATGCATATTGTTGATATTAATTGTTCTTGTGCTATTTGTATCTAGTCACTCTTATGAACTTTGAAGGTGTCCTATGCATCTATTTGCTACTCCATGAGGGACAAGATGAATGCCACTATGCCATGTTTTCTGTATGTGAAACAAACAAATGTTTTTCAATGCATGTTAATCATGATCTTTGTTTGTAGCCTTTCATGTTGCATGCATAGTTACTTTGTCTTACTGTTAGAACTCCATCTTTCATGCTCATGTTTAGAGTTCTTCGATCCCAACTTTCAATGCTTGCAAATGGTTTGATCTTGGTTTTGATGGTGCATGTCACCACAAAAAATATTCTTTTGTCACTTACCTACTCGAGGACGAGCAGGAGTTAAGCTTGGGGATGCTTGATAGGTCGGAAACGTATCTATAATTTTTTATGTTCCATGCTTGTTTAGTATCTACTTTGCTTTGCTTTGTCCACACTTCGAGGTGCTTTTATATGTTTTATGGTACTAACCTATTAACAAGTTGCCATAGTGCCAGTTTCCTGTTTTCTATTGTTTTTGGTTCTAGAAAAGCTAGTAAGGAAATATTCTCGAAATTGGACGGGACAAAAGACAAAGTCAATATTTCACCACGGAGAACATGGAGTCCAGAGGAGAGACGAAGGGGCGCCACAGGGCGGCCGCACCCCCAGGCACGGGCCCACCCTAGGCCGCACCTAGGCAGGGTGTGGTCCCCGTGGCCGCCTCCCAGCCTCGCCTCTTCGCCTATAAGAAGCCCCCGATGCCTAAACCCTAAGTACCCGATCAATATTCCATGAAACCTTCTATACCCACCATCTTCCCTAGATCGGGGGGGTGATGACCCACAAGTACAGGGGTCGCAACAGTCTTCGCGGGTAGTATTACCCAATTTATTGATTCGAAACAAGGGGATCCAAAGAATACTTTCAAGCCTTAACAACTGAGTTGTCAGTTCACCTGCACCTGGAAATAGTTCTTGCTCACAGAAGTTTATCAGTAGCAACAGTTTGGTAGTAGCAACAGCAAAGCAATAGCAACAGTGAAACAAGAGCAATAGTAACAGTAATAGTAAACAGTGGGATTCGAGTGCGGTAGGCATAGTGATGGATGGACGAGTCTAAACATGTAACTTCAAGATCTAGGGCATTTCCGATAAATAATAACAAGCATCCAAGTACTAAACAATCCTAGGCATGTGCTCCAAATATAGTCATGCGTGATCGCAATGAGAACTTGCACAACATCTTTTGTCCAGCCAGCTCGTGGTAGTGGGGCTTCTAGGGAACTACTGGCAATTAAGGTGCTCCTTTTAATAGAGCACCGGAGCAAAGCATTAACACTCTGTGAACACATGTGATCCTCACACCACAGCCATCCCCTCCGGTTGTCCCAATTATTGTCATTTTGGGGCCTTTGGATCCGGACAATGATATGTGTACACGACTTGCATATAAGATCACAAACAATACTATCATAATGATACAATAATAAGTTCAGATTTGAGATCATGGCACTCGGGCCCTAGTGACAAGCATTAAGCACAACAAGTTGCAACAAAGTCAAATAGCACTAATAGAGATACTAGGCACTATGTCCTAACAGATCTTATTTGATTACATGATAGAACTCATCCAATCCCTACCATCCCCAAGCCTACAACGGGGGATTACTCACTCATGGATGAGGGAAACATCGGTGGTTGATGGAGATGCATTGGTGATGACGATGGTGATGATCCTCTCCAAATTCCTCGTCCCGGCGGGGTGCCAAAATGGAGTTTCTGGATCACAATCTTGGTTTCTGGTGGCGGCGGCGGAGCGGAACTCTTTCTGGAAAACTATTGAACCCCCCTCATTTTTAGGTCGAAAGGCAACTTATAGGCACAGAGGGAGGCCGAGGGGGTGCCTGGGGTGGCTGCACCCCCTCCAGGCGCGGCCAGTGGTGGGCCCGCGCCTGGGGTAGGTGTGGGCCCCCTAGGCCTCCTCTCCGTCTCTCCTTCTGGCTCCGTGGATCTTTTGGTGAAATATAATTTTTGGCATATTTTTTGGTATTTTTCCTGATAGTTCATTTTCTGCACAAAAACAAGACACCAAGGTAATTCTGCTGAAAACAGCGTCAGTTCATGTTAGTTGTATCCAAATCACACAAGTTTAGAGAAGAAACAATAGCAAAGTGTTCGAGAAAGTAGATACGTTTTGGACGTATCAACTCCCCCCAAGCTTAGCTTATTGCTTGTCCTCGAGCAATTCAGTTGAAAACTGAGTGCGATAAAAGAACTTTCACGAACACTTTGCTTCATATGATGTAAATATTCTTAGCACATGAGTATATGCTTAGACAATTCATAATAAGGAGTATGCAACTAAGTCTACTCAATATTCATTTCAAGCTATGAAGAGAAACCAACTCAATAATAATAAGTAGCATGAAACATAAACATAAGCAACATTGCAATGCTCATAATAAGGTATGATAGAGTGGTATCTCGCTTGACTTTGTTTGAAGAGCACAATATAAATGCCAAGTCACCTCTAAAGTTCACATGAAGACTAGAAGTAAAGATATCAGAGATACAGGCATCAAAGTCATGACATAATTAACCAAGTTTTGGAACAAACACAAGAATGACAACTATGCTCTCAATAAGGTGCTCATAGAATAAGTGGTGACTTCAACAAGGTTGTGAAAACGGTTTTGTGAAGGTTTGAAAGGCTTCCCAATGCTGAAAGGAAGGTAATCATTAGCTTTGAGCTCTCATTGCCCCTATCATAGGCATCTTCATGTGGTTAAGGTGAAAGTGAGGTCCACTTTGAATCATATGCTTGACAGACCATAGACTGGAAATCCCAAGTCCCTTGAGTACGAGGGTCGCTCCGCATGCTACTCAAGTTTGGTCACCTGAAAGTTCTTGTCATTGTAAATACATGCATATCATCGAGAACCGCCAACGGGATACCCCTTGCACATGGTACAGGAGCTTTCCCATAACCAAAATGACAAGGTAAGCAGACAATGAGCATCTTAGAAATCTTTTTATTTATCACATACATAGCTTTTTAGTGAGGACGCTTCATAGATGCCCATTATGGTGATGCTGCAAGTTTCCACCATGATTAAGCATGGCTTAGGCTAGCGGCCCAGGCGTTTCTCTAACACAATGTATAAACTCCATGAACTCACAACCTCCCCTTTTATTTCACATCGTCGACATCCGCAAACAAAAGAGCAAGGAATCAACCGGATGAGATATCCAAAAAGTGTTGAAAGCGTTCCCCATGACAGCACGGTTCTGCTGGCTCCCAACATATAATTAGCAAGCATATAACTTTCATGGACTAGTCACTATGGTTCAGAATTATTAAGCACGAGGAATAAAGTGTTCCATCAAGTTCGTGAGAGCTTTACTAACTAACTTTCTCAAAACAGACAAACATTTTATTTTTGAAGAAAACACGACATATGGAATATGCACTAAAATAGAAAATGATGCTAATAGGTAGGTATGGTGGACACAGCTGGCAATATTGGTTTTGGGGAGTTGGAAGCACATGTAGAGCACATACTCAGTGCAAGTGAAGGATAGCAATAGAAAGGGAGCGACAAACGAGAGAACAATAGCCGCCATAATCATGCTTGCAACAAAACAGGACTAATTATGGCATGAAAGTGATACAAGAACTCTGAGGCAAAATAAATCATCGAGGCTTACTGACTATTGATTAGTCATATGCATGCGTAAGCATGTGCCAAGTCGATTCACATGAACAGTCAGAAGAGGATACCACAATATCAATACCGAAGTATGAATAAAACAATGCAAGCAAACATTCATATGACATGCTACAAAATATTAGCAAGATGGAGCTAATCGTAGACAAGAAAGAACTACTAAGCATTCATAATGACATACACCTTACACAAACAGGCTAAGCATGCTCACAATGATGAGTATATGTACAAAAATGAAACAAATAGAGTTCGTTACCAGCCTCTTACCACACCTCGAGTTGTCTTAATATTCATTATTGCCCTTCACTTGTGTGACTTGAATAATTAACATGAAACCAAAATCCACTGAGGACGGCTAAACCCTGCAAAGAAATCACAAAACCAAAGAAGAACAACAAATATTTTTGGTGTTTTCGATTTTTTAGAAACAAGCAAACAAAGAAAAACCAAACAAAAACGAAGCAAACCAAACAAAGCAAAATCTTTTTGGATTTTTCTTTTAAGGCAAACCAAAGCAAAGAAACAAACCAAAATAAACAATGAAAATATTTTTGGTATTTTTGGGTTTTTAGAGAGAAGCAATAGAAACCAAAAAGAAAGTGAAACAATGGATATACAAAGAACCGACCGAACATGATATATATATGAGTGTGATGTCGGTATACCTCCCCCAAGCTTAGGATTTTGGCCTAAGTGGGGCTCAATAACGCGGATAGTACCCCCATGCTGGTGGGTCATCATAGGAATGATCATAGTCAGGCACCTACGATGAAGAAGAAGACGCGCCCCAATCAAATGAGGGCTACTGGTATGAAGACTCTCCCAAGTTGGAGGGTTGAACCGAATTTTCTTCGGCATCCTCTTCAATGTTCTCCTCTTGCTGGTTCCCCCACATAAGTGTCAACTTCCTCCTCCGTAAGTGACCATCCTTGCCTGTTATCAAAGTTAAACAAAGCAGGTGCAGGCAAATAAACTATTTTCTCGGTCCTACCCTTTCTCCGACATTGCTGGGGAAAAGATAATTCATATGGTAAACTTCTCACATTATCCCCCAAGGAAACAAAACCATGCTGAATCATAGATTCAATATCAAGCCTCTTTATGGGGAACTGAAAATCTGAATAGTGAGGCTCTAAACCATGGAAAGCTAGCAACCTAGAAGCAATGAGACCTCCACAAATTCCACCCTTCTCACGGTTGGTGGTGAGACGGTGAACTATCAAAGCACCCAGACTATAAGAACTATTCCTATTCAGAGCAGCTGCAATAAAATCTAGATCAAAAGAAGACAACTTCCTAGCAATCTTTCTAGCAAGAACACACTTGGTAATGAAATAGGCAAAGTATCTAATAGCTGGGAACTGAATGTTCCGAATTTTACCACTTTCCTTTGAGAATTCGAAACCTTGGCAAATCTCAGTATATAAATCAATAAGTGACTTGGGCCTCTCCTTGATCTTCTCACAAGATCCCCACCGAGGTACTCTAATTGCTGCATAGAAATCAGCAAAAGGCAGGTCGACAAGTATATTATATATTTTGTAATGGACCATGGGATTAGAAGTAGACAAAGTGAACCGGAAATCCTGCACAAAAGTCATGGTTAGCTTAACATATTGGATTGGTTCACCTTCAACAAAGTGTTCCAACCCTGCATTTGTAACCATAGTTTGGAAATCTTGGAGGATCTCCGCAGCTCTCATAAATTCATGGCATGGATAAATAGAAGGAAAAACTGCCTCCTCACTATGAACCTTCATTGGCTCATGCACCATCAAGTCATATTGATTCAGTGGATAAGCACTCATCTTCCTTGCTGAAATTTTTAGACAACCATCAAACCAAGTGATTTCTAAGTTGATAAATGATGAGCAACTACTATAGGAACTTGCTAGAGGACTACACATGCATCAAAACAAAGTTTCTAAGCAAAGAACAAGGATGCAATCTCAAACAACCTGTCACCTATAGCAGCAAAATACTCAAGATACAATCTATCAATCACAAATCTAATTGGACAAGTGGAGGACGCACATACCAAGGAACAATCCCTCCAAAAATCAGCACTTGAGATGGGCTGAACAAGGAGATCGAAATTTGCGAGCAAGAACAGCAAGAACTCGAGCTTGATCAAGTTTTTCGGTGTTTTTCGGGAGAGATAAAGAAGGTGGCTTTGAGGAGGCAGCCTGGAGGGGCCTGTGGGCGACCCCAGTGGCGCCACTGCAGTGGCCTACTGAGGGGGGTGGCCTAGGGTGGCCCCCTGGGTCACCTCAGGTGCCACTTTGCCCCTTTTTTCGAGGAAAAAATTATTTTGAATTTTCTGGGATTTTTGGGAAACTTTATTTTTGGCCAATTTTCAGGGTATGAAAATTGATTTTCTCGCAGAAACAGTTTTTTCAGAAGAAGCAAAAGCAAACCAAAAGCCAAACTACACGAGCTCTAAGAAACTCAAACAAGCAAACAACTAGCAAAACTAAAGCTAAAGAAAAGACTAGGAAGGAGAAAAGAAAAGGAAAGCAAGTATAACCACAGTGGAAACATTATTTTGTTCATTAAAATCCTTTTGTTAACAAGGTTGATCAAGTCTTGTTACCAAAAAAATCTTATATGAAACAAAACTTTGCATTCCACAAGGTGATTATGTTACCTCATACTTTATAGCAATGGTCCTAATCATAATAGTTTCAAAAATTTCTTGTGGAATGGGACAATATATTTCTCCAACCTTGATGCCCTCAGTATTTTCGATGGAATTCAGCCAATAGCTCTTAACAACCTTCTTGGGGAAATAGACAATGTGCTCTTTGTCATTAATATTGAATGTTACTTTTCCTTGATTGCAATTGATGATAGCACCTGCAGTATTAAGAAAAGGTCTCCCAAGAATAATAGACATATTATCATCTTCAGGCATTCCAAGCACAACAAAATCGGTTAAGACCATGCAATTATGAGCAACTTGAACAGGAACATCCTCACATATACCAATAGAATAGTAGTTGACTTATCATCCATTTGCAAAGAAATGTCAGTTGGTATCAACTTTTCTAGCTGGAGTCTCTTATAGAGAGAAAAAAGGCATAACACTAACTCCAGCTCCCAAATCACATAAAGCGGTTCTAACATAATTATTCTTAATAGAGCAAGGAATAGTTGGTATACCTAGATCACCAAGTTTCTTTGGAACCTTACCATTGAAGGAACAATTAGCAAGTAGAGTAGAAATATCCTCATTAGGAATCTTCCTTTTATTAGAGACAATATCCTTCATATACTTTGAATAAGGAGGCAACTTAATAGCATCAGTCAAAGGAATTTGCAAGAATAAAGGTTTCATCCACTCACAAAACTTGTTGTAGTGTTTCTCCTCCTTTGACTTGTGTTTCTTACCTGGAAAAGGCATAGGTTTCTGCACCCAAGGTTCTCTCTCTTTACCATGTTTATTAGCAATAAAATCTTCCTTTGTGTACCTAGTGTTCTTAGTGTGCTTCTCAGGTTCTTCCTCACCTTCCTCCTTATCAGGAGACTCATTTTTATCATTACCACTCTCAGTTTTAGCATCAGAGACAGATATACTATTAGGATCTACAACAGGTTCAAGTGGTTCCTCAACTCTCTTATGTTTCTTTTTCTTCGTCTTACGAGGACTACCACTATCTTCACCTTGTTGAGAATCCTGCTCAATTATTTTAGGGTGTCCTTCAGGATATAAAGGATCACGAGTAGCTATACCACTCCTAGTTCTAATTCCATAAGCATGTTTATCTCCTAAAGCATTAACTAGCATATCCTTTTGTACCTTAGCAAGTTAATCAAGTTAGGTTTGAACCCTTTGAAATTGTTTACAAAGCATTTTAATATCATTAGAAGTTCTTTCCACAATATCCTTCAACTCATGGATAGTTCTAGAGTTTTCCAATAAATGATTCTACACTTGTTTATTAAAATGACCTTGTTTAATAATAAAAATGTCAAGTTCCTCTAAACATTGATCAGGAGGCTTACCATAAGGAATATCACCTTCATCAAAGTGTTGGATAGAGTGTACCTCAATAGTATATGAGTGGGGAATTGGCTTACATAATTCTTCTATAGGAGGTAGATCTTCACATCTTGACTCTAATCGTTTTCCTTTAGACACTTCTTGGCTTCCTTCATCACTTCATCATTTAATGCAATAACTCCCCTCTTCTTTGTTGTTGGTGTTGGAACTGGTTCAGGAACAACTAGTTTAGGAGTAATAGGCTCAGGTATATTTAGCTCAGTTGAAGTCCAATTTTTATAATTCTTGCTTATCTTAGTCATTAATTCTTCAGCCTCTGTAGGAGTTCTTTTCCTGTAAACATAATCAGCAAAGCCATCTACGTAGGTCCTAGAATCATCAGTTAGTCCATTATAATAAATATCAAGAAGCTCATTCTTAGGTAATGGACATCCAGGATGTGCATGAATCAAGGCACAGAACCTTGTCCATGACTTAGGCAATTTCTATTCTTCTCCCTGTTTAAAATCAAAAAGTCTCTGCAAAGCAGCATGTCTAGCATTGGGAGGAAAATATTTCTAAAAGAAAGAAGCAATCAAGCAATCATGGCTATCAATGGAACCAAGAGGTAATCTATTAAACCAAGCCCTAGCTTCTCCTTTTAGTGAAAAAGGGAAGATCTTAGCAACAAAGTACTTGCGCATCTTAAAATCATCAGAGAACAAAGCACTCATAGTAGAACGCTCATTCATATGGGCCACAACACTCTCATTTTTAGTCCCACAAAAAGGTTTTTCTCAACAATATCTAAATAAGATAAATCAAGAGAGAAATCATAGTCTTCATCTTTGATATCTATGGGAGAATGGCAAACTTAGGATCAGAGGACAACTTAGGCATAATAGTACGTCTAGCAAGGAGACTCTTAATAGCACTAGTACCATGTGTGTTTCGGCACTCTTCAACAAAATCATCAGTGAACTCAATGTAACCATCATTAATATCATAACTCTCACTAGCCTCAGGTGAGCTAACAGGTGTAACAGTGTCTTCACTAGGAGTTTCGGTATTTCCTAGACTAGCCATAGTAGCATCTAGAAAAGGACCTAATGAACCACTCGCATTAAGCACAGTAGAAGTAACATCATGAGCATCAAAAGCAGTTTTAGACTCAGCAGTAGTAGCAGTGTGTGTAGCATGTGTATGTGGTGGTGGTGCGACAAGCTTACTTATAACAGATGGTGAATCAAGAGCAGCTGAGGTGTTTAGGACCGTACCTCTTCTTGTAGTGGATGGTAAAATAGGGAACTTTCCATCACGAGACTTCCCCATGATGAAAGGAGTAATAGTGAACAATATAGATCCAAGTGAACTTACAAATAAATCTATGTTCCCTGGCAACGGCGCCAGAAAATAGTCTTGATGAACCACAAGTATAGGGGATCGCAATAGTCTTCGCGGGTAGTATTACCCAATTTATTGATTTGACACAAGGGGAGCCAAAGAATACTTGCAAGCCTTAACAACCGAGTTGTCAGTTCAGCTGCACCTAGAAATAGTTCTTGCTCACATAAGTTTATCAGTAGCAACAGTTTGGTAGTAGCAATAGCAAAGAAACAACAACAACAACATGAGCAATAGTAACAGTAACGGTAACAGTAGGATTCGAGTGCGGTAGGCGTAGGGATGGATGGACGGGCGTTGCATGGACGAGTCTAAACATGTAACTTCAAGATCTAGGGTATTGCAGATAAATAATAAAAAGCATCCAAGTACTAAACAATCCTAGGCATGTGCTCCAAATATAGTCATACGTGCTCGCAATGAGAACTTGCACAACATCTTCTGTCCAGCCAGCCCGTGGCAGCGGGGCCTCTAGGGAACTACTGTCAATTAAGGTGCTCCTTTTAATAGAGCACCAGAGCAAAGCATTAACACTCTATGAACACATGTGATCCTCACACCACAGCCATCCCCTCCGGTTGTCCCAATTATTGTCACTTTGGGGCCTTTGGATCCGGACAATGATATGTGTACACAACTTGCAGATAAGATCACAAACAATGCTATCATAATGATTCAAATAATAAGTTCAGATATGAGATCATGGCACTCGGTCCCTAGTGACAAGCATTAAGCACAACAAGTTTGTTACAAAGTCAAATAGCACTAATAGAGATACTAGGCACTAGGCCCTAACAGATCTTTATTCGATTACATGATAGAACTCATTCAATCCCTACCATCCCCAAGCCTACAACGGGGGATTACTCCCTCATGGATGAGGGAAACATTGGTGGTTGATGGAGATGCGTTGGTGATGACGATGACGATGATCCTCTCCAAATTCCTCGTCCCGGCAGGGTGCCAGAACGGAGTTTCTGGATCCGAATCTTGGTTTCTGGTGGCGGCGGCGGAGCGGAACTCTTTCTGGAAAACTATCGACCCCCTCGGTTTTTAGGTCGAAAGGCAACTTATAGGCGTAGAGGGAGGCTGAGAGGGTGCCTGGGGTGGCTGCACCCCCTCCAGGCGCGGTCAGTGGTGGGCCCGCGCCTAGGGTGGGTGTGGGCCCCCTAGGCCTCCTCTCCGTCTCTCCTTCTGTCTCTGTGGATCTTCTGGTGAAATATATTTTTTGGCATATTTTTTGGGATTTTTCCTGATAGTTCATTTTCTGCACAAAAAGAAGACACCAAGGTAATTTTGCTGAAAACGGCGTCAGTCTATGTTAGTTGTATCCAAATCACACAAGTTTAGAGAAAAAACAATAGCAAAGTGTTCGATAAAGTAGATATGTTTTGGACGTATCTGGGGGGATCTGAAGCTCTTCCCGGCACCCTGCCGGAGGGGAGATCATCCCGGAGGCCTTCTTCTTGCATCATGCCAGCCTTCGGTATGAAGCGTGAGTAGTTCCACCTTGGACTACGGGTCCATGTAGTAGCTAGATGGTTGTATCTCCTCCTTTGTTCTTTCATGTCTAGATCTTGTGAGCTCCGTTCATGATTAAGATCTCATCTATTTGTAATCATGCATGTTGTGTTTGCGGGAATCCGATGGATATTGAGATTACTATGTCAGATTGATTAATGGTTTTGTCTTATTGATTCTATCATGTCTATGTTGTTTGGGATCTTGCATGCTCTCGATTGTTAGTAGCTATCTTGGCCAAGTGGTTGCTAGTGATTGCAAGAGGGGGTATTTATGCTCGATAGTGGGTTCATGCCTCTATTTAATCAAGGGAAGTGATAGAAATATCTAAGGTTGTAGATGTGTTGTTACCACTAGGGAGAAAACAATGTTCTCTTGTTCATGGAACAAGTGGATTGTTTACCTTACACACTTTGCTTAAAGCAGTTGTCTATTGCTTGCAACTTAATACTGGAGGGGGTTCGGATGATAACCCAAAGGTGGACTTCTAGTCATAGATGCAGTTGGGTGACGGTCTATGTATCTTGTTGTATTGCCCAATCGAATCTCATAGGATCTTTATGTATAGTATTGCATTGTTATCCCTTGCTCAGTCCTGTCAATTGTTCTGCTATAATTTGTTTACCCAGCATGCCATGTTTGTTTATCTAAGGAGAACACCTCTAGTGAACTATGGACCCGGTCTAGTCTTTACCATTGATACATCTTCCATTTTTACTATTTACTTTCTGCAAACCACCATCACCTTCCACACCATACAGTTAATCCTTTGTTACAGCAACCGGTGAGATTGACAACCTCACTGTTAGTTGGGGTAAAGTCTTGAGTTTGTGTTGTGCAGGTTTCCACGTTGCTTGCAACACCTTTGAGACGTTTCCTTCCTACTACTGGTTCGATAACCTCGATTTCTTACTGAGGGAAGACTTGTTGTTGTGCTGCAGCATACCTTGCTCTTAGGGTTTCCCGACGAAGCGCTCCCACGTTGACGCGGCGCCATCATCGATCCACCTTCTTGCAGCCTATGCGAGAAAAACTTCATCTTCACGTTCATCTTACTACTTAGATCCTTTGACACATAAATCGTTTCCAGTTTTGCCCACATGGAAGCAGCAGATTTCACTTCTAGTACTTCCTGCAAAATATTATTGGACAGATGAAGTTGAATCAAAGACAAAGCCTTATGGTCCTTCCGCTTCTCTTCATCGGACCAGCTCTTAGCATATTTTTCGCCGAATCCATCCAGCGCTTCATCAAAATCAGAAGTTTGGGAGAGAATCGCCCACATCTTCACCTGCCACAAGGAGAACCTTGTGGTGTAGTCCAGCTACGGTAGATCGAACTTCAATGACGACATGTCACAAACCCTAGATTGGAACCTAGGGCTCTGATACCACTTGTTATAATTGCGACAAGTAAATAACGAAGATCGAAATCAAAACACATCAAAGGGGACGTAGATTTAACGTGGAAAAACCTCTCCAACAGAGAGAGGAAAAAAACAAGGGCACCAGCCAGCAAAACTTCACTATATCGGGGAGTGTTTATAAATGCTGGGGATTCCACAGATGCAACTTATCCCAGCCGGCGGCTTACAAGAGGTTTATATAACAGTGGAAACCTAGGTCTTCGACGATCCATACCAAACTCACCCATGCACTATCCTCATCCACACGTGTGCTCCAAAGCTCATGGATCAATTTCCTTTTCTTTAATTTGATCCTAGTGGGAAGTACAGCGGGGTACATACCCTGGCAGCTTTTATTCCAGAAAGGTTTGGGTCTATGTTTTGAAGAACAAACATCAAGTACTAAGTGTATTCAAGCAATTCCAAGTCTCAGTCGAGAGATAAACTGAGAAGAAGATCAAGTGCATTCGCAATGAAAACGGGGGAGAGTACATTGGCCCATTTGATGCCTATTTGCAAGGAGTAGGGAATTAGGCACCAATTTACTCCTCCAAAGACACCACAACTGAATGGTCTTGCTGAGAGGATGAACATGACAACTGTTGAGAGAGTTAGATGCTTGCTATCGAGTGCAAAGCTGCCTAAACATTATTGGGGTGAGGCTTTGTCGACTGCAGTTTATCTTATTAATATCTCACCAAGTTATCCATTGCAGGGAGATGTTCCAAACATGGTCTTTTATGACAAGGACGTATCGTATGAGCACCCGAAGGTCTTTGGGTGCAGGGCCTTTGTTCATATCCCTCAAGATGGTCAAAGATTGATTCATTATCGAGGTGATCAGATCGAATATAAGTTGTATGATCAAATAGAAAGGTTGTGAGAAGATGTGATGTTGTGTTTGTTGAAGTAAATCTGAGATTGGTTTTACTTTAACAGGGTTTTTTGGTCCAGTTTTGCATACAGGCTTTTTTGGTTTGGGTGCTAATGGGCTTTTTTAGATAACAGTTCGGTTTGGTTTGGTTTATCCTCACAAGCGGTTGGGTGCAGTTGGGTATGGGTTTCAGTGGTTTTGGTTCCTAACAGGCTCAAACCGTGGTTCCAAACTGGTTCCTGTGAGTGGTTCGTCCCTGGCGCTCGAGTCGTCATCATCTTGATCCGCGACCGCCGCCACCGCTCTCAGCTTGTCATGGCCAACCCCTCCCCCTTCCCCACCACTGAAGCTGCCACCACTCGTGGCTCGCCATCCCCTTACCATCCCCCCAAAAGGGTCTTCTCCTCCTCGATCGCTCCCAAGAGCCAGAGCAGCTGCAGCACAAGGGCAAGGCAGGTGGCGGCGGTGGAAGACAAGAAGAGGTCTGTCTGGCAAGGAGAAGAGATGACGAAGAAGACGTGCGAGGCGGCGTAGCTAAAACAAACTGCACTCATTATCTCAATTGATTGTATCAGATTCAGAAATATACAGAGTTCACCAAGATCTACTGGATAGGTATGTTGCATTACTATTAGTATTAGTATTGTTGCATTAAAGTTTGAAGGCTCTTCAGGTCCCAATTTCTGCACCCAATATAGCTAGTGAGATCAAGTGATACTATGGTTGCATCTTGTATAGCTTGTCTCATCTTCATACGTACGCGTAAGTCTCCAGTCAGGCAGAGAGAAATGTATCTTGCTCCATATGAGACATGAGTTGCTCCGGTCAGTCAGATTGAATCAATTAATTGTTCTCCACCCGACCATATCCTATTTCTCTCCAGTGTGCGGTCTGAACGACCATGCACGTCGTACGGGTGTTAGGAGCATTGTCTCCATGACAAATGCTTCCATTGTGTGTATGTAGGAGACTAAACTTGCTAATGTATCGCGTTCGGTTGTAATGGAAATCATCGGAGCAGACTTTGACGCTTACTTCTGCTTGCCTGCGATTGGTACTAGGGGGGTATAATTGTTGCGTGGAAGAGTAGGGTGGTGCAGCTTGATAGCACACACGTTGACGTGAACAGCGTGACCGCCAAGGTGTCTCCCTCGGGAGGTAATCCGTGGTGGTTAACTTGCGTCTATGGCCCCCATGATGAGGCTGATAAGATCGCCTTTCTCGTAGAGCTCCGAGAGGTTCGTCGGCTACGGTCGGGCCCTTGGATGCTTTGCGATGACTTCAACATGATCTACCGTGATGAGGACAAGAACAACAATAACCTCAACCGCCGCATGATGGGTCGCTTTCGGAGACTGCTGAATGACTGCATGCTGAAGGAGGTTTACCTCCACGGGAGGAGGTACACTTGGTCTAACGAGCGGGAGACACCGACTCTAGTCAGGCTTGACCGGGTGTTCTGTACCTTGGACTGGGATGAGCTGCACGATAGCTGTTCTTTGTGCTGCCTTTCCTCGGTCATCTCGGACCATTTCCCACTTCTCCTGGACTGTACAACGGTTGCAGCCAGAAGAGGACGTTTTCAGTTTGAGCAATTCTTGATGAGGCTCGATGGCTTTACTGACATCGTAGCCAACGGTTGGGAGATGATCGACGACGACCCTGACCCCTTCCGGAGGCTTGTTGCTAAGCTGAAACGCACGACGCGTCAGCTGATGAGCTGGGCTGACAAGAAGGTTGGCTCTGTCAAGATTCAGCTTGCTACGGCCCGAGAAGTGGTTTACCGGCTTGATGTAGCTATGGAGTCGAGGCAGCTTTCCCCGGATGAGCGCGCCCTCCGTGTTAGGCTGAATCAGACCTACCTGGGTCTGGCATCTCTGGAGCGCACTATGGCACGCCAGCGAGCCAAGCTGAGATGGCTGAGTGAGGGTGATGCAAACACGACATTCTTCCACTAGCACACCTCTTACCGTCGCCAGAAGAACGTGATCTGTAGCCTACAAGTAAATGGCGCGATCGTAGTAGACCACGCGGCCATGGCTGAGGCGACCTATGACCACTTTCAGGGTCTGCTCAGCACTGCGGTCGAGAGACAGTTCTCGTTGGACCTAGACTTCCTAGGGGCTAACTCGGAGGACCTGTCATACTTGGATGCCCCCTTCTCGGAGGAGGAGGTGTGGGAGGTGATCAAGCGACTACCTCACGGTAAGGCGCCGGGCCCAGACGGGTTCACTGCTGAATTCCTGCAGAGCTGTTGGGGTGTGGTGAAGCTGATTTTATGGCCGCCTTGGACAAGTTCCACTCCATGAACGGGCGCGGTTTCCAGGGCCTAAACCAGGCCCTGATCATACTGCTGCCCAAGCAGAGCGACGCATCCTCGCTGGGTGAGTTTAGGCCGATTAGCCTAATCCACATCTTCGCCAAGCTTGGGGCGAAGTTGTTGGCTACCAGGCTGGCCTCTAGGCTTGGGGGTTTGGTTGATCTGAACCAATACGCCTTCATCCAGAAGCGCTGCATTCATGATAAATTCATGTTGGTTCAGCACACGGCACACCATCTGAACAAGTTAAAGGAGCCCCGAATCATGCTAAAGCTCGATATAGCCAAAGCATTCGACTCGGTCTCCTGGGCGTTGTTGTTCGAGGTGCTACGAAAAGTGGGGTTTGGCCCCCGCTTCAGGGAGCTAGTGGCCATCCTACTTTCGACTGCAAGCACCAGGGTGATGCTCAATGGCGAGCCAGGCCCCCCAATCTGGCACCGGAGGGGCCTGAGACAGGGCGATCCCCTGTCGCCAATGTTGTTCGTGTTGTTCATCAACATGCTCAACAGGGTGATGTACAAGGCGGTTGAGTTCGGCATGCTGAAGAAGATTACTGCGCGAGGGCTGGTGACCTCAGTCTCCCTCTATGCGGATGACGTGGTGATCTTCTATCACCCATATGAGGCGGAGCTACGCACAGTCCGCGCGCTGTTGGGCCTCTTCGGGGAGGCATCCGGATTACACACCAACTACGCCAAATGTTCGGTCTCGCTGATCGCATGCTCTTCTGAGGTCGCAGTCCACGCGGCGGCAGTTATGGAGTGCCAGGTGGCGATGTTCCCCATCAGGTACCTGGGGATCCCCCTGTCGCTGCGACGGGTGTCCGCGGCTGCCCTCCTACCCCTGGTGGATAGCATCGCGAATAGACTTCCTACTTGGAAGGCTAGGATGATGGCGAAAGCCGGGCGCCTTGCGCTAATTAATTCGGTGCTCATGGCGATTCCGCTCCGCCAGGTCATAGTGCTGGGGCTCAACAAGCAGACGCTCAAGCAGATCCAGCGGATAGTGAGAAGCTTCCTATGGGCTAGGAGGGCAAATGCGAATGGCGGCCACTGTCACGTGAACTGGGACAGGGTGGGCAGACCGAAATGCTTTAGAGGCTTGGGGGTCCCCGACCTTTCTCGCATGGCGATCAGTCTGAGGATTCGTTGGATCTGGAGGAGGCGCACCGACCCGCTGCGACCCTGGCGCGGTTTGGACATGCACTTCTCCAAGACGGAACACCAAGTGTTCGACGCCTCTACTAGGATGCAGGTGGGTGATGGAGCCACGACTCTATTCTGGATGGACATATGGCTTGAGGGGAAGACCATCGGTGAGTTGGCGCCCGAACTACTCGCGCTGGTCCCCAAGCGTGCTAGGGAGCACCGCACTATGCGGGAGGCTCTGGTTGGGCGCCACTGGATTGCCGACATACAGGGCACGCTCAGCCCGCTTGCCCTGTGGCAATATGTCCAGCTCTGGGCCCATCTACATGATTACGCGCTGGTGGACGAACCAGACTCCTTGCTGTGGAGATGGACCAGTGATGCCTAGTACTCGGCCAAATCTTGCTACGAGTTTCTCTTCCAAGGATCCATCGCCTCACGTTCCTGGAAACTGAACTGGCAATCCTGAGCGCCCCCACGGGTGAAGTTCTTCATCTGGTTGGCATGCCAGGACCGCTGTTGGACGGCTGAGCAACTGGCGAGACGGGGCCTCGCCCACCCCCCGCGCTATCCCCTGTGTGACCAATCGGCTGAAACCATGACCCATCTCCTCGTTGGATGTCCCTTCTCCAAGGCGACCTGGCATGAGGTGCTCTCATGGACCCGATCCACGACTCTCCCCCCGGATGGGGAAGACGACTTCGTGGACTGGTGGCTGCAGGTGTCAAGATCTACCCCCCGAGCTCTTCGCAAGGGCACTCCCTCGCTCATCATGCTGACGGCGTGGTGGATTTGGAAGCTGAGAAATGCGGTAGTGTTCGACAATGAGGCACCTAACCTAGGTGGTCTTCTAGATACAATTCGCTCTGAGGATATGGCTTGGGTGGCTGCTGGGTCAATTGGCCTGCGTGCCTTGATCCCTACGGCCTCGTAGATCTAGTGGGTAGAGTTGTATGGGGTGCTGGCTCCCAGTGAGCCTTTGTATATGTTGTACAGTACTCTCTTTTTCTATTAATGAATCCAAATGCAAGGCTTTTGCATTTTCGCGAAAAAAAGAGGTTAAGGGCAAAATCATATTTTTCATTAGCCAATCTCAATAGCTATACTAGGTGCAGATCACAAGCTATAGTAGGTGACAGTCGTCCTCTTCTTCAAAATTTCATGTTATATGCTTCTAGAAATTGGGTTTCTTGGAAAGATTTGAGCCTAGGATCAAGACTGACCAAATTGATGTGTGATCTGTTAATGTGAAAAGGCAACTCAAGTCCATTTCGTTTTATACTGTATTTATATTGAGTATTAAATGCCTTACTCTAAAGTGCTATGTTGTTAGTTGGCTGACACATGTGTGGCATACATAGTTGAACCAAATTGAACAACTGACAGTGATTCAAATTTAAGATTATTCAAATTCAAATTGTTCTAGCTAGGGAAATTCTGAAAATGCACTGCAGATGACATATGACACGAGCAGTGATTCAAACTGAAGTTTGATTCAGTTTTGCATTTTGATTCAGGAACTAACAGTGATAGCATCGGAGTGGCGGATGGAGCTGCAGATGGTAGTGGAGAGGCGAAGGAGGGATGGAGCTCCTCTGCATCGCCTCGACTGAGCTCGATGGTTCTTTGCGGAAGCAGATGTCCACTGCGGCGCCGTAGAGGAGCAGCGCGAGACGGCAGAGCAGAGAAGGAACCAGCGGCGAGCACATTGAGAAGCATGACAACGAGCTCAACGTCGAGAACTTTAGAGAAAGTTTCGAGCCTGGAGGTGCTCTCGCTGGCTAAGGAGCTCCGAGCCTTGAGAAGGACCTTGTCGGCGATGTGGGGAATAAGGTAGGCGATGCTGGGCTAGCTGGACCTTGCCGGCAAGGTGCTGCTAGTGCCAGCGTCCAGTGAGGGGTGCTGATGCTGATGAGGCTGGCGAGCTGCCAGATCTCTCCTCGTCGACTTGCGCAGGGCTGGCAAAACTCTCCTAATCGACATGCGCACTAGCACTGCCGAAGTAGAACATCATGCTCGGCACTGGCACCGCCGGAAATCCCCAACTGTCGCCGTCCTGCAGCACAAGCTGGTGTCCAGTGTGGTCGTCGTGTCACGTACCGGCAAGGTGCAGCTGTCTGGCTTCTGGCAGGCGTGGGTGCACACTCTCACCGCAGCGCTTGATCCTTACGTGCTCGTTGCTTTGTTACTAAAACCCATTTGATCCAACAGTTCCGAGCCCACTTTTCTAAACGGTTACAACCCACGGTTGAAGAATTGGTTTAGTTCAGTCTGAGTGAGAAAACGATCAGGTTTGGTTTTGGTTGGGCTGGCTTAAATATCAAATGGGTTCAGTTTAAGTCTGGTTGTTACGTTTGATGGCATGGGTTTGGTTGAGGTATGGTTTAGTTGTCAAACCATTCTCAGGTTTATGTTGAAGACCAAACAATTGAGGATATTGTGAAGACAAAGGTGCAGGTTCCGGAGCAAGTTCTGGTACATGTGTTCTCCTCGAAATCAGCAGCAAGACAGATCTGATTCTGACCCATTTCCTGCAGATTCAGCTCAACAAGAAGCTGAAGATGATGATGCAGAAGATGTGAAAAATGATGCACATAGTGGTATAGGTGAGGAAGCTCCCCAGCAGCAAGAGTATGATGCTAAAGAAGATGATCATGATTAGCAAGCACCTGAACCAGATAGTCCACCAGCTGCTCCACTCAGACGATCCAGTAAAATCCGTGTTCCTTCCACTAGATATGATTTAGACCAATATGTGGTGTTATTGTCTGATGGTTTAGAACTTGAGTGCTTTCAAGATGCAATGAAAGATGAGAACAAGGAGTGGAATAAGGCTATGCAAGATGTTGCATAAGAATCATACTTATGAGCTGGTGAAGTTGCCCAAAGGCAAGAAAGTTCTAAATAACAAGTGGGTCTATAGAATAAAGCAAGAAGAGCACACGTCACATCCAAGGTACAAGGCCAGGCTAGTTGTAAAAGGATTCATCCATAGAAAAGGTATTGACTTTGATGGAATATTTTCTCCAAAGATCAATCCGAATGATCCTTGGCATGGAAGCAAGTCTCAACTTGGAGGTTGAGCAAATGGATGTGAAGACAACTTTCATTCATGGAGAGTTGGAGGAAGAAATCTACTCTATGGCCTGAAACAAGCACCGAGACAATGGTACATGAAGTTTGAATCTGTCATGGGGTTCAAGAGGTGTAGCTCAGACCATTGTGTGTTTATTTAGAGGTTCTCGGGTGATGATTTTATCATGTTGTTGCTCTATGTTGATGATATCTTGATTGTTGGCAAGAATGTCTCTAGGATTTCTAGGCTAAAGAAAGAGTTCAGCAAAAGTTTTGCCATGAAAGATTTGGGTCCAGCAAAGTGTATTATTGGCATGAGGATTGAGAGAGACAACAAATCTAACAAGTTGTACTTGTCTCAAGAGAAATATATTGAGAAGGTACTTCGCAAGTTCAAGATGGACAAGGCAAGGGAAATGAGTTGTCCACTCGCAGCTCATTTCAAGTTGAGTAAAAAGCAATGTCGATGCACTAAAGATATGGAAAAGGAAATGCAAAAGGTTCCTTATGCTTTAACTGTTGGGAGTTTGATGTATTCTATGGTGTGCACACGACCTGACTTTGCTCAAGCGGTTAGTACTGTGAGCAAATTTATGTCCAATCCAGGAAGACTACATTGGGAAGCCGTGAAGTGGATTTTCAGGTATCTTCGGGGCAACACTAATATGAAGCTTTGCTTTGGTGTAGTGAGCTCAAGCTGGTTACATATTCAGATTTAGACTTGGCTGGAGATGTCGATAGAAGGAAGTCTACTTTAGGTTATTTGATTACCCATTCAGGGGGAGCAGTGGCATGGCAAAGCAGGTTCAAAAGTGTGTGGCCCTGAACACAACTGAGGTAGAGTTTATCGCAGTAACTAAGGCGAGCAAGGAGCTATTGTGGCTAAAACGATTGGCTTGTGAGCTTGGTTTTGAGCAAGACAAATATGTGTTGTTTTGTGATATCAAAGTGTCATTCACCTGAGTAAGAATGCAAGTTTTCTTTCTAGGTCGAAGCATATTGATGTTCGCTATCATTGGATTCGAGATGTGCTGAATTCCAAGCAAATGCAAATTGATAAGGTGCACATAGATGACAATGGGGCTGATATGTTGACCAGGGTGGTGACAAGAGGAAAGCTCGAGGTATGTCGTCGGCTCGTCGGCATGACTGTCGCTTGGCAGTGAGACCCTTCATGATGTCAGGAGGGGGAGTTTGTTGGGCCATGTCCCTCCACATGGAGGTGTGTTGGCAGTCCAACATCAGCCCGTGAAAGTCCAACATGTTTCAACCGTTAATCGACGTTCATATCCAACGGCTGAGGTGCTCCTTAGGAGAGGAGTAGAAAAAACCTAGCCACCCTTGGTGGCTGTGTGTGAGAGAGACACTCAATCAAAGTGTGAGCTGAGCAATAGAGAGGGTAAGAGAATACACAAGAACACCACAACCTAGTGAGAAAAGTGGAAGAAGGAGAGGTGATTTCTGTCTAGATTTCTAAGATCTGACCGGCCTATCTTCAAGCTGGTGTTTGAAGGCTCAAATGTCCTTGGATTGGATCCAAACTTGGTGATCTTGTTCTTTTCTTTGAGTACTTCGATATGGTTAGATGGTTTTAGATTTGGGTCAGTGTAGCATCAGATTTGAAAGCGGTTTATTCAGTTCGGACTGCTGCAGTTTCAGTACAGAGAAGTTTTGGTAAACGAACAGTTTGGGCAGGCAAATAGTGTTCGATTGAGCTGAAATTTGGCATGTATGTTGGATACTCATATGTAATCTTTTATACCAAGTTTGGTGCTAATTGGATCTGCGGTTTAAGAGCAGTTTGCTGATTACCGAATAGGACAGAAACTGAGATACTCTGCTTTGTTGTAATCTTTCTCTCAAGTCGATGTTGTTGTTGTTGCCGGTTGGAAATGTGCTAACTGTGTTGTAATATCTCTAGATATTCTAGTGAAGACTTTGTATCAAGGGTGCTCATAGTGAAGCTCGCGTGGACCGGTTGGTCCGCACCCGTGGTTTTTTCTTTCTCACCCTCAGAAGGTTTTTCCACGTAAATCCTTGTGTCACCTGTGCATGTGCTCGTTGTTTTATTTCCGTTGCATATTTGTTGATTGAAACTATCCTCGGAGTTCACTGCAAGCAGCGAGGGTTGTGTCTCTTTCCCCAACAAAAGAATACTCGGTTGCGAGAAAGAGCTATCTCCTTTATTGAAGTTTTTTGAAAGTTCAGTTGAGAAGATGAGGCAAGAGGAGATACAAGTTGATTACCTGACCAGTCAAGGGGCACCAAGAATACCTGTGTCACTTCTCTGGCGGGCTGCAAATTTGTATACACCAATAACTTTTGAGTTATTTAGGAAAGAATTTGAAAAATGCATGGACTGTATGGTTTACAGTTGTGGCGAGCTTTGCTCTCTTTAGGAGTATGTGATCATGGTTAAAAGCAAAGCTAAAGAATAATTTGTGCAGTTTGACTCATTAGACCGCGCAGTTGCATGTAGTTGTAAAAAATTTGGAACTGCTGGAATCTTATGCTGCCATATATTAAAGGTACTATATGAATTGAGGAATGTCAAAAAGATCCCCGCAATATTTTCTTAAGAGATGGAGCATGTTTAATTCAAAGGATTTACAAAGAAATTTTGTACGATTCTTACCCATAGGATTTTTTTTCTATAGAGGCCATTTGATTCAAAGGATTGAACCCTTCCAAATTTATATAGATTCATTTCCTATACTATATTTTTATAGGATTTATAACAAGAGGTTAGACCTCTTGAAATAATTTCTATATATCTATGACAACTATGCCGTGTACTCAATCTATATACAAATTTTCTGCGTTTTTTCTGTGGCGCAATCAAACGACTTCTACAACTAATTCCCGCGCTTTTTTATTCCTATAGGATTTCACATGTCATGACATACTATTTCTATGGTTTTCTTATTCCCGTGCTTTTAAAATCCTTTGAATTAAACATGCCCTAAATATGCAAAGTTGGAAACTGTTGATGAAATCGATGGGTTTAATTTTGACAGTGATACATGATCTTCTGTTCCAGAGCGTTATGCTGCTCTTTGTCGTTTGTTCTACAAGATTGCTGCTAAGGCTGCAGCAAACGTGGATATATTTGCACTGGTGGCAAGCCAGTCAGATCAACTTACTGAAGGAGTTGAACGTACTTTGCAATTTACACTGGCTGATAAGCTGTTGTCCATTCCACTAAAGAACAATTAACTCGTATGGTTCAGAATGATTATCCTCTTGGTAATAGCAGTGAAGCTCAGAAAAAGAAGAAGAGTGAAGTTTCTCTCTGCCGAAATGGTGTGGAGACCAATGAAGGGCAGAAATGAAGAAAAGGTTTCTTTTAGAGTTTCTAGATATGAACTCTTTGTGGGTGAGAACGCTTGCCATTATTTGGTCGTTATGGTTTTGTAGAAATAATAAGATTTTTAATGATATTGTATCTTCTTCCCTGTAGATTATATATTAGGTCACGGCTATTCTCCGATCATGGACCATTCTTCAACGTATTGAGTTTCGCGACTTATTTGTGGAGGGGTGTACGCGATTGGAGGACACGGCGAGGGATATTTTTCATGACATGGATAGCCGTATGATTTGCGGATTGATCTGCCATAGTTTGAGGCCGTTTATTTTATTTGCGACTTTTGTAATTTTAGTCTCTTTATTCCCTAGTTGTGTCGTTTGTGCGGCTATGTGCATCTTGATTATGCAGAGGCCGGGTGTAAACATTATTCAAAGTAATAAAAGTGCCCATTTCTAAAAAAAATATGAACTCTTTTTGTATACTTGTAAATTTAAACATCTCCTTTTTCAATGCTATGGACATAGCCCATCTTGATAATGCAGCGGTTGGAACAAGGGACGGGGAGCTGAATATTACACCTGATAGTGCGCAAACAGAGCCAAGGACTGCCACGGATCAGTCTCTCCCAAATCAACTAATGCAGGTGAATTCTTCAACATGAATGCATGGTACCTTGTATTTTCATGTGGTCCTTGTGAGTACGGTAGTACTATTTATTTTAGCTTCTCCCTTCTTTGTGCAGGGACATTATGCACTTGCCCACAACTTTTGTCTTAGTGCCTCACAGAAATTTCATGGCAATTTAAATTAGTTTGGTCGGGTCCGTGTTCATCTCTTGATAAAAATTTGTAGCCATGTTGATTACTTATCAGGTTTCTCATGTTCTTGTGGCATGCAGGCTTCCGCAGTACCTAACCTGCAACAGCAGCCATTCCCCGGCAGTGGTCAACTAGCTCAAGTGAGTTATCTGTAGTCACTGCTTGTATGCTTGATGCCTTTTTGAGGCACTTGACCTTTCTTGTCCACTTAATAAAGCAATACTCTAGCTTAAATTCTGAAGTCTGGACTGCACGGTATATGCAGTCATGTTATGCAGGTATTGTCCATGCCATTCTTGATGACATGGTTACTGAAAATGATTGTACACTCCTGCAGGCCTATCATGGTGATATGCATGCATTGCAATTCATGGAGACAAATCCCTAAATCAACCTTGAGAATGGTGATCAGGGTCAATTTTCAATACCGGTGTCGGATTTCCTCTGATCTACGCCTGCACACCACTTACAAGCATGAAAGAGGCAGTTTTTTCTAGTACATGGAAGGGGCAGATGTGCCCCTAGGTTTGAAGAACATAGGTCCACTGACATCTTAATACTGAGTTTTTTCTCCAATCTGCTGAGTGCTATAAGTTGGTTAGGCTTAGGTAACTGCCATTGTCAAATTCAGTGTACTGTGCCCTGAGTTCCCCTGTGCAGTAGTGCATCCCGAAGGAATGCTCTGTATGAGTAGAAGGTTGTAAATAGAACATTTGGCTGATCCCAGGAATGTCGACAAAAATATTTATCTCATTTGCCAAGAGTCCCAGCTCTCCAATTTTACATGTGGCCTCATAACATCTGTTGTAATATGAACTTATATGAAAAGGAACAAAAAAGAAGAAAGAGTGAAACTAACTCTTTGTTGATTTACAGTAACCAGTAACAAGCAGTATCTCCACAGTAACCAGTAACAAGCAGTATCTCCACAGTAACTACCTTCACAGTAACCACTAACAAACAGTATCTCCAAAGTAACTATCTCCACAGTAACCACAAACAAGCTGTATCTCCACAGTAAACCAGTAACAGACTGTACACTAGAGTTTCCAGAGTTTGTAAGAGCCAATTTGGCTTTGGTGAGCATGTACACAACCTATCAAGCTGTAAGAGGTGACAAAGAACAGAGCCGCTGCTTGACCCACGGCCTTCACTATATGCACGCACACAAGAAGCAGTACGCAAGGTTGAAGCTTACCAAGCTCCATGGGACGGGTGAAAATCAGGCGGCATCAGATGAAGAACATGTTGTTCTTCAGATCCTCATGCAGGTCCAGCTTCGGGTACTTGGACGAGGACGACAGGCCGGGCTCCTGGGCCAGTGAAGGGGATGCCATCATAGTGTCGTAGTAGTCCCTGCCACGATACGCCACGAGGTCAGCATACTTGATGGGCGTCGTCAGCGACACCGGCTTCGTGCAGCGCGCGAACAGGAAGCACAGGTCGTACACCAGCCTCTGCAGCTCGACGGGCTTGAAGTTGTGTTCATCCTTCAGAATGTAGTAGTGTGTCGGCTGGCTCGTCCCTTGCAGCCCTTCGTGGCTGCAGAGGAAGAAATCTTCCTCCAGCAAGTCGTCCACCACGTCAGTGTCGACGACCGTGCCAGGGAGCACGTTGCCGTTACGCATCTGCGGCTCGAATTTGTCCCTGGGGAACAGACGTGTGCTGTGCCGCTTCTTGGCCACGATCACTGTGATCGTCGGCGAGTAGCCGCCCTCCACACTGATCTTCGCCCTCATGGGCTCCACTTCCTGAAGGAGGACCTTTTCGAACTGCTCGTCGCTCACGCCATCACGGAAGTATATGATCTTCTGTGGTTTGAAGCCGTTCTTCTTCTTGTAGACTTCAATGAGCTCATCGCACATATCACTGAGCTCCACGATCACCTCCATGCGGTTCTGCTGGGCACGGATTCTCGAGGCGTACTTACTGGCACTAGGGTCCATGGACGCAACAACTGGAAGGACTCTCCTCGTCTCCAGGCCGTGGATGGTTCACGTCCGCACCGATGAACATGAAATGTGTGTCAGCAACCTTTGGGAGCTTGTCAGATAGCTGGACGTTGCTGCCCCCGAGCTTGCTGTTGATCTTTAGAGCAAGGTTGGACATGTACTGGTCCTGACCCTTGTTTGCATGGTGGCTCAGCAAACACTGGGTTTGAATCCCCAGTTGCCTCTCGCATATCAGCTTCAGTGTCTTGTACCCTGGATGCTGCTGAGACATTGGGCAGAAGAGGAACTGCAGCTTCTGCCCCTCAAGCTTCTGCTGCTTAAGCTTCGCAGTCACAACCTCATTCACATTGTTAAGCACATCACGTAGTTTTTCCGTATTGGATAGCACTGACATTGCTGATGTCTGCACAAAGCATGGCTCACGGTTCATCCTAATGCCAAGACCATTGCACTTTCCAACAATATGGTCAATGAACATGTCCCTCTGAAGTGCTTGCTGGCTGAAGTCAGCTGGCCCTGCACTGAAGTCGACAATGGCCCAGTACTTAAGATGCTTGCCTTCAAATATTTCATGTTTGTTAAGGTTCCACTGGCGGTTAAGGAGGCAAATATTGAGTTTGGAAGAGCCACCGAGTTTTAGCACTGGGGGAGGAAGGATATTGCCAGTGACTTCAGTCATGTGTTTGCCCAATGAAATCTTAAATTCCTGGCCTCTGTTACTGCTGGAAGTAAAATGATAGTTAGTAACTAACAATAAGCATGAGTTCATTAGATAATTTATTAATAAGTTCACAAGAAAGACAAAGATCAGTTCCATCCAAAGAAACAAAATGCCCGAAAATACCTAAGCAACTTGAACAAAATTACACAAGAGGGCAGTGAATCAAAAATATACAAATAACATAGTTAAAATTCCTTTAATTAGCATATATGTTCATTTTGACTTTTATCGTAGCAGTACTGTTTACACAGAAAAAACTATTGAATAGAATGTCTAGCAAATTAAATTGCATTGGATTTAGCAGCAAGTAAGCAGTGCAATAAATTAAGTTTCCAGATTGACAAAAAGAAAGAGCGGATGGTCAGGCATTTGCAAACAGTATAGGGGCACCAAAATCACAGTTACCTGCAAGGCCCATCTGGAGCTGATACCATTGTCAGAATCTCTGTTTTCCGCTCATCTGAGTTGGGCAGCTTTCCCCTCGGTTTCTGGATGGAACCCTTGTCCTTGGGATACTTCTGATGTCCATGAAGACTACAAAGCTCAATCGGGACATAAATTGGTTTTTTCCGCGTGCACAAATCCAAGCAAGGAAGCATCGTATACTTAATCACCTCTCCATACTCCCTACGATAATATGGAATAAGCTTCTCAGGCTTCTCTGAATCAAAATTCTCGAAAGATATCTGGTTAGCACACTCTGCTGTCAAACCCTGAACTTTGTACTTTCGACTGTTCGTCACCTTGCCTTTTCCTTGAAAGCACTGCATCTGGTACTTCACGGTAATATAGAGGCCTTTGAGCTGACACTCCAGATACTTCCGCTCGTTCTCGGTTAGACGTGTATGAGTGTTAAGTAACCTCGGGCTGTCAAAGTGTTTCATCAAGTGCTTAACAAGTTCCAGAACACTGCTTTGAGCATTGCAAAATTCCATAATGGAATAGTCGACACATAAGACTACCCCTTGGGCGGTGGGTTTTAGGGACTGCTTGTTTCCTTTCAGGCGTACAGTAAAGTCCCCAGGCTTGTTGATCTCAGTCGCCAGCGGGGAGTAAAATGTCTGACCAACAATAACCTTGCCCAAGCTAGAGGCCTCACGCACAATGATATCAAGAAACTGCAAAATTTCTCTAGGCACAGGCTGCTGCTCTAGTTGGCTTAACGGCAGCTGCTTCTTGAGCTCGGCTAACACATAGTAGGTATGTGACTCAACTTCAACAGAGTATGAAACTTTTGGCAGTTCTGCAAAGGTGAATAAACTGCCCTTGCCATTATAAGCAACAGCTGATGAATTTGGATCCTTCTTGAGCATCTTGAAAAGTTTAGCCTTGGCAAAATCTTGATCTTGTCTGAGCCCCATTCCTGAAGAACTGGAAGAACCTTGCGCAATCTTGATATCATAGCAAAAGATAGTCGAAGCCTTAAACTCAACTTTAAAGTGGTTCACCAAAAGTTTGACTGGTAACACTTCATTGGGAACAATGGCCCGGCCTGGAAGAAAATATGGGCATTAGAAACAGTGAAGGTTTACACAAGGAAAACAATAGCAGGGCATGCTGTTAGAGAGAGGATCATCAAAAGCTACAGTTTCCTACACAAGGAAAACAATAAACAGCCAATATAATTTCCCAGTTTAAACTACTGAAATAAATGTAGCTATAAGGAGAGGAAATCGCTCATCCTTTCCAACTTCAGATAGTAAAAGTTTTCCTGCACCGCAATTCATTTTAATTTGTACCCTTACTACTGCCAAAGGGCCCCCTAAAAGCCAATAGTTCTTCTCCATGCTGACTCCAAACTATAGCATGAAGCAACTTAAATTGATGCATGCATGTCAGGCCTAGTTACTTGTGAAATGACACATTCATAGGAAAAGCCCAAAAGGAATCAGACACAGGTTTTCACTGGTGATAACTCAACTCTAATGCTTTCTTGTCCTCTTCGTAAATGATACAATAGATAAATGATTATCTGAATGTTCTGAAACTACAAGGTGACAAATGAATCTTCCATATGAAATCCTCCTTTATGCCATATGTTGTGCCTCCTCACAAGTCACAAACAATCATTTCCCATCTAATTTTTTGGAACATAGTTTACTAATAATAGTTTAAAAGTTCAATTAGCATCTAGGGAGTTCATCACCACATCGTCCTCTCCTCACTTTTTCAAGAAAAACAGGATCGCTATGACCCCATCATGTTTAGGATCAAACGCTTCCTATGAATTCAAGATACAAGAGGTCTAACAAAGCATTAGTAGCTGCTACAAAAGTACAACTTTAATACAGGCAATGCACTCATTCAAAGCTATCTTAATTCATAAACCTGGGGCACATTTGGGGATACCCATACCAAAAAACAACACAACCATACGAAACTTCAAACTAGCTTGAGATACTGCATAATCATGAACCAGAATCAGAAAACAAAACAATCTAAGATCACACCAATGAAAATGCTACTCTAAATCAGCACACAGCCAACAAAAACAGCAACCACAGGCCGGTGGTTCCGCGCTACTGCTAAAATAAATGTTGCGTAAAATTAAAATGCTGCAGTAAATGTAGCTATAAGGAGAGGCAATCGCTCATCCTTTCCAACTTCAGATACTAAATATCCCCCTGTCTGCAAATCATTTTAATTTGCATACCTACTACTACTGAAAGTGTCCCCAAAAGGCCCATAGTTCTTCCCCATGCTGACTCCAAACCATAGCATGAAGCAACTTAAACTGATGCATGCATAGCCTACTTGCGAAATAACATTCCTAAGACAGAGAATCCAAAAGAAATCAGATACAGACTGGTGATAACTCTAGTGCTTTGTCTTCTTGGTGAAGGATAAAGTAGTTAAATGATGCTCTCAATGTTCTGAAACTGCAAGCTGACAAACCAAACTACCAAGGTTCCTCTAATGCTAGCTGACAGGATCACCTTTTATCTCATATATGATGTGCATGCTGTCAAACGATCATTGCCCATATAAAAAAATTCAGAACAGAGTTTAGAAAATTAACAGTTCAATAGTTTAGTACAACTCTAATATAGGCAATGCAGCCATGCAGACATGCAGCAAAGGAAACTTATACACAGAGATTATTCTCATTCAAGTCTATCTCGATCCCTATCCCTAAACCTGGAGCACATTTGGTCATCCCCGATACTAGAACAGAACCATATGAAACTTCAAGCTAGCTTGAGATACTGCATAATCATTAGCCACAATCAGAAAACTAAACAATCTAAGATCACACCGAAGCAAATGTTACTCTGAATCAGCACGCAGCCAATAGAAAATTGCAATCGCAGGCCTGTGGTTCCAAAACGCGAGCAGCCCACGCTACTGGCACAGCATCGACGCATGGGGAAACGCAACACCTCGATCCACCGCACACATACGCGAAATCGAACAGCGCAGGCTCTGATTAGCTACCCATCACGAAACCCTCGATCGCTCAACCGCCATATGCTTCGAACATTTCAGAGGGAGCAAGCGTGCCCAGAGTTCACGGCGCTCGCAAATAGATCAGGAAACGATTCTTACCATGAGGAGGATGAGGTCTCGGCGAGGACGAGGTCGACGCCTCCCTGGGTGTGATCCCCTTCTGCGGCGATGCAGATGCGTACTGCCGGGGGTAGTAGTCGCGACGCTGCTGTCCCCGCGGCTGGTGCTGGTAGTGGTACTCACGGTCAGAGCGCCGCCCTCCGCCGGGGGAGTAGGTCCCTCGGTCTATGCCCCGGTTCTGGTCTTCCTGGTAAGTCCAGCGCCCTCGGCCGCGGTTGCTTCTTCCTCCAGCGCGGTTCTGGTCTTCTAGGCCGAGATTGCGGCTGCCTCCGCCGCGTGTCTTCTTTCCCGGAATAATCCAGCCGTCATTGTCCCCATCGCCTCGAACACCCCCTTCCTCCGCCCTGCCGCCTCCGCCATCACCGCCCCCACCGCTGCGGCCAACTTGGCCGCCGCCACGGCCCACGCGGCCACGGCCGCGCTGGTTCTGCATCGCGCGCGCGGAGTTCGGCCGAAGCAGCGGCCGGTGGGGAGGGTTTCGGATTTGGAGGATCTGTTTCTACTAGAGCTTGTTGATGAATGGGGCGGTTGGGGGAACAATTGCATATAGGAGGCGCGCGCCGGCGAAAATCGAACACGGGCGATGTTTTTGGCGTGAAATGACTATCTTACCCCTGGTTAATACTGGAAACTGTCTACCTCAGGCCTTGTTTACTTATCCGGTATTTTTATCTTCAAAAGATACGGAGATATGCGGGGATTTGGTGTCCACCCAATACTCTCAAATCCCCTCAAATACACTTCCCAAAAAATACTCTACCATGATGTAGAGTTTTTAATCTAGCCAAAAATACACTAGTGTGGAGGGAATTTGTGGGGATATTTGGGATTATCCCCTCCGAATCCGGACTAGTAAACGACCTATCGGGGAAATTCCGGGATACAAAATAATCCCTTTCCATCCCTTCAAATACCCTAGAAGTAAACAAGGCCTCAGTGGGGAGAACGGGGGTATGACGGGAAATCACTCAAGTCAATCGAAGACCCGAGAAGGAAAGGGAAAGTGGAAGGAGTGGAGGATACTGCCAGCTGGACGAGCCGTTGCCTTCGTCGGCGGCCAGCTGCCTGTGTTCTGCCTGTGTTTTACCCTATTATTACTAGTTGTGAGGTGTTAAATATGAACAGTTTTTTACTATAGAATTCACGAGCTCAATTATACTCTTCTTTCTTGTAAAAAACTATACTCTTTTTTTTTACTTTTTACAGCTTCTGGAAAAAAAGAACGTATGGTTTGGTTGCTTACTCTTCGCGTGGGTTTGAGTAGAGGAATTTTCTTTTTAAAACTAGGCAAGAGGCTTGCCATTTATTGATATAGTAGAAGAGAGATGGTCAGTTTATAAGGGAAACCAACCGAAAACCTATATAACACCACACCACACACAGGCCCAGAGGCCGCGCACCACACGAGCCGAAGATCGCCAAGGTCGACACCCAAAACATCTCAAAACGCAACAAGGCGGAGGCAAAGACTCGGAGCCACCGCTCCAACAACCACGCCGACCCACGGAGCCGCGCACCACCTAGCCGAAAAACAGGCCAAGGACAAAACCGACAGGACAGACAAACCGAACACCAACACTTGCAGGAAAGGGCCTCCACAGTGATGCCTCCAACGAGGGGAGCGACGACCAAGAGCGCCACCATCGCCGGCATCGGCCGTGGCCAGAGCAGGGTTTTCACCCGGAGCACACCAAACCGAAGTCGCGTCCGCCAGACCGCCGAGTCGAGGAAGCCCAACAGCCCGTCGACGCCAACAACCAACTCGTTCCGCAAGCCCCTCTGGCCGATGGAGCATCCAAGGCGAGGACCCAGGAGGCAAAACGACACAATAAAGTGCCGCCCTCGCCCGATCCCGCGAGGGATCATGGTTTCCCCCAGAGAACCCGGGCGGAGACGCAAGAACACCACCACGACAACGCCCCCAAGGAAGAAACGGCGCCAAAAGGCGTCACGGCCGTCGGCTCCAGCCGCAGCCAAAACAAGACTTTCACCCGGCAGAGAGTCGCAACCTCACACCCGTCACTCGAGGCCGGCCAGACCACCATCACCATCCCGCACGTGCACCTTCAAAGCCAACGGACTGGACAGCTGGACCCGGCCGCCTACACACCACCACACCTAGGCTCCCCATCGCTGTGACAAAAGTCGCCGTACAGGTCATCACCGCTGCCCGCGAGATAGCTGCCGAAACAACCAGAGCGAACCCGGGCAGCTGTCGCCGCAGACAGGAACGAAGACCACAACCACCACCATCCTCCACCTCGCACATCGGGCAGCGCCAAAACGCCGCACAACAGCCACCACCACCATCAAACCAGACCGGAGAGCCCCACGACCACGACCGCCACCAACCGCACCACGCGGAGAAGAGAGGCCGGGTAGCACCAGCCTGCCGCCGAAGACGCACCACCGAAGAGAACCGAGGGTGCCTCCAGAACCCCACGAAGAGGGGGGCACCGACCGACGCCTGATGACCCACAAGTATAGGAGATCAGAACAGTCTTCGAGGATAGTATAACCCAATTTATTGATTCGACACAAGTGGAGCCAAAGAATACTTATAAGCCTTAACAACTGAGTTGTCAATTCAGCTGAACCTGAAAATAATCTTGCTCACGAGTTTATCAAGAGTGCAGTTTTGTAGTAGCAATAGCAAAGTAACAGCAGCAGTAAAACAAAGGCAGTAGTAACAATAGTAGAAAACAGTAGGATTTGAGTGCGGTAGGCATAGGGATGGATGGACGGGCGTTGTATGGATGAGACTATTCATGTAATATCAAAATCTAGAGCATTTGCAGATAAATAAGATAAAGCATGCAAGTACTAAACAATTATAGACATGTGTTCCATATATAGTCATACGTGCTCGCAATGAGAACTTGCACAACATCTTTTGTCCTACCAGCCCGTTGCAGCGGGACCTCAAAGGAATAGGTACTTCTTTTAATAGAGTACCGGAGCAACACATTAACACTCCGTGAACACATGTGATCCTCACATCACAGTCATCCCCTCCGGCTGTCTCAATTTCTGTCACTTCGGGGCCTTTGGTTCCGGACAATGATATGTGTACACAACTTGCAGCTAAGATCACAAATAATACTATCATCATGAATCAATAACAAGCATTAAGCACAACAAGTTGCAACAAAGTCAAATAGCCCTAATAAATATACTAGGCACCATGCCCTAACAATCTTATTCGATTATCCTAAAAAAACAATCTTATTAGATTACAAGATAGATTTCATCCAATCCCTACCATCCCCATAGCCTACAACGGGGGATTACTCACTCATGGATGAGGGAAACATGGATGGTTGATGGAGAGGCGTCGGTGATGATGATGGCGATGACCTCTTCCAATTCCTCGTCCAGTTAGGGTTCCAACGGCTGGTTCGGCTGGCGGGTGTGTGGCGCGATCACTCTCTCTGAAAAATGCCGAACCTCCTCTTTTTTTAGGTCGGAAGTGAAGGCGAAGAGAGAGAAGAGAGGGAGGTGGGCGGCACCCCACCCCCCCCACCTCCCTTTGGCTGCTGCTGGGGCAGGGGGTGTAAACCCCCCCCTCTCTCCGTCTCATCTTTTGGCTTCGTGAGTCTTCTGGTAAAATAGGAATTTTGCCATATTTTCCATTATTTTTCCTGAAATTTGATTTTCTGCACAAAAACTAGACACCAAAGCAATTCTGTTGAAACCAACGTGAGTCTGTTTTAGTTGTATCCAAATCACACAAGTTAGAGGAGAAACAATATCAAAAGTGTTCGGGAAAATAGATACATTTTGGACGTATCAACGCCGACGCGGGGCACGAGGACAAACGCCGAAGGCCATAGACGCGAGCTCCCAGGACCAGCTGCTGCGCCGCCCACGCGGCCACCGCAGCCGCCGCACCACCGAGGAAATCCGGGCCGCCTAAACTCCAAACTCCGTTGTAGGCAGCGCACCTTCTAGCCGAAGCTCCCGCGGCCCGATGGGAGGAGGCCCCTGCCCAGATCCCGTCGCGTGAGAGGAGGGAGGCCAGTCGGCGCCGTTAGCCGTGCGGCCTTCGATCGGCAGCGTCCTCCGGCGGCGACAAGCGGAGGTGGAGGGGGAGGAGGGGTGGCGGCGGGGATTGGGGACGGTCGCCCGAGCCGCCCCCTGGGAGCGACACGGGGACGGGACGGTTCGGTTTCCTCTATGCAATGCTTGCGATTATGCGTTTGTATAATGTCACATGAGTGGAGGAAGTTGCTCCCAATTTTCCAAGTAATCACACACAACTGGTTCAACCTAGCGTATGAGGGCATCTACAATGCTACTATCAAATTAAACTGCTACATTTTGAAATAAGGGCAGTAGGTGCTTAGGGAGTAGTTGTTATTTGTATAAGGAAGATGTAGACACCTTACTTATAGAAATATAAGTATCAGTGCTTAAGAAAAAGACTGGTTTATTTTTATAAGCACCACCCTATTAGTTCCTTAATTAGGATATGGTTGTATTGCAATATGTTTTGAAGGAAAATTTTCTTCCACCCAAACCTCGTATTACCTTACTTTGTCCCCCCCCCCCCCCATTCAAACACTCTTTGAAGAAAATGCTTATAGGTTCAAGATCATGTATGATTCAACTAGACATGACACTCTAATCTTGCAACTTTTTTCCTATCATGTGTTTTGAGTATCATCCAAATCAAAAAGTCTCTTACGGTTTGACTTAGCTTAAAGAATTTATGTGTGTACTATATTCTCGAGTTTCTTGCTTCAATGGAAGACGCATCGAGTGCAAAGTACCAACATGCTTTGTATATTCTCATATTATCATTGTTTTATGTCCCGACATGGTGGGAGTTTAGCAGTGATAAGCTTTGTATGTTCTCAATGTGGTGTCATCTTAATATTTGGTGTCGATCGTTCCGCTTTGAATAAGCATGAAACCTTTGTGAGCTTGTAATAAGTTAGTTGTGCATGTTTTGAGATGGTAAAATTATTAGAGTTTTTTCTTCCCTTATGCTAGAAAGCGAGAGCAAATGTCATGAAACAATGAAATATTAGGTCTCTAGCCTTTCTCAAAATCACAACCCAAGGATTTTGGAAAACAAAAACTATTTAATATATTGTTTCATTACCAAAATCTAGAATTTTATGTTGTAGACCATGTTCGTAAAGGAGACCTAGCCGAGGGCCGACCCGCGCCACAATTAAGAGTTCGGGTAGCACGCAAATTTGAGCCAAGTCACACTATGTGGATCTTTATCGTATTTTCATTTCACGTTGGGAGGAAAGGAAACAAAAGGATATGAGCGGAGTGGGGCTGGAGGTGACGATGGCGATGGCCTTAGGTGACGACTGATGTCCACGGGAAAGGAAGCGGGAGAACAAAATGAGCTTCGACGGTGCTGCGGAAGTGCACCAGAAGCTTTTTGTTGCATGTAAAATTATGGGCAAACTCGAGCACGGCACCATCTATTTGGATTTGGCAATGTTACATGGAGGGATACCTTCACGATGTGAGAGTTTTGGCTGCTAAAGATATTGGGGTGGCTACGGGAAGAAATGGTGCGACCTAGTCACTTATTTGCCTCCTCGAGTCCCCAGCTCGTCCTTCCTCCCCTCCCCTCCGCCGTCGCCGGCGTGGTCCGCTGGACAAAGCTCGTGCGGCGCCGACGACACCGGATTTGTTCTGCCTCGCGCGTTAGGAGAGGAGATCAGGGCTCCCGGCCTGGCGGCGGTGCGCAGTGGTGACGACAGTGCTCTGGCGGCGGCGGGATCTCTCGGTGTAACACCCTCAGAATCGGACCTATGCAAGTTTGGGCAAAATTCACCAAGCCCGCATAGAAACGATTCAAAGGTGCCCACCAGGCACTTTCGTGCGGGTGGAAAACGAAGTAATAACATTACACAACAGTCCTCGATGGGACCCATGAGAGATATATAATGACTCAAAGAGTCAAGAATACAAATATACGGTACAAAGATCCAAATCACCTTGAAAAGAGGAAGCGCCCGACTACGGACAAGAAGCAAATGGGGCTAAGAGCCCTGAAGAATAACCAATGGCGTCCATAACCCTGCCCAGGCCAAGCCGGAAGGGTAACCCTGCTAACGGCGTCGATCTCAAAACCTTAAACAAAAGGGTGCCGACAAAGGGCAAAGGAAAAGAGGAGCGTCAAGATCGAGGCCAAGACAGCATGAGGCTAGAATTCGGCGGTCCTCGCCTACATAGGTATGGTGGACTGAAGCGGCAGCGGCAGCATGCACTAAACAACCTATAGAGACTCGATACAACTGGCGGCTATCAGAGAGGGGTGAGAAAGACCTATTCGGATCCAACCTGAGACTAACATCAAGCAAACCCATCTCGGCGCTTTCCTCGAGACCAATCGAGGAAGTCAACCGAGGAACGCATACGCTGGCGTTTTACTTATCCAGTTATCGTTGCAGCAATTACTAGTCAGGTTTAGATAGTCGTCCTGATAAAGTAAGCAGTGGGCACTTTTAGTTAGTCATTCCGTTATAGTGGCATCACTTACTAGTCAGATACAATTATCATGAGATAACCCCAAAACCCAGCAGTTGTTGGTACTTTTATTTAGCCATTCCGTTGTAGTGAAGCTGATTACTAATCATATCGAAACAAGTCACTTTAAAACAAGAACTTTAGTTATAGTTGTCTATGATCGACACCGTGCTCCAAGTCGTCCATAACCGCGACACGGCTTCTAAAAGATTAAACCGCAGGGTGCACCAAAGTATCCACAGCACTTGACCCTTTTGCGGATCGGTTAACATACACCCATCGGTATGTCGGCGGGCCTAAGTCACGACGTTCCTGCACTCCAAAGCAAGCAATGGGGCCACCCACTAAGTACACCCAAGAACGGTCGGCCGGTCTCGAGACGGACTTAGGGTTTGTGGGGCGGGTAAACGACGGATGCCCCAAACGGGACTGTCGATACCACGTAAACGGGTCACAAGTCCTAACAAAGACAAAGCAAAGACCGCACAATCGTAAATAAAGCAAGAAGCATGGCATAAGTACAGGATAGTAAATAAAACCCCAAACTAGTTTGTGGCCCCAAGACAATACTTTGAAATCAGGTAATTATCGATGGGGCCCATATCTCCCCACGTGGTTAGCGGCTCGATCTCGAACAGTGTCAAGAACTCGGGTCCTAGACACAAGTGGGCTCGAAACCAAATCTTACCTATCACCCACCGATGCCTCCGCTTAATTCAATTTTAGTTGTTAAACAAAGTAAAGTGAACAATAAGTAAACCATGATCATCTCCAACGTCAACATGCAATTCTCCAACAAGGGTGGTACTAGCCGACAAGCAAAACAGTTGAGCAAGCGACTACACGCTGGTCCAGCTATCTACCAAACAATGTATTAGGATGTGACCAAGGCTGTATATGGCTGCGAGGGATAACACGGAACGAAAACTAGAGCATCGCAACACGTATAGCAAAGATCAACGGAGGGGAAGTAAATACTATAAAAGTAAGATAGGTAGAAAGGGGAGATGCTCTTTGAAAACATTGTCGAAGGGTTCGACCGAAGATCGGAACGAAGCTCACATCAACTCAACGGCCTTATCCGCGAAGAAGCAAATCACTGGAAGAAACACCGGGTGCAATATTTAATACACGGCAGAAGATCGGCATGATGCATGCATGATGTATGGCATGGCAAGATGCGATGCAATTAGGTCAAGATTAAGCGGAACCGGGGTTCCGACAATTAATTAGATGGTTCAAGTTGTTGAAACCCCCGCATATTAAATGTTGTTTATCAGGGCAAGATAAGATACCGGTTCTCTACACAAGTTTAAATGAGGCCGATATGAGACTAGATTTGCTCGCATATGGGCCCCATATTTAGTTATTAGGTGAATCGGCATAAGGCCCCCAAACCACATGAATGTATGCATGCAAGGCAATTAAGTATGCAACAAGTTGATATCATGTTAAAAATGGGGTTCCGGGAAAAGGGTGCACACATCAGCGGAGTCTCGACGATCTTGGGTTCCGGGGTTCGGGGTTCGACAGGGTCCAGGGTTCAGGTTCCGGTCTCGGGGTCCAGGGTTCGACGGGATCGGGCTCGGCGGGATCGTTCTCTTGCTCGCGGTAACGGGGCAGATCTTGAGTTCCGGGGGGAAGGACTTCGCGTTTGGTGGCGATCTTGACGGCCTTCGGGTACGGGATCGTCTCCGGGTTCGGGGGTCTCGGCGTTCCATGAAGGAGTACTTGGCCCGCGTCGGGCATCGTCTTGGTTGCCGTCGTTCTTGTCGTTGCGAGGGTCTTGTCGGGCCCGCGCCATCGAGGCGGTCTTGGCATCCGGGGGCGTCGTGTCATGGCGTCTGTGAGGGAGCACTTGTCGCATTCGCGGTCTTCGGGTCATGTCGACGGTCATGGCGTTCGGGGTGAAGCACTTGGCGTTCCGCGCCGATGTTCTTATCGTCCGGGTTCTCGGGCATCGCACCCGAGAGGAAGTACTTGGCGTTCCTCGGTTCCATGTCGACGGCCTTGGTTTCCACGATGGCGCACTCGGTGTATCCGCGGCGTGGTTCTTGTCGGGGTCCACGGCTTGATCGCCGGGCGTCGGTCTTCGGATCGGGCTCCGGACGAAGACCTTGGCGTCGGATGGTCATTGTCGGAGTTCTTGTCGCCGGGTCGTCGGATCGGCCCGGATCGGTCTTGAGTCCCACTCGGAAGGAGAACTTGTCGTTCGGTGGCGACCTTGGGGTTTCTTCGGTTCGGGTCGGCGAGGCCCTTGGTTCACCGGGATCGGCCGGAGCTTGGTCAACAGATCGGTGCAGGAGTTCTTGGGGTTCTCGACGACTTTGTCGTTGCGGTCTCGAGTGGCACCAACGGGACGATCTTGGCGGTTCACGAGGAAGCTTCGGACAGCGCGGTCGGGCGGGCGGCGCTGGGCGGGCCGACGCCTGGGCGGCGAGGCGGCGGGCCAACGGAGCTGGGGAGGCCGGGTCACCGACGGCGGACAGCGAGCTTAGGGGCAGCGGATGCGCTGGCGACGGCAGGCGGGCAGAGGGGCGGCGTGGAGGCGGTGGAGCCGAGGCGAGCGGCTGGGAAGGCTGCGCGGGGCCGAGCGGGCGGAGCTCCGGAGCTGGAGGGTCGACAAGGGGTGTAGCAGCGAGGTCGGGGCAGGGCGGCGCGACGCGGAGAGCTGCAGCGACATGACGGCCAGGGAGGAGGGACAGCGGCGGGCTGCGCGGGTTGAGAAGGGGACGGGCCGGCTTGAGCGGAGGCCAGGCGCACGCGAGGCACCAGTGGGACAGGCGAAGAGGGGGCGAGCTTGTGACGGGAGGAGGTTGCTAGGGAGGGGAGGGCGGCGGCGGCCGGTCGCCGGAGGCAGCAGAGAGGGAGAGCGCGGGCGGGGCGAGGCGAGGCGTGTGGGTGGGTGTGGGGTGTGTAGGGTGCGTGCGTGTGTGTGTTTGCTCAGGGGGCTGGGTGGTGATTGAGGAGAGAAGGAGAGAGGGGCTGAGGTGGCACCTAGTGGTTGGGTGGAAGGAGAGGAGAGGGTGAGGTGGCAGCGTAGGATAGGTGGGGGTGAGGTGGAGGGTTGGGCTGGGTAGGTTTTTAGGTGGGTTTAGGATTAGATGGGGCTGCAGGTTGGACCGATTTAAATCTGGGGCGGTCGTTCGGGCTAAATCGGCCCGTTCGACTGCCCCTAACAAATTAAACAAAACTTTTATTTAGTTTAATTGGGCCGTTTGCAACCCGATAGCAACAAAACAAAATTATTCCGGAGACCCGGTGTTTGACATTTGAATAGAGATGGGGCGTTTGGAAAACAAAACGGGGTTTTCGAAAATAGTTTTGGCAAACAATGCATGATGATGATGCAATGCACAAATTCAACGCGATTTTCTAGTAGTGGTTTTATGGATGCCACACCGACACCACTAACAATGGATCTCGCCTCGAGATCCGCCTCATGGTACCGGAAGGAAGGTCGGCGATCTGCGTCTTCTCGCTTCGTGTAGATCTTCGCGACACCACTAACAAGAGGTCGTTGTCCCTGTTCGTCAAGAGAACACTCCGGATAAACAACGGATGAGGTTAAAGGTAAGGTCACCTCTAACTTCCATAGAAGGAGTATAGTTGCATCGATCCACCATTCAATGTACATAAGCGAATGAGAAGAGTAGTGGTATGGTCGCGACTCCATCCCGCACTCAAAGCATTACCCTGTACACGAATAGACAGACTATGCAACCAACTCTCAAGATTCAGACTGAAGATCTCGACAAGCGAGGTTCGGAAACACAGGAGTGATGCAGACTCTGCATCGGATCTGGCATAGAGGATGTCGTCGCGTCGGAAAACACCGGATGGCGCAAGCAAGGAATACAGGATGGTAACACCGTAGACGGATTCCTCGGATAGCATGAAGACCGGATGGTAGAACACCGTTACCAAAGGAGGAAGCGAAACCCTAAAGGTACGACGGAAACCCAACCACGAGAATTCCTGGACTCGAAGAAAAGGGACGAGAGCGGATTCAAATCACGTAGAGGTAAGAGGAGAACAGCAGAGGGGTAAGGAGTAAAATCAGACCTAATCCGAACTATCCAACCGATTTTCCGAAAATAGTTTTGACACTCTACTTCGGCCGTTAGCTAGGTTATCCTACAGGCTGGACTTGGGGTATCGCAATCGCCGAGCTCGATACTCAGTAACCTCGAATCGGACCTATGCAAGTTTGGGCAAAATTCACCAAGCCCGCAGAAACGATTCAAAGGTGCCACCAGCACTTTCGCATGGGTGGAAAACGGTAATAACATTACACAACAGTCCTCGATGGGACCCATGTAATGTATATATAACAATGACTCAAAGAGTCAAGAATACAAATATACGTACAAAGATCCAAATCACCTTGAAAAGAGGAAGCGCCGACTACGGACAAGAAGCAAATGGGGCTAAGAGCCCAAGAATAACCAATGGCGCCCATAACCCTGCCTGTGCCAAGCCGGAAGGGTAACCGCTAACGGCCGATCTCAAAACCTGCTTAAACAAAAGGGTGCCGACAAAGGGCAAAGGAAAAAGAGGAGGCCAAGATCGAGGCCAAGACACGCGAGGCTAGAATTGGGTCCTCGCCACATAGGTATGGTGGATCAAGCGGCAAAGATGCACTAAACAACCTATAGAGACTCGATACAACCGGGCGGCTATCGAGAGGGTGAGAAAGACCTATTCGGATCCAACCGAGACTAACATCAAGCAAACCCATCTGGCGCTTCTCGAGACCAATCGAGGAAGTCAACCGAGGAACGCACACGCTGGCGCTTTACTTATCCAGTTATCGTTGCAGCAATTACTAGTCGTTTAGATAGTCGCCCGATAAAGTAAGTGGGCACTTTTAGTTAGTCATTCCGTTATAGTGGCATCACTTACTAGTCAGATACAATTATCATGAGATAACCCCAAAACCCAGCAGTTGTTGGTACTTTTATTTAGCCATTCCGTTGTAGTGAAGCTGATTACTAATCATATCGGAAACAAGTCACTTTAAACAAGAACTTTAGTTATAGTTGTCTATGATCGACATGCTCCAAGTCGTCCATAACCGCGACACGGCTTCTAAAAGATTAAACCTGCAGGTGCACCAAAGTATCCACAGCACTTGACCCTTTTTGCGGATCGGTTAACATACACCCATCGGTATGTCGGCGGGCCTAAGTCACGACGCTCCTGCACCCAAAGCAAGCACCGGGGCCACCCCACTAAGTACACCCAAGAACGGTCGGCCGGTCTCCGAGACGGACTTAGGGTTTGTGGGGCGGTAAACGACAAGGTATGCCCCAAACGGGATCGTCGATACCACGAACGGGTCACAAGTCCTAACAAAGACAGGCAAAGACTCGCACAATCGTAAATAAAGCAAAGAAAGCATGGCATAAGTACAGGATAGTAAATAAAACCCCAAACTAGTTTGTGGCCCCAAGACAATACTTTGAAATCAGGTAATTATCGATGGGGCCCATATCTCCCCCGTGGTTAGCGCTCGATCTCTAACAGGTGTCAAGAACTCGGGTCCCACGGGACACAAGTGGGCTCGAAACCAAATCTTACCTATCACCCACCGATGCCTCTCGCTTAATTCAATTTTAGTTGTTAAACGTAAAGTAAAGTGAACAATAAGTAAACCATGATCATCTCCAACGTCAACATGCGGCAATTCTCCAACAAGGGTGGTACTAGCCGACAAGCAAAACAGTTGAGCAAGCTTACGACACGCTGGTCCAGCTATCTACCAAACAACAGGTATTAGGATGTGACCAAGGCTGTATATGGTCGAGGGATAACACGGAACGAAAAACTAGAGCATCGCAAATACGTATAGCAAAGATCAACGGAGGGAAGTAAATACTATAAAAGTAAGATAGGTAGAAAGGGAGATGCTCACGAAAACATTGTCGAAGGGTTCACCAAGATCGAAAAGCTCACATCAACTCAACGGCCTTATCCGAAGAAGCAAATCCTTTGGAAGAAACACCGGTGCAATATTTAATACACGGCGGAAGATCGGCATGATGCATGCATGATGTATGGCATGGCAAGATGCAATTAGGTCAAGATTAAGCGGAACCGGGGTTCCGACAATTAATTAGATGGTTCAAGTTGTTGAAACCCCCGCATATTAAATGTTGTTTATCAAGGCAAGATAAGATACCGGTTCTCTACACAAGTTTAAATGAGGCCGATATGAGACTAGATTTGCTCGCATATGGGCCCCATATTTAGTTATTAGGTGAATCGGCATAAGGCCCCCAAACCACATGAATGTATGCATGCAAGGCAATTAAGTATGCAACAAGTTGATATCATGTTAAAAATGGGGTTCCGGGAAAAGGGTGCACACATCAGCGGGGTCTCGACGATCTTGGGTTCCGGGGTTCGGGGTTCGACAGGGTCCAGGGTTCAGGTTCCGGTCTCGGGGTCCAGGGTTCGACGGGATCGGGCTCGGCGGGATCGTTCTCTTGCTCGCGGTAACGGGGCAGATCTTGAGTTCCGGGGGGAAGGACTTCGCGTTTGGTGGCGATCTTGACGGCCTTCGGCACGGATCGTCTCCGGTTCGGGGTCTCGCTGTTCCATGAAGGAGTACTTGGCCTGGCGTCGGGGCATCGGTACCGCTTGGTTGCCGTCGTTCTTGTCGCTGCGACGCTTGTCGGGTCCGCGCCATCGAGGCGGTCTTGGCATCCGAGGCGCCGGGTCATGGCGTCTGTGAGGAAGCACTTGTCGCGTCTTCGGGTCATGTCGACGGTCATGGCGTCGGGTGAAGCACTTATGCCCGCCCGATGTTCTTATCGTCCGGGTTCTCGCATCGATCCGAGAGGAAGTACTTGCGTTCCTCGGTTCCATGTCGACGGCCTTGGTTTCACGATGGCGCACTCGGTATCCGTGGCGTGGTTCTTATCGAGGTCCACGGCTTGATCGCCGGGCGTCGGTCTTCGGGATCGGGTCCGGGACGAAGACCTTGGCGTCGGATGGTCATTGTCGGGGTTCTTGTCGCGCCGGGGTCGTCGGATCGGGCTCCGGGATCGGTCTTCGGAGTCCCACCGGAAGGAGAACTTGTCGCCCGGTGGCGACCTTGGGGTTTCTTCCGGTTCGGGTCCTGGCGAGGCCCTTGGTTCACCGGGATCGGCGTCGGGAGCTTGGTCAACAGATCGGTGCAGGAGTTCTTGGGGTTCTCGACGACTTTTGTCGTTGCCGGTCTCGAGTGGCACCAACGGGGACGATCTTGGCGGTTCACGGCGAGGAAGCTTCCAGGGACAGCGCGGTCGGGTCGGGCCGGGCTCCGGCGGGGCGAGCGCGGGGCGGGGCCGACGCGCGGGCGGCGAGGCGGGGTCGGGCCAACGGAGCTGGGAGGCTGGTCACTGGCGACGCATGACAATGAAGCTTAGGGCCGGATGCGCGGGCGACGCGGCAAGGGCCGCAGAGGGGCGTGGGAGGCGGTGGAGCCAGGCGAGCGGGGCTGGGAAGGCTGCTGGCCGCGAGGGGGGAGCCCGGCGGAGCTGCGGGAGGGTCGACGCTGGCGGCGGGGTGGGCAGGCGAGGTCGGGGGCGGCGACGGAGAGCAGCGGGGCGACGGGCGACGGCGCCAGGAGGAGGGACAGGCGGCGCCGGGGTTGCGCGTTGAGGAAGGGGACGGGCCGGCTGCTGAGCGGAGGGCACAGTAGACGCGAAAGGCACGACGACGGGCGATGAGGAGGAAAGGGGGTGGACGGAGGAGGTTGCTAGGGAGGGGAGGGCGGCGGCGGCCGGTCGCCGGAGGCAGCAGAGAGGGAGAGCGCGGGCGGGGCGAGGCGAGGCGGGTGGGTGGGTGTGGGGTGTGTAGGGAGCGTGCGTGTGTGTTTGCTCAGGGCTGGGTGGTGATTGAGGAGAGAAGGAGAGGGCTGAGGTGGCACCTAGTGGTTGGGTGGAAGGAGAGGGGGGGGGGGGGTGGCAGCGTAGGATAGGTGGGGGTGAGGTGGAGGGCGGGGCTGGGTAGGTTTTTAGGTGGGTTTAGGATTAGATGGGGCTGCAGGTTGGACCGATGAATCAGGGCTCGTCGGGCTAATCGCCTGCTCGACGCCCCTAACAAATTAAACAAAACTTTTATTTAGTTTAATTGGGCCGTTTGCAACCCGATAGCAACAAAACAAAATTATTCCGGAGACCCGGTGTTTGACATTTGAATAGAGATGGGGCGTTTGGAAAACAAAACGGGGTTTTCGAAAATAGTTTTGGCAAACAATGCATGATGATGATGCAATGCACAAATTCAACGCGATTTTCTAGTAGTGGTTTTTGCGGGATGCCACACTCGGCCAGGCTTGGGGTTGGCGTGCTGGCGCGCTTGTGCTGCCACTGGCCCTTGTGGCCGCGGTGGCAGCCTTTTAGGCTTGCCCCAATGAACAAGGGAAGGGCGGTGGCGACGCCACGCCTCCACAGATGTAAAATTGTGGGCAAACTCGGCACCGCCCATTTGGATTTGGCAATGTTACATGGAGGGCTAGCTTCACGATGTGAGATTTTGATGACTTGAAAGTCAAAGGTTCTCGGTGTTGACAAAAGTGTAGGTCCACCCGTCCGTGATGCCACGTCCCGGTTTCTCCTCCTGCTCTCCCTCCTCCCGCTTCACTCGCGTTGATGTCTCGGAGGAAAAGTCTCGGTGGGAGGCGCTCCGGCGGTTCGGCTTCCCATCCGCAAGCGCGAGTTTAGTGGAGTACCTGCGTGTCGCGGCGCTAACGACGACTCATCCTCTTCCGCTTTAGCCACTTGACCAAACCCACGACGCTGGCGCATTAAAGCTGAACTCCGCTCAATTGCTCGATCGCCGATCGATTCCGATTTCGACGCCGGACATGCGTCTTCATGGACGATACGGCCGTGTTCGTCGACGAGATGCACTGCACCGCCGCCTCCACGGACGGTGGACCGACGCCATCGACTACCTCTCCGCTTCTTGCCGCCGACCGACCTGGCGTGCGGCCGGCGCCTCCTCCACTTCCTCCGCGCTGTTCGCCAAAACCCACCGCGAGCAGCGATCGACAACACGGAGATCCGGAGGCTCAGATCGCTGGTGGGCCTGGTCCTCGCGACGGCCCAAAAGCTCCGCACACGCCCCGCTTGGTTCGAGATGCCACCTGACCTATACCTGGTCGAAGGTGAGGATTGCGATTGATTTCTGCATGATAAACAAGTATACGAAAATTCGAGCCGTAATCGGCTCCTGGTTTCTCAGAATCGCTCCTAAAGCCGATTGCCCCATGGTTCTCGCGTTAGATTTATGATAACATGGGGTTTTGCTTGATCACTACAAGTTAAATCGATCTACGATAGTTTAACGTTTTCACCACGAATCGAACGCCCTACCAGTAATTGAGCCTAGTAGGTACAAAAAGATGAAGGATATCAACCCTAGAGGAGGCCTAATAACCAACATAAAGCCAATTACCGGAACATCCTCTCTAGAACGAATAAGCCACATCCTTATGCATTACCGGATCGTTCAACCCGCTTGTAAGGCCTGATTACGTAGATATTAAACTAAACCTTGACGAACAAGGCACAACTATAACAGATCGAATCGACTAAATAAAGATCAGCAAGGTGCTACCTTGCACTTTGGGACACGCAAGGGTAGCGAGATAGCTAGAGGTAGCATAACTTCGACGATAATAATGAAACAAAGGCCGATGCTAGCCTCAAGCAATCTATGATAATGGTATTACTCGCCATCAACAACGCTCAAGACGAGTAAAACCGGTAACGAATAGATATCGCCTAGATCGCAAGATGCGATCTAGGCAAAGATGGCACTTACCCGAAAGAAACCCTAAGAACAAGGGGTATGGCGCGCCGAGATTGTGTTTGTGAACGTGGTTGTTGTTTTCTCTCAATAACCCTAGGTACATATTTATAGTCCGGAGACTCTCTACTTTTGGAATAACTCTACAACTCTATCTTTACCTAAACATAAACGGAACCTAAACAAACGAAACCTACTATGATACAAGATACACGGGCAATTTAGCCCAAATCTTCGTGACTAGGCCGATCCAACAACACGTTGAATATATGTATCTTCTAAGCCCATCTTGATCACGGCCCATCTCCGCCTTTTGGCCAAAATACGGTGATAACACATGCCCCTGGTTTTGGCAATGATAATTCCAAAACCACTGCGGCGTTTTTCCTCTTCTTCTCCTCTTTTTTTTTATCGGGTCAGCGTCGCACGCGCGTGGCGTAAACACCGCCACGCTACCCCTTCATCATGATGCCCTGTCTTCTCAACTCCTGCAGCTGCAGTGATTTGACGATTTTGGCAAAGGTAACTGGGAACCGCTATGGCATTGAACCGTCTCCCACTATTCCCTTTATTTAAATCATCCCGGTCATAGTCCTCATCTTCCTCCAGTTGCTAGAAAACCCTCTCCCTTCGCCGAAAAAACCCTCTTTTCGCCATGGCCTCCTCTGCTTCCTCTGGCGCATCTTCCCATGCCTCCAACTCGATGAGCGACCGAGAGCCGACGCCAGAACACCCGCCGATGGTGGCGTACCACACTCTCGCCCCACAATGGTGGGACGAGAGGGGTTGGGACTTTGCTGTCTGGTCGGAGGATGACGCCTCCATGACCGACGGCGAGGAGGACCTGCAGTTCCTCGCCGATGGGGAACTGGAGGCGGACATCGCCGATGACGCCATGTCGTGGGACGGCGCCGACTCCTCCGAAGAAGAGGAGGAAGAGGAGGAGGAGGAGGAGGACACCTCCTCCGAGGAGTACCAGCCGGTGAAGTACTTCCGCACCGGGTCCAGCGAGGACGACGACGACGAAGACGAGGAAGCCCCTGTTGACTTCTTCGGCAGCAGCAGTGAAGACGACGCCGGAAGCAGCGCTGAGGATAGCGCCCAAGACGGCAGCATGACGGCGCATTTATTACCTCGGCTTAGATTAGGAACCAGCAGTAGTAGCCGTAGTAGTAGTAGATCCCCCTTTTGTAATCCGTCAATTGCTTGTAAGCAATCTACTTTTGAATGAATGAATGAAAAGAATCCGTTTCACGCAGATTGTCCTTCCGCCCCAACTTTATTGATAGCATGAGTAAGTCGATACTCCAGAAGCCGATAGCAACACATCGGCTTTTACCTTATCATGTTTTCACAGTTAACCAAGCTACAACTCAAAAGAGCCGATGCACATCACTTTTCCCCAAATTGTTGACAAGGTCAACTCAACCGCATATTTAGGCAAACCTAAACGGCCACCTCCTAGCCCCAAACGGTAACCTGCGGCTCTCTTCAAAAAGGGCGTCCAGGACCCCCAACTGTCCACCAACCAGATCGAGCTCACAACAACAAGAACCCCCAATCCTCAATCTGCACAGATCCATCTCCGCCGGCAAACCAGATGGCAGAATCGTCCAACATCAATCCAGAGGTCTCCGGTCTGAAGGTACGCTTACCCTCCGCAGTCTGAACGCGATGTAAGAACTTGATGGTGAACACCTGAATCAATGCCTTTATTCTTGTTATTAAATTTTCTAGGTTTCAGACATCCTGCTGCCGCATCCTTCTCTCCCAAATTCCCTCTGTCTTGGCCCCCGTACAGATTCCAATCCTGCCCATCTGATTTCTTGGCAAATGTAATCCCTTCGTAAGCCAAGACATAGATCTGACCTCTTGGGCCGATCGCCATGAGCTGCCTAATCCCCTGAACATTGGGTTTCTTGGTTTAGCAGAGTAGCTAGAGTTTACCAATCCCAATGGGAAACTTTGGGAATAGCCGATGCCTTGCATCTATCGTTGTCTCCTCTTGAGAAACACGAAAATCTTCTCAAAACCATCGGCTACTTTTGGTCTGATGCTCTGAATTGCTTCATGTTTGGCCATGGCCCTATGTCACCAACCCTACTAGACGTGGTGATGATTACTGGTCTGGATGTTACATCACCCAGCCCTTCTGCTTTCAAACTGACCACAGTCCCCTACAAACTGTCCTCCAAAACAGACTGTACAAGTTGGGGTGCTTATCTCCAACGCCATATGAAAACAAAGGGCCCTGTTTTAGAGAAAGAGCATACAGCCTTCCTCAACTTCTGGCTAGAGCATTTCATCTTCTGTGGCCCTTCCCTGGCTCCCACCAAAAACTATCTCTCCCTGGCCTACGAACTGGCTAAAGGTACTCAACTTGGCATCGGCAAATTGTTCCTTGGAGAGGTTTATCGGTATCTCCAGTTGATGTCTGTTAAGCTGCTTTCAGGCATAGCAATCAGAACAGGTGGACCTTGGTGGTTCATCCAGCTGTGGGCTCAGCTGTACTTCCAGGACCGCATCCCAGATTTCCCCCTTCTAGCGAGTTGTTCTTTCCCCGATGTCAAAGGGAAGCAAATCCGATGCACCAGCTATGGCTGTTGCCATCGACGCCAGTAAAGAACCGACCCTCAAGAGGCGCCGAAATGGTTCAAGATCTTTTCCAAGGCCTGGACAACCCCAACTTCTTCCCTTACATGGAAGAAGCAGAACACTTTGAAAATCCACTCTCCTTCAGGCTGGACAATTTTGCCGATGACACTAGCACTCGGCAACTCTTTTCCACCGTTATTCGTCCCTGTTTCCTTCCAGTTGGCATGAGCACATCCAACAGGATAATCAAACCTGGGTATGAATTCTACCAGCCAGTAGTAGTGGCTCGTCAATTCGGCCTTGGGCAAGTGGCTCCCCACTTCTTTCTTCATCACCTCACGGAGTGCAGAGCCGATCTGCCTGACCCTCTCACCAGTCAGAGGTGTTACTCTTTCTTCGATGCTCTGCCCATCCCTATTCCAAACGACCTCACCTTCTCTTCGTCAACTGACGGCTTCGAAGACTGGTGGGTGATGTGGAAAACTCATGTCTTCAGGAGGGCTCTGGGACCGTTATTGAAACAGCTTGACACCGATTACGATATTCCTGTGGAACAGGTACCACTACTGCAAATCCCTTGATGCAACTTGCAATTGATCTGGTTACTAATTCATTCTCCCTCTTGCAGCAACAAGATGGCCCTGAGCCAACACATAGCGACGGATCCTTCTTCGAGTTCTTCCCTCCAGCTCCTGTGGTTCTTTTCTGCAAAGATTCGCCGCCTCTGAAAAAGGTTATAATGCAGAAACAGCCGATCACCCCGCAATCGGCTTCGAAAAAACCAGCAAATCCTAAGTCAGCTGCCCCTCGGGTCCCGACTAAAACTAGAACGACGGTGAGAAAGGTAGCTGCTAGGAAGACCTTGAGGCGCCGGAGCCCCTCCCCAGACAGCTCGCATGTAAGCTAATTCAAGCATTGATCGAACCTCATCATTCTTCTATTCTTGCCAAAATGTTTACCCTTACTGGTTCCCCTCTTGTGCAGGCTTCTGCTGAAGATACTTCCAGCGCGGATACCCAGTCCAGTCGAGGAGAACTAGGCCCAGCGGATTCCGAGAGAACCATCACACCGAACCAACCCGATTCATCACCATCGGCTTCCAGGAAAAGGTCGGCCCCTGAACCTGCTGCCCCCGAGCACCAGGTGAGGCGGGGTCATCCGCGGGTCCTAAGAGAGACCGTAAAGGACAACAAACTTCTTCGTCGAGCCAGGAGGTTTCGATAACCACCGTCCCCACCGTCCTTCAATTCTTCCTGCTTGTTCCCTTTTCGTCTGCCAATTTATCATTATTCATACCGCTGAGAACACCCCTCATGCAGATGACTGGCGTCTTGGTGAGACCTGAGGCAAAGGCTAATTTGGATCGGGAACCTCAAGGCATAGGTGAACGGCTACCAATCTCGCCCAACCTCCAAAGAATTCACGCTGCGGAACCGATGGTCTCCTCCTCGGCTATCCCTTTGACTTTAGGAGAGGTACGTTCAGGTTCTCTCGGCTCATTTTAACATGTTTGGACGAGATACTAACACTTTTCTGGCTGCCAGAGTTGCGATCCCTCAAGTTTGCTGTTGTTTGACCCTGAATCCATCGAACCAACTCCCTCCGTTGCTCCCGCTGAGCCACAAGCTGGGGTTGCTTTACCTCAATTTCGGCGTCTCAAAACCTTGCTGTCCTCCCCGATCGAGGAGTTGATCGAGGGTTCTGAGGAAGTGAAGAGCGCCCTTGCCGAACTCCAGGGCCATCTTCCAGTAGTATTGCAGGTGAAGCTTTGGGCCGTCGCAAATTTGTCCTTCTTCGGGCCACGGGTGAGGTCGGCTCGTGAAAGGATCAACCTGCGCCACGCCCAACTTCCGTTGAAGGCCGACATTGCAGGCAGGTGTCAGCAGCTCAACGAGAAGAAGGCGTCCCTGGATGCTAAAACGGACACCTCCATCAGTAACGCCGAGCTCGCATCCTTGAAGAGGGAGTTGGAAGATCTTGAGGAGAAGGTCCGGTTGACCAAACAGCTCATTCGTGACAAGGAAGAATCCATAGCCCGTTCCCAAAACGAGGCGGAAGGCCTCAAAGCTGAATTGAAGACCGACCTGGCAGACATACGTGCCCTGAGCAAGCAGCTGGTGAAGGGCAAGGACGAAGATGACGAAGCTGAGATCGCCGAGGTGGATCGTGTCCGTACTGACGCCCTCCATGCCTTTGAAGAATTTCTTCAACAGCTGAACTAGCATCTGTTTGTAACACGTGTGAACCTTCAGAGTCGATGACCGCGCATCGGCATCATGTGTATTATGTATTTTGCTCTTATTCTGCCGATTTTCAGAATCGGCTCCCCCATATTTTACTGTCCAACATTCCTCACGAAACATTTCTTGGGATGTTGACCCAGGGATTTTCACTGCTCCGAAGGTTCACCCCTTCGTGGAACTCCTTTGGCTTTGTTTCTTATCCGTTTAGGTGCCCCCCGAGCCGAATCCTTCAAGTAATTGGAGATATCGGCTCATCAGACATCTGCTTTCTTGCCGATAGATGTTGGTCGTGGCTTATCCCCAGGACCAATGTCGATCTCTTCTAGCTCATCCAGCGGATGTAAACCCATACCCTAGCTTTCCGTCACCTGTCAAATCGACGCTAAACACAGGGCAAACGGTGGGTGAGGACAACAAAAATAATTTGGGCCGATCGCCTGAATCGGCCCCCTTTTTGCTTGCATCTGTCAAGGACGGTTTACACCTTATTATTTTACAGTGGCAGAGCATCTCTCTGCTACGACTACATGAACTGCTTGTCGTATGATCGCTGCTTTTTATTTTTTGTGGCCGATCGCAGGGATCGGCCGTACCACGGATGATCGTGGGCTTTCTACCGTAAGGCCGCGGATAAGACCAGCCTCACCCCGCTTTTTGTAGCTTCAATACGCCGCATGCTCAGATTGATCCCAGATCGGCTCTTGGTCTTCGCCTCCCGACGCTTCATGCCGCCTATGGAGATCTCGATGGAATCGTCTGCGTGGATGACCTCCACTTCGTCTCCATCCCATCGGATCGTGCATCGATGCATTGTGGACGGATGCAATTAGCGTGAATCAATCCTTCCTAGCAAGATGTAAGTGCTCTTGCTGTCCACGATTTAAGAATGACGGGTACGGTTTTCCGCCCACCGTCAAGTCCACGCTCAAGACGCCTTGTGTTCCCGAAGACCGCGTTGAAGTCGCTCAACGTGACGTTGGTTTTGATCAGATCTGCAGGAGCGCCCCAAACGTCGTAGCATGGAGTATGGCATAATATTGATCGCCGCCCCGGTGTCCACCAACATCTTGCCGACAGTTGCCCATTGATGTAACCCCGCAGTGCAGTGGCTTTCGGATGTTTGTAACCCTTCTCACGTGGCTTCAAAGATAACCGGCCGTGGCGCGATCAAATTGTGCCACGAGTAGCTCATCGGTTCTTGGCGCGCAGAATTCTGATGGGAGCACGAACACCATGTTCGTGCTAGCCGATGTCTTTGCATCGGCTCTTACCGGTTTGGGGCGCCACTCTTTCCTGGTCGGGCAGTCTTCCGTTTCCACATCCCGTCTCACTTTGACGGCCAGATCAGGCCGCGCCTTCTTCAAACCGTGAGATACTGCGCTCAGCCTTCCTAGGTTACGAGCCGTGCACTCTACGCTCGGGTATGTCCGAGTCCGTCGGGCACCACCTTGGACGGTGATACCTGTCTTTGACCTTGTCATCCTTCGCTCCTCGAGGTCTCGCCAAGCGGACTCCTTGTGGCCTCGGGACGGAAGAGGCCCTAGGCGTTGAATATCGACACCGCCTCGTGTCCTCTTTCGCTGGTTGCATTCCGGCGCTTGTCGATGTAGGCAATCGGCTCATTCCGGTGCCCAAAGAATACTTGAAGAAAGGACAATCCCAATGCCTAGATGCGCCTTCCTTCTCTTTCGACGGTCCCTAGCAAGGTGCTCATATCTTCCGTCGCCTCGTCTTTGGCGACGTTGGTCATCTTGGGCTCATACTTGTTAAGGAGATGCGGAATGTGGCTTCGATATCGCACTCTCCTCACTTGTTCCTCTGTTAAGTACTTTGTCATTGTGGTCGGCGGTCGCATGGACTAGCCTCCTTTCTTTCCTTGCCCGTGGAGCGACCACCGTTCTCTTTGTACGTGTCATGGTGGTATCCGACCACTCGCCATGTTAACGCGAACGAGAAATCCAGCTTACGCCTCGCGGAGCGAAGTTCTACCATGTTGACGCCAGAAATGGGTTTGTGTCCACTTTCATGGCGAATCGCCCAAGGATCGACGACCTTGTTCTATCGCCATTTGGATTTGGCGAAGCTCCTTGCACTTGGTGGTGTGAGTGAACGAATGATGCCACTTGCAGTATGGGCTCCCGTTCATCTCCTGAGCTGTAGGGATTTTGTGTCCTTCGGGTAATCTCAGCTGCTTCTCCTTCAGTAGTAGATCGAATATCTGCTCAGCTTTGCTCACATCGAAGTCGAACCTTTCGCAGGCCCTCTTGTTTCACCCATTTGCGCCACGGATCTGCCCGAGCCCACTCGCCTACGGCCACCTCCCGGTCCCGCGTCGGATCTTCTTCTTCTGCATCGACCAGGCTTATCGGACGCTTGAATTTGTCTTGGTACAACTGTGGTGGCGCCGCTCATACATCGCCGGGCCATGTGCGCCAATGAGTTGTATTCTACCCGAATGCCAAGTCCTTGATGGGTGCCGAGACCCAACACTGCCACTCGACGGCTTCCTTCGCTAAACGATCCGAGTAACATCGGTTCTTGACAATCCGGTTACCGGATGTACTCGCCTGATTTCTCGCTTCGCAAGACTGCGCAGTGTCCGCAATGCCAGCCTCGTGAGCTCTAATGGTCGATGTGGAACCGCTCTTCAGCTTGCTTCCGTATGAATTGAATCAGTGGCAGTGAGGTGTACCACCCAAAGGCCGGTCTGTCAGAGATTGCGCAAAGAATCTTACGCGATCCGATCCGATGTCAAATCATGCCTAGTTGTGCTGTGTATCGCTTATGTGCTCGATCGAGCTTGACCCTTCCGACCGCTGAATCTTGAGAACTCGTGGAGCTTATACTTGGGTGGCAGCGAATAAGATCAAACTCGTTGGGGTACGGCTTTGAATAGCCGATTGTCCTTCTCTTGACGGTTTAACCGTCCTCAGATGGTACCGATTTGCTCAATCGCTTGAGCCGGGCTATATTCTCATGACTTGCTCCAGGCATACTTGGCTAGCCACGCTTGTCGTCGTCCATCCCAGCCATCGCCGCCCGGACACGCCGCCGAAGATCGCCCAAGGGTTCCCGCCAGAAACTCCGTGGTTGCAATCTGTTTGCGCGTGTCGTTATTGCATCCGGATGTAGGCATATATATCCGTGTGGGATCTCCTTAGGTGGCTCGAACAGGAATTGGCACTGGTCGCCTCGGCCTTGTAGACGACGAAGCCGCTGCCCCGGCGATTCGAGCGGCAAGTGCGAACGGATCGCGGCCTGGTGCGAGCGGTCTTTCCCCTGGTGAGTCCCTAAAGTAGGGCCCGATGGAGAGTACCGATGCTTCATGATCTCTCGACCACGCGAACCGCGACCAAAAGCGTTCACCAAGCTCTCAGAATGGCGGTGCAGAGAATGAGCCACCATGTAGTTGACTTCCTGTCATAGAGCCCTGGTGCGTTCCTCCGAAGGAAGAGACAGATCCACCTCATCGAGAGCGCCTTCGGGGGAGAACCCCTTCCACCTGATGCCATGCGTACGGGTCCTCTCGAAAGAGCCGATGAGATCTTCCTCGAAGAGGGCCTTGATCTCGTCGTACTTGGCCTTGTGCCCATCAGGTAGATCGTCGTACGTGACTGGCCTGTTCTCCATTGCAGCGTCAGATGTTGATGTCGACGTTGTTGAAGGTCCCACCGGGCGTGCCAGAATGTGTTGCCTGCCAAAACCCACCGGCGAGCAGCGACTGACAACACGGAGAGCCGGGAGGCTCCAGATCGCTGTGGGCCCTGGTCCCTGGCGACGGCCGCAAAAGCTCCGCACACGCCCGGCTTGGTTCGGCGTACACCCGACCTATACCTGGTCGGAAGGTGAGGGATTGCTCGATTGATTTCCTGCATGATAAACAAGTATACGTAAAATTCGAGCCGTAATCGGCTCCCAGGTTTCCCTGTAAATCGGCTCCTAAAGCCGATTGCCTCATGGTTCTGCGTTAGATTTATGATAACATGGGGTTTTGCTTGATCACTACAAGTTAAATCGATCTACGATAGTTTAACGTTTTCACCACGTAACTGGAACGTCCTACGCGTAATTGAGCCTAGTAGGTACAAAAAGATGAAGGATATCAACCCTAGAGGAGGCCTAATAACCAACATAAAGCCAATTACCGGAACATCCTCTCTAGAACGAATAAGCCACATCCTTATGCATTACCGGATCGTTCAACCCGTTTGTAAGGCCTGATTACGTAGATATTAAACTAAACCTTGACGAACAAGGCACAACTATAACAGATCGAATCGACTAAATAAAGATCAAGCAAGGTGCTACCCTTGCACTTTGGGACACGGTGCAAGGGTAGCGAGATAGCTAGAGGTAGCATAACTTCGACGATAATAATGAAACAGTGCCGATGCTAGCCTCAAGCAATCTATGATAATGGTATTACTCGCCATCAACAACGCTTGACGAGTAAAACCGGTAACGAAATAGATATCGCCTAGATCGCAAGATGATCTAGGCATGGCACTTACCCGAAAGAAACCCTAAGAACAAGGGGTATGGCGCGCCGAGATTGTGTTTGTCGTGAACGTGGTTGTTGTTTTCTCTCAATAACCCTAGGTACATATTTATAGTCCGGAGACTCTCTACTTTTGGAATAACTCTACAACTCTATCTTTACCTAAACATAAACGGAACCTAAACAAACACGAAACCTACTATGATACAAGATACACGGGCAATTTAGCCCAAATCTTCGCACTAGGCCGATCCAACAACACGTTGAATATATGTATCTTCTAAGCCCATCTTGATCACGGCCCATCTCCGTCTTTGGCCAAAATACGGTGATAACACGCGCGCAAAGGGATATCGACCACATCGTCACCGGCGCCACGGAGACCCTCGCCATCGCCGCGGCCGTCAGGACACTGCGCTCGGACAGGTTCGGGACCGAGAGCCCCGCGTCCCTCAGGCTCCAGGCCATCTTCTCGTCCCTCCTCGAGTCCAAGACGATCAGGTAATGTTAGATTTGGCAATGTTACATGGAGGGCAAGCTTCACGAAGTGAGAGTTTTGGCTGCTAAAGATATTGGGGTGGCTAGGGGAAGAAATGGTACGACCTAGTCACTTAGAGCAAGAATAATAGTAGAGTCGGCTGCTGGCTATAAGACAATGCCACGTTATCTAAAGTCAACCTTATAGTCAATATATACAATAGTTAGCTATAAAAGTATACTACTTTATGAATATATGGCCTACTTGACGCTCTCACACAATGTCTCACTCTTGCATGAGAGCCCACTCCTCTTCTCTCTCTTATTCTCTTTTCTCCAACTAAGCACATATATATTATTTTAGTTTTTATAGCGAGTTGACTGGATCTTATTGTACTTGCTCTTATTTGCCTCCTCGAGTCCGGTCCATGGGAAAGAACATGCTCCTTCGCCAAGTGGCGTTTGAGTACTAAACTATGTATGTCACAGATAATGACATAAACGTCATACTATTTGGATTCTGTAAATATCTTACCTCATTAGACGTGGTTTCTAAAGGAAATTAATCATCCAATAGTTTTGGTTTATGATATTTTCCTGAAAATTAATTTCGCATAGTACTAACTCAGGATCATGTTCTTTTTGTTACTAGTAGGACTCCAGAGATAGAGTTACAATTTCATTGATATCTGATTTTTTTTTTGATTAATTCTGTTATCACCACAACACTTGTGTCTAATTTTTTTTATTAATTATTCGACTTGTTTAGAAAAAATAATAATTTTGGACAACAAGTACTTTGGCTCCTGGAATCTAGTGCTCCCTTTATTTTTAAAAATAAAAAAAATTATATTTATAGTTTTCAAGAAACATCTAAAACAATTATAGGTGTAGTCAATGATGTATTCTACAAGCATGCAAAATTGTAACGCCAAGTTCTTTCAATTCTGGGCTACACAAAAATGAAAAATATGATATTTTTTAGATGTTTTTAAAATAATCATTTTTCAGTACACCCATATCCACCCATTTTTTTATTTTTGTGTAGCTCAAAATATAAAGTATTTTAAATAAGAGTTTTTGTTGTTTGTACGATATACATTATTGGGTACATTCAGAATTTCTTTACAATATTAAAAACTTATAAAAATAATTTTGTGTTATCTACTACTATTAAGTACACCCGGTCAAATGCACACAGCCGGATTAGCACCGTTGGATCAGCACACTATAACCGCTAAGATTAATCTATTCCTTATCTAATGTGCATCTAGCAATTAACATGAGCGGACGCGCTCCACCGCCAGAGATAAAATTCAGCCCCGACTATCTCTCCAAGCCCTATGGAAAATATCTTCGAAGAAACACAAAATCCCCGAACGATGCCGTGAATCGTGCCCGGGCAAGCAACTGCCGCCAGATCGCCTCCCCATTGCGCTCATCTCCCCGCCCCGTACTGCTCCGGCGCGCTCCCTGCCTGGCCCTTTCCTGGTGCGCTTCTCTCCTCCAGCGAGCTTCCTTGCCCACGGGCTGCAGCCTCCAGGTATACGCGTGGCCGCATCGACCAGGCCATCGGCGCCACTGCCATACGATTCCAGCGGAAAGGATCCGATCTCGGAGATCCTCGGACCGCATCAAGCCGTGCGTCGATGGCGTCCATGTTAGCGCCACCTACCATCTCCGGCACTCTCCAAGACGAAGCTTTAGCTCATTCACCTCCGGGACTTCCTCCACCTTGCTTAGTCCATGAGACTGTTCTAAAAAATTACTGAAATCAACCTTTTTAACTATAATTTCCCTTGCATTTTATTTCAGCCAGTCAGACAAGGATCACATGATGTAGTTTGTCTTTTCAGTCTTTCATGCCCTGGTGTTTACACAGCCAGTTTAAAGCTCTTTGACCAACTCCATAGACTGATTAATTATCTCACGTTTGGTGTTACATGTGTGGTTCGACATAAGCCAGTATTTGCTTGCGAATTGCAGGAAATTTGATTGGTAGGATAAACGGCAGTCGTGTTTCAGTCACACTGAAGTCCACAAGGTATGGCTAATTGAGTAGTATGCTAATTTGATTTCCTTTCACAATGTTTCCTAGCTATGGGCTGCTATCGTTATCATGTTGTGCATAAAAAATCATCCACTCTTACTTCTTGTCAGGTGCTTGGAAAGTGCTTCTCAAAATGTCTAAGCGAGTTTCCGATCGTGGATTACACATGGACTATGATATAAACATGGAAGAAGGAGAGACACGATGATTCTGTTGAAAAGGGGATTTTTTTTAAGAAAAAATCGGAGTTTAAGATATTTTTCTAGCTTTCTTCAATTCTAGATTTTGCGAGTCAGCTTGGTCCTGGATATTAACTCTCAAGTTGAAGTTTCTGGACAAAATTTGCACCACCTTGGGTGACTAATCAGCATACTTAAATCGCAGTATTGAGTAACCTGTAGTTGATTATTTGTTCTCTGCTTAATAATCATCATTATGTTGGTCTAAGAACATTGTTTCATTAATCAAGCTTGACATCACAGGGATATATTTTAATTTCATTCATTATTTTTTGTAGTTTAAAACAAGAGCGGAGATTCTGGAGTTTCCACAGCTTGCTGATCTATGATGACATGTCAAGGGGACACCTTGTCAGGTTTGATGAAATGCTAATAATGTTATTCATGAACTGATCTACAGAAAATATCAAGCTTTGATAAAACATTGTTTCCTCTTTAGTTCTTTTAGTTTCTAAATAGTGAAACTAAACCCACTTGGGCCATAACATACGCAATTTTTTTGCTCAGTGGTGTGGTGTGATGGTTGGCACCTTGTGTTCTCGGTATGAATTTTCCGTCCGAAAACTTGTGCTCTTACTGCTTTAATTTGTGCTCCCTATAAGAGATCTAATGGATGGATTGGCACCTTGTGTTCTCGGTATAAATTTTCCGTCCGAAAACTTGTGCTCTTACTGCTCTAATTTGTGCTCCCTATAAGAGATCTAATGGATAGATTGGCATGCACAGGTAGCTCTCGTGGTATCCCACTATTTTGAATTTATCTATAATACATAGAATTTAGCATTTTATATTATTTTGTGAGAGCGTGGATACAATTTTTGAGATAACTTATAAAGCCGTGCGTTGCATGTGCCCATATACTAGTTTTAGAAATAGAGGGAACATTGAATCTCTGGAGCCAGAAATCGATGCTCAATTTTGGATTCTTGGAAAGTTTTGAAGGTTAAGAGGCGAAAATGTTTCTATTTTTTGTTAATGTTGGCCAATGGAGAGGTGAGTTTTTTTCCTTGAAAAAAAGAAGGTTGATAAGTACTGTACCGTTTTTTCAGAACAGACCCGTCTTAGTTGAAAGACCCCCACCCACGTTAGTATTTTGATGACTTGAAAATCAAGGGTTCTCCGGTGTTGACAAAAAGTGTAGGTCCACCTGTCCGGTGATGCCACGTCTCCCGGTTTTCTCCTCCCTCCCTCCTCCCGTCTCCCACTCGCGCGCGATGATGTCTCGGAGGAAAAGTCTCGGCGCTCCGGCGGGTTCGGCTTCCCATCGGCAGCCGCAAGTGCCAGAGTTTAGCGGACTACTACCCGTCTACCCCTGCGTGTCGCGGCTCCGTCAGCGGCGACTCATCCTCTTCCTCTTTAGCCACGACTTCGACCAAACCCACGACGCGTATGTACGACAGCTAAACCACCCCGCCTGAATTGCTCGACTGCTTCGATCATTGCAAATTTCTGACGCCGGACATGCGTGCAGCTTCATGGGCGAGACGGCCGTGCTCGTCGATGAGATGCACCTGCACCGCCTGGCGCTCCACGGTTCCGTTTCCTTACTGCTAGGCTAGGCTAAGTAGTGACTGTCAGTGGTCTGATCGCGGCATCTGCCGCAACTAATCTCTGCTAGTTTCCGTCGGAGGCGCCACGTGAAGAAACAGGGTGGCCGTGTCCCGGCGTCAGTGGTTTACTGGCCTCTATCTTCAGAAGATGTATGTACGCCCAGCATCAACTGTCTCTTGTCAAGAACTGAAATGCTCTCTGACCCTACTATATTAGTTGGTTATATGCTCTCTGCTTTGTGCAGGCTGCCTTCTTCGACTCCGAATGGCTCTCAGAGATTAAGTCGTGGTCGTGGTAGGATTTTTTTTTAATATAGTCGTGGTAGGATATCATCGTCACAAGCATCTTATGGCTGCCCTTTTCTGCCATGTAGTATGTATGATGCTCTGCTTATTAGTAGTAGTAGTAACTAACATTTATTTTATTTGTTTGCCAATGCCAGAAGCCTTAATGAAGGCCAAGGAATGGTTGGTAGAACTTTTTGGTAAAGAACTACTATCCGCTCTTCTAATTTCTACTTTGTGTGTCTATCAATTGTTGCATTTGAGCTTAACTTCTTGTTGAGTAGGAATTTCACAATAGTCACTGATTAACTAACGCTCTTCAGGTACAAGTGTGGAAGCAGGTAAGCCGCGTCAAGGCGATAAAGTTCGATTAGCATGCAGCAAAAGTAACTTCTACTCTCCTTTCATGCACTGAACCTTAATTTTGTCCTGTTTCAAGAAATTATTCCTCAGTCGATATTGATATTTGTGCAATCAGCAACTTTTTTTTTTTTTTTGGAAAAGAACATATATTAATATCACAAGGACACCAATTACACCCAGCCTCCGGCCTCTGCAACAACGTATGCCCTAGCGGCTCTACGGATGCACACAGCTCAGAAAAAAGAAAGAGAAATTACAAAAAATAAAAGTCCCGCTACAAAGAACTAATCATCAAAGAAACGACAGTGACACCATCAGAACAACACCAGTAGTCCTCCACTCCAATAACAACGCCTTTAAGAAGGAAACAGTGCTCAAGCGCCGTCGTTGCCCGACCAAAGGCCATAGGTTTTCACCCTGGAGAAAGTCCTTACTCACAAAACAATGCCTTCAACAAGATCATTGCCAGGCACAACCAGCTAAGGTCAGACCTTGGATTTTCACCCCGCAAGATAAGACTGAAAACTCCCATGTGTTGTCTTCCCGCACCAACACTCGCTGCAACGAGTCTCAGATCACGCAGCCAGATCTCCGTCACCACAAGAACAAAAATCACCATCGCTACCCTCAAATTTCCGCTTTCCTGACATTCTCCGCATCTGACATCACCCTGGCTCAAAGCATGACACTTGGTGGGAACAAACAACAGAGCTTCGCATCCTCAGCTGAAACCAATCGGCGAAAAACAAGGTGCAGCGAGAATACCTTCCGATCCAGCAATCTCCGGGCATGATACGCCTATGGAGTTCGCCGGAACCTTAGAACCGCCTCTCCAGACCAGATCAAGGAGGACAGACATCAAGTAGATCTTCATCTTCGTGCGAAAGAAATCAGAGGACCACTACCTTTATTAAATCCGACACAGCGATCCCCACACCGCCGGTGCGGAGGACGGAACGGGCAAAAGGAAGCAAACCGGGAACCACCGCGGCCTTTGAGCCACCGCCAAAGGCAAGATCCCGCCACGGCTTGAGCCGCCTACCACGGCGCCGAGGGTCGACCGCCTAGATGGCCCAAGATCTAGCCCACGCGCACACAGATCGTCGTCATGATCCGCCTCCGCCGAGCCAAAGCGCCGCCGCGACCTCGAGCAGGAGCTGCCCAGCCGCCGACCTGCCAGATCGAGCCAGAGCGAGCCCGGCGCCTCCCACGCCCTGCGCCAGTCGCGTGCCCGCGAATCGCCGACGTCCGCCTCGCTCTTCCTCCTCCGCCCCACCACGACGCAGCGTCGCCGCCCGCGACCCCCCAGACCACCGCCTCCCCGCGCGAAGAAGCTTGTCGTCGGGGTCCGCCTCCACTCCCTCCGTCTTCGACGGCCGGGTGCCGCCACCGCCGGCGACGGCCAGGAGAGCACAGGTGGCGGCTTCTTTTGCTAGGGTTTGGGAGCCCCGGGGTCCATCAGCATCTTATTACATACATCCTAATGTTTAGATCGGACTGTTCAAATAGTTGACTGGACAAACCAATGAAAATCATTTAAATGTAAGATCACTATTGACAATAGCCATTTGTTGAATCCTTGTGGGTTATGTGTGTTTGAAATTTTGCCAACATTTAAGTAATTTTGGTCAGTACATGAATATCTTTCTAGAGATTTCTAAAAGTTTGACACTAAATTCAAGGTAAACAATGGATGAAAATATAACAAAGTTATTCAAGATTATTTCTAAATTATGAAATTTGGGTTGATACAAAAATATTTTTAACTCAAATTTTGGAATAGATTTAAAATACATCCAACGTAAGAGTTTGAAGAAAACGTAACATAGATAGTATCCATTTTGAAATTTTTGTTGGTATTAAATTTAATTTTTTTACTTGATTCAACTAATTATAATGTCAAATTTTAATGAAAAGGTACAGACGTTTCTGTATTATTTTCCTAAAATTTGGAATTTTTGTTGGTACAAAATATGTTTATCTAAGTTTTTTACTAGATTCAAACTAAATTCCAGATCCTACTTTTACAAAAAAAAAATGACGGTATTTGAAAGATTTTCCTCAAATTAGTACTTTTGATAGGTACTGAAATATTATGTCGAAATATTGGACTAGATTCAAGAAAAAAAATGAAGAAAAACCTAACAAATAATCTGAACTAATTTCCTAAAATTTAAATTTTTGATTGGTACCAATTTTTTTTCATTATTTCACACTAGATTCAAGGTTGATTCTGGATGAAAACGTACCAAACTATCCACAATCGTTTCCTGAGAATAGGAATTCTAGTTCATATAATATTTTTTTCTCGAGATTTGGGATTACATTCAAACTAGTAAAAAATATTAATTGATTAATTAATTAAATCATACAATTTAATTTCCTAAAATTTGAACATTCGTTTGTTAACTGAAATATTTATATGTCAAATTTGGATTAGCTTCAAACTAAATCCAAAGCTAAAATTTGATGAAAATAGCAAAAGACTCTGAAAAAAATGCGGTACATTTGAACTAAAGTGAAGTCAAAGTTTGATAAAAGTAGAAAAATACCCAAAATAATTAAATTTAAGGCAAAAAATGATGAAAGAAGTACATAAAGTATGCAAATTCATTTCCTAAAGTTTGATATCGGTTCCTACCAAAATATTTTATCTCCAAACTTTAGACTAGATTTAAACTAAAATTAAGGGTCAAAATTTGATGAAGAAATGCAAAATATCAAAATAATCACCTCAAATTTGAAATTCCGTTTGGTACCAATATATTTTTATCGCAAACTTTAAACTAGATTATAAATCAATCCAAGGTGAAATTTTGATGGTATGTACCAAAATATCTTTATCTCACATCCGACTAGACTAGATTCAAACTAAATTTAAGGTCAAAATTTGATGAAAATATCAAATAAATATCCAATATAATTTCCGAAACTTTGAACTTTTCGGACATTTTTTATGGACTAGAAGTGACTTACAATCCTCTAATTCTAAACACTGGGAAAGATCTACGTGGTATTTTCGGAAGCCACTGTTTTTTTATGCATATGTTATTTCCCCTTTCTTGCAGAAGTTATAATCTTATGGCTTAAGCCGGGAGACATGCAAGCGCGTTCATGCCATCTGCCTGCTCCTGCTGAGGTCGGTCTGTCCCTGACGGGCGGGTCTGCTTGCGTGAGTCACATTTGTTACTCTGGATTTTGCCTTTCCTTGGACTGGCAATGGGACCGCACGCATCATCGCCCCACTGCGTAGCAACTCTGTACTCTCCGGAGAGTGGAAAAACGCCGACCACGGCCTCCGGGCCTCGCACGCCCACGGCCCCCCGAACCCTCCGGTATCTATCCCCTGCCCACTCTCCTCTGTCCCTCCGAGGCCCCGAGCGCCCTAGTAAATCTAAAACATTTGTTAGTGTTAAGGTATGCAAGACCATGCTTTTCTTGGTTACTTCACAGTTTACACTAAAGTTTGGCGTGCAGAATTAGCCGCATCATGTTCTCACTGTTGTACTCGTTGCAGGTGATGCTGACCAGCAGACTAGTTTTGGTACCCGTCCATGGCCGTATGGAAGATCTCGCTTCAAAATAGTGACTAATATTGGTAAATTAGTTAAACACCCTCAATAGTTTCTAAACCAAGAGAAGAGATTTGGTGCACATGGGCACCGGTGCTTCCTTCACTTTCAGATTTTTAATTTTTTTTAAACCTCACACTTCTATATCTCCAAATATTATGGCGTTAAATATATAGATGGATATATATACAGGAGGAGTGTATGCAAAAAAAATCCTGTTAAAAAATACAAACGTACAAGCGTGGGGTTCAAAAATTTGAAAGTGAAGAGAGCACTGGTGCCCATGTGCCAAAGACACTTTCCGCTAAACCAAGACAAACATTCATCCACCCAATTACTCCTTAATTGTTCCTTTTTTCAGAAACACCAAATGTACTAGCCATATGCCTTCATTTGTATTCTGTGCCCTGACATTTTTGTATACATTGTCATCTATAATCTATTTTTTGAACTGAAATAATATTTTGTTTTTCGGAATGGCAGCTATATTAAAAGAGGCAAGGGAATGGATACTCTATCTTAATGGTAGGCTGGACTCTGCCATGCATATACGTCTTTCATTTGTTGATTAAATATTTTGTATTCTTAATGACACTATACCAAGTGATGAGCTTATGTGAATTTGAGAGGAGCGTCTGGAAGACTGGCCGGAAATGTCACATTCCAGTGAACCAGGTAATTAATTTCATCCACCGGCTGTCTTGTTTCAAAGTCATTAGTTTCTACATCTGATATTTTTACTGGGAACTGAAATTCTTTGAACCTGTGCCGTCCATATCTGGATACTTGTAATCAGAATATTAGCTCATTTTGCACTTGGATTTTGAGAGACTACGCCAGCAGTGTTTGTTAGTTGTTTCGCATCTCTAATCGACGAACTCGTCATCGCAGGTGTTTTTGCTACTCTTTGCACTGAATTAGTGCGTGGCTATCTAGTGATCCTCTGCCATTTCTAACTGAGGATCTCGTCGTCGTAGGTGATTTCACCGCTAAACTCTTAAAGAATGTACCTGGTGCCTTCACAAGGCCTGCTGGAAGTTCTTCGATCTCATCAAACACAGAAGTCCTGACAGAAGCAGGTAAATTGGTTGAAGCTCGAGCTGTGAAATGAAGTGCAGACTGCTGATAAGTGCAGGAAAAAATAAGTGCAAGAAACACAAATGCGTGGACCAGCTTCCTGCTTCGCCTTTGTTCCTTTGAAATTCTGAGTTCAAAGGGTACTTTAAACCGGTGGCCATAACCAGTGTTGTTCGTGCGCAGGCGTTAGTGATCTTTCGATCCAGTAAGGGAGGCTGTTACCGGCCAGAGTCTACAGACGCTTCTTGCGCCAGGCTTCCTTCCTGGCCAATTGGGGATGGGATGCATACCAAATACTCCCTCCGTTTCAAAATATAAGATGTTTTAGGTTTGTGAAAAAAATGTATCTAGACTTCTTTTAGTGTGTAGATTCATTCCAAACTTGAGTGAACCTAAATACTAAAAGTAGACTAGAAACATTTGCTTCACAAAGCTAAAACATCTTATATTTTGAAACGGAGGGAGTATATTATTATCTGTAACATTTAGGAGCCTATCTTTTAGTAGAGCTTATATTCGTATAGTAGGCGTCTAGTTGTTGAACTGGTGAGAAGTTGTCGCCTACTCCGCCGCCCATTTCGCCGCCGCTTTCGCCGCCCGAACTTCGCCGTAGCTCTGCTTCGCTGCGTGCTCTCACCACCACGCCCGCCAAGTGTTCGGCATTTGGCCGGTTCGGCCATGGACTCCGACGACGACGAGATACTCGCCATGGACTCCGACGACGAGGAGATACTCGCCGTATTGCTGGAGGAGGAGAGCGCAGAGGTCGCCGAAGATGCAGAGCACCTGGAGATCCTCGTCTCGCTCGACCAGATGTACCTGCAGATGGCGAAGCTGAAGCGCGGTGGTTCGGCGCCGGGTCGCCGGAAGTGCAAGGCGAGGCAAAGGATAGAGGGCTACTGCTTGTTGTACGCCGACTACTTCGCCGACCAGCCGCTCCATGGAGAGGACGTGTTTCGGCGCCGTTTCAGGATTAGCCGAAAGCTCTTCCTCAAGATCGTGCATGCCATCCGAGAGTTCGACCCCTATTTTGTTTGCAAGAAGGACTGCACTGGCTTGGTTGAGTTTTCCTCACTACAGAAGTGCACCGTGGCGATGAGGTTGCTTGCATATGGAGCGCCGGCTGACAATGCCGATGACTATCTTCGCATGGCCGAGTCCATCGCCATCGATTGCTTGTCTGAGTTCGCAGGCGTGATTGCGGTGTTCGGAAACAATACTTGAGATCACCCAACTCGAAGACCGCTTCGGATCATTGAAGTCAATGAAAGTAGAGGATTTTCCGGGATGCTTGGAAGCATAGATTGCATGCATTGGGAGTGGAAGAACTGTCCATTTGCATGGCAAGGAATGTACAAAGGCCACAAAGGAGGTTGCACTGTGATACTCGAGGCAGTTATTACACATAATCTTTGGATCTGGCACTCCTTCTTTGGCATGACAGGATCGAACAACGCCATCAACGTCCTCAACTGTCTTTTCCAAACTTGTCGAGGGTCATTGCTCCCCCTGTGGAATTTGAGATCAACGGGCACCACTACAACAAGGGATACTATCTAGCAGATGACATCTATCCAAGATGTCCAACATTTGTGAAGACTATCTCAAACCCAATGCTCCCCAAGCATTCTCATTTTGCCAAGGAACAGAAAGCTTGTAGTAAGGAAGTGGAGCGGGCATTTAGTATGCTCTAGCAGAGGTTTGCAGTTGTCCGGCTTCCTGCTATGACCTGGTCGAAAGATCAGATGTGGAAAGTGATGAACTGTTGTGTGTGATCATTGAGGATGAGAGGAAGGATCTAGTGAGTTTGCTCAAACAGAACGAGCCATACTATAGACAGAGTCCTCTTGCCGAGCCTGATCATCAGGTGCCTCCAACCTGGGCTGCATTCATCGCCATGTGTCAGGAGATCCGAGATCCAGCGGTGCATCAACAGCCGCAGGATGATCTTGTTGAGCACCTATGGATACGCATGGGCAACACGTAGATTCCGAGCATGAACTGGCCGAACTTGGCCGAAATATGTTGTATTTTCACTATAGGCCAAACTATGTCTACATTTATGCCGAACTATGTTTAAAATTTCGCCGAACTTTGATCGTAAATTGTTTTGTATTCATGGTATGCCGAACTATGTCAAAATCTGGACGAACTTGAGCCGAATTTGAGCCGAGTTTGAGCGGAAACGGGCGACTCGGGAACTTGGGCTGGGTACGCGAGTGGGAAACTCGGCGTACCCAGGCCGAAAACTTGTTTGGCCAAAGTTTGATCCGGATTTCGGCCTGGGTTCGCCCAACGAGTGAAGATGCTCTTAGTACCTAGACCTACCTTACCACCAAAAGCGCCCTGGGACAGTCTCGACTGTTACCAAATACTTCCTCCGAATCTACACACTAAAAAAATGTCTAGATACATTCGATTAACAAAAGCTAAAACATCTTATATTTTAAAACGGAGGTAAGAGTAGTAACATTCAGGAAGCGTCTTCAGGAGAGAAAAGACGGGAACAGTTTAAAATATCAATGGGGTTTTTCTAAATTTACTTGTTCCAGACGAACAGATCAAGCACATGAACTGCTGTTTCATGAGCCAAATTCCACCATTCATATCAAGGGGCAAACGGACATCCACCATTTAGATCATATAAATCACATAAATCAATCACGGAATGAACCAAAAGTTTCTTATAACTTCATGACATTTCTTCAGCAGAAAGCTATCCTGGCTACACATCAGATTGAAAAAGAGCTACAGTTAAGTGACACACAGGTGAAGTTAGACACAGACCTGAAGCACACGCACAATGACACAACCACCAAACCGTTCTAACTTCAAAGTTCAAACCATATACCAAGCAGTTTGTATATATTCTACCAAACCAAGCTAAGAGACACACCGAGTGACAAGCCCGTGTCAGATGAAGAACATGTTGTCCTGAAGATCCACGTGCAGCTGCGGGAAGTTCGAGAACTCAGAACCACCTGTGGAAGAGGCCGAGGACGACGAACTGCGCGCCTGGGGCTGGGACGCCATCATGGCCTCGTAGTACTGCCTGCCACGGTATGCCGCCAGGTCGGCGTAGTAGACCGGCGTCGCCAGCGACACCGGCTTGGTGCAGCGGGCGAAGAGGAAGCAGAGGCTGTACACCATCTTCTGCATGGCGTCCGAGCTGAAGCCGTGCTCGTCCATCAGGCTGTAGTAGTGTGTGGGCCGGCTCGTCCCGATCAGCCCGTTGTGGCTGCACAGGTAGAAGTCGTATGACGAAGGGTCAATCACGCTGGTGTCCACCACCGTGCCGGGGAGCACGTTGCCATTCTTCAACTGCGCCTCACCCTTGTCCTTTGGGAACAGCCGTGTGTGGTGCCGCTTCTTGGCGACGATCACGGTGATCGTCGGCGAGTAACCATTCACCTTGAGCAACTTCTCCATGTCTGCAAGCTCCTCGTTGAGTACCATATCAAACTGCCCATCACTCACGCCATCACGGAAGTAAATGATCTTCTGAGGCTTAACGCCGTTCTTCTTCTCAAAGACAGTGATGAGCTCTCGGCAGATCTCACCGAGGTGCTTGATCACCTCGCAGCGGTTTGGCTGGGCTCGGATTCTAGGCACATACTTGCTAGCCCCACGATCAATGGATGCAACCACAGCTGCTATCGACGGACTCTCCGCATTACCGGGTCCTGGGTGGTTCACATCCGCGCCGATGAACATGAAAGGCGCACCGGTGTCCAGTGGAAGCCGGTCGTAGAGCTGGACGTTGCTGCCCCCGAGCTTGCTGTTGATCTTGAGAGCAAGGTTGGACATGTACTGGTCCTGGCCCTGTACTTTGTTTGCAAGGTGGCTCAGGAAACACTGGGTTTGAATCCCCAGTTGCGTCTCACAGATCAGCTTCAGTGTCTTGTACCCAGGATGCTGATCAGACATCGGGCAGAAGAGGAGCTGCAGCTTCTGCTTCTTCTTCACTGCAGCCTGCTTTGCATTGTTAAGCTCCTCGTACAGTTTGCCTGGATCCGATAGCACTGACATTGCTGACAGATGCACAAAACATGGGTCCTTGCACATCCGAATGCCAACGTCACAGCACTTCCTGACGATATAATCAACAAACATGTTACCATTAAGCTCTTGCTGCCCAGAGTGAGATGGACCTGCACTGAAGTCGACAATGCCCCAACACTTGAGTTCTTTGGCGTCTACAAGTTTCTTCCTCACAAGGTTCCACTGGCAGTTCTGATCAACACTGCATTTGTTGGGCTGACCATTCGCGCTGGCACCACCGAGTTTCAGAGCAGGAGGAGGAAGGACCCTACCGGTGACTTCCATCATCTCTACATCCAAAGAAATCCCAAACTGTTGAGCTATTTCTCCCCTGCAAAAAAATGGGGATTAGTACCTCGTATTAAACACCAGTTCATTTTTACATAAGAACGTTCTTTTTTTCAATTTTCCAGAAAAAGATAAAGATCTATTCTCAAGTACATGAATTGTGCCTCTTCTAGACAAATAGCATGACAGAAAAGGGCTAAATATCAAGAACACAAAACAGACAGGAGAACAAGAGTTGACAAACATAATGATGACATGATTACAGTTATTACTGTTCCTTTAAAGAATATATTAACTTGTGCCATAGTAGAGGTATTAAAAAAGAAGAGCACTAAATCTACTTTCACAGTACCAGTTAAACATTGCAACAGGTTTAGTAACAAACGGGTGTTAAAATTTTTGGACAGAGGAAAGGAGTTCAGACTCAAACAGTTACCTGCAAGGCCCATCTCTAGCTCTCACGGCCTCCATAATCTTCTGCTTCCGGTCGTCTGCTCTAATTAAAGCCATGCCTTTCAGTTGTTTATCGGTCTCTTTACTCAAATTTGCCTTTGGATACCTCTGCCCTTCAAGAAGAATGCAAAGCTCAATGGGCACGTAATTTGGTTTGTCTTTGCTCTTGCTCAAATCCAAGCATGGAAGCATCTGATACTCAATCACCTTGCCATACTGCTGAGCAAAATAGTCAACAAGCTTCTTGGTCTGCCCTGATTCTGAATCTAAGAAGGTGATCTGGCTGGCAGGCAAATCAGTCAAGCCTTGAATAGTATACTTCTGGTTAGTCCTCCGGTGGCTCACAGTAACACGTTGGCCTTTGAGCTCATACTCCAAATTTTTCAGTTCAGTCTTGTTTAGTGCAGTCCTGTAATCAAGATGCCTTATGAACTGCTTGACATGATCCAGGACAGATCCAGCTTTGCGAAATGGCATAACTGAATAGTCGACACATAAGACCAGCCCTTTCTGAGTGTGTTTAAGGGTCTGCTGGGTTCCTCTCATAGCCACAACACCCCTCCCAAGATCGTAACTGCTTTCCGGTGAATAAAATCCCTTGCCAAGTATTATCTTGCGCCAGCAAGAAGCCTCCCTCACAATGACATCAAGGCCCTGTAAGACCTCCCTAGGCACAGGCAGCTCTGAGAGTTGGCTTAAAGGAAGCTGCTTCTTGAACTCTACTGATACAATGTAGGTCTTTGATCGAACTCTGACACGGAATAAACCTTCTGGCAGTTCAGCAGAAGTAAACAGGTTTCTCTTTCCATCATATGCAACAGCGGATGCAAGCCGCCGAAAGCTTTCATCCTTGAAAAGCTCAGCCTTTGCAGAAAGAAAATCTGCATTCGAGAGATCCTTGCCTGAAGCCTTTGGAGATGCTGGATCGAACTTGATATCTATGTCATAGTGGAAAATGGAGGACACCTTTTGGTAGTTGACTACGAAGTGGTTTACCAAAAGTTTGACCTTGGACTGAAACAATGATCCTCCAGCATCAGGCCTTTGCATCGGCACCCGTCCGCCACTTGGAGACACAGCAACTGGGGGTGCTAATGGTTGCAATTTTGCCACTTCTTTGGAGGTAATGCGTTCTAGCAGGAAAAGGAAGAGCAGTTAGAACCATAGAAGGTAAGTTTACACTAGGCACATACTAGACTAGGCCATATTTTCCATTCCAATCTATGTTTTGGTACAGACTTTTCCCAATTAGAGTGAAATTAGCATCTGATTCCCTTCAATCTTGTGTCAAATTTGCATGTAAAAAATGCCACCATCAGAACATTGAATAGTAATTACTCCCTGAACTGCAATTCATTTCTTTTTGTTCCCATGACACAAAAACGTCCCCCAAGGTCGGCCTTTCTTTTTTCATTATCTCTCAAAAGGACGACATTACGAAATTCATCTACATCAACAAAGGCTGATAGCTAAACAACAGACTACTTAGAGATGCAGACAATACGGCGAAGCAGCTCATTAAAACTTTCTCGATACGTTTCCTGTGTAAGGACACAAGAATTAAATGGTGTCATGAATCCTCCTAAACTGCAAGCTGGCAAAACAAAATAAGGCTCCCTCGGATCCTAGCCTCCTATTACTCGCATGTACTACTCTGTTTCGTCTGAAACAATCAACTCCCATCTCTAAACAGGGGAATATGGTTTGCAAATGGTTCAAAAGCACTAATAATTCAAAAGTACAGTCCTGTACTTATTTCAGTACATACTACCAAAGATAATCATATGAACCCTAACGTAGGTGCATATCAACAAAATAGCACATGCATCTGCAAGAACCGAACTAAAATACATGTTTGGATGCCCCAGGAGGGCCATAACCTCCATCAGTCTAGTCAACGATGAGCACTTCTCTGCTAATACCATCGGCAGGGAGCAAAGAAGCACGAATTGATCTATCGCATAAACAAACAATTGAAACCAAATCGTGTAGGGTTTAATATCAAGAACACAAAACAGGGAAAAAACAGAGTATGCGAAGTTAAAAACAGAGTATGTGAAGTTAAAAAAGTTGTAAGTAAAACAGGGGACGCCCTTACCGACGGATCCAGAAGAGCTCTCCGCCTCCTCTGCCCTCGCCGCTGATGGTTTTGCTGGTGCAGGCGCCGGCGCCCCCGCCTGGGCGTAATCCCCGGGACCTCCTCCGCGCCCTCTCCCAGGCTGCACCCAAGGGTTCCCGCCACGCCCGCCGGCAGGACCACGCCCGCCCGGCCCGCCTGCGCCGTAGCCTCCTCCTCCGCGGCCCTCGCCGCCTCCCTGGGGACCGTAGCCTCGTCCCCGGCCCTCCCCGCCCCCGCGAGGAGCGTAACCTCCGCCGCGACCCGCGTAGCCACCTCCGCGTCCGTCCCCGCCTCCAGGAGGACCGTAGCCTCTGCCGCCTCCCTGAACCCCCCTGCCCTGTCCGCCTCCTCCTCCTTGAGGCCCGTAGCCACCTCGCGCCCCGCCACGCCCGCCACCGCGAGCTCTCCCGCGGCCGCCACCGCCGCCCTGATCGTACTCCATCCCCGCGCCGATCTCAGAAGAGGAAACGATCTGTCGAACAAATGCCGATGTAAAGTTTGGATCGAATTACTGATGTTCTTTTCCTTCTACGCTCAAAGCAGGGGAGGTTGAGATAGAGGGGAGCGGTTTATAGTACTCCTGGGGCGTGCCCGGAACTGGAGCTGATCGATCGTGGGCGCGAGAGCCGGGGGGAGGTAATTCCCGTTTCTACCCCTGGGGGATTTGGGGTTGGCGTGTCGAGGCAGGGGTATTTCGGCTGCGTACGGAGGGACGTAACCGGAAGTGAGGGGTCAATGCGAGTCGCGAGGGGAGGCTGTCACGAAGTTGCCGGGACGCGTGGGGTCGCGGCCTCGTCCCTGCCCTTTCTCTTTTCTGTTTCAGATCTTCTTTTTCCTGTTGAGGTATATACATCTTTAGTCCCACATCTTACATCGTAAAAGCATTTTAGTCCCACATCTTGCAAAGTGAACAATAATAGTCCCACAACTTGCAACCTAGAAGCATTTTAGTCCAATTTAATCAAATTTTAAAAAGTTTAACCGATTCGTTTATGTTAGAGCTGTCTCGACGGCGTTTTGCATTTTATTCAGGGCCCAAAAAATCTACATTGACATGCACGTATTGGTAAATCGAACTCAGGATCCAGACGTCCGAACAATAGTGTCTGTCGTTGGACCACATAGAATTACATGTTATTTACCACCGGCATGTTATTTACCACCGGCCGAGGAACAAGAAAACTGGCTTTATTTTTCAAGGGGAATCAAGCACCGGATGTCTCGACCGGAAGACAAGTGAATAAACCAGTGGAGCTATGATGCGTATCTTATCGACGTACAAGGGCATACCCAATTAAACAAGAGTTGAGGATGGGATGGTAGAACGCAGAGCATGAGGCGAGGGCAAAAAAGACCAGGAGGGCCGGCGGACGTAGTGACAACGACTTGTGCTTGGCAGGAGTTTGGCCGAGATGCTGGAGGCGAGGAGACGCGGACTTGTAAGACAAAGAGGAAAACAACCGAGGTCGGGCGCAAGCTCGACCTTGTCGATCAAGGCGGCGTCGACACGACGTTTAACGTCTTGGCGGTGGCGATGAGGAGGAGCACCGGAGGAAGGGCCTTGCACCGTGCACGCCCAGCCCCGCACCTCTTGGGAATCGGCTCACTCCTAGACTCTTTGTAGAACGGCGAACGGGCGAGCAAGGTACATGGGAGACCACGACAGCAACCGTTGGCGCGAGACATGGAGCGCTGCGAGGTGTTCGTACATGGTGGCGTGGCGTTTGTCGTGGTGGCGTAGCATGGACACCGCTACCCGCGAACTTGAGCATCATCGGCGGCATGCGGCGCCATGGTGTTCGTCTCGCTCCGCCGCGATGCCGAGTGCCCCGTCGTGCGTTTCGCCGTCAAACTAGAGGAAACAGTGGAGGTAGAAGCTGACGGCTCCACTTATTAGTCATCGAAGATCAAGCGGCACATGACATTTGAAATGCTGCATAAATCGTCGTCACATAATATTAGAAGTACGTCCCAGCTTCTACCATAAACTGGCATGTGTATTAATGGTAGTCACGTGTGTATTAGTCGTGTAATGTTGGGAGATCGAGTCCTCATCACACAGATTTATTTTTAAGCAGCTCCTTCCGTACCTGACAGCTTGGACCCCCATGTAAGGCAGAATAAAGGTCAAATCTATTAGAGAGAAACATATAAGAGTTATTTCAGAAAAGTCACACCGACAATGCCACCTCTAGTGTATTTGGATCAGTCAAACTAGCTGAAATTCGACGAATTGGACTAAAATGCTCTCGGTTTGCAAGTTGTGGGACTAGTATTGCTCAGTTTGTAAGATGTGGGATTAAAACGTTCCCACGGTGCAAGATGTGGGACTAAACCTGTATATACCTCTTCCCTGTTTTGCACCCCCATGCTTTGCCGAAATAACGGACGACTACAACTCTTATGGTTTTCTAGAACACTCCAGAACAAACGCCGTTTCGTATTGGGAAAAAAAAGGTTAACACCAACCTTTTCTTGCGGGTCAACACCAATTTTTTTGTAATTAATGTAATGCCTGTACTAGTATACAGCTATGTCCGCTAATTACACCTCAACTACTAATTACAGCGTATCACCGGGATTTTTTTCCATTACTATCTCTCGTGGTTCACCGTGTGACGTCGGAGATGCGACCAAGAAAAATGGCGGAGCTAGGGGTCCAGCCGGGGTCTTGCCCTATAAGGCTAGTTCTAGTGAGAGTATTATATATTGGTATCATACATATAATATTTTATGTTTTTTTCATCTTAAAATAGATGTCTTAAATTTATCAAAATTTGGATGAATCTAGAAACTATTTAGTATATAGATTCGTCCAAAATTTAAAAAATCTAAGACATCTATTATTGGACGGAGGGAGTATATGAAATTATTCCTTTAATACATAGTATTATATAATGATATTATAGTTGCATAATATTTAATAATTTGTAGAATTTTAATACAAATACATGTACATGATTTATTTATCTAGTTTTATATATTATGATACCGTATCATAATATGATACCACCACCATCTCTTTTCTCATTAGTTGACATGCCATGTTATATTTTGACAATATGCCATATATGATACTAGTTATGATACTCCCATTAGAACTAGTCTGATGCGCTGTAGCAAGGATTAGTGGCAGATTTAGAGGTAATTATATGGTCTAGTTCTGCATTGTTTGCTTGGCCGGTCCCTTAATGGAAAATGTGGCTCCGTCGGCCCCCCTTGATTGCCTATCCTGACTCTGCCCCTGAAGGAAATCATGTGAGACCAAGAAGCCGAGTTAAAAAACTAACTCCAAAAGAAGCCCGAGTTCAAAAAAAAGTTTCACTTTGCCGTTTCAAAGTATTTTGAAAAAGAAACATTTTTACATGCTTAAATGCGTGTTACTTTGTGTCCGAAGAAAGTGTCAAAGACACACTATATGTTTGTTGATTAGCTCGAGTCCACGAGAATACCCTTGTTAAGAGTTCCTACTCGGTGGCGATACCAAGCCGATCGCGAGTCCCCTACCCCGATCCACCTTGGATCAACGGTTTTCCCTCACATAAACCTTACCAAAGAGTGTGATCTCTGTTATGAGCCTACGGCAATGCTCGAACCCTCATGTCCTGATGGCGGCGATGGGTGGAAATGTGAGACCGAGTGGATCAAGAGTGAGAAGGCCGATGGATGTTGACTCTCTCCCGCGTGATCTTAAAATTGGCGATGAGGAATTTGCTGATCTAGTGATTGATGAGGATGTTATGATCGACGAGGAACCGAAGCTACTGGCCATGAAAAGGGTGCTCACCGATAAACCATTCAGCTCGAAGGTGTTCAAGGATACCATGTGCTATGCGTGGGCGTTGGTGAAGAAGGTAGAGTTCCATGGCATCGGAAGTAATACGTTCATCTTGCAACTTGGTTGCTTGGGGATTGGAAGAAGGTCATGGAGGAAGGGCCATGGCTGTTTAGGAACTTGGGAATTGTGATCCAACCTCAGGATGGCTACTCAAAGCCCTTCTACCCTAATCCTTGACAGACTCTCAATATGGATTCAAGTCCATGACGTATCGAAGTGTATGTGAAGAAGAAAGAGGTTCTGCATAATCTAGCAAGACGAGTTGGGAAATTCGTCAAGGTTGACGCCAAAGGATTTGGAGGAGGCAATTTTGTGCAGAGTTAGAGGTTAAATTGATGTGAATAAACCTCTAGAAAGGTCCACTTCTGTGATTCGCAAGGGAGAAAGTGAGCTTTTCCTGGTGAAGTACAAAAACGACCCTAAATTCTATGAAATATATGGATTCTTAGGCCACGAGTTTGAAGAGTGTGGTAACAGATTTCATAAACCTGGAGATCATGTGTTTGGGAGTGGATGATTGCTGATCTAGGACATCGTTGACGCGGTCATGGTCGTGTTGATGGGTTTGCAGCGCGTGGTGGAAGTTCTGCGAGAGCTAGACATGGTGGTCGAGGAGACGGTTCTTTTGTCGACTAGAAAACTAGCTTCGATGTCGTTGATCCACATATGGAGAAGGACAACAATTTTGGGCGTAATAGGCCTGGAGATCTTGAGAACACTTTGACATGTTGGCTACAGAGGACGATGCTCTGGCGGCTAAGGAGAAGGCTACAGAGATTGAGGGTGTAGTAACCACAGATTCGCTAGTTAAACCACGTGACAAGAAGCAGACCAAGAAGGGCGGTAATAAGGAGGAAGTGGAATTCCCATCTGATATATTGGCGAACCCTCGCAAAAGGGACCGCTAGGACCAATGATACTCTCTGGCTAGAACTACAGGGTGGCGAATTCGCCACCGACAGTTCGTTCGCTCTAGGATCTCTGACAGCAATCAAGACCGGATATTATGTTCTTATCCGAGTCTCACATTAATAATGATAGTGTAGAGGATTGGCGTCATAAGTCAGGTTTTGATCATAAGTGTGTTGAGGAGAGCGATGGCAGAATGAGCTTTTTCCACCATCTAGAAGGCTTTGTCAAGGAGATCCTCTATCGTTGTATATATTCTTTTTGTGTGCTGAAGGTTTGACATGCTTATTATCACGAGCCGAGAAGCGGGAGGAACTTATTGGGGTTAGGGTATGTCAGGAGGCGTCAGATATGACAGACCTCTTATTTGTAGATGATTCATTGATTCTAATGCAAACGAGTGAGGGAAATGCGGTTTTGTCTCAAAAAGGATGCTCGAAGAGTACTACATAGCGTCAGGAAAGTTTGTTAGTGACACAAAATCAAGTGTATTTTTTAGTCCTAACACGTAGGTGGAAGAGAAGGAAGTAGTGTGGAATATTCGGAACATTATAATGGAGGCACTCACGGATAAATTGTAGGGTTCGCAGCATAGAAAACAAAAAATTTCCTACGATGTGAACTATATACCAAGATCTATCTACTAGATACAAACAACGGGCGGATGTATATCCGTAGAGAACATACCCTTGAAGACCGACAAAGCTTAACGAGTTCAACTCGTGGTTGATGTAGACGATCTCTTGCCGATCTCAAGATCGAGAGGAAGTCCTAGCGCCGCAAATCAGCAGCGCATCCGTGCTCGCACACACGTTCGAGGCACCGAGCAACCTCCGCCTCCTCGCTCCAGCGATGCAGCGGAAGCACAACTCTTTCTTGCCGAATAGCCACCGGGAACATGTATCTCGCTAGTCCGAGACCATGGGGATAAATTCTAGAGGAAGAGATCCTTCATGAGGAGGTGTGAGAGACAAGTGAGGAGGGGCTCCTTTTATAGGAGGAGGGGGCACCCAAGGGGTGGCCGGCCATGGGGCTGCCCCTCCCTCCTTCATTCATGTGGGTGGACACTCCACTCACAAAATGCCCTTTAAAATCCCTCCACTCAAAAGTCCACTCAAATTCCCATTAAATTTCCACCAAATTTAATGCAAACTCTCATTAAATAAAACTCTTTTATTTTATTCAGAATTTTGTCAATTATTTTAATGACAAACATTCACAAATAACCCCTTGCTAGAATTCTATTTCACATGCATAACCACTTTATGCAATTTCACCCGAAAACCTGTTTCGGTATCTAGTGAAATAAATTCCTACGCTTGTTCATTCTTTCGGCATGAAACATTTGCTCCAATTGGATGTCGGTGTCTCTTAAGTGTGTTACCCTATGGTTCGTGAATAATGCGGACATGATCGAGACCCATCTCGGATCAATAATCAGAAGCGGGATCTGGAGACCCATACTGACTCCCACACATTCAACGATGACTTTCTTGTGATCGTCGGAACCTTTTACGCTAGTATCTTAATCCCTTTGTTTCACGATATATTACATGTCCGAGATTCGATCATCGGTATCTCCATACCTAGTTTGATCTCGTTACCGACATGCACTCTTTTCTCGTTCCTGTGATATAACATTCTAGTGATCAAATCACTTGCTTGCAAGCTAATCAATGTGATATCACCGAGAGGCCCAGTATATCTATCCGTCATGGGATGAACAAATTCCTCTCGATCCATGAGCCTCAACATAACACTTTATTAGTTACGAATCCATCTTTATAATCACCCATTACGGTGTGACGTTTGATGTTATCAAGAAACTCTTCGGTGTTAGTGATTGACATGATCTCATGGTCTAAGGATTAGGATCACTTCGTAAGTTGTTATAGAAATATAAACTCAATGACTTTGATCGTAATGCTATACTTGGATGAATGTTCATCACACCATTACACTAATGTTGTGATCCGTTATTAACAACATCCAATGTCCATGATCGGAAACCTTGATCATCTTGTTAATCAACGAGCTAGTTTATGAGAGAGGCATAACTAGGAACTTTACATTTGTTTATTAAACACACATGTATTAACATTTCCGTATCAATACAATTATAGCATGCAAAATAAACATCTATCATATACTTGGAATACACATAATAAACACTTTATTATTGCCTCTCGGGGCATATTCCTTTAGTCTCCACTTGCACTAGAGACAATAATCTAGTTACATAGTGATAAATCTAACACCCATTGAGTTACGTGTTGATCATGTTTTGCTCTAGGAGAGTTTTAGTCAACGGATCTGCTACATTGAGATCCGTATGTACTTCTAAATCTTTATATCTCCATCCTTGACATGCTCACGGATGGAGTGAAACCGGCTTAATAATATGCTTGGAATGCTTGTGAGACCTTGGCTCTTTGGCATTGGCAATGGCACCATTGTTGTCACAATAGATCACCATTGGGTCCAACGTTTGCCACCACTCCTAGTTCGGATATGAACTCCTTCATCCAAAAGCGCTTCTGCCGAGCGGCAACATATTCGGCCTCCGTTGTTGATCCGCTACCACAGGTTGTTTGGAGCTCCTCCAACTAACGCTCGCCATTCATGAGAAATACGTATCCGTATTGATACTTAGAGTCATCCGGATCGGTGTCAAAGCTAGCGTCGACATAACACTTAGCGACGAGCTCTTCTTCACCTCCGTATACAAGAAACATATCCTTAGTTCTTCGTAGTACCAGGATATTCTTGACCGCTATCGATGTTCCAAACTGGATCCGATTGGTACCTACTAGTCAAACTAATAGCATGTGCCACATTCGGTCTTGTACATAGCATGGCGTACATTATAGAGCCTATGGCTGAAGCATAAGGGACTTTGTCCATTATCTCTCTTTCTTCCGCCGAAGCCGGACTTTGAGTCTTACTCAATGTCTTGCCTTGCAACATAGGTAAGAACCGCTTCTTACTTCCGTCCATTTTAAACTTCTTTAAAATCTTATCAAGGTATGTACTTTGCGATAGCCCTATTAGGCGCCTAGATCTATCTCTATAGATCTTTATGCCTAATATGTATGACGCTTCACCTAGGTCCTTCATTAAAAATTTGCTGTTTTGTCGTGGGAATGACCACGGCAGATGCTGCAATCGGCAGCGAGTAGTAGAACGAAGGGCAAGGGCGGCCAGCCATCTGCGGTGCGAGATGAGGGCAAAGACACAGGGTTTTACCCAGGTTCGGCCCCCCGGAGGGTAAAGACCTACTCCTGCTAGATTGTATTATGGAAGTGTTTACAATGGGCGAACTCGGCGACTAGGCGGCGAGTTGCTTGGGTGTATGAGGGAACGTATCTCTACTCACCCCTTAGGGAGGTTTATATAGGCTTTCCTCCCCTAGGGTTTACATATCTCAACCGATTCGGTTACAACTTTGTCAATCGTTTAACTCAAACCGACCGGCCTATCTACTCGCTCGGGCCTTGACCTCCGATGCTGGTACCGATGGGCTTTGATCCACTCGCTTGTTGCAGGCCCACTCGCCACCTTTGGGCGATCGGAACGTCCTACCGAGGATACCCCAAGAGGCATATCCCCATCGGTAGTCCCGAGGCCGTCGTTGATTAGGCGCGGGTGGCTGGCGGTCGAGTATCTGACTTCAAGTTGGCATCGATCGAATCGTCGGCGGGCTCTGCGAAGGAAAAATCCGGTAACCGAGTCGCGTTTTGGGTGAACCGAACCAGCGGGTCGCTCGTGAGTAACTCCGGAGCCGAGTGGCGAGGAGGCGGACCGTCGGCGTGGTCAAACTAGCCGTTAAGGTAACTTAACGGTAACTTTCGGCGTAATCATCGCGCGATAACGGCCCCTAATTTGGCGGGCCGCTTCGCTATATAAGAGGAATGGTAGGCCATCGGAAAGCCAACCGCCCACCATTTCTTCCGATCGCACATCTTTCGCCTGTCGATCTCGCGATCGACCGACCGCAATCCTCCGACCTCCAAGCAAATCCTCGCCATGGCCCTCTCCACGAACCTTGGGTAGATCCAAGTGCACAGGCGCGCTGGCCTCCTTCGAGGAGGCCGAATCTGGGCCGCTTTGGCGAATCCCTGGCGGAGAACGACCCCGAACCAGCCGAGAGAGTTCATCTGCTTCACTAGTCACCTCGGCGGGGTTTAGGGTTTCCACTTCTCTGTTCTTGGGCGCCTGCGCCTACTACGGATCCAGCCCTCGGATCGGGTCCCCATAGTATCGAGCAACTCGCCATCTTTGTGGCGTTCTGCGAAGTGCTACTTGGGCTGCCGCCCTATTTTCCCTTGTGGCAAGATCTGTTCCATGGACGGATCACCGCGAGGAGGCGGCCCAATGACAATGCGGCTTAACCTTCAACTGAAATCCAAAGCCTCCTTCTTGACTTGATCTTTGCCAAAGCGGCGGCGATGGAAAAAGTCTTGGTTTTATGTGACCGAGGCGACCCGGAGGACCAGGCGGCGATCCCACGTACTCGGCCGACCGCTCCGAGCCGCAATCTCTAGGTCGCCAAGCTTCGACGATCGGCGGATGGTCGTCGACGAGATGCTCCGGACCATTCGCGATGCGAAGAAGAAGGGCTCCAGACGGTGAACCTGTAACTGGCTTGGCTTGGGCGGCTCGTTCTCATGCGCGAGCATTACATGTACCAAGACACAGGCGAGAAGACTCGACGAAGCCTGCCTCGCGAGTGGGCTGGAGGACTACCTCTGGCGTCAAGAGGATCACCCAGCGGCATACGGATGCGGGCGGGCTCCTCCATACACAGCGTCCGGCTCCAACGGTAATAATCGATCTTGTTCGATCGCAAAGATATGCGATCAGCGGTAATTCTAACTTTGTTCCATGTTTAACGCAGCTATTCCAAGTGGTGGAAGGGTGGCTCCACCCGCCGATGTGAGCTCGGGCCATCCGCCCAGGACACAGCGTCGCCTCCCACCATGGGTAATGAGGACGATGAGGACGAATCCGAAGAGGAGATCGCCCATGGTCCGAAAGACCCTTGGCAACGCGTCGGTAGAACTCGAGGCGGCAGAGCCTCGAGCGTCATGACGATGACGAGGAACTCCGGAGACCACCTCGCTCAGCCACTCCCGAAGAAGAAGAAGAAGGAGAGGCGAGGCCCCCTAAGGAGGAGGGGCAAGCCGCCGAAGATGGCCTCACTGCCGGCGCTCGTGGCAGCTCCGATGCCTGCCTCGGCGGTGGCGGCCCGGCAACAACCGCTAGACGCGCCATCCATGGAGGCACCGCTGGCCTCGATGCCCCGCCCTTCGCGGTCTCCGGGAAGGCTCCGGTGGCGACTTCGCCTCGCAAGGGGTCAACGTGGCGGTCTCGCCTCGCAAGGAGGCTCGTTGCGGCTCCTAGCAAGGAAACCTCCGCGAAGGGGCCCCGGGCGCCAACCGCTACCTCAACATCAAAGAAACCGTCCGTATCCTGGGCCTGGCGCCTGGGCGGGAGCTCGATCCCGGCAGCTTGGCCCGGCCTTACCGCAGGGCTGCGTTTCATTCGATCGCCAAGTGAGTGTACTCGCTTCGCCTTCCTCTCTTAGTATTTTGAATGTTGTTTGAATTGTCTCGTCGTGGACCGGAGTGAAGAAGATGGGCCACCGGCGGTCAAGGTGCCCTCCGCTACTAGCGAGGAGGACCCTTCCGTAAGAGGAAGGTGGATGAGGTCGCCGCTTCCATGGAAGGCAGCAAGAAGGCCAAGGGCGATGGCGTCGCCATCGCATCTCGACGATACGGCGATCGCTGCTGAGCCAGCCCATGGAAGCGACCGCGTCACGAAGGAGGCATTTCGTTGCCTAGACCGGAAGCGAGCTCCTTTGGGGCGGGTGCTACCTTCCCCCGCTCCATGACCAAGGCGGCCACGGCGAGTGAGGCTGCGACTCCGAACCCCGCTCCAGAGACCGCCGAGGCTGAGATTGACCAACGTCGCGGGCACACACCGGCGCTGCTTGCGTCCGTGGGCCGGGCGCAAGCTACGCGGCATGCTTGGCGGCCATCCGGTACCTCGGTCCCGAGGATCAGGTCGGTGTTTTGCGGCACGATTCTTTATAGTTACTTGTTTTGCGTGTTCGAGTCCAGTCCCAGTGCGCACTCGCTAAATCAGCGGGTGGGCAGGTAATTTTCGAGCCGCCGGTCCCAGTGCGCACCGCTAAATTGTAGCGGTGGGCACCGGTACTGCTAGTCCTCGATGCGCACCCGCTAAATTGTAGCGGTGGGCACCTGTGATTTTCGAGCCGGGTCCCGAGTGCGCACCCGCTAAATTGTAGCGGGTGGGCATCGAAATTCGAGCCGCCGGTCCCGAGTGCGCACCGCTAAATTGTAGCGGTGGGCACCGAGTGATTTTCGAGCCGAGCATGGTCCACAGTGCGCACTCGCTAAATTGTAGCGGGTGGGCCCAGTGATTTTCGTGTGTCTTGACTTTGAAACTTTGCGGTTTACAACCGAGTCGGCAGAGCGATTGGCTATGAAGCGTCTTTGAGAAGGAGTTGGGCTCTCAAGAAGTAAACAAGGAGCTTGAGCAATTGCTGCTGCAGAGGTGGCTCGCCAGGAGCTTGTCCCTGTTGGCGGTAGCGGCGAGATCTGCGTTAAATCTTCTTGAGCAAAGGATCGCCGACCTCGGCGAACTGCGGGAGGCGAAGAAGAAAGCTCGGCGAACAGGCGAGCTAAGGCCGTTGCTGCCGCGGAAGAAGACGGAAGGTGTCGGAAGCCCTCATCGTTGGGCTTGGGCGATAAAACATCGCTTCAAAGCTTCATCAGGGCTCGCCGCCCGTTGCTCGGTGAGTCGTCTTCCTCTTGTAGTTATATTGTTTGTGGTTTCCGTGGTGCTCACAACTGTTTCCGTCTAGCAGGCCATGTGATTGGTAGCCATGAAGCGAGTTCTCTTGATGCGAGGGCGTGAGCATGCTCGTCGACTTCGGCGACTGCCCGGCGACTTGCATCCGCGCCTACCTTCAAGAGATGTCGCCCGGAGGTTATTCAGTGACCTCGTTGAGGTGTGGGAGTACTTGGAGAAGGCGCCAGTCGTGGAGTTCATGACCGGTCGGCGTTTTCGTCAGGAGCGTCGGCGGCTTTGAGCACAGGACTCGCCCACTTCCCGAAGACTTCGACCTCGACGGCGTGGCGAGTGGTTATCCTTCATAAATGCAGCGCGGTGGATCTGTCGAAGTTCTTAAGCTGCGAGGCGTGCGCGCGTACTCGGGCGTGTTTGGGCGATGGGCGACCTTCTTCCGTACGAAGCGGTCGTCGCGCGAACGACCCGAGCCGCATCGCGACTTCAAGGTCGAGCAGCCCTTCCGCTGGGCGATGGCGGGCGGTGACGACTTATCCATCGAACCCGTACACGCATTCATCCGAGCGCCGGGCTGGTGCATCATCGTCGAAGCTGCGGAATAGTGTTAGTAGCGATTCTGCCGTAGGCATATTTTGTAATGTAAGACAATGCGATATGCGATTGAATGGAACGTTGTGTTCATTTTGCTATTTGTTTGCGTGTTTTGGATTGATTTTGGGTGAGTCCCCGAGCGCGTCCGCCCTTTGGCGGGGTTCACCCTAGATATGATGTGTTTGTTGTTTATCATGTGTGTGGTTGGTTGAGTCGACTCGCCCGAGCTCGGAGAGCCAGTCGCAAGGCGACTCCCTCGAGTGCTCTGTACTTTACCGTTTTCCCGTCTGTGAACGGGGGTGGCGAGTCCCGGCGTGGTACTTGGTAGTTCAAGGCGCGACTCGAGGTGGTTGAGGACTGGCGCGTTGGTGTGAGCGTCACTCACCTGGCCGGCGGGTCGATCGCGTGCGCAGTCCCGGCGCTCTTCGGGCGTTTTCTGTCGAGACGAATCTGGTATCCGATCCCGGCGTGGTACTTAGCCGTTCGAGTTGCTATCCGAGGATGCGAGGACCAGGGTCGCTGGAAGCGAGGACAGATGTCTTGGTTCGTAAAACCAGTCGAGCTAGGCGACTCGATGGGGCTCGGTTGGCGTTTTGTGGACGATGCAAGACCTGAAATGACTCGGTGCTCTTACATCGCACTACTTAGCCGTCGCTGTACCAAGGTTGACTTCGTATTTTAGCATGATCTTTTATTAATTACAGTCAAGTGGCACAAGGCATGGAGAGTAGGCAATTTTTCGTAAGTTTCTTTTATTCATAGCATGGAGAGTACATATGTGGGGTTCTAGGTATAGAACTTCCGGAGGAGATTTACATTCCACGGCCGCTGCGTCGAGTTCACCGTCCGCGACGTCGACGAGGTAGTAGGCGTCGTTGCCAGTCTAGCGCCGATAGCGACGGGCCTTCCCACGGAGGAGAGCTTGTGCATGCCCTTCTTGTCTGGATCAGGCGTAACACCAAGTCGCCTTCTGGAAGGTGCGGGTTTTCACCCGTCGGCTGTGGTAGCGACGAGCCCTTTGCCGATAGATAGCGGTGCGCGATCGGGCGGTCGCGGCCGTCGAGTTGGTCGAGCCCATCTTGGCGGGCCAGTTCGTTTGACCTCCGTATAGTGGGCGATCCGGCGAGTCGTGTTCGAGGTCGGTTGGCATGACAGCTTCAGCGCGTAGACCATGAAGAAGGGGTGAATCCGTCGACTGTTGAGGTGCGGATTCCCGGATATGAGAGGAAGCTCTTGACCCAGCATCCAGCGGTGCGCCGAGTGGTACTTGGAGTCGCGGCTTCAGGCCATGGAGGATGCTTTGGTTGGCTCGTTCCGCTTGGCCGTTGGATTCCGGGTGTGCGACTGATGCAAGGTCGAGCCGGATGTGGTGCTCCTCGCAGAACTCGGCCATTGCTCCCTTGGCGAAGTTGTGCCGTTGTCCGTGATGATCTGTTGGGAAACCGTAGCGGTATATGAGCTCGTAGGAACTTAGTGGCGATCTTCCGTCGCATTTCGGACTGGCTTGGCTACCCACTTTGTGAATTTGTCGACGGCGACCAGCGGTGGGTGTAGCCGGAGGGCCTTCTTGAAGGGCCTACCATGTCCATGCCCACGGCGAATGGCGGTGATGGGGATTGTTTTGAGCGCCGAACTTGGAGCGTCGTCGGTTGGCGATTTCGGCACCGGCGCATCGCGCGATATCGGCAATCGGCATGCGATGGGCGATGAGAAGCCGTGTCGCATGGCTTTGGCGACCGAGCGCGCTGCGGCGCGTGGCGCGATCGCTGAGTGGATGTCATGTAGATTTTGCGTCCTTCGCCTGGTTGGACGCAGCGTTGGAACACGCCGGTGACGCTGCGCTTGTGTAGCTCGCCGTCGATGATGGTGTAGGACTTGCATCGGCGGCGATCATTCGGGCGCTTGTCTCGCTGCGGGCAAGTTGCTGCCTCGGTAGGCGATGTAGGGCTTGGTCGATCGTCTCGGTGACAGTGCGACCAAGGTTGCCTCTGGTTGGGCGGGACTCAATGTCGATCTCCTTCGGTGGAGAGACCGGGCGTGAAGATGGTGTCGAGGAACACGCCGGCGGGAGGTGCGAGTCGAGCGACCCGATGCGAGAGAGGCGTCGGCCTCCTCGTTTTCCTCTGTCGATCCACTCGGCAGTAGCCGTGAAGTGGCCGCCCACCTTGTCCACCTCTTGGCGGTATGCCGCCATGGTAGGGGAGGCGTCGCGGTGCGGCGACTTGACCAACGCTGTGGTCGGAGTCTCCGTAGCATCGGGCGATTGACGCTCATCTCGCTGCGGCTCGCATGCCGTGGAGTAGGGCCTCGATTCGGCCATGTTGTTGGTGCAGGCGTGAATTCGAGGCGTGGATGTAGCGGAGCTTGTCGCCTTTGGTGAGGTCAACACTATCCCGCTCTGCCCGTCCGCGTTCTTGGACCCGTCAAGCACAGGCTCGATAATGGAGGTCTGGCGGCTTCTCCGGCTCTTGGGCCTCCTCCCGATCGGCGAGGAAGTCGGCGGTGCTGCGACTTAATCGCCTGCGTGGCTCGTACTTAATGTTGTGGACGCCGATCTCGACGGCCACTTGGCGACCCGCCCGGTCGCCTCGCGATTCGGATGATGTCTTGTAGTGGAGCCGAGGAGACGACCGTGATGGGGTGCTCACGAAGTAGTCTGGCGGCGCCACGAGCTCTGAAGCGTATACCAGCTTTTGGTGCTGGGTATTGGCGCGACTCGGTTAGGACCTCGCTGATGTAGTATACCGGCATTTGGACTGGCGCTCTTTTCCTTCCTCTGGTCTTTCGACGACCATTACAGCGACGACGCTCGGACGCCGCGACGTAAACCAGCATGGGCTCCTTGTCGACGGTGCGGCGAGTAGTGGTGCGGAGTAGCACCTTTTGAGGTCGCGAGCGTCGTCCGCCTCCTTGTCCCCTGGAAGGTGGGATTCTTGCGCATCAGCGGTATAGGGGCATCGCCTTTTACCGTGAGGGATGAAGCGATCGAGAGCCGCTACACCGGCCTACGGACGTCGCGAGCACTTTCGGGTTTGCCGAGCCGGCGATCGTGTCGATCTTCGTTGGGTTTGCCTCGATCCCTCGTTTGGAGCAGCGTACCCTAGTAATTGCCGCGGGTACAGAAGGTGCACTTGCTGGGTTGAGCTTTATCTTGTACCTCCGGGTTGGCGAAGGTCTCTGCGGTCGTGAGTAGGTCGCCTTGGCGGCGGATTTTACGACCACGTCGTCGATGTAGACGTGGATGTTGCCAATTTGGCTCGCGAGGCATTCTTGCATGCACCGCTGGTACGTTGCTCCGGCGTTCTTGAGGCGAAGGTCATGGCGGTGTAGCGAAGGCTCGAATGGCGTGATGAACGCCGTCTTCTCCTCGTCCTCGGCAGCCATTTTGATCTGGTTGTACCCGAGTAGGCGTCGAGGAACAGCGACTCGAGCCCGGTGGAGTCGATTATCTGATCGATCGCGGGAGACGACTGCTCCTTTGGGCGGTATTTGTTGAGTTGTGTAGTCGATACATTCTCCATGTCCCGTTCTTCTTCTCGACGGGTGGGTTTGCCGACCACTTGGAGTATTTAATTGGCGGATGAAGCGGCAGCGGTAGACGCTGCACTTCCTCGGCGATTGCCCTCTGACGTTCTTCGTTGAATGGCAGCGATCGCTTGACTGGTCGCACTTTGGGGTCGGCGTTTAATTTGTGCTCGTGAGCTCCTAGGGACACCGGGCATGTCGGAGGGTTTCCATGCGAAGATGTCCCTGTTCTCACGGAGGAACTCGATGAGCGCTTTCCTATCTTGGGCTCATGCCTGTCCCGATCAAATCGTCAGTCGCTGGGACCAGCTCGGCAGTCTTGGTGTGCGTCGTGGCCTCAAAGGTTGAGGTGTTTGTGCCCTCTGAGTTGGGCTTCTTGAGTATTGTGGGGTCGTCGTTGTTGACCCCGCTCGCGTATTTGGCGAGCTCATCGGCGTGACTAGCTTCCGCCGCGATCACGGCGTCGGCGAGTTCGGCTCCTTTGGCCTCGCATTCGGCGGCCATGTCAGGGTCGCCGTTGATGGTGATGACGCCGCACGGCCCGGGGAGCTTCATCGCGTTATGCCAGTGGTAAGTGCCGCCATGAATTTGGCGCTGGCGCCCAGGACGCAATGGTAAGGGCTGTCGAAGGGCACCAGCTCGAAGACGATCCGCTCGGTGCGGAAGTTCGCCGGAGTGCCGAAGGTGACGGGTAGCGTGACCTTGCCGATCGGGTATGCCTTCCGACCGGGGACGATGCCGTGGAACGTGGTGTGGGTTGTCTCGATCATCGTTGCGGAGCGCGATCGCTGAAGGTGTCGAGGTAGAGGATGTTGATGGAGCTGCCGCCGTCCATCGAGTCTTGGGGAGCGATGGTCCCGACCTTGGCTTGACCACCAGGGCGACTCGTCCTGGATACTCGATGCGTGGCGAGTGGTCTTGCCGGCTCCAGGTGATGGGCTGCTCCGACCAGTTCAAGAACTGGGGGACGTCTGTCTGGGCCACCGCGTTGACAGCGACAGCGCGGGCGATGACCTTCTTCTCGGCCGTGTTGAAGCGGTGAAGGTGTGGAGCGAGCCGGCTACTTTGCGAATTTTCCGCCATTTGCGGGTCGTTGTCGGTGTCCTCCGCGTCGTGCCTTCTCGATCTCCACGAGGGTGTGGCGGTCGGCGGTGGTGTGCGTGGCGGGCTTTCCTTCCCGCTGTGGAAACGCACATGGTTGGTTAAGTAGGGCGCGGGATCGAACCTTGGCTTGTTCTTGTAGTTCCGCCGTCGCGTCGTTGCCCTCCGTCGCGGCGGTAGCTCTTGGTCGCGTTATGCGTGCCCGGCATTGGTGACAAGTCGACCGCCCATCGTTGCGGCGCTTGCTCGTGGCGAGTGCCGCTGTAGCGTCTGCCTTTCGGGCCGCCGTCGTTGCCGCCCGTGCGTCGTTGTCCGCCGGACTCGTCGTCGACGTCTTGATTGGGATCTTCCTCGGCGTATCGTTTGGCGATCTCGAGGAGGTCGGGGATGTTGTCGAGTGTGCGGGCGTGTCGCTTGAGCTTGGCGACTAGAGGCTCGTAGCGGCACGAGGTCTTGAAGCAATGGATCGCGGTGTCCGGGTGGATGCCGACCGCGTTGTACCAGAGCTCTTGCCACCGTTGGACCCAGCTGCGGGTCGACTCGCGGGGTCCTTGGACGATCGTTCGGTCCTCGATGGTGGTGGCGCGGGTGTAGGAGCACTCGAAGTGCACGGCGGGCGTCTCGCATTTCCTCCCGAGTCGTCATCACCCGGGGGCGTGTTGATCCATTGCTGCGTCCCTCCATCATCGATTGGGAGGTAACGGCGGCGAGTAGGTCGGTGTGACCCGCGATCCCCATTGCCATGAGGTATGTGTCAAGCCGGATCGGCGGGGTCGTCAGTCGTATTTTCGATCTCCTTGCGCCTTGAAGTTGGGTGGGTACTTTCCTCGGATCATTGGTCCGAAGCACTTGGGCCCTAGTCATGGCGACCCCATAGGCTCGCCATCGCTGGCGAGTAGTTAGGGTGTGCCGCAAGTCGTCGGGCTGGCGTCTTGCGATTTTTGGTTGTTGATGATGTGAGTGCGGCGTCGATTGGCTCTCCATTGGCGACGCAGGTTGGTCGCCGCCTGGGATCGTTGGTGGAGAGTGCATTCGCGGGTCGCCGTTGGAGCTGCGGTGGCTCTAGCGGCGGGCAATTGAGGGTGTTGCCACCGGCGGGCGGCGCTTGAGGCCGCCTGCTTCCGGAGGAAGCGAGTACACTCGCCATTGCGGTCGGCGCTGATTCTTGTTCCACGGCCTTGCGAGTAGGGCCTGACATCTGGATCTGGGCGCCGTCGCGGTCGCCGTGATCTTTGCCGGCCGCGGCTCGCTGCGAGGTTGTCCATCGGGGTGGAGAGCGATGGAAGGCCGTTCGCGTCTCGCTCCGTGAGGAGACGACTATCGCTGGTCCACAGGAGGGTGCGGTTGGGTGGTGGTGGGGCACCCATCGCCGTTGATCTGGCGAGGGCGGTTGCTTCCTCTGGTGGCGCGTTCTCGCAGATCGGCGCTTCTGGCGCGGGTCGTTCTCGTCGTCGAAGTTCAGCGCGCCCACGAGCAGTGGGTCAGCGTGACTGATCCGCTGGTGGTAGCGTGACAGTTCTGTGCATCACTGCCGAGGCGAAATTTTTCGGCACCGCTCCTTGCGTCTGCCTCCGCGATTTCAGGCGGAGTTCCTCGACCTCCGTCGCCGTGGCGTTAGGAGGATCGGGGTGGAGAAAGGTCCTCCGGCGGATCGGTGCGGTGGCCATGTCGCGGCGTGGCGATCGCACCGTCGTGGAGGTCGGCGGAGTTCTCCGACCCGGTCGTCGAAGATCCCGAGGATGGAGGGTCCTCGAAATCTCCGCGTTGGAGACTGGCGATGGAGCCGCGGACGAGGCCGCGGTGATGGATCCGGCGGTGGCCGCGGGGTCAGTCGGCGTCGTCGGTGGTCGCGTCTTCCGGCTGAGTTCTCGGCCCGCGTTCTTTGTGGGCGAGTCGTACTCGAGGCGGCGGTGGATCGTGCGGATCTGGCTCTCGGAGAGCCGATCGCGTGGTGGCGACTTCGCGGATGCGGCCGAGTCCTCCGAGTGATGGCGTCGGTGAAGCCGGCGAAGAGGCTGATCGTCGATGGCGGGATCACGCCAGGCGTGACGGGTCGCGCCGGACGTAGCTGCTCGGCAAGATCTGGAGCATCTCGCCGATCGCTATCATGCGGCGGTGGCGACCGCCTCGTTGATGGGCAGATTGGATCTCGCCGGAACACCGGCAGACCGGCCGGGCCCACGGTGGGCGCCAGCCGTGGGAATGACCACGGCGAATCTGTCGGCGTGAGTAGTAGAAACGAAGGGCAAGGCGGCCACCATCTGCGGTGCGAGATGAGGCAAAGACACGAGGTTTTACCTGAGTTCGGCCCCGGGTAAAGACCTACTCTCGCTAGATTGTATTATGGAAGTGTTTACAATGGGCGAACTCGGCGACTAGGCGGCGAGTTGCTTGGGTGTATGAGGGAACGTATCTCTACTCACCTCTTAGGGAGGTTTATATAGGCTTTCCTCCCCTAGGGTTTACATATCTCAACCGATTCGGTTACAACTTTGTCAATCGTTTAACTCAAACCGACTGGGCTTATCTACTACTTTGGGCCTTGACCTCCGATCGCTTTGGTACCCTGATGGGCTTTGATCCACTCGCCGTTCTGCAGGCCCACTCGCCAGCCTTTGGGCCAGTCGGAAACGTCCCGCTGAGGATACCCCAGTAGGCATATCCCCATCATGTTTAGATAACTTTTAACACTGTTTAAAAGATCTATATCATTTACGATCAATAATATGTCATCCACATATAATATCAAAAATTCCACATTGCTCCCACTCACTTTCTTGTAAATACAAGCTTCTCCATAAGTTTGGACAAATCCAAACTCTTTGATCACCTCATCAAAGCAGATTCCAACCATTGATGCTTGCTTCAATCCATAGATGGATCGTGAAGCACACCTTGTTAGCATCCTTAGGATCGACAAAACCCTTTGGTTGTATCATATACAACTCTTCTTCAATATTACCATTGAGAAACGCGGTTTTGACATCCATCTTCCATATCTCATAATCGAAATATGCAGCAATTGCTAACATAATCCTAATCGACTTTAGCATCGCCACGGGAGAAAGTCTCATCGTAGTCAACTCCTTGAATTTGTCGAAACCCCTTTGCGACAAGTCGAGCTTTATAGACGGTCACATTACCATCACATCAGCTTTTTCCTTTTGAAAATCCATTTGTTCTCCACGGCCTTTCGGTCGTGAGGTAATTCCACCAAGTTCCAAACTTGATTTTCCTACATGGATTCCATCTCGATTTCATGGCTTCTAACCATTTGTTGAATCCGGGCTCATCATCGCTTCTTCATACGTCGCAGGTCATCATTTTCATCAACCATGAAATTCATGACAGATTTCCGTCTGACTGGGGCGCAGCGTCTTGTTGGACTGCGAGGTTGGTAGTACTCTCTTCGAGTTTCATGATCATTATCATTAGTTCCCTCTTCAACAGGTGGAGCCAACTCCGGAACAACTTCCGCTGCCAAGGCTACTCGCCATACTTTGAAGAGAAGGTTCCACAACCTCTTCGAGTTCTACCTTCCGACTACTCACCTTTCATGAGAAACTCTTTCTCTAGAAAGGATCCATTCTGGCAACAAAAACCTTGCCCACGGATGCGTGATAGCAGAATACCCAATAGTTTCTTTAGGGTATCCTATGAAGGCATTTTTCGCTTTGGGTTCGAGTTTATCGGTTGAAGTTTCTTCACATAAACATCGCATCCGCAAACTTTAAGAAATGACAGCTTAGGTTTGTTTCCAAACCACAATTCATCTGGTGTCTTTTCAACGGATTTAGATGGTGCCCGATTTAAAGTGAATGCAGCGGTTTCTAGTGCATAACCCCAAAATGACAACGGCAAGTCCGTCGAGACATCATAGATCGAACCATATCTAATAAAGTACGATTCGACGTTCGACACACCATTTCAGCTGTGGTGTTTGGCGGTGTGAGTTGTGAAACAATTCCACTCTTTCATGTGAGTGCTAAACTCGTAACTTAGATACTCACCTCCACGGTCAGACCGTAGAAATTTGATCTTTCTATTACGATGATTTTCCACTTCATTCTGAAATTCCTTGAACTTTTCAAAGGTTTCAGACTTGTGTTTCATCAAGTAGATATAACCGTATCTACTCAAATCATCCGTGAAAGTAACAAAATAACGATATCCACCTCGCGCCGACACACTCATTGGACCACATACATCAGAATGTATGATTTCCAATAAATCTATCGCCCGTTCCATTGAACCGAAAAACGGCGTTCTAGTCATCTTGCCCGTAAGGCATGGATCACATGTATCAAATGATTCATAATCAAGTGATTCCAAAAATCCATCCGAATGGAGCTTCTTCATGCGTTTAACGCCAATATGACCTAGACGGCGATTACCACATATATGCGGATATATCATCATTAAGTTTAATCCTTTTAGCATCAACATTATGAATATGTGTAACATTATCATCGAGATCTAATAGAAATAAACCATTCATCATCGGTGCATGACCATAAAATATTTCATTCATATAAATAGAACAACCATTGTTCTCGGTTTAAATGAATAACCACCGCATCAAACACGATCCAGATACAATGTTCATGCTCGGTCGGGCACCAGATAACATTTATTCAAGTTTATAACTAATCCCGGCAAGTGGAGAGGCAGCGTTAAGCGGCGATCACATCAACGCTTGATCCATTGCGACACGCATCTTGACCTCACCCTTGCTAGCGGTCGCTTGTTCATGACCCACGATTCAGTTACAAATATTAGCAACGAACCGATATCAAATACCGGTGCTACTGCGAGCACTAGTCAAGTACACATCAATAACATGTATATCATATATACCTTTGTTTGCCTTGCGGCATTCTTATTCGCGGATACTTGGGCGATTGCTTCGATGTGATCCCTTACAATAGTAGCACTTCGGAATCGGACTTAGGTCCAACTCGGGTTTCTTTTGTAGCGGCAATGGGCTTGCCGCCTTACTTCCTTCCGTTTTCCCTTCTTGTCTTTCTTGAAACCAGTGTTCCTATTGATCATCAACACTTGATGTTCCTTTTGATCTCCACTGCAGTTTTAAGCATTGGTAAGCTCGGGAGAGACTTCTTCATGCCTTGCATATTATAGTTCATCACGAAGCTCTTATAGCTAGGTGGTAGAGACCGCAGAACACGATGGATGCCTAAGTCAATGGGAATCGATATTCCCAAGGACACAAGCTTATCGGTAACGACATCTTGAGTACATGCTCACTAACTTGACATGCTCTTCCATCATGCGACTAAAGAACTTTTTGAGCGTTGTAGCTCTCTCTGACAACATGTGTGTCGAAAATCATTTTCAACTCACCCATTGTATCAAATGCATTGCCGTTTTGAACGCTTTCAAGTTCGGCTCTATCCCATACAATATGCCGCAATGAACTAAGTTGTGGTCCTCGACGAGTCGATAGACATTCTTCTCCTCGTCGGGGCATCATCTAAAGGTGGGGGCCTAGGCGCTTCTAGCACATATTGCTTTTGTGCGAGAGAGGAGAATCCTCAAATTCATGGCCCATTCGGTAAAGTTGCTACCGCTCGTTGCTAGTTTCTCTTTCTCCATGAACACATTGAAATTAAAAGCGGTGGTGCCATCTACAACAGAATTTGTAAAGTTTAGACTAAGTGTATGATAGATTGAGTTCAAATAATCCATATTATGAATGAAATCCCACTCAAAACGACATCCTCGTGCCTTTTGGTGATTACATGAACTAAATCCACTATACCAAGTCCGATCATCACGTGAGTCGGTATAGCTTCAAAGCGAGCATCAAATGGGCATCATATCAACTATATGACTCATGCTTAACCTTTCGGTCCGTGTTCGAGGCCATGTCGTACATGCTAGGCTCGTCAAGTTAGAACCTTAGTATTCGGCGTGTGTACTGCTTTTACACCGAAATATGGTTGTGGATCCAAGAACACCCGATCATCACGTGATGTCTTGGGCGCGAAAACATAATCGGTGCATACTAAAGGAAGAACACATTCTTATCTTGATATTTAAATGAGGGATCATCTTATTATGCTAACAAAGCGCTAAACAAGCAATATAAGATGCTATCAAACATCATATGTTTATTAGTGAAATGATATGGTTCCCGAAGATGATCTCTATCATGTGCATCGTGGTATGATCACTATCATACCTATATGTAAATCCAAGGTCTATGGATTTTACGCTATGTGTGTTGTAAGAGTATCATCTCATACTTCTACTTACAACACTACCATATCATAACACTAGCCCAACAACAATCTAAACTAGACGCCTCTAATTTATCCATTGCAAGTTTTACGTGGCTTAGGGCTTTCGAGATAGAACCGTTCTTACCTACAAACATGAACCTAACGAGGATAATCAAATTGTTGACAACTCGCTTGCAAAATAGATATTCACTATAGTAGGAGAGACAAACACCGCTAGCCACTTATGCAAACTAGTTGCATGTCAAGCGTGGAACAGGTCTCATGTGCGAGGACATGTAAAGTTGTCCGGGCGCTTCATCCCACTATGCCACCAATATCCAAAATTACAACAAAGGAGCAACAACATGATCATCATCGCCCACATACTCATATGTGTACTACCCGTGTAAAGTATCTACGCATAGATCCGGCTCTGATACCACTGTAGGGTTCGCAGCATAGAAAACAAAAATTTTCCTACGATGTGAACTATATACCAAGATCTATCTACTAGATACAAACAACGGGCGGATGTATATCCGTAGAGAACATACTCTTGAAGACCGACAAAGCTTAACGAGTTCAACTCGTGGTTGATGTAGACGATCTCTTGCCGATCTCAAGATCGAGAGGAAGTCCTAGCGTTACAAATCAGCAGCGCATCCGTGCTCGCACACATGTTTGAGGCACCGAGCAACCTCCGCCTCCTCGCTCCAGCGATGCAGCGGAAGCACAACTCTTTCTTGCCGAATATCCACCGGGAACATGTATCTCGCTAGTCCGAGACCATGGGGGATAAATTCTAGAGGGGGAGAGAGATCCTTCACGAGGAGGTGTGAGAGACAAGTGTGGAGGGGGGCTCCTTTTATAGGAGGAGGGCACCCAAGGGGGTGGCCGCCATGGGGGCTGCCCCTCCCTCCTTCATTCATGTGGGTGGACACTCCACTCACAAAATGCCCTTAAAATCCCCACTCAAAGTCCACTCAAATTCCCATTAAATTTCCACCAAATTTAATGCAAACTATCATTAAATAAAACTCTTTTATTTTATTCAGAATTTTGTCAATTACTTTAATGACAAACATTCACAAATAACCCCTTGCTAGAATTCTATTTCACATGCATAACCACTTTATGCAATTTCACCCGAAAACCTGTTTCGGTATCTAGTGAAATAAATTCCTGCGCTTGTTCATTCTTTCGGCATGAAACATTTGCTCCAATTGGATGTCGGTGTCTCTTAAGTGTGTCACCCTACGGTTCGTGAATAATGCGGACATGATCGAGACCCCTCTCGGATCAATAATCAGAAGCGGGATCTGGAGACCCATACTGACTCCCACACATTCAACGATGACTTTCTTGTGATCGTCGGAACCTTTTACGCTAGTATCTTAATCTCTTTGTTTCACGATATATTATGTAACACCCTCAGAATCGGACCTATGCAAGTTTGGGAAAAATTCACCAAACCCGCATAGAAACGATTCAAAGGTGCCCACCAGGCACTTTCGTGCGGGTGGAAAACGAAGTAATAACATTACACAACAGTCCTCGATGGGGCCCACAAAACAGATATATATAACAGCGACTCAAAGAGTCAAGAATACAGATATAATATACAAGATCCAAATCACCTTGAAAACGGTAGAGCGTCTACGACTACAGCAGAAGAGCAAATGGGGCTAAGAGCCCCAAGAGTAACCCCGTCCATAACATAACTGCCTGTGCCAAGCGGAAACCCTCCGCCTGTGCCAAGCCGGAAGGGTAACCACCTAATGGCGTCGATCTCAAAACCTGCTTAAACAAAGGGGTGCCGACAAAGGCAAAGGAAAAAGAAGGAGCGTCGATCGAGGCGGTGCAGCGAGGCTAATTCGGCGGTCCTCGCCTACATAGGTATGGTGGGTGGCGGCAACAAGATGCACTAAACAACCTATAGAGACTCGATACAATCTGGCGGCAATCGAGAGAGGGTAAGAAAGACCTATTCGGATCCAACTCGATACTATCATCAAACAAACCCATCTGGCGTTTCCCCTCGAGACCAAACGAGAAGTCAACCGAGGAACTCACGATTGGCGATTTAGTTATTCAGTTATCGTTGCAGCAATTACTAGTCAGGTTTAGATAATCGTCCTGATAAAAGAAGCAGTGGGCCCTTTTAGTTAATCATTCCGTTGTAGTTGCAGCAATTACTATTCAGATACAGATAGCATGATATAATCCCAAAACCCAGCAGTTGTTGGTACTTTTATTTGTTGGAGATATGCCCTAGAGGCAATAATAAATGTAGTTATTATTATATCTTTGTGTTTATGATAAATGTTTACATTCATGCTATAATAGTATTAACAAGGAAACCATTAATACTTGTGTGATTTGTAAACTTAATTTGAAGTCCCTAGTATAGCCTCTATACTTCACTAGCTTGTTGGTTGATTAATGATTGTGGTTTCCATATCATGAACATTGAGATGTTATCAACAACAAGATCATATCGTTAGGAGAATGATATGGTGGACATACTCCTATAGATAAGCGTAGCATAAAGATCAAGTCATTTCATTAGTTCAATTGCTATATGCTTTCTGATACATAGTAACCTAATTCCTTCGACCATGAGATCATGCATATCACCTTTACTGGGATGGATGCTTTGATGACATCAAACACCACACCGTGAATCGGGTGGCTATAAAGGTGGCATTAAGTGTTCGGAAAGTATTGGTTGAAACACATGGATCCAGAGTGGGATTTGTCCATCCACATGACGGATAGATATACTCTGGGCCCTCTCGGTGGAATGTCATCCAATTGGCTTGCAAGCATGTGACTTGGTCACAAGGGATCACATATCACGGAGCGAGAAAAGAGTACTTATCGATGTGAGGTTGAACTAGGTATGCAGAGATCTGAAGCGATCATAACCTCGGGTAAGTAACATATCGTGAGACAAAGGGAAATTGGTATCGTATGTAAGTGGTTCATTCGATCGCAAAGTAATCGTAGAAATATGTGGGAGCCATATGAATTTCAGATTCCTCTATTGGTTATTGTTCGGAGAAGTGTCTCGATCATGTCCGCATAATTCACGAACCGTAGGAGACACACTTAAGGATTCGACGTTGTTTGAGTAGTTATGGTATTATGAAAGAGACCGAATGTTGTTGGTCTCGGATGGGATCCGGATATCACGAGGTGATCCGAATGGTCCGGAGAATAAGATTCATATAAGGAAAGTCCGTTTGAGTTCGGGAATGATTAGTGTTTTCATCGGGAATGTTCTAGAAGGTTCGGATTGTCCGGCACTCGGGGTGAAGGGTACATGAATGTGTCATTGCTCATTGAATGATTGCATCATGTACTAAGTGTTATTGCTGTCCCAAATAAAGGATTAAATTGAATCCTAAAACAGAAAAGTCAAATGTCGGTTTGAAAGTCAAGCGCCAAAACAAGCTGTGGGAAACAAGCAAGAGGAGTTGGAACCAACACGGAGGAGGAGTTGGACTCCTCCGGGGCGCCAGCCTAGGCGAGTTGGGGAGGACTCCTCTCCCCCTGGCCGCCAGGACCCCCTCCCATATAAGGAGGCGGGCTCCTCCCAGACACATAACTTTCTACTCTAGATCTCGGTTTAGAGCCGTTTTGGTTTAGAGCTTCTAATTGCTTTAGCGGTTTAGAGCCTTCTAATTGGTTTAGAGCCTTCTAATTGGTGTGTCTAATTACTAGACCACTAATAGCCTCTCTCATAAGCTCCACCATACCGCTTAAGGCGAAGCCTGCGGGATCTCCTCTACTTAGGTACCACGATTTGTCTTTGCCGGAATCGCGAGAGAGTGCTACAACCTCCGTTTCTTTGGAACAAGGGAGAGGAAGGTCTTCGTCAATCTAGAGCGATGTGACCGATTGCGAGCGCTTAGGAGAACGTGGCCCTGGAAGGATCGTCTACACGATCTTGAGATCGGGAAGAGTACGACTACATCACCCACGCGAATCCGATCTCGTTAAACGCTTTGGAATCTTCGAGGGTAAGTTATACCATCGACTCGTTGCTACAATCTTGTAGATAGATCTTGGCTTGTTTGTTTGTATGCGATAGAAAATTTTTGTTTTCCATGCTACGAACCCCTGATGGTATCGAGCCGTGTCTATATGTAGATCTGTTGCAGAGTAGAACACAATGGTCATTGTGGGCGTTGATGCTTTTATTGTAGATTGCTTTTTGTGTACTTTGCATCTTGCGGTATGTTGGGATGAAGCGGCCGGGCTAACCTTACATGACATCGTTCATGAGACTTGCTCCACGCTTGACATGTAACTTGTATTGCATAAGTGGCTTTGCGGTGCATGTTTCTCCTAGCATAGTTAAGATCCAATTTACAACGGTGATCAACAATGCTAGTATCAATGTTGTGGTTCTTGTTCGTAAGTTAGAGCGACACTTATTGAAAGCCCCAAACCACGTAAAATATGCAAAGAAAGTAGAAGCGTCTAACTTTGTTTTGCGGGGTGTCGATGATGTGATATGGCCATGATTGTGATTATATTTGATGTATGCAATGTTCCTTATTGTAAGTCGACAATGGCAGAGCCATATGGTTGTCTTTAATTTATGTTAAGACCGGCGTGTCTATTCAAAGTAGTTGTAATAGTTGAAGCGGTGGGCGACAACCATGGAGAAGCGTCATTGACCTTGATGCAATGCGGTGATGATGGAGATCATGTTCGTGCTTGAAGATGGAGATCGGAGGCACGAAGAAGAAAACCATATCATATCACATATATATTGAATTGCATGTGATGTTAATCCTTTATGCATCTTGTATTGCTTAGTGACGGCGGTAGCATTATAAGATGATCCCTCATGCACATCAATATCAAATCATAAAGTGTTCACCCTTAGTTAGCACCGTTGCTAAAGCTTGTTGTTTGAAGCACCACGTGATGATCGGGTGTGCTAGATTACGCAAGTGTATACAACGTGAGCAAGCCAGTTGCTCATGCGAAACTAAGGTTTGATCTTGACGAGCCTAGCATGTACGGACATGGTCTCGGAACACGGATTACCGAAGGTAAAGCATGAATCGTATAGTAGATATGATGAACATGATGATTGTTCGCCATTGAAACTATATCAACTCTCGTGATGATCGGTGTTGATGTAGTGGATTTGGTTCGTGTGATCACTAAAACAATGTGAGGGATGTTGTTTTGGTGGGAGTTCACCTAGTTTAATTTCATTAATTAATTTGAACTCAATTTGTCATAAACTTAGTCTAAACTATTGCAAATATGTTGTAGATCAATGGCAGCCCTACCATCAATTTTAATGCGTTCCTAGAGAAAGAAAAGTTGAAAAACAATGGAAGCAACCGGCGGATTGGTTCGCAATTTGAGGATTGTCCTCACGGTGGTAATTTGACCTATGTCTTTGGATGCACGCTGGGTGACCCACACGGTGATGCTTCCGATGAAGTAAAGAATGTTTACCTCGCTCGGAAGAATCGGTACTCCATAGTTCGATGTGCTATCTTGTATGGTTTAGAATCGAGCTTGAAAAGGTTTGAAGAGTCGACCCATATGATATTGTCGAGGATCTCAAATTGATTTTTGAGACTCATGCGGCAATTGAAAGCTATGAGGCTTCGAAAAGTTCTTTAAGCGCAAGATGGAAGAGGGCAGCTCGTCGGTGAGCATGTGCTTAAGATGTCCGGGCATGCAAACAAACTTCAAAGCTTGGGTATTGTGATTCCTAATGCTTTGGGGATTTCCGTGTCCTCCAATCACTACCACCAAGTTACAAGAACTTTGTGATGAACTACAACATGAGAACATGAACAAGACGTTGCGAACTCTTTGCCATGTTGAAATCTGCGAAGTGGAGATCAAGAAAGAGCACCAAGTGTTGTTGGTCAATAAGACCACCAAATTCAAGAAAGGCAAGTCTAAGCAAAGGACACTTCAAGAAGGGTGGTAAGAAAGCTACCACGATTGAAGAAGACCAAGGCTGGACCTAAGCCCGAAACCGAGTGCTTTTCTGCAAGGGAGAAGGTCACTTTGGGCGGAATTGCCCAAAGTACTTGGCGGATCGAAGAACGGCAACATCAAGAAGAAAGGTATATCGATATACATGTTATTGATGTGTATCTCACTAGTACTCGTAGTAGTGCTCGGTATTTGATCTTGGTTCGGTTGCTCATATTTGTAACTCAAAGCAGTCTTTGCGAGAATAAGCGGAAGCTAGCGAAGAACGAGGTGACGATGCGCGTGGGAAGTGGATCAAAGGTTGATGTGATCGCGGTCGACACGCTACCCCTTCATCTACCATCGGGATTAGTTTTATACTTAAATAATTGTTATTTGGTGCTGCGTTGAGCATGAACATTATATCGGGATCTTGTTTATTGCGAGACGGTTACTTGTTTAAATCGAGAATAATGGTTGTTCTATTTATATGAGTAATATGTTTTATGCACATGCACCTTTGATAGATGGTCTATTCTTATTGAATCTCGATAGTGGAAATACACATATCAACAACATTGAGGCTAAACGTTTGAAATCAAGCGATAATTCGACCTATATGTGGCTCTGTCGTCTTGGTCACATCGAGTGAAACGTATGAAGAAACTCCATTCGATGGACTTCTTGAATCACTTGATTTTGAATCACTTGAAAGATGCGAAGCATGTCGATGAGAAAATGACTAAGACTCCATTTTACGGTATGATGGAGCGAGCTACGGACTTATTGGAAATCATACATACCGATGTGTGTGGTCCAATGAGTGTAGCGTCATGTGATGGTTATCGTTATGTTCTTACCTTCACGGATGACTTGAGTAGATATGGATATATCTATTTCATGAAACATAAGTCGAAACTTTCGAGAAGTTTAAGGAGTTTCAAAGTGAGGTAGAGAATCAACGTAACAAGAAGATTAAATTTCTACGTTCTGATCGTGGAGGTGAATATCTAAGTTACGAGTTTGGCGAGCATTTAAAGAAGTGCGGAATACTTTCACAATTGACACCGCCGAGAACACCACAACAGTAATGGTGTGTCCGAACGTCGTGTCGAACTCTCTTAGATATGGTTCGTTCTATGATGTCACTTACAGATTTACCGCTATCATTTTGGGGTTATGCATTAGAAACAACCGCATTCACTTTAAATAGGGCACCGTCTAAATCCGTTGAAACGACACCGTATGAATTATGGTTTGGGAAGAAACCTAAATTGTCGTTCCTTAAAGTTTGGGGATGCGAAGCCTATGTAAAGAAGTTACAGCCGGACAAGCTTGAACCCAAAGCGGAAAAATGCGTCTTCATAGGATACCCGAAGGAAACTATTGGGTATACCTTCTATCATAGATCCGAAGGCAAAACATTCGTTGCTAAGAATGGATCCTTTCTAGAGAAGGAATTTCTCTCGAAAGAAGTGACTGGAAGGAAAGTAGAACTCGACGAGGTTGTTGAACCTTCTCTCGAAATTGCGAGTAGCGCAGCACCGGAAGAAGTTCCTGTGGTGCCTGCACCAATAAGAGAGGAAGCTAATGATGATGATCATGAAACTTCGCTGAAGTTACAGAGCCTCGGAGGTCAACGAGAACTCGTACGCCACCTGATTGTCATGATTCCGTTATGAATGTCATGGTGGTGGACAACACCGATGACCCCGAGACATATGAGGAAGCGATGATGAGCCCAGATTCCAATAAATGGCAAGAAGCCATGAAATCCGAGATTGGATCCATGTACGAAAACCAAGTATGGACTTTGGTGGACTTACCGGATGGGAAGGTCATCGAGAACAAATGGATTTTCAAGAAGAAAGCAGATGTCGATGGTAATGTTACTGTCTATAAAGCTCGACTTGTCGCAAAAGGGTTTCGACAAATTCAAGGAGTTGACTACGATGAGACTTTCTCACCAGTAGCGAAGCTAAAGTCTGTGAGGATTATGTTAGCAATTGCTGCATATTATGATTATGAGATATGGCAGATGGATGTCAAAACAACATTCCTCAATGGAGACATTGATGAAGAGTTGTATATGATGCAACCCAAAGGTTTTGTCGATCCTAAAGATGCTAACAAGGTATGCAAACTTCAACGGTCCATCTATGGATTGAAGCAAGCATCCCGAAGTTGGAATCAACGTTTTGATAAGGTAATCAAAAGTTTTGGATTTATACAAACTTATGGAGAAGCTTGTATTTACAAGAAAGTGAGTGGGAGCTCTGTAGCATTCTTAATACTGTATGTGGATGACATATTGTTGATTGGGAATGATGTAGACCTTCTTAATAGTGTCAAGGAATATTTGAATAATAGTTTTTCAATGAAGGATCTTGGCGAAGCTTACATAGTAGGCATAAAGATTTATAGAGATAGATCGAAACGCCAAATATCATTGTCACAGAGTACATATTTGGACAAAGTTCTAAAGAAGTTTGGAATGGAAGAAAGCAAGAAAGGGTTCTTGCCCATGTTGCTCAATACGACCTTGAGTAAAACTCAAAGTCCGACATCGGAGAAGATAGAGAAAGGATGAGTAAGACTCCTATGCCTCACCCATAGGATCTCTAATGTATGCCATGCTATGTACTAGACCCGACATTGCATATGCCGTTAGTTTAACTAGCAGATATCAAAGTGATCCAGAATGGATCATTGGACAATGATCAAAAACATCCTTAAGTACTTGAGAAGAACTAAGGATATGGTTCTTTCTTATGGAGGTGATGAACAGCTCGTTGTTAATGGTTACACCGATGCTAGTTGGAACACCGATCCGGATGATTCTAAATCACAATCCGGATACGTATTTATTTTGAATGGTGCAAGCTTAGCTGGAGGAGTGCAAAGCAAAGCGTTGTGGCGAGATCTTCAACTGAATCGAATACATGGTCGCTTGAGGCTTCACAAGAAGCGATATGGATGAAGGAGTTCATTACAGAGCTGGGTGTGGTTCCAAGTCGCTGGACCCAATGTCTATCATCTTGTGATAACATGGGCGCCATAGCCAATGCGCAAGAACCAAGGTCACACAAGAAGTGAAGCATATCAAGCTGCGTTTTCATGCTATCCGAGAACATATCCAGGATAGGGATATAAAGATTTGCAAAGTACACAGATCTGAATGTGGCGGATCCGTTGACTAAACCTCTCCCGAGGGCAAAACATGACCAACACCAAACTCCCATGGGTGTTCGGTATATTACCATGTAATCTAGATTAGATGACTCTAGTGCAAGTGGGAGACTGTTGGAGATATGCCCTAGAGGCAATAATAAATGTAGTTATTATTATATCTTTGTGTTTATGATAAATGTTTACATTCATGCTATAATAGTATTAACAAGGAAACCATTAATACTTGTGTGATTTGTAAACTTAATTTGAAGTCCCTAGTATAGCCTCTATACTTCACTAGCTTGTTGGTTGATTAATGATTGTGGTTTCCATATCATGAACATTGAGATGTTATCAACAACAAGATCATATCGTTAGGAGAATGATATGGTGGACATACTCCTATAGATAAGCGTAGCATAAAGATCAAGTCATTTCATTAGTTCAATTGCTATATGCTTTACGATACATAGTAACCTAATTCCTTCGACCATGAGATCATGCATATCACCTTTACGGATGGATGCTTTGATGACATCAAACACCACACCGTGAATCGGGTGGCTATAAAGGTGGCATTAAGTGTTCGGAAAGTATTGGTTGAAACACATGGATCAAGAGTGGGATTTGTCCATCCACATGACGGATAGATATACTGGGCCCTCTCGGTGGAATGTCATCCAATTGGCTTGCAAGCATGTGACTTGGTCACAAGGGATCACATATCACGAACGAGAAAAGAGTACTTATCAAGAACGAGGTTGAACTAGGTATGCGGAGATACCGACGATCATAACCTCGTAAGTAACATATCGTGAGACAAAGGGAAATTGGTATCGTATGTAAGTGGTTCATTCGATCGCAAAGTAATCGTGAGAAATATGTGGAGCCATATGAATTTCGATTCCTCTATTGGTTATTGTTCGAGAAGTGTCTCGATCATGTCCGCATAATTCACGAACCGTAGGGAGACACACTTAAGGATTCGACGTTGTTTGAGTAGTTATGGTATTATGAGAAAGAGACCGAATGTTGTTGGAGTCTCGGATGGGATCCGGATATCACGAGGTGATCCGAATGGTCCGGAGAATAAGATTCATATAAGGAAAGTCCCGCTTTGAGTTCGGGAATGATTCCGTGTTTTCATCGGAATGTTCTAGAAGGTTCGGATTGTCAAGACCGGGGAAGGGTACATGAATGTGTCATTGCTCATTGAATGATTGCATCATGTACTAAGTGTTATTGCTGTCCCAAATAAAGGATTAAATTGAATCCTAAAACATAAAGTCAAATGTCCATTTGAAAGTCAAACTGCCAAAACAAGAAACTGTGGGAAACAAGCAAGAGGAGTTGGAACCAACGGAGGAGGAGTTGGACTCCTCCAGGCGCCACTTAGGCGAGTTGGGAGGGACTCCTCCCTCCTGGCCAAGGACCCCCCTCCCATATAAGGAGGCGGGGCTCCTCCCATAGACACATAACTTTCTACTCTAGATCTCCGTTTAGAGCCGTTTGGTTTAGAGCTTCTAATTGCTTTAGCCTGTTTAGAGCCTTCTAATTGGTTTAGAGCCTTCTAATTGGTGTGTCTAATTACTAGACCACTAATAGCCTCTCTCATAAGCTCCACCATACCGCACCGCTTAAGCCCTGCGGGATCTCCCTCTACTTCGCATTCACGCCGTTGTGCTTGGGAATCGCGAGGAGAGTGCTACAACCTCACGCCTTTGGAACAAGGGAGAGGAAGGTCTTCACGAAAATCAACGCAGACCGATCGCGTGAGCGCCATTTAACGCATACCGAAGGATCGTCACGATCTTGAGATCGGGAAGAGTATGACTACATCACCCACGAGAATCCGATCTCGTTAAACGCTTTGGAATCTTCGAGGGTAAGTTATACCATCGACTCGTTGCTACAATCTAGTAGATAGATCTTGGCTTGTTTGTTTGTATGCGATAGAAAATTTTTGTTTTCCATGCTACGAACCCCTACATTATTCAGCCAATTCCGTTGTAGTTGCCATACTTACTAGTCAGGTACAATGGTCGCAAGCGACAAACCAAACAAGCAATTGTGGGCAGTATTATTAGCCATTCCGTCATAGTGAAGCTGATTACTAGTCATTATAAGTCAAATTTATAACAATAAACTTTAGTTATGCTTGTCTATGATCGAGATACTGTGCTCCAAGTCGTCCATATCCGCGGACACGGCTTTCAGAAAGTTTTACCCGGCCGGGGTGCACCAATAGCAACACACGCTCGATCGGCCTCGGAAAAACCAAAACAAAACCCAACGAGGCTTTCACGACTGAACAATCACAAGATTCCGAAATATTTCAGGGGGCCACTTAGTAGATCCCGCAACGGCCACCGACTCGAGACGGGCTCAAGGTTTGGGTGGACGTGTGAACGATCGGGAACCCGAAGTGGCTGGGCTTGTCGACACCGCGAATCGTGTCCCGATCCTAACAAAGACAAAGTGCTCCTCGCACAATTTAAATACGTAGTAGCATGGCATAAGTACATGATCGTAAATAAAACCTCAAACTAGTTTGTGGCCCCAAGAAATAAGATGAATCAAGCTCGCCTGTGGGGCCCCATATACCTCCGGATGTGGATAGCGCGATAAATCAAGGAACAGGTATCAAGTACTCGGGGTCTTACGGGACACAAGTGGGCGTGCGGAAACCAAATATTTTCTATCACCCACCGATGCCTCTGCTTATTCAATTTTAGTTGTTAAACAGAAATTAAAGTGACGATAAGTAAAACTAGAATCATCTCCAACAACAACATGCGGCAATACATCAGCAACTGTGGCATATGATGACGCACATTAGTACTTGAGCAAGCAACTACGACGCGCAAGTCCAACTATCTACCAAACAACAGGTAATAGGATGTGTCCAAGGCAATATAAGGCTGGAGGGAATATCACGGGTACGGAAACTAAAGCATCGCAACACAGATAGCAATAGATCAACAAGAGGGAATAAATACTATGAAAGTAAGATAGGTAGAATGGGGGGAAGATGCTCGCCTGAAACATTGACGAAGGTTCATCCGACGATCGGGGCGAAGCTCACATCAACTCAACGGCCTTATCCGCGAAGAAGCAAAACACTAGAATAAACACGGATGCAATATTTAATACATGGCAGAAGATCGGCATGATGCATGCATGATGGATGGCATGGCAAAGCAGCGATGCAATTAGGTCATATATTTAACCGGGGTTCAGCAATTAATTATATGGTTCAAGTTATTTAATTACCCGCAAATTAAATGTTGTTATGACAAGGCAAGATGAGATACCGGTCGCTACACAAGTTTAAATGAGGCCGATATGAGACTAGATTTGCCCGCATATGGGCCCCATATTTAATTATTAGGTGAATCGCATAAGGCCCCAAACCACGTATATGCATGCGAGATGACAATTTAATATGCAACAAGGTTGTGTTTCATTTATAAAAATAGGGTTTATGGAAGGGTTCACACATTAGGGTCTCGACGGACTTGGGGTTCGGGGTTCGGGTCGTGGTCCGTGGTTCGACGGTTCGACTCGGCGATCGTTCTCGATTCCGGTCGGTGCCGTTCTTGTCGATCCGGGGTCTTTGGGTTCAGCGGAAGCGCTCGGTTCCGGTAGTGGATCTTGTCGCATCCGCGCCTTCGCACGGATCATCTCCGGTTCGGGTCTGCTCCATGAAGGAGTACTTGGACAAGGCCGGGCATCGGTACCGTCCTGGTTGCTGTCGTTCTTGTTGTGGCGACGCTCTTGTCGGGTCCGCGCCATCGAGGCGGTCTTGGCATCCGGGGGCGTCGGGTCATGGCGTCTGTGAGGGAGTACTTGTCGCATCCGTGTCGGCGAACTTGGCGCGGTTCGGTCGCATCCGGTCGAAGGTCTTGTCACATGTGTGGCCGCCGTCCGGCAGTAGTTCTCGCTGCTCGAATTCCTTGGTTCCGTGGTCTCGAGGATCTTGACGCCATGGCGATTCCGGTAGGAGAACTTGTCGGTTCCACCTCGGGACCTTGGCGCCAAGGAAGCCGCAGGAAACGGCCGGCTTGTCGGGTCGCGCAGCAAGCGCAACATCGAGGGTGTAGCCGACGCCCAAGACGAGACGAGCATGATGCGGCCGAGGAGGACCCAGGCGACGCGTTCATGACTAGGCAGATCGCCGACGACGCAGGCCTGAGGGCGACGAGGCCGGGGGCGCAGCTTGCAGCGCGGGGCGCAGGAGGGCGGCGTGGCGAGCAGCGTTCAGGGTGGGACGCGAGGCGAGCCATGCGCAGCGCGGAGGGGCGTGGAGGGTGAGGGACGCGTCGGACGGGTCCGGGTCGGCCTAGGGAGCTCCAGCGGGCGCTGGGCGCGAGGCGGAGGAGGAGCGAGGGGCAGCGGAGCTCTGGAGAGGACGGCGGCGCTCGGGGACGAGGCGATGGAGGTGGAGACCGCGGCGGAACGTTAGCCGGCGTGGCGGAGGTGGCTCAGCGGGGCGCGCGTGGTAGGGAGGCGTCGGGCGCGGACGCACTGGGTGGTGGTTGCCGCGCCGAGGCGGAGGGCTTGAGATGGAGGCCAAGGTGAGGTGAGGCGGCGGCTCATGGGCGGCTTGGCGAGGGCGGAGCGCCGGAGAGGAAGGGGAGAGGGAGAGAGGCGGCTGGAGGAGGCCTGGCTGCAAAAGGCAAGGATCGGGGTGGCGGCCACGAGGCGAGGGTGGCCGGGCTGGTGGCGGCGGCCAAGAGGAGGTGGGGAGCCGGAGGAAGCGAGGGGCCAAGGGTGAGCTGGGAGGGAGAAAAGGAGAGAGGAAGAAGAGGAATAGTGCACGGTAGGTGGGGTGGTGGGTCCCGCGGCGGGGCCCACGTGGCAGGGACATGGGGTGGACAAGGCAAAGGGGTGTCTGGGAGTGCAGGTGTAAAAGTGGGGGCCACTGGGTTGGGATAGAGAGGAGGGAGAAGGGGGGACAAGTGGCCTGTTGGTTGGGGAGGGGCAAGGTTGATGTGGCAGCAGGGGATTGGTCCGGGTGATGTGGAAGGAGGGGGTGGGTAGAGTTTTGGGTAGAATAGGATTAGATGGGGCGGCAGGTTGGACCGTTAGTTTCGCAAGGCTGCTCGGGTCGCCCGCCCGCTCGATCGCCCTATATTAAAATACTTTAAATTTTATTTATTATCATATAGCTTTTATAATAAGTTTTAGACAAACAAATTATCCGGAACATCCGGGGGTTTGGCGTTTGAATGGAGACGAGGCGTTAGGGAATTCAAACACAGGTTTTCGAAATTAGTTTGTGACAAACAATTCATGATGATGACGATGCAATGCACAAATTCAACGCGATTTTCTAGTAGTGGTTTTGCGGGATGCCACAATTCGACACCACTAACAATGGATCTCGCCCTCGAGATCCGCCTCATGGTACCGGAAGGAAGGTCGGCGATCTGCGTCTTCTCGCTCAGTGTAGATCCTCGCGACACCACTAACAAGAGGTCGTTGTCCCTGATCATCAAGAGAACACTCCGGAAAACAACGGACAAAGTTAAAGGTAAAGCCACCTCCAACTTCCATGGAAGGAGTAAAATTGCATCGATCCACCATTCTATATACAAAGCAAATGATAAGAGTAGTGGTATGGTCGCGACTCCATCCCGCACTCAAAGCATTACTATGTACACGAATAGACAGATTATGCAACCAACCCTCAAGATTCAGATCAAGATCTCGATGCTTAGGTTCGGATCAAAGGAGTGATGCGATCAGATCGGATCCGCATAGAGGATAACGTCGCGTCGGAAACACCGGAAGGCGCAAACAAAGAATCAAAGAATGGTACCACAGCAGACGGATTCCTCAGGCAGCTTGAACACCGGATGGTAGAACACCATTATCAGATGAGGAAGCGAAACCCTGAAGGTACGACGGAAACCCAACCACGAGAATTCCTGGACTCGAAGAGAAAGAAGAGAGCGGATTCAAAACACGTAGGGGTAAGGGGAGAACAGCAGAGGGGTAAGGAGTAAAATCAGACCTAACCAGAACTATCCAACCGATTTTTCAAAAATAGTTTTGACACTCTACTTCGGCCGTTAGCTAGGTTATCCTACAGGCTGTACTTGTGGGGTATCGAATCACGAGCTCGATACCATCAACACCCTCGATCGACCTATGCAAGTTTGGGCAAAATTCACCAAACCCGCATAGAAACGATTCAAAGGTGCCACCAGCACTTTCGCAAGGTGAAAACGGCAATAACATTACACAACAGGTCCTCGATGGGGCCCACAAACAGATATATATATAACCGACTCAAAGAGTCAAGAATACGATATAATATACAAGATCCAAATCACCTTGAAAGCGGTAGAGCGTCCGATCACGGACAAGAAGCAAATGGGGCTAAGAGCCCAAGAGTAACCAATGGCGCCCATAACCCCCTGTGCCAAGCCGGAAGGGTAACCTCGCTAACGGCCGATCTCAAAACCTGCTTAAACAAAAGGGGTGCCGACAAAGGCAAAGGAAAAAGAAGGAGCGTCAGTACTGAGGCCAGTACACGGCGAGGCTAGAATTCAAGGCCTCGCCACATAGGTATGGTGGATCGAAGCGGCAAAAGATGCACTAAACAACCTATAGAGACTCGATACAATCATGCAATCAGAGAGGGTAAGAAAGACCTATTCGGATCCAACCTGATACTATCATCAAACAAACCCATCTGGCGTTTCCCCTCGAGACCAAACGAGGAAGTCAACCGAGGAACTCACAGTTGGCGCTTTAGTTATTCAGTTATCGTTGCAGCAATTACTAGTCAGGTTTAGATAATCGTCCTGATAAAAGAAGCAGTGGGCCCTTTTAGTTAATCATTCCGTTGTAGTTGCAGCAATTACTATTCAGATACAGATAGCATGATATAATCCCAAAACCCAGCAGTTGTTGGTACTTTTATTCAGCCAATTCCGTTGTAGTTGCCATACTTACTAGTCAGGTACAATGGTCGCAAGCGACAAACCAAACAAGCAATTGTGGGCAGTATTATTAGCCATTCCGTCATAGTGAAGCTGATTACTAGTCATTATAAGTCAAATTTATAACAATAAACTTTAGTTATGCTTGTCTATGATCGAGATACTGTGCTCCAAGTCGTCCATATCCGCGGACACGGCTTTCAGAAAGTTTTACCCGCCGGGTGCACCAATAGCAACACACGATCGGCCTCGGAAAAACCAAAACAAAACCCAACGAGGCTTTCACGAACAATCACAAGATTCCGAAATATTTCAGGCCACACCTTAAGTAGATCCATAGCGAACGGTACCGACTCAGACGGGCTCAAGGTTTGGGTGGACGGTGAACGATCGGGAACCCGAAAGTGTGGCTGGGCTTGTCGACACCGCGGAATCGTGTCCCGATCCTAACAAGATGCAGTGTGCTCCTCGCACAATTTAAATACTGAAGTAGCATGGCATAAGTACAGGATCGTAAATAAAACCTCAAACTAGTTTGTGGCCCCAAGAAATAAGACGGAATCAAGCTACCTGTGGGGCCCATATACCTCCCGGATGTGGATAGCGCGATAAATCAAGGAACAGGTATCAAGTACTCGGGGTCTTACGGGACACAAGTGGGCGTGCGGAAACCAAATATTTTCTATCACCCACCGATGCCTCTGCTTATTCAATTTTAGTTGTTAAACATAAATTAAAGTGACGATAAGTAAAACTAGAATCATCTCCAACAATAACATGCGGCAATACATCAGCAACTGTGGCATATGACGACGCACATTAGTACTTGAGCAAGCAACTACGACGCGCAAGTCCAACTATCTACCAAACAACAGGTAATAGGATGTGTCCAAGGCAATATAAGGCTGCAGGGAATATCACGGGTACGGAAACTAAAGCATCGCAACACAGATAGCAATAGATCAACAAGAGGGAATAAATACTATGAAAGTAAGATAGGTAGAATGGGGGGAAGATGCTCGCCTGAAACATTGACGAAGGTTCATCCGACGATCGGGGCGAAGCTCACATCAACTCAACGGCCTTATCCGCGAAGAAGCAAAACACTAGAATAAACACGGATGCAATATTTAATACATGGCAGAAGATCGGCATGATGCATGCATGATGGATGGCATGGCAAAGGTGCGATGCAATTAGGTCATATTAAGCGGAACCGGGGTTCCGACAATTAATTATATGGTTCAAGTTATTTAATTACCCCGCAAATTAAATGTTGTTATGACAAGGCAAGATGAGATACCGGTTCGCTACACAAGTTTAAATGAGGCCGATATGAGACTAGATTTGCCCGCATATGGGCCCCATATTTAATTATTAGGTGAATCGGCATAAGGCCCCCAAACCACAGATATGCATGCGAGATGACAATTTAATATGCAACAAGGTTGTGTTTCATTTATAAAAATAGGGTTTGCGGGAAGGGGTTCACACATTAGGGTCTCGACGGACTTGGGGTTTCCGGGGGTTCGGGGTCGACAGGGTCCAGGGTTCGACGGTTCGGACTCGGCGGGATCGTTCTCGGATTCCGGGGTCGGTGCCGTTCTTGTCGCATCTGGGGTCTTTGGGGTTCAGCGGAAGCGTTCTCGGGTTCCGGGGTAGTGGATCTTGTCGCATCCGCGGCCTTCGGGTACGGGATCATCTCCGGGTTCGGGGGTCTCGGCGTTCCATGAAGGAGTACTTGGCCTGGCGTCGGGGCATCGGTACCGTCCTGGTTGCTGTCGTTCTTGTTGTGGCGACGCTCTTGTCGGGTCCGCGCCATCGAGGCGGTCTTGGCATCCGGGGGCGTCGGGTCATGGCGTCTGTGAGGGAGTACTTGTCGCATCCGTGTCGGCGAACTTGGCGTGCGGGTTCGGTCTTCGCATCCGGGTCGAAGGTCTTGTCACATGTGTGGCCGCCGGGTCCGCTGGTAGTTCTCGCTGCTCGGAATTCCTTGGTTCCGTGGTCTTGAGGATCTTGGGTCATGGCGATTCCGGTAGGAGAACTTCGGTTCCACCTCGGGACCTTGGCGCCAAGGAAGCTGCAGGAACGAGGCGCTCCAGTCGGGTAGCTTGGCGCGCAGCGAGGCGGTAGCCGACGCCAAGACGACGAGCATGATGCGGAGGAGGACCCAGGCGACGCGGTTCGCGGATCGGGCAGACGCCGACGCAGGCAGGCTTACAGCGAGGCCACCGGGGCGAGGCAGGCGGCGGGGCCGCAGAGGGCGGGCGGGTCGAGCAGCGCGGTTCGGGGTCGAGGGGCGAGGCTCGGCTCGGCGGCGCTGGAGGGTGGAGGGGACGCGGCGACGGGTGGGTCTGGCGGCTGGGAGCTCAGCGGGCGCTGGCGCGAGGGGAGGAGGCGCGAGGCGAGGCAGCGGAGCTGCGGAGAGGGCGCGGCTCGGGACAGGCGATGGAGGTGGAGACCGCGGCGGCGGAACGTTAGCCGACAGTGGGCGCCAGGCTCGGTGGCGCTTGTGGTAGGGAGGCGTCAGGCCGGACGTGGTGGGTGGTGGTTGCCGGCGTCGAGGTGGAGGGCTTGGAGATGGAGGCCAGAGGCGGTGGTGAGGCGAGGCTGCTGGCCAAGGGTGAGGCTGGTGAGGGAGGAGAAGGAGAGGAAAGAAGAATAGTGCAGTGGGTGGGGTGGTGGGTCCATGAGGCCCAAGGTGGCAGGACATGGGTGGACAAGGCAGGTGGGTGTGGGGAGTGTGGTGTAGTCTTGTGCAGTGGGGCCACTGGGTTGGGATAGAGAGGAGGAGAGGGGGGACAAGTGGCCGGTTGGTTGGGGTTGGGGCAAGGTTGATGTGGCAGAGGATTGGTCCGGGTGATGTGGAAGGAGGGTGGGTAGAGTTTTGGGTAGAATAGGATTAGATGGGGCGGTTGGACCGTTTAGTTTCTGGGCGATTGCTCGTCGCCTGCCCGCTCGACGCCCTATTAAAATACTTTAAATTTTATTTATTATCATATAGATTTTATAATAAGTTTTAGACAAACAAATTATCCGGAACATCCGGGGGTTTGGCGTTTGAATGGAGACGAGGCGTTAGGGAATTCAAACACAGGTTTTCGAAATTAGTTTGTGACAAACAATTCATGATGATGACGATGCAATGCACAAATTCAACGCGATTTTCTAGTAGTGGTTTTGCGGGATGCCACATATTACATGTCCGAGATTCGATCATAGGTATCTCCATACCTAGTTTGATCTCGTTACCGACATGCACTCTTTTCTCGTTCCTGTGATATAACATTCTAGTGATCAAATCACTTGCTTGCAAGCTAAACAATGTGATATCACCGAGAGGGCCCAGAGTATATCTATCCGTCATCGGGATGAACAAATTCCACTCTCGATCCATGAGCCTCAACATAACACTTTATTAGTTCTGAATCCATCTTTATAATCACCCTGTTACGGTGTGACGTTTGATGTTATCAAGAAACTCTTCCGGTGTTAGTGATTGACATGATCTCATGGTCTAAGGATTAGGATCACTTCGTAAGTTGTTATAGCAATATAAACTCAATGACTTTGATCGTAATGCTATACTTCGGATGAATGTTAATCACACCATTACACTAATGTTGTGATCCCATTATTAACAACATCCAATGTCCATGATCAGAAAACCTTGATCATCTTGTTAATCAACGAGCTAGTTTATGAGAGAGGCATAACTAGGAACTTTCTGTTTGTTTATTAAACACACATGTATTAACGTTTCCATATCAATACAATTATAGCATGCAAAATAAACATCTATCATATACTTGGAATACACATAATAAACACTTTATTATTGCCTCTCAGGGCATATTCCCTTCATAAATACTTGGGCCTTCTAGTGACTGTTGGCATGAAAAGAAGTGACTATGTCATGTTCCTAGTGGATCGGGTTGTGAGGAGGATTAGTGGTTGGAAGGAGAAACTTATATAAGAGGGAGGAAGAGAAGTGTTACTAGAAGCGATAAGATAGGATATACAATCACATGCGATGTCGGTATTCAAGATTCTATAAAAAATGTAAAGGAATCATAATTGAGATGTCAAAGTATTGGTGGGGAGATAGTGCTAATCATAAGAAAATGCACTAGCTCGCTTGGTGGAAATGTGTATACTAAGGAAAAAAAGGAGGTATGAGTGATATCCATTGTTTTAATTTAGCCCTTCTTGCTGAAAAAAACATGGATATTGATTGAGGAACCAGACTCAGTATGTGCAAGGGTACTCCGTTCTAAATACTTTCCCTATGGAGATCTACTTGATAGCTCCAAATTATGATAGTTTTTACCGAGGATTTTTAATTGGTTTTCACTTGGTTTCATTGGGTTTCATCTTTTAACTAATGCTAATATCACGAGTTAGTGAAATATTATAGTTTTTGCGTGAGTTTTAGATTCTGAAACACTTTTGGAAGGATCCAAAGCCATTTATGAGCATATTGGGACAAAAAAAATATCCAATTGAATGCCTCTTGATTCAAGCTCTAGAAGTATTTATGAGCATCAGTATGGGTGGAGATTTCCTGTACGTCCCGCTCGTACCACCTGTAGCCACCTTTGCCTAATTATTATAAGCACTTTTCGTGAAGGAGGCAACAACGAAAAACAAACGCAACCGCCACCATCCATTCCAGAACAGAGGAAGAAGAGATCTGAAGGACAAGAAGAATTCCATAGATACTCTCTAAGATCTCTAGCCTCTAGTTCATCACTCCTCCCTAATTCCCCTTGCACTAGATTGAGAGAGAGAGAGACATTCGCGCTTGCAATATTAGGGTTTGAGGCTCTATTCATACTTTGCTTTGTATTGGATTCGATCTTCCCTTTTATTTTGTCTTGCTACGATAATATTGATGGCAACAACTCTGTGTTTAACAACTCGTTGGGACTCCAAGTGCAGAGTGTTGTAGAAAGCGTCTTTTCCCCACAAGGGTGACTCAAGAGTTTGTATCGAACTCTCCGACAATTGGCAAAGAGTACCTTCTTTTTCTCCTCTCAAGCAATCTACAAAACAAAGTTTTTTACTTGTGTCACCAATTCCACCATGTGGTTTTCAAACACAAGGTTTTGTATTAGTAATATGAAATAATAATAATAACTAGTAAAGTAAAATAGTAGTAAAATATGCAAGTAAAATAATTTATAACTAGGCAAGAAAAGTAAATGCAATGATATGAGAGTTGTTTTGGTGTTTTGTTTGTGTTTGCAAGTAAAGAAAGTATTTTTGTATTTCGAAATATTAAATTGGAGAAAATAAAGATGATAGAAATAGTGTTGGGAGGTTGTTTCTTATGATAAAAGTTGGACCGGGGTTCATGGGTTCACTTGTCTACTCTCTTTTTAAGTTTGTAGTGGACATAAAACAATTCATCATCAATATAATATTGGTGAAACTTCACTATGTGTTTGATAAACTTCACTACGTGTTTGATAAACATTCATATGGGAATCACAGAGATGATACAACACATCTCTCTTATGCTCCTCTAGAAAGGGAAAACTCCAAGCAATATAGAATTAAGAATTAACAGAGCATAGCCTTAGATACTTTGACATGATGATGTTTGAATAACATATATGCTACCTTGACTAAGCAAGATTGTCAAGATGTCACACGATAGTTATATCACATGAATTCACTTAATCCCTAGTGAGGTAACAAAAGAAAGGTAAAAACCATAGTAGATATCAAATTTTCTGTCACTACTCAATCACCAGCATCATGTTACTCCATCTAATACACACTCCCCCACACGCTTTTGCATAAAAGTTGGGTTGAAATAAGTAATGAAGAACATGGTACATGATATGCATCTATCAATACATATTACACATAGATAGGTTCCAATCTCATATACCAAATAATAGAATAAATATCCACCACATAGGAATTACATATATGACCATAATCATGTTGGGCAACTGATGCATGTAAAATGCCTAATGAACTTTGTAGTTTGTTGATAAGAATTCCCACATATTTTCATCATATTATTAGTTATTACCAATATACTTAATGATTTTGGGGATTTTCTAAACAATCCCCTCTCTTTTGGTTTTAACTATGTCTGGCAAAAAAACCTTCTGTTAGTGTTTTTGACTTTTCAGGATCTACGGAACTCAAAATTGATCTAGGTCAACGGGATATGTTAGATAATTTCCATACGACTCCAACAAGCTAAAGTAGGGTCCGAGGGGGCGAATGAGCTGAAAAAGGTAGCCCATTTACTTTAGGGAGCGCCACTGGTGCTATCTCAGCCGTCGAAACTCCGGTGCCGTTGATTCCACCGCCATTCTCTTTGTTTTGACCTAAAACCATCTATATATACCCCCTGGAGGCCTTTCTCGAGATGGACAGAGATGCAGATCGAAAACCAAGTAACAGAGATCCAGCAGGCTGCCGCCCGAATAAATATGGGGGGGGGGAACTGCTGTCGAAATCGCATGCGGCCGTCTCTCCTCCTTCAGCGACGTCTCCTCATCACTCTCCATGATGAGAGGGGAGTAGTTCATCCCCTGGACTATGGGTTTGTGGTGGTAACTTGATCTAATCTCTCTATGTATGATCATTGTTGAAGTCCATATAATGTGCCTTGCATGAGTATGGATCTATCTATGTAATTCCTATGGTGGATATTGTGGTATGAGATAATAATTGTTATGCATTTACCATTGTGTTGAATCTTTTATGGTTTTTCATACTTTGGAAATATTCTATGATGCATGTAATGCTTTGATCTATAAAAAATGCCTTGTTTATCCATGTCATGAGATGACTGACACCACTAGGTGGAGGTAGATGAGAGAGAGATGTGGTAATGCACACAACATATGAATCATTGCACTAGTGTTTAGAATGTTTTCCATTAAGAAGTATGATGTATGTAGGTAATAGGTGGCCGAGTGACAGTGTCATATGTATCGAGTGACACAATGCAACCAAACATCCTTTATATAGGGGTAAAAAGGGGGAAGTATGATGTGTGGTGTGATAATAACCAAATGCTAGCCTTATTACAGGGTGACCTAGCAGCACAAATTAGTACTTCTTTCAACTATGTGATTTAATACATGTAGCCACCATAAAGTTACCATTAAAACATGACAATTGTGTGTAGTTTTATTATCTATAACATGATGATGTACACAAGTATAGAGGATCGCTGAAATCTTCGATGGGAAGTACCACCCAAATTTATAGTTCGACTCAAGGGGAAGACAAGAATACCAATAAGACTTTAGCAATTGAGGCATCACTCTCAGTCACACATGTATATCAATAAACTTGCAAAGAAAGTGGTAATTTATGGTAGTTGATTCAAGACAGTAAAACAAAGCGGTAAATAAAGCAGCAGATTTCCAGTTTTTACCGGAAGTAATGTTGTGAAACTTTCAGTGGCTAAAACGCATGCATGAGGTGATAGCAGGGTGTTGCATGAATGATATCCATTATATAATGTATAATACTTAACATGCCATTTATCTCTAATTTATTTGTGTGTAGGTGTGTGCTCCAAACATAATTATGCATGTAAGTTTGCATAATATATTTTGTCCTGCCTGCCCATTTTACCGGGGCCAACTTGGTACTATAGGAAATTAAGATCTACCTTTTCAAATAGACTGAAACAAAGCATTAACACTTCATGAACACACAATATATTTAAACTATCATATATTCCCATTGTTCCTTAGGGTTCACAGGTTCAACATAATAATAGGTAATACACTTTGCAAATACATACCAAACTCAAATATATGATAGGGCAATAAAATTTCAGTATTGAAATCATGTCACTTGGACCCTAGAAACAAGCATTAAACATAGCAAAAGTGTACCAACACTCATACAAGAATGTCCACAAGATAAACACCTCAAATCTCGATACATATGGATGATTACATGATGGATCTTATCCAATCCCCTTCCACCTCACATGCCCACAAAGAATTACTCACACATGATGATAGGGGATGAACTCATGGTCGTTGGTGATGATGGTGGTGGTGGAGAAGACCTCGAAATTCCACTCTCTGGGGTGGGGAGCAGGACCAATCTGATCCCCGAAACGAAGATTGTGGCTCTGGCGGCGCTCTGTTTCACGAAAAATTCCGTCCTCCTGGGAAACTAGGTTTTTGGGGTATATAAGGGGGTATGCCACAGGAGAGGACGAGATGACGCTCAACGAACAAAGGGGTCTAGGTGGCGTGCCCTCCCTTACTAGGCATGCCACCTAGTCTCTTTTGGGCCTCGTGGCTCCTCTCGCTTGGTTCCAGAGTCCCAGGCTTCATTATTTGGTGAAAAACTGTCGTGGTATTTTTCCTCGATTTTATTTCCAGTGAAGACTAACAGAAAGGAGACTTTTGCTAAAAACAGAGTTATATTCAGTAGTTTTATTCAAGTATGAGAAGATTCCAGATCAAATCATCGAGCAAAGTACTTGTAAAAGTAGATACATTTGAGATGTATCACATGATCATCGCCATAGATGGAGAGAGAGGATTGAGTGAACCCATGTCCATTGTTCCTATAAGATAAATCCTTTGTCTTGTCCTCTTACATTTAAGAGGATTGGTACACTTTTACATTCTTGCTTTGTTACATTACACTTCCAAGCCTTAAATCAACCACCTTGTTCCTTAAACTCATTTAGTGCATAATCAACTAAAACTTGTGAAATTTTAGTTGTAGAGAATAGATAGCTTTTCCTTCTTGCTCCTGCGGATCGATACCTTACTTCCACATTGAGAGGTACTACAGTGATCCCCTGCTCTTGGGGGTCATCAAGTACTTTTCTTGCGCCGTTGCCAGGGAGCATAGCGCTTAAGTTTTTATTCTTGTGTGCACTAGACAATGGAGTCTTCTAGTAATAACTACATGATAGAATTATTATTTAGATATGTTAAAGTTTGAATCTTCCTACTTGTACTAATGTTTACAAAAGAAGTGCCATAGAAAGCACTCATGTTTTGCAGGAAGAAGATGGCAAAAGCATAAGCTTGGGGATGCCCATGCACCCCAAGGAAGAAGACAAGAATGAAGAAGAGGAAGAAGATATAGTCCAACCTAAGCTTGGGGATGTATGGGAACCTCTCAAAGATGATAGTAACACTCAAACTCAAAACTCATTTGTCATTTATGAGAACCCATGCTATGATAATTGTCCAACTAAAAGTTATATGTCCATCTATGAAAACCCATGCTATTATGATGAAACTAGTAATGCTCCTTTACTTGCTAGTAATGCTACTAGTGAAATTATTGATAATGTGGATTATGTTTTAAATATGCTATATGATAATGCTTTAGATGATGATCCTATTCCTATTGATAACCTTCCATGTATAATACATGAGGATAGAAATGATATAATTGTTATCCATGATGATGCTCTTATTTGTAAGAGTTCTACTTTATTTTTGAGTTCTCCTGGATTAACCTTAGAGGAGAAATATGAACTTGCTAGGAAATATATATGTGGTTTGCAAAATTCTTGTTGCAACCATGATCTTGATCTTGAAAATAGTACTAGAAAATATTTTGAAAGAGGAAAGCATGGTAATGAATGTCATGATAGTTATAATCCTCTTTACATGAAAAACTCTATGAACTTGCATGCTTTCAATGGTTACAATATTAGATTTGCTTCTAGTGAGTGCAACTACCATGAAAGAGGAGGTGATAAGTGGGTACCTGCACCAAAACAGGGTTACTGCAGTACTTGTAGCAGCAAATATTTAAGAGTTTGTCTCGATGGGAGCTCGGCAAACACGACCCCGCAACCACGTTGTCAATGTGGCTACGTATGCACCCAAACCGTGCTTTGGAAATAGTTTACTCTATAGGCTGCTAGGGTAAATGATTTTAAGATGATTGTAATAACTACTACTAGGATTAAAAGAAAACTAGAACAAAAGTAAAACTGGAAAGAGGTGAATGCAATGAGATGAAATATTCCTCAAGTAATGTTGTGTATACCGGTGTGCATGATAAATGCTTATGGAATAGCTGTTAACTATAATTGCGACGGTACCTTATATACCGTTGTCTCCCACCATTGGTAAGTGGCAACTAGACAACTCAATTGTTCACACCCTCTTTGGACATGGGTCATCTTGTAAGAGATAGTGTATTAAGGTAACAAGGCCAATCAAGGTAAACCAGAGCAAGGCATTAAGTTCTATGGACAACCGTACTCCTAAGAAAGTGTGATATTCACAAGATATCCCATATGTCACTTGGGGTCAAGCAATTCGCAACACTATACCTATCTATATCATGAGTGATCTTGAGGAAATGAATCTTAACGGGCGGTGCATCCTAAGCTGCTATTGCCTCCGCAAATCACTTATAGAAAATAGCCTATTGGTTCTACCCATGGATTTGTCAGGACCCATGGCAAAGTAGAGACTAATGATAAGTTTTTTGACACTTCGTGAATCCCTAGTAACATTTCTCAACAATGGATTGGGCGTCTCCAACCACTAGAATAATATCATGAATAGAACAATGTAAAGAGAAAGCACAAACATATTAATTAACAAGAACACACCACACTTCAATTACTCAAATCATCATAACATTAATAAAAGGGGGTTCAAGCCATATTACAACCCATCACAGAGATCATGATGGGGAAGTATGAAGGAGTAGAGGCGATGGAGATGGTGGTGACGACGCGGTGATGGTGGCGTCGGCGTGGTGATGGCGGTGTCCTCCTTCTCCTCCTCTTCTTGCTTGGATGGCTTGATGGTGTTGATGGAGATTGGATCTTGGTGGAGCTTGCGAGGCTATGTAGACGGCACGGCGGCAGGGCGCCGCCGTGGAGGCGATAGATGGGATCTATATCTTGTATATGGTGTATTGTGGCTTCCTTTGGCTCCTCCCCTTTTTATATAGGCCTTGGGGTGCCCTAGGGTACCCATAATACCATCATATGGCTTGGGGAAGGTTCTGGAGCTTTTATGGGGTCAAATCCCGTCGTTTGCGACCTTTTTCGCAACTATACGACCGGAACTATACGGCGGCCGGCCTTATAGTTGGTCGTCAAACCTTCCGCCTCCTTTCGTATTTTGGCTGCCATTTCTTCATACGAACTCCGTTTTGGGCGTTCTTCGGCTTGTTGGATTCGTCTCATCGAGGGATACAACTCCATGGTCTTGGATATTTATTTTGAGAAGTTGGAAAAATTGACCTTTTCCAACACCTCAAATGGCTAAGTCTGGTCCTGTAGTTCCTCCATACTATACTCTCTTTGTTCCTTTTGCCTTTGTTTTATCCACAATCATCATCAACACCTACACACATGTTAAAAACAATAAATATTGGTAAAAGTCTACCTAAACTACTAAATGTGCAAAGATCATATTGAATGTAATGAAAACAAGTAATCATGCATTTCAGGCATAACAATAGTTAGATGGAGCATGATATGATAGGAAAATGACAATATTTATATAGCTAAAAAGTGTTGTATTATCACAGCCATCAGCTTCCCCAAGCTAGATCTTGCTCGTCCTTGAGCAAAAGGGATCGATAACTTAATGGATGTGATCTTGCTTATCATTGAAAATCAATGCACCGTATTCTTGTTTTTCCTGCAAGCTCAAAGCAAGAGTGCACATAATCATACAAGGAAATATAATATCAGTTATATTATTCCAAACCACTAGATATTAGTCAAAAAATTCTATGCCCCATGTCAAAGTTAAATCTAGATTGCAAGTAAATTTGTGATCCTTCTATATGCACTTTATTTTATTTTTGTATTTTTATTTGTATAAGGAAAAGCTGAACACGGTTAGTTGTCAATCATAAATAGAGATAGAGTTTTACTATGCTTCCCACTCATGCCATCTATTAAAGTCTTCCAAGTGCAAACTTCGATTGTTGAGCTCATAGAAAATCTATTTCTTAGTAACAAGACCATGCCAAAAGAGTGGTATATGTTTAATCGAGACTGTGTAGGCTAGAAAGGACACTCGTGACCATTACCAAAGTTTCCCTTTTAGTTATAATGATTTCTCATAACGGTCATATGAGTATTACAACTTCCTCTTGCAACACATACCCATGAGGGAGCCAAAACTCTTACCCATCATAACATTGCTGTTATAGATGTTTAATCAACTCATAGCCAAAATCTGAGATTTCACTCTTGGTAGATCATTTATAGGCCAACGGAGTTGTTAGCCCCACATGGAGTGCGATAGTGGTGCAAGACACGCATAAAGCAATATCTCACTTTGATTTTCAAGACAAGGTTTTGGCATATGTAATCTCGAAACTTTGAAACATCATTTCTTATTTGCTAACTCACTTAGTAAGCATCTATTAAGAACATCATTTCCAACACTATGGGGTCGTGCTACTCCATAACCATTCACTTAAGACAATTCTGACAACTATCAAGTTTCAAAGAACTTATTTATTATATTTTTTTTCAAAATGTAGAGAATATGGCAATGTATATTTAGAGGATCACAATATTTTTCACAAGCTAGATAAAAGTTGGACGAGGTGCATCAAAGCTATGGCTTGTCTCCTATGGGGCCTAACATGAGCAAGTATATCCCTTATATAAATATGAACAAAAACTCATGTAACTACCTCGGTGAATTACGCTCCTAGATACAAGCCTGGATGAGTGGTAGTGGTTGAAATAGTACGGTGGGGCCCCAAAAGCCACTCACTGGTAGTCCTTTCAGACGTCCCAACCACTACCCTCTCAACGGGACTGTCTGCGGCGTGTCAGCGGCGAAGGATCAACTACGACACAAGTGGGTATGTCACGCAAGCCGCCATACAAGAGTACATCGAGCCATACCATCTAGAAAGAAAGGAATATAGCAACATACGGCAGATTCAAATGACCTAGATAGATCTATATTTTAGGATACTTCCTCATACAACACACATCGTAGTATCATGGAAGCGGCATCAAAATCCGAGTACGGATAAGAAGCAAATCGGCATAAGATGCCATAGAAATAAGCACATCCCAACTACAGGTCTCACGGATCCCGTTCGAATCTCTACACGAACGATCGTTGCCCACATCTTGACTTCTTCCACCCAAAGATCCGTCCGTGAAGGTACCTGCTCATCCGAATCAAGAATTTATCGTGAGACCCTAAGGTACTCAAGAAGACTTAATGCCTCTAAAGGGACACAACGGGTGACGAATTGCAGCGAAAGATAAACCCTAGCAGTTCTACAGATAACGCTAACCATCCGCCTAACCAATGATAGACGGATGTCCGTGAATTAAGTACAACAATTATAATGGTAATCTCATCGATCCATCCTCCTCCTCGCTACCAACAAGGAAGCGGACGAACAACCCCATCCGTTGGCAATTTTATTAACCATTCCATGAGTGTTGCACTATTTACTAGTCAAGTTACTTAGTCGATTAAGGCGGTACTTTAGTTATGCTTGTCTATGATCGAGAAATCGCTCCAAGTCAAGTCGTCCATATCCGGACATGGCTTTGAAAGTTTTACCCGCCGGGTGCACCAATAGCAACACACGCCGATCAACCTCGGAAAAACCAAATCAAAACCCAACGAGGCTTTCACGTGAACAATCACAGATTCGAAATATTTCAGGGCCACCTTGAAGTACACCAAGCGAAGATAGCGACTCAGACGGACTCAAGGTTTGTGGGGCGGCACGATGACAGATCCCCAAACGGGACCTGCCGATACCGTAACGGGTCACAATTCCTAAATAACAGTTGTTCTCCTTGCACAATTTAAATCTGAAAGTAGCATGGCATAGGTACAGGATAGTAAATAAAACCTCAAACTAGTTTGTGGCCCCAAGAAATAAGATGAATCAAGCTCGCCTCGGGGGGTCCCATATACCTCCCGGATGTGGATAGCGCGATAAATCAAGGAACAGGAATCAAGTACTCGGGGTCTTACGGGACACAAGTGAGCAGGAAAAACCAAATAGCAGATATTGCTCACCGGTGCCACTTTCTTTAGTTATCCCACTACTACTCAGGTTAAGTTGTTTATGTACCTCGTTATCCATCAGACTCTCACAAACCCTACACATGCTGTTCTACGACTCGCATGGCTCAAACAACTCCTATAGTAATGGCTCATGGGATGGAGGAACAAGCTTGGTGGAGTTTAAAAGTAAAGGCTATGCATACTTGGGATTCAATTGACTCAATGATGCAAGAATAAGATATAGGCAATAGGTACTGTATGTATGCAAGCATGTGGAAGTGCTTGCCTGTCAACTCAGTTTAAGCGAGGGACGGATCTGGGTAGTGCTCCTGGTTCTCTTGATACAACCCCTGCTCAGTGTCTATCCGAGAAAAACCAAACAAACAAGGCCAACATGAATATTGAGCACAAGCATATGAATAAGATGAGTCAAGCAAACAATCATGCCATGATGAATGATGCACAATTTACATGGCAAGAAGGTAGCATGGCATGGTGAGGTGTGGAAAACAAGTAGCACCCTTTTAGTGGAGTTTTGGTTCACATTTTGTTGTCATAACATTGCTGTACCCTATATTTTTATATGATGCATGCTGCAATTGAAGTCATGGATATCATAAACAGAAAGGTCTCGTCGAGCTGATCATTTTAGACATATCATTTGCTAAATTTGGAATTATAAAACAAAAGTTGTGAATTTATTTAGTTCCAGTGGCATTTGTGTAATTTGAATAAACTTGGAATTTTAAATGTGCAAAAGGCAAATTGGATGTCATATTTGAAATCCTGGCATTTTTCTGATATCCAAACATATATCATTTGTTTGATTTGGAAATACTATGGAAAAATTATTGAAATCTGAATTGAATTTGAACTTTGGAATTATTTAAACAGAATTGAATTTAAACAGACACAGAAAACTTTCTCTACTCAGACCAACGCACCCACAGGCGCTTACAGGTGGGGCCCCAGGCTTCTTGATCCCACGCGCCCAATGAGGGAAAGATGGACCCGGGTTGATGAAGGGTTTCTCGGTTTTTGCATAAACGGCAAGAGGTCAAGTGGGTCTGGCAGGACTGCGGGTTTAGGCGGGAGAAAGGGGGAGGGTCTAATCGCAAAAACGCCAAACGCTGTCGGACGGCAGCGGCGCAGCGCTCTGCCGGCGGCTGCGACTGGCCGGCGTTTGATTGACGATGGCGACGCCGCTGCTGCACAAAACACCATGGCTAACACGAAGTTGTAGAGGAGCCACGGGCTACCACATTGACTCAGGTCCTAGCGCGGAGGAGAGAGCAGAGAGCGGCGCTTGAACATGGCGGATCTCCTGCTGCAACGCCGTTGCCGCCACACATGGCTGTAGCGCCGCAGAAGCGCCGGCAGCGACGCCTGGCGAGAGGAGAGGGAGACGTTATGCAGGAGAGGAGCTCACCGGCTCGACGCAGCGGTTGGCGAGGCTCGGGAGGTCCGGATCGCCGCGGCTCGGTCGAGAAGCGGCAGATCACTCCGCACGACGACGGCGTGGCGCTCCGGCGAGGCTACGGCTGGGTCCTCGTGTCTGGGAAGCGAGAGGAAGCATGAGTCTCCTGGGCTCTGGGCTGGCGTGCTTTCGGGATCAAGGGAAGCAGGTGGCCGCCGATCTAGGGTTGAGGCATGGGTGAAGAGGTAGCTCGCCTGGGAAGGAAGGCGGGGGAGGCGGAGGCCTGGGACTACAGGGGATCTGGGGAGGCTAGGGGCGAAGAGGAATAGATAAGAACGAGAGAGGGGGCAGGTAGATGGCGTGGGGGAGGGGAGGTGGCTTCGGCGCCTTTGCACCCTCCCTCACGTGCATGGGCGGCCACGGCAGGGCAGGGGCAGGCGTGCTCGGGCTGGCTGCCAGTGGGGCAGGAGGTGCAGTGGGGCAGGGGCTCGAGGGCAGGTAGGGTTAGAGAGGGGGCCATAGGCAGGGAGAGGGAAGAGAGGAAAGAAAAGAGAGGGAGAGGGGCCGGCTCGATCTAGGGTTAGGTGTTGGGGGGTCCTTGGGCGTGTGGGGGAGGGGAGATGGTAGAGGGTTGCTGGGGGGTGGGGCTGGAAGAGAGGCATGGTGATCATGCTAGGAAAACTAGAAAGGGAGAAGAGAGGTACTTAGGGTTTTACTTAGGGGAGATGTAGATTAGAGGGGAAAGGGTGGCTTAGGGTTTAGGTTTAAGAGAGGGTAGGATAGGGGGAGGGGTACTTGATTGACCATGCATGCTAGCCAAACAAGACTTAACAAGATCAAAGCAAGCAAAAGAGGGAGAGGGAGAGATGATCATGTGATGATGGGGTTTATCTTTGGTCCATGCATGATCCAAATAATGACCAAGCAAGATCCAAGAGAAGAGGTGGTTTTAGGTTGTGCATGCCACATTATCACATGTGTGTGCATGGAGCATGGGTTAGAGGTTTAGCTAAAGGGGAGAAGAGAGGGAGAAGATTTGATGAAGACAACTACAAGCCCAAAACAAGTTTTAAAACAAGGGGAGGTGACATGCAAACAAAGCTAAAACATTCCCAAAGCCAAAAGAAAGGTGGCACTTGCATGGCCCATGCAACAATATTTGCCATATTGTTATATTGTGAAAACAACATTATTTCATGTGGCTTTAATCATTGCATTCCCAAAAGGTGGGCAAAGGCCAAGCAAAAGATTATGGGTGGAACCCAACCATCAACATGGGCTAGAGATAACTCAAATAAAATGCCAAGCCCATGTTAGTTGGATGGTGGAATTATAAGGTGGTGAAAGAAAAGGTGGTGGAGTCAATAAGAGAGATGCCCTCAACTCAACTTGGGCATTTAACAATATATTAAGAACCAAATACATTATCAAGAGGCAACTACAATTAATCATGCACATGAGATAAGAACCAAACAAGAAAGGGTTTTATATGATGCTCAAATGCAAGGTGACATGATGACATGAGCATGATATGGTGATGATGCAACAATTATATGTTGGAAGTGGCCCTTTTTATTATTATAACAAGTAGCATTACAGGTGTTAGACAACTGGGATGCTACAACTCACCTAAGCAAGCATTCAAAAAACAGAGGGATACACAATAGCATGAAAACGTTTTAAGATAAAGAACATTGCACAAGACTCTATGCATGCAAAATAACCTCCCCAAGCTAAGAACTTTTCAAATACCGACTTGAGAAGATCATGAAAACAAAAGAGAAAATGCAGTTATCAAAAGTGGGTATAAGAAGTGGTTACCTCCCCAAGCTTAAGTTAAAGCAAGGGTGACACATTTTACCATTGAGGTACTAGTAACCTCTCTTTCAATGGACAAAGAACCTTTGCTTTAACATGTGTTTCTTGATATGGCCCGGTGTGCCTTCCTTGAAAACCTGCTTAGAAACTAAAAAGAAAACGAAATATTTTTGTGTTTTTGAAGACATGGGTTTAGCTCACAAGTGATAAAAATACAAGTCCCACTAAGTCGGTTCATCAACCTAAGCACCACGATTAAGTCAACAAACTAGTTCAAGAACAGGCCTCTCCTAGATTGTGATGAGGTGCAAGTGAAACATGATACGAGACACGAGTGTGCAGCCCCTATGTGCTTATTAAAAGAGGTTCGAGTTGGAAAGTTTTACCAGACATTAATACGTAGGTATATTGAATTGAAGCAACCAAGTGGCTCATGCGAGTATTTGTACAGTTGGAACTACCGTACACGTCACAAGGTTCAAGTTCCTGCAAAATAACACACAAAATAAAATGCATCAGTTTGGTATACGAACATAGTTCGTTTACCCCACCGATAAAAGGAAAGTAAAAAGAAAACATGAAATTCTATAGAGAATTACAGTTTAGGAAGTTTTTGAGGTAGTACTTTTATTGCTTATGGATATTCGGCTTCCCCTCGATCAAGGGATAAGATCCCATGTGGAGTTTCGCGGTTTTTACAAGAAGAAGGAAGAAGAAAGAATAAAATTTTGATAAATGGCTACCTTCTAGTTGGCGTTTGAGGGGTTTCCCCAACTATACGGGCGCAACTATACGGCCGGAGTTTTTGCAGTACTTGCAGCAGCAAATATTTGAGAGTTTGTCCCGATGGGAGCTCGGCGAACATGACCCCACAACCACGTTGTCAATGCGGCTATGTACGCACCCAAACCGTGGTTTGTAAATAGTCTACTCTATAGGTTGCTAGGGTAAATGATTTTAAGATTATTGTAACAACTACTACTAGGATTGAAATAAAACTAGAACAAAAAGTAAAACTGGAAAGAGGTGAATGCAATGAGATGAAATATTAATGCTATGATTCCTCAAGTAATTTGTGTATACCGGTGTGCATGATAAGTGCTTATGTAATAGCTATGAACTATAATTTTGGTGGTTCCTCATGTACCTTGTCTCCCACCGTTGGTAAGTGGCAACTAGACAACTCAATTTTCCACACCCTCTTCGGACAAGGGTCATCTCGTAAGAGCTAGTGTATTAAGGTAACAAGACCAATCAAGGTAAACTAGAGCAAGACATTAAGTTCTATGGACAACCGTACTCCTAAGCAAGTGTGCTATTCACAAGATATCCCATCTGTCACTTCGGGTCAAGCAATTCACAACACTATACCTATCTATATCATGAGTGATCTTGAGGAAATTAATCTTAACTAGCGGTGCATCCTAAGCTGCTATTGCCTCCGCAAATCACTTGTAGCAAATAGTCTATTGGTTCTACCCATGGATTTGTCAGGACCCATGGCAAAGTAGAGACTATTGATAAGTTTTGTGACACTCCGTGAATCCCTAGTAAAATTCCTCAACAATGGATTGGACATCTCCAACCACTAGAATAATATCATGCATAGAACAATGTAAAAAGAAAGCATAAACATATTAATTAACAAGAACACACCACACTTGTGATCATGTTTAGATCTTGTGAGCTCCTCCTTTGCGCTATCATGTTTAGATCTTGTGAGCTCCGTTCATGATCAAGATCATATATTTGTAATCATACATGTTGTGTTTACGGGGATCCGATGGATATTGAGATTATATGTCAGATTGATTATTGATTCTATCATGTCTGTGTTATTTGTGATCTTGCCCGATCTCCGTTGCTAGTAGCTATCTTAGCCAAGTAGATGCATGTGACTCCAAGAGGGAGTATTTATGCTTGATAGTAGGTTCATGCCTCTAGTAATCTAGGGAAGTGACATAAATCTCTAAGGTTGTAGATGTGCTGCTGCTACTAGGGAGAAAACAACAATCTTTTGTTCATGGAACAATTGTATTGTTTACTTTACACACATTGCTTAATGCAGTTATCCGTTGCTTGCAACTTAATACTGGAAGGGGTTCAGATGATAACCTGAAGGTGGATTATTAGTCATAGATGCAGTTGGATTACATTCTATGTATATTATTGTAATGCCCAATCAAATCTCATAGGATTCATGATGTCTAGTATTTGCATTGTTATGCTTTCTCAATCTGTCAATTGCCCCGCTGTAATTTTTTCACCCAACATGTTATCTATCTTAAGGAGAACACCTCTAGTGAACTGTGGACCCTGGTCCATTCTTTTATCGTTGATACATCATCTACTGTTACCATTTACTTTCTACAAGAAACTATTATCTTCCACACTATACGTTTAATCCTTTGTTTTCAGCAAAACCGGTGAGATTGACAACCTCACTATTTGTTGGGGCAAAGTTTTGAGTTTGTGTTGTGCAGGTTCCAAGTTGTTAGCAACACCTTGGAGTTGTTTCCTTTCTCCTTCTGGTTTGATAACCTTGGTTTCATAACTGAGGGAAAACTTACTGCTGTGCTCTTCACACCTTCCTCTTGGGGTATCCCAACGAAGCTCTACAGTGATCTGAGCCGCATCAAGACATTTTCTGACGCCGTTGCCGGGGAGTTAAGGACAACTTCAATCTCTTCCTCCTCGTCAGTCACCTTTTTAGGAGAAATAAGATTCTCGCAAGGGGAGTCTCTTACAACCAATCTCTTTACTTTGTTTTTGTTTTGCTTAGTTTGTTTTGCTTGTTTCTTTCTTTAAAAAATACAAAAAATTAGTTTCGTTCGGTTTGCTCTTTGTTATCAAAAACACATAGAAAATTAGTTCCTAATTTAGTTGCTACTTCTATTGGCTTTCTTCACTTTTGCAAAAAATGAACACTCCTAAAAACACCAAGTTGTGTGACTTCACTAGCACAAACAACAATGATTTCCTTTGCACACCTATTTCTCCACCTGCTCCTAATGCTACCTTTTATGAAATTAAACCTGCTTTGTTGAATCTTGTTATGAAAGAGCAATTTTCTGGTGCTAGTTCTGATGTTGCTGCTACTCACCTTAATAATTTTGTTGAACTTTGTGAGATGCAAAAATATAAGGATGTAGATGGAGATATTATTAAGCTTAAATTGTTTCCTTTCTCTTTTAGAGGAAAAGCTAAAGAATGGTTGCTATCCTTGCCTAGAAATAGTATTGATTCTTGGATTAAATGCAAAGATGCTTTTATTGGAAAATAATATCCTCCTGCTAAGATTATATCTTTTTTTGAGAAACACAGTATAATCAAAGACGCTCACAATACGTACATGCACCCACCCCTATGAACGCACACACACGCACACCCTACCCCTATGAGCACCTCCAAGAAACTGAGCCGGCGGATCGGGTCTTGAGATTGACGAAGTCACCACGGGTGCCTCGCTATCGACGGGAACGTCGCCTCCCACTGAAATAATATTCCGCCTTTTATGCAACACACTGTGTCAAACCTGGGGTTTGAACTCTGGTGGGCTGGGGGTACAACCACCCTCCTAACCATCCAACCACAGGTTGGTTTGCGCTAAGATTATATCTATGAGAAGTGAAATAATGAAATTTAGACAACTTGATAATGAATATGTTGATCAAGCTTGGGAAATAATGAAATCTTTGGTAAAGAATTGTCCCACTCATGGACTGACTGCTTGGATGATTATCCAAACTTTTTATGCAGGACTAAATTTTTCTTCAAGAAATCCGTTGGATTCTGCTGCTGGAGGTACCTTTATGACCATTACTTTGGGTGCTACAACAAAGCTCCTTGATAATATGATGGTTAACTATTATGAATGACACACTGAGAGAGTTCCACAAGGTAAGAAGGTAAATTATGTTGAATAAACCTCATCCTTGAGTGATAAAATTGATTTTATCATGCCTATGCTTGTTAATGGAAAATCTCATATTGATCCGAATAATGTTCCTTTAGCCTCTTTGGTTGCTCAACAAGAGCAAGTTGATGTGAACTTCATTATAAATAATAATTTTGGCAATAATGCTTATGGTAATAATAATTATAGGCCTTATCCTCCTAATAATAGCAATACTTATTATGGTAAATATAGAATTCCTAGTGAAGATAGGATTATGAAAGTTGAGAGATCCACTAAAAACTTCATGCAAATGCATTATGAGCAGAATAAATTATTCACTAAAACTATGGAAGAACAATCTGCTATTTTGAAAAATATCAGTCATCAACTTGAGAATTTGAATAGGGAAATTCCTGGTTTACAGTCCAAAATTTTGAATGCTGAGAAAAATATTTCATCTTTGTCTGAAGCACAATCCTCTTTGATTAATAAAATGGCTGCTAAACTTGAAACCATGGAAAATACCATTGCTGCTACCCATGCTATACAAGTTAGAATTGATGAAAATGTTAGACTGTTGGCTAAATTGCATGCTAAGTGGGAAAGAGAAGATGAAATTTCTAGAAATAATAGTATTTGTACTATTACCACCACCAATGTTGATGCTAGCTGTAGGGTTCGCAACATAGAAAACAAAAATTTTCCTACGATGGGAACAACTATGTACCAAGATCTATCTACTAGATACAAACAACGGGTGGATGTATATCCATAGAGAACATACCCTTGAAGACCGAGAAAGCTTAACGAGTTAAACTCGTGGTTGATATAGACAATCTCTTGCCGATCTCAAGATCGAGAGGAAGTCCTAGCGCCGCAAATCAACAGCGCATCTATGCTCGCACGTACGTACAAGACACCGAGCAACCTTCGCCTCCCCGCTCCAGCGATGCAGCGGAAGCATAACTCTTTCTTGTCGAATAGCCACCGGGAACATGTATCTCGCTAGTCCGAGACCATGGGGAATAAATTCTAGAGGGGGAGAGAGATCGTTCACAAGGAGGTGTGAGTGAGAGAGAGGAGAGGGGGCTCCTTTTATAGGAGGAGGGGGGCACCCAAGGGGGTGGTCGCCGGCCATGGGGGCTGCCCCTCCCCTCCTTCATTCATGTGGGTGGACACTCCACTCACTCAAATGCTTTTCAATTCCCTCCACTCAAAATCCCACTCAAATTCCCATTAAATTTCCACCAAATTTAATGCAAACTCTCATTAAATAAAACTCCTTTTATTTATTCACAATTTTGTCAATTACTTTAATGACAAACATTCACATATGACCCCTTGCTAGTATTTCATTTCACATGCAAAAACACTTTCTGCAATTTCACCCGAAAACCTGTTTCGGTATCTAGTGAAATAAATTCCTGCGCTTGTTATTCTTTTCGGCATGAAAATGTTGCTCCATTTGGATGTCGAGACCCCCTCTCTGACTAATAATCAGAAGCGGGATCTGGAGACCCATACTGACTCCCACACATTCAATGATGAATTTCTTGTGATCGTTAGAACCTTGTACGCTAGTATCTTAATCCTAATGTTTCGCGATATATTACATATCCGAGATTCGATCATCGGTATCTCCATACCTAATTTTATCTTGTTACTGACATGCACTCTTTTCTCGTTCCCGCGATATAACATTCTAGTGATCAAACCACTTGCTTGCAAGCTAACCACTGTGATACCACCGAGAGGGCCCAGAGTATATCTATCCGTCATCGGGATGAACAAATTCCACTCTCGATCCATGAGCCTCAACATAACACTTTAGTAGTTATGAATCCATCTTTATAATCACCCAGTTACGATGTGACGTTTGATGTTATCAAGAAACTCTTCCGTTGTTAGTGATTGACATGATCTCATGGTCTAAGGATTAGGATCACTTCGTAAGTTGTTATAGCAATATAAACTCAATGATTTTGATTGTAATGCTATACTTCAGATGAATGTTCATCACACCATTACACTAATGTTGTGATCTCGTTATTAACAACATCTAATGTCTATGATCAGGAAACTTTGATCATCTTGTTAATCAACGAGCTAATTTATGAGAGAGGCATAACTAGGAACTTTCTGTTTGTTTATTAAACACACATGTATTAATGTTTCCGTATTAATACAATTATAGCATGCAAAATAAACATGTGGCACCCCGGATTTATGGTCCAAGAATACCTGTTATGCATACAATTCATGTTCCCATGATCAGTGAGCCGTGAGCATAACTGACTAGTATCATTCCATTAATGAGTACAAAACTTACAAAGTGGCCATTATGGCGAATACAACACAAGTAGCGAAAGTCTTCAAGCGTAGAGCCCATGTCATGCCTTAACCTACATGCAACTGACTGGGAAGACGGCCTAGCTCGCATATACGTCAGCACCTTCGTCACTTCGTAACATCTTCAATCTAGTCAAGTAAATAGCCAGGGACAATATCGGTGAGTACTTTGAATATACTCGCAAACCACGTTAAGATAACAATAATAACGGATATGCAATATGGCTATGGTAGGATGGCTCCAAGAGAGGTTCTTATATAAACTAGTTTCTCTTGTAGATATAGCATGTCTCTATATCTTTGTTGAAAAACTTTTGTAAAAAAATTGGGAAACCTTTTTGAAAAGTTTTAACCAAACTCTAGGATTGGGTCACCCATTTGTTTCTCCTTCCGGTCATCTCATGACCAAACTCCTTCCTCCATTTTCCCGACCATCCCATGGTCAAAACATTTTTGAGCCATTGCTTTTCCGAAGTCCTTTTTGAAAACAAAACCATCACCCCCGTACAACAGCCATCACAACCGTCCATGATCGAGGACTCGGCTATTCGAATAGATTTTCACTCTACAGAGGTTGTACACTGTACCCACACCATCCGATTACCCGTCCCTGATTCACACCGATCGTGGGTCGAATAACCGGTCAAGACCTTCCGAATGCCCTCTCCAATACAAGTGCCTACCCTATGAGTTTAATCCCCTCAAGAGCGGGACGCCCTATATAGTAACTAGCCAACCGGAGCGTGTTTTACACCTCGACGGGTGTGCGCTTTCAATGAGGGGCTCATAGTATCGCGCGGAGGCCCGTAGACCCTTCATTCCTTCTCCCGGTCGATGATACACATGGACCGTTGGACAGAGAAGGCCCACCCTCTGGGGATTGTTTACCCCTGTAGTAGTGTGAGGCACCTATACCAGATTATTCAAACTTCCAGCCCAGCCCCGTCCTATTCCAGAGTAGTGTGGTTGCACGGGTTAGTTGCTCAAGCATTAGGAACTGTACAGCCGGGCGTGTTTTTGTAAACACTTTTCCTCCATCTTTTGTCCACCTTTTTATAAAACAAAACACTTCCCATTTTCCAAACCACTTGGTAAGCCAAGTCTCACCAAGGTTTTCTCATAAAACATTTTTGTAAGTCTTCTTCCCGTGGTCTTCCCATCCTACACTTTTGTTTAGGCTAAAACGGGGTCTCCAAGAGGTTATGGTGTTAAACCCCATCTACCGTACTAAGGAAGGTAGGTACTATACAAAGGGGTTGAACCTAATGGTACTAAGGGGTAATTATTTTGAGGAGCCAAACATTCCCCATATAAAACAAAGTATAGTAGAACAATGCAATTTGCATAAATGGGTAGATAAATCATGCATAGGAGAAATAGTAGGACTAGGCATATGATCAAGAAGGTGGCTTGCCTATAACCAGCGAGATGTCCCGTGACTTCTTTAGAAAACCAGAATGCCAATACAATTCATAATAAGAGAAACCCAATGCTTCCTTCTTCTCGACGTCACACAAACGCAACTATCGCCGTTATCGAGCATACATGCAAACAAGCAATACCACATTCAGTACAAGGCATTCAAACATCAAACCATATAGAAATCAAAGGATAATTACAAGATATACACCAGTAGGGTGTTGGAGGTACGATTTGATTGGTTTGGGAGAATATTTGGAGGTATAGGAAAAAGGGGTCCTTTTGGATTTGAAGTCTATGAACTACCTAAGACTAAGAGAGGGGTTTTTGACCAAGGTCTTGATCTGTATGATACCATTGTATGAAAATGATACCATCAGATAGGTATTGATAAAATGAAGCCAACAAAAGTGGTTTCACTATTTTATCAATTTCCTAGGATTTATAATGGATTTTATAGTAATTAAAGCTCTAGTTTTAGGAATTACTTCACCTGAACTGTTCTAGAGTTCCAAAAATTATTTTCTTGGGTTATTATATAGTATTTGATGGACTTATTCAAGAGGAGTTGGAATTACCTCAAAACAATTAACAGAATGCCCTTGAGAACTTCCCAATGACAGTACTAGATGATATTTGTTTTTTTCATCAGATTAAATTTACAGAAGCTTTTTATGTTATTCCAAGGGAAGTTGTTAGGTACATGAAATACCTTTCTGTATAAATTGGAATCACCCTTTTTGGATTACAGAACTCAAATGGTGAATTTATTGGTGAACAAACAATGCACAGAAATGTTTAATTCACCATAATTCAATAAAATCTCAATAAATCTTGGGCTCCTAGGTTTTGGTACTTGTTGGTATAGAGGTTTACTGGGAGTTGGAATTAGGTCAAAACTTCTTTGGGTTTGACCTAGGGAATTTCCTAAAGTAAAAAATGCTTTGTTTTTGTTATTTTTGCTACAGGTAATCTAGGAAGCCATTTTTGGTGGGACCAGTGGGACAAACATGGTATGGATAATACCTTCCATTATCAATTGTATTTACTCCATTTGGATAAACCAAACTCTATGGTAGCATGTATTAGTGGAAAGGATACACTTGGCTAATTTATTTTCTAGGTTTTACCAATTAAGCATTTTGGTCCAAAACCAAGTCTGCATGTTAAAATGAGGACTTAGGTACTGGTTAAAAATATTAACTGAATTTATCTATGCCTTTTTTATTTTCAAAAAGATTTAAACTGATAGGGCACTTTTTGGATCTGGACAAAATAATTAAAAGGGGTATTGTTCTTGGGCCAGAATGTGTGACGCAGTGGGCCGGTGAGTAGATTTCGGCCTAGTGGGCGAGGCGCTGCGCGGGAGGGGGGAAAATCGAATCCCGCGAGGCAGGGCCCTCCTGTCGGCGAGAGAAGGGCCACGAAGGGGTATGGGGCTCGGAGAGCCGTCCGATTAGAACAGATCGGACGACCCCTGCTGTGTCTTCTTCCTCTGGCCAGCGACGGCGAGAAGAAACCCTAGCTGAAGCTGGCGGGGCTTAGGGAGCTCACCTGGGGGCTTGCCGGTGGCGGGGAGGCGGCAGAGTGGACGCGACGCACGACGAAGAGTCCGACGAGGGGCTGCAAGGGCGATGCTAACGATGGAGATGAGCTCGTGCGGCGACACCCGAGAGGAGCCTTCGGGGGTTCGCCGGTGCTGCATCTGGGCTCGTACGTGAGTAAGGAAAACAACAGGGGGATTAAGAGAGGGTAGGGGAACACCATGGAGGGACATGCAGGGAAGGAGGAGCTCGGGAATAAGAGCCTTGCTCGATTTTTGGAAGAGGGCCGAGGCTCCTTCTTCTCCTTCTCTCGAGCATCACCATTCAGGGTAGGGGAGAGGATGTTCTAAGGGCTCTGTGGAAGCAAATGAGGCAGAGAGAAGGGGCAGTGCTGGACTTTGGCATTATAAATCAAGGGGAAGGGGAGTATGATGGATATGTTCCATGGAGAGAAGGGGGGAGGGCAAAACCAGGGGCTGGTTTGCTGTGGGCTGTGGGAGATTGGGTAGAGAAGTTTTCTAGTCGTGGTGGAGACAGGGAGGAGGTGGGGTAGCTGCTGCAAGAGTTTTAAAAACAAGGCTTGAAGGGACATGACCCTTGTCTCTCTCCAAAACAAACACAAAAGACAAAGGGGATGGGGGTGGGGTACTGTAGTGCTATAGTAGAGACGACCAGAACTGTCATGGTGGCTGTGGTGGAGTATTTGATAAGCTTTGTTGGGGTTTGATGGGGTTTGGCTAATGATTTTGGTTAGTTTGCCATTTTTGATCTAAACGTGGGTTATGAAGGAAGTCCTAAAATTTACATTGGCCAAGGTGGGGAAAGGATATTGGTAGATAGGTATAGGTATTGTACACCTCCAAGATTTATTTGGGATTTTTCTAATGAGTATTTTCCCACTTAAATCCATTTAATCAAAAAGGGCAGAATTGGTTTCTAGAAGCTAAATTGATAATTTTACATGGGATAAGCTTGGTTTATGAGGGTATATGGTCTTAAATACCATATCACACTTTGGATGATTTTATTGGGATTTATTGAGGTGTAAAAGTATTTTTGGGGAATTATTTCTTGTTTCTGCCATTTAAGAAAAAGGGCAAAAAAAATAATAAAGAATCTCAAAAACATTTATTTTGAGTTGGAAAGATAGGATATGATATATAGGCATAAAATGTGCCTAGAGTTGGCAGGGTGGTTTGGAGAAAAACAAACTTGTCTTTATATGTAAGGATTCTGAGAATTTGGTAAGTAAAGGAAATTAAATAATTTAATAATCCAAAGAATTGGGAGAATTTTGGGATGCTTATATCCAAGGTAGATGATGTAAACTTGATGTGGTCATCAAGGTCAACCTTGGTTTTTAAGTAAAGTGGTAAAAAGGATGGAAACTAGATAAGGGAGGATCTAGGGTTTAGTTATTTCGATGCCACCTAAACAAGGTTGGATTAGGGAGCTGAGAGCTCACCTTGGTACAAGGGGTATATGGATGGATAGACCATGTCATATAGATTACCATGGAATCAAGAGTTGGGCTTGGTTGCATTTGGGGTGATCTAGAAGAGATGGCAAACTTTGTTGAAAATAAGGCTGTCATAGCAGATACATCAGGTAGCCTTCTAAACCATGTGGGTTTAAGAAGCACAAGGCTCCAATGGAAACAAGTGAGGTGGGGGTTGATGGTCCATGGTTAGTAGATCATAACCATGCAAATATTTGGTCAAGGGGAGGTAGAATATAGATGCGACCTTCTGCCAAAGTAGGCAAGATGATAAGATTTGCAGAAAAGGCTATTATCTTGACTACAAAACCATCATGGATGAGTGGGAATTAGAATGGGTTACTCAAGGGCAAGAGTGGACCTTGGTAGTACTACTGATGTACAACAAGATGGTTCAAGTGCATTCTCAATAATTCACATTGGTTGGAAGAGGTAGAGCTCCAAAAATGGTATCCAGATAAGGAATCCAGACTTAGCCATTTTAGTAGATTTGGTGATTTTGACTAGTTTTCAAGAGGGAAAACAATTGAGAGGGTGGCAAAGGTTTATCCCTTCCCTCAAGTGGTTGGTGTTGAGTTAGAGATTGAAGAGAGGGGATCCAAACTTGGATTGGGTCTCCACTAGGTTGGAAACCATCAAGAGGGATTATCCCTGGATTGAGATAAGCATGAGATGAGATGATCACTTGGGTGGCTTAGGATAGATCCAAACTTGGAGGCTTGCTTTGAGATTGATGATCACATTCCTAGATTGGGTCCTAAAGGATGAGCTACTAGATTATCTCATTCTAGTTCCTAAGCAATCAAGGCAAACAACAAATCTAGGCAAATCATCAGACAGCAGATCAAGGCAAATCATCAACCAGCAGATCGAGGCAATTCATCTTATTGCATTTATATCTACTACTAGGGTTACCATCAAGCCTAGATTGAGGTAAGGAGGGATATTTTGGAAAGGGGTTTTGCTTTGAAGTAAGATAAGGATCATCTTGGTATCTGCACCAAGGTTGAGTTAAGAAGGTTTTAATAAAGGTTTTGGGAAAACCTAGAGATAAGGGTAGTTGAAGTTTTTGTCTTAAAAACATAAGTACATTATATATAGGCCTCCATAGTTTTGTTAATAGAATCTAGTAAAGTATTTTTGTTTTGTCAAAGGCATCTTGGCTCAGGTTTTGAAATGCCAGAACATTTGAGGATATGAAAGAGGAGCCAAGACATCTCTTTTGAAAAATAGTTTTTGTAAACTAGTGTTGAGATGAGGAGTACACCACCAATACACAAACAGTTGCTTGAGCACAAGAAAACATGTAAGGACACAATGCAAGAAAAAGTTTTTGTTCCCCCTGATTTTTGCCTTCCTGACAGTAGATCAGGGTTGCTGAAATTGGGATGTTACAAAACATCTATCATATACTTGGAATACACATAATAAACATTTTATTATTGCCTCTCAAGACATATTCCCTTCAGTCTCCCACTTTCACTAGAGACAATAATCTAGTTACATAGTGATGAATCTAACACCCATGGAGTTCTGGTGTTGATCATGTTTTGCTCTAGGGAGAGTTTTAGTCAACGGATCTGTTACATTGAGATCCGTATGTACTTTACAAATCTTTATATATCCATCCTTGACATGTTCACGGATGGAGTGAAACCGGCGCTTAATATGCTTGGAATACTTGTGACCTTGGTTCTTTGGCATTGGCAATGGCACCATTGTTGTCACAATAGATCACCATTGTGTCCAATGCGCTTGCAACCACACCTAGTTCGGATATGGACTCCTTCATCCAAACTGCTTTCTGAGCCACTTCCGAAGCAGCAACATATTCGGCCTCCGTTGTTGATCCCGCCACCACGGGTTGTTTGGAACTCCTCCAACTAACCGCTCCACCATTCATGAGAAATACATATCCGAATTGAGCCCGCCACCACGGGTTGTTTGGAACTCCTCCAACTAACCGCTCCACCATTCATGAGAAATACGTATCCGAATTGAGACTTACAGTCATCCGGATTGGTGTCAAAGCTAGCGTCGACATAACACTTAGCGACGAGCTCTTCTTCACCTCCGTATACAAGAAACATATCCTTAGTTCTTCGCAAGTACTTAAGGATATTCTTGACCGCTATCCAGTGTTCCGAACCTGGATCCGATTGGTACCTACTAGTCAAACTAATAGCATGTGCCACATCCGGTCTTGTACATAGCATGGCGTACATTATAGAGCCTATGGCTGAAGCATAGGGGACTTTGTCCATTATCTCTCTTTCTTCCGCCGTAGCCGGACTTTGAGTCTTACTCAATGTCTTGCCTTGCAACATAGGTAAGAACCCCTTCTTACTTTCGTCCATTTTAAACTTCTTTAAAATCTTATCAAGGTATGTACTTTGTGATATCCCTATTAGGCGCCTAGATATATCTCTATAGATCTTTATGCCTAATATGTATGATGCTTCACCTATGTCCTTCATTGAAAATTTGCTGTTTAGATAACTTTTAACACTGTTTAAAAGATCTATATCATTTCCAATCAATAATATGTCATCCACATATAATATCAGAAATGTCACATTGCTCCCACTCACTTTCTTTTAAATACAAGCCTCTCCATAAGTTTGGACAAATCCAAACTCTTTGATCACCTCATCAAAGCAGAGATTCCAACTCCGTGATGCTTGCTTCAGTCCATAGATGGATCGCTGAAACTTGCACACCTTGTTAGCATCCTTAGGATCGCCATATCCCTTTGGTTGTATCATATACAACTCTTCCTCAATATTGCCATTGAGGAACGCGGTTTTGACATCCATCTGCCATATCTCATAATCGAAATATGCAGCGATTACTAACATAATCCTAACTGATTTTAGCAAAGGTACAGGAGATAATGTCTCATCGTAGTCAACTCCTTGAATTTGTCGAAACTACTTTGCGATAAGTCGAGCTTTATAGACAGTCACATTACCATCAACATCATTTTTTCTTTTGAAAATCCATTTATTCTCCACGGCCTTTCGGTCGTGAGGTAATCCACCAAGTTCCAAACTTGCTTTTCATACATGGATTCCATCTCGGATTTCATGGCTTCTAACCATTTGTTGGAATCCGGGCTCATCATCGCTTCTTCATACGTCGCATGGTCATCATTTTCATCAACCATGAAATTCATGACAGGGTTTCCGTACAGCTCGTGAGTTGCACGCATCCTGCCAGACCTGCGAGGTTCGATAGTACTCTCTTTCGGAGTTTCATGATCATTATAATTAGTTCCTTCTTCAACTGGTGAAGCCAACTCCAGAACAACTTCCAGCACTGTGCTACTCGCCATACTTTGAAGAGAAGGTTCAAAAACCTCTTCGAGTTCTACCTTCCGACTACTCACGCCTTCCGCGAGAAACTCTTTCTCTAGAAAGGATCCATTCTTGGCAACAAAAACCTTGCCCTCGGATCTGTGATAGAAGGAATACCCAATTATTTCCTTAGGGTATCCTATGAAGACGCATTTTTCTACTTTGGGTTCGAGTTTATCCGGTTGAAGTTTCTTCACATAAACATCGCATCCCCAAACTTTAAGAAATGACAACTTAGGTTTGTTTCCAAACCACAATTCATACAATGTCTTTTCAACGGATTTAGATGGTGCCCGATTAAAAGTGAATGCAACAGTTTATAGTGCATAACCCCAAAATGACAACGACAAGTCCGTCAGAGACATCATAGATCGAACCATATCCAATAAAGTATGATTACGACGTTCCGACACACCATTTCGCTGTGGTGTTCCGGCATGTGTGAGTTGTGAAACAATTCCACACTCTTTCATGTGAGTGCTAAACTCGTAACTTAGATACTCACCTCCATGGTCGGACCGTCGAAATTTGATCTTTCTATTACGATGATTTTCCACTTCACTCTGAAATTCCTTGAAATTTTCAAAGGTTTCAGACTTGTGTTTCATCAAGTATATATAACCGTATCTACTCAAATCATCCGTGGAAGTAACAAAATAATGATATCCACCTCGTGCCGACACACTCATTGGACCACATACATTAGAATGTATGATTTCCAATAAATCTGCCGTCCGTTCCATTGAACCGGAAAACGACGTTCTAGTCATCTTGCCCATAAAGCATGGCTCACATGTATCAAATGATTCAAAATCAAGTGATTCCAAAAGTCCATCCGAATGGAGCTTCTTCATACGTTTAACGCCAATATGACCTAGACGGCAGTGCCACATATATGCGGATATGTCATCATTAATTTTAATTCTTTTAGCATCAACATTATGAATATGTGTATCACTATTATCGAGATCCAATAGAAATAAACCATTCATCATCGGTGCATGACCATAAAATATTTCATTCATATAAATAGAACAACCATTGTTCTCGGATTTAAATGAATAACCACTTCACATCAAACACGATCCAGATACAATGTTCATGCTCAGTGCAGGCACCAGATAACAATTATTCAAGTTTATTACTAATCCCGATGGTAAGTGGAGAGCTAGAGTTCCGACGGCGATCACATAAACACTTGATCCATTGCCGACACGCATCTTGACCTAACCCCTTGCTAGCCGTCGCTTGTTCCGCATCCCCTGATTCGAGTTACACATATTAGCAACTGAACCGGTATCAAATACCCAGGTGCTACTGCGAGTAGTAGTCAGGGAAACATCGATAACATGTATATCATATATACCTTTGTTTGCCTTGCCGGCCTTCTTGTCTGCCAAATACTTGGGGCAGTTGCGCTTCCAGTGGCCAGTCCCTTACAATAATAGCACTCGGTATCAGACTTAGGTCCAACTCGGGGTTTCTTTTCAGGCACGGTAACCAACTTGCCACCCTTACTGCCCTTCCGTTTTCCCTTCCTATCTTTCTTGAAACCAGTGTTCTTATTGATCATCAACACTTGATGTTCCTTCTTGATCTCCACTTATGCAGTTTTAAGCATTGACAGAAGCTCGGGGAGAGTCTTCTTCATTCCTTGCATATTATAGTTCATCACGAAGCTCTTATAGCTATGTGGCAGAGACTGCAGAACACGATGGATGCCTAAGTCAATGGGAATCGATATTCCCAAGGACACAAGCTTATCGGCGTAACCCGACATCTTGAGTACATGCTCACTTACAGAGTTGTTCTCTTCCATCATGTAGCTAAAGAACTTTTCTGAAGCATTGTAGCTCTCTACGGCAGCATGTGTGTCGAAAACCATTTTCAACTCACCCATTGTATCAAATGCATTGCCGTTTTCGAAACTCTTTCGAAGTTCTGGCTCTATCCCATACAATATGCCGCAATGAACTAAGTTGTGGTCCTCCTGACAAGTCTGATAGACATTCTTCTCCTTGTCAGGGGCATCATCGAAAGGTGGGGGGCGTAGCGGCGCTTCTAGCACATATTGCTTTTGTGCAGCAGAGAGGAGAATCCTCAAATTCATGGACCATTTGGTAAAGTTTCTATCGTTCGTTGCAAGTTTCTCTTTCTCCACGAACACATTGAAATTAAAAGTGTTGGAGATATGCCCTAGAGGCAATAATAAATGTAGTTATTATTATATCTTTGTGTTTATGATAAATGTTTACATTCATGCTATAATAGTATTAACAAGGAAACATTGATACTTGTGTGTTTTGTAAACTTAATTTGAAGTCCCTAGTATAGCCTCTATACTTCACTAGCTTGTTGGTTGATTAATGATTGTGGTTTCCCTATCATGAACATTGAGATGTTATCAACAACAAGATCATATCGTTAGGAGAATGATATGGTGGACATACTCCTATAAATAAGCGTAGCATAAAGATCAAGTCATTTCATTAGTTCAATTGCTATATGCTTTCTGATACATAGTAACCTAATTCCTTCGACCATGAGATCATGCATATCACCTTTACCGGATGGATGCTTTGATGACATCAAACACCACACCGTAATGTGGTGGTTATAAAAGTGGCATTGAGTGTTCGGAAAGTATTGGTTGAGACACATGGATCAAGAGGGATTTGTCCATCCACATGACGGATAGATATACTACTGGCCCTCTCGGTGGAATGTCATCCAATTAGCTTGCAAGCATGTGACTTGGTCACAAGGGATCACATATCACGGAACGAGAAAAGAGTACTTATCAAGAACAAGGTTGAACTAGGTATGCAGATACCGACGATCATAACCTTGGGTAAGTAACATATCGTGAGACAAAGGGAAATTGGTATCGTATGTAAGTGGTTCATTCGATCGCAAAGTAATCGAGAAATATGTGGAGCCATATGAATTTCAGATTCCTCTATTGGTTATTGTTCGGAGAAGTGTCTCGATCATGTACGCATAATTCACGAACCGTAGGGAGACACACTTAAGGATTCGACGTTGTTTGAGTAGTTATGGTATTATGAGAAAGAGACCGAATGTTGTTCGAGTCTCGGATGGGATCCGGATATCACGAGGTGATCCGGAATGGTCCGGAGAATAAGATTCATATAAGGAAAGTCCCGCTTCGGAGTTCGGGAATGATTAGTGTTTTCATCGGGAATGTTCTAGAAGGTTCGGATTGTCCCAGACCGGGGAAGGGTACATGAATGTGTCATTGATCATTGAATGATTGCATCATGTACTAAGTGTTATTGCTGTCCCAAATAAAGGATTAAATTGAATCCTAAAACAGAAAAGTCAAATGTCCAGTTTGAAAGTCAAACTGCCAAAACAAGAAACTGTGGGAAACAAGCAAGAGGAGTTGGAACCAACCTGGAGGAGGAGTAGGACTCCTCCAGGCCTGCGCCAGCCCTAGGCCGAGTTGGTGAGGGACTCCCTCCCTCCCCTGGCGCGCCAAGGAACACCCCTCCCATAATAGGAGTTGCATGGCTCCTCCCATAGACGCTTTACTTTCTACTCTAGATCTCGGTTTAGAGCTGTTTTGGTTTAGAGCTTCTAATTGCTTTAGCCAGCTTTAGAGCCTTCTAATTGGTTTAGAGCCCTAATTGGTGTGTCTAATTACTAGGCCACTAATCCTCTCTCTCATAAGCTCCACCATACTCGCACCGGCTTAAGGCGAAGCCTCAAGGATCTCCCTCTACTTCCTGCACCACGTTGTCTTTGCCGGAATCGCGAGGAGAGTGCTACAACCTCCGGCACTTTGGAACAAGGGAGAGGAAGGTCTTCGCCGAGTACCGAACGTGTGACCGATCATGGAAGCGCCGGAACGTGGGGCTGGAAGGATCGTCTACACGATCTTGAGATCGGGAAGAGTACGACTACATCACCCACGAGAATCCGCCTCGTAACCACTTTGGAATCTTCGAGGGTGAGTTCCTTCATCGACTCGTTGCTACAATCTAGTAGATAGATCTTGGCTTGTTTGTTTGTATGGGATAGAAAATTTTTGTTTTCCATGCTACGAACCCCTACAAAGGGTATCGAGCCGTGTCTATATGTAGATCACAGACGAGTAGAACACAATGGTCATTGTGGGCGTTGATGCTTTATTGTAGATTGCTTTTGTGTACTTTGCATCTTGCGGTATGTTGGGATGAAGCGGCCGGCTAACCTTACATGACATCGTTCATGAGACTTGCTCCACGCTTGACATGTAACTTGTATTGCATAAGTGGCTTTATGGGGTGCATGTTTCTCCTAGCATAGTTAAGATCCAATTTACAACGGGTGATCAACAATGCTAGTATCAATGTTGTGGTTCTTGTTCGTAAGTTAGAACGACACTTATTGAAAGCCCCAAACCACGTAAAATATGCAAAGAAAGTAGAAGCCTAACTTTGTTTTGCGGTGGGGTGTGCAGTGATGTGATATGGCCATGATTGTGATTATATATGATGTATGCAATGTTCCTTATTGTAAGTCGACAACGGTGAGCCATATGGTTGTCTTTAATTTCGTTAAGACCTGCGTGTCTATTCAAAGTAGTTGTAATAGTTGAAGCTTGGGACTACAACCATGGAGAAGCGCCATTGACCTTGATGCAATGCCGGTGATGATGGAGATCATGTTCGTGCTTGAAGATGGAGATCAAGGCACGAAGAAGAAAGGCCATATCATATCACATATATATTGAATTGCATGTGATGTTAATCCTTTATGCATCTTGTATTGCTTAGTAGACGCGGTAGCATTATAAGATGATCCCTCATGCACATCAATTTCAAATCATAAAGTGTTCACCCTTAGTTAGCACCGTTGCTAAAGCTTGTTGTTTCAAGCACCACGTGATGATCGGGTGTTCTAGATTACGCAAGTGTATACAACGTGAGCAAGCCAGATTTGCTCATGCGTAAACTAAGGTTTGATCTTGACGAGCCTAGCATGTACGCACATGGTCTCGAACACGGATTACCGAAAGGTAAAGCATGAATCATAGTAGATATGATGAACATGATGATTGTTCGCCATTGAAACTATATCAACTCTCGTGATGATCGGTGTTGATGTGGTGGATTTGGTTCGTGTGATCACTAAAACAATGTGAGGGATATTGTTTTGAGTGGAGTTCACCTAGTTTAATTTCATTAATTAATTTGAACTCAATTTGTCATAAACTTAGTCTAAACTATTGCAAATATGTTGTAGATCAATGGCAGCCCTACCATCAATTTTAATGCTCCTAGAGAAAGAAAAGTTGAAAAACAATGGAAGCAACTTCGGATTGGTTCCGCAATTTGAGGATTGTCCTCACACCTGGTAATTTGACCTATGTCTTTGGATGCACTTGGTGACCCACCTGAAATGATGCTCCCGATGAAGTAAAGAACGTTTACCTCGCTCGGAAGAATCAGTACTCCATAGTTCGATGTGCTATCTTGTATGGTTTAGAATCGAGCTTTAAAAGGTTTGAAGAGTCGACCCACATGATATTGTCGAGGATCTCAAATTAATTTTTGAGACTCATGCAATTGAAAGCTATGAGGCTTCAAAAGTTCTTTAACTGCAAGATGGAAGAGGGCAGCTCAAGGAGCATGTGCTTAAGATGTCTGGGCATGCAAACAAACTTCAAAGCTTGGGTATTGTGATTCCTAATGCTTTGGGGATTTACCGTGTCCTACAATCACTACCACCAAGTTACAAGAACTTTGTGATGAACTACAACATGCGTAACATGAACAAGACGTTGCGAACTCTTTGCCATGTTGAAATCTGCGAAGTGGAGATCAAGAAAGAGCACCAAGTGTTGTTGGTCAATAAGACCACCAAATTCAAGAAAGGCAAGTCTAAGCAAAGGACACTTCAAGAAGGGTGGTAAGAAAGCTACCACGCCGAAGAAGACCAAGGCTGACCCAAGCACGAAATCGAGTGCTTTACCGCAAGGGAGAAGGTCATCGAAGCGGAATTGCCCAAAGTACTTGGCGGATCTCAAGAACGGCAACATCAAGAAGAAAGGTATATCCGATATACATGTTATTGATGTGTATCTCACTAGTACTGTAGTAGTGCTCGGGTATTTGATACTGGTTCTGCTCATATTTGTAACTTTCAAACAGTCTTTGCAGAATAAACGGAAGCTAGCGAAGAACGAGGTGACGCGCGCGGGAAACGGATCAAAGGTTGATGTGATCGCGGTCGGCACGCTACCCTTCATCTACCATCGGGATTAGTTTTATACTTAAATAATTGTTATTTAGTGCTGCGTTGAGCATGAACATTATCTCGGGATCTTGTTTATTGCAAGACGGTTACTTGTTTAAGTCGAGAATAATGGTTGTTCGATTTATATGAGTAATATGTTTTACGCACATGCACCTTTGATAGATGGTCTATTCTTATTGAATCTCGATAGTGGAAATACACATATCAACAACATTGAGGCTAAACGCTTGAAATCAGCGATAATTCGACCTATATGTGGCAATCGCTGTCTTGGTCACATCGAGTGAAACGTATGAAGAAACTCCATTCGATGGACTTCTTGAATCACTTGATTTTGAATCACTTGAAAGATGCGAAGCATGTCCGATGGGAAAATGACTAAGACTCCATTTTACGGTATGATGGAGCGAGCTACGGACTTGTTGGAAATCATACATACCGATGTGTGTGGTCCAATGAGTGTAGCATCGCCGGTGGTTATCGTTATGTTCTTACCTTCACGGATGACTTGAGTAGATATGGGTATATCTATTTCATGAAACATAAGTCCGAAACTTTCGAGAAGTTTAAGGAGTTTCAAAGTGAGGTAGAGAATCAACGTAACAAGAAGATTAAATTTCTGCTCGATCGTGGAGGTGAATATCTAAGTTACGAGTTTGGCGAGCATTTAAAGAAGTGCGAATACTTTCACAATTGACACCGCCGAACACCACAGCGTAATGGTGTATCCGAACGTCGAATCGAACTCTCTTAGATATGGTTCGCTTCTATGATGTCACTTATGATTTACCGCTATCATTTTGGGGTTATGCATTAGAAACAGCCGCATTCACTTTAAATAGGGCACGCCTAAACCGCTGAAACGACACCGTATGAATTATGGTTTGGGAAGAAACCTAAATTGTCGCTCCTTAAAGTTTGGGGATGCGAAGCCTATGTAAAGAAGTTACACGACAAGCTTGAACCCAAAGAAAAAATGCGTCTTCATAGGATACCGAAGGAAACTATTGGGTATACCTTCTATCATAGATCCAAGGCAAAACATTCGTTGTTAAGAATGGATCCTTTCTAGAGAAGGAATTTCTCTCAAAGAAGTGACCGGAAGGAAAGTAGAACTTGACGAGGTTGTTGAACCTTCTCTCGAATTGCGAGTAGCGCAAAGACCGAAGAAGTTCTGTGGTGCCTGCACCAATAAGGGAGGAAGCTAATGATGATGATCATGAAACTTGGTTGAAGTTGCTACAGAGCCTGAGGTCAACGAGAACTCGTACCACTCCATTGGTATGATTCCGTTATGAATGTCATGGTGGTGGACAACACCGATGACCCCGAGACATATGAGGAAGCGATGATGAGCCCAGATTCCAATAAATGGCAAGAAGCCATGAAATCCGAGATTGGATCCATGTACGAAAACCAAGAATGGACTTTGGTGGACTTACTGGGATGGCGGAAGGTTGTCGAGAACAAATGGATTTTCAAGAAAACAGATGTCGATGGTAATGTTATCGTCTATAAAGCTCGACTTGTCGCAAAAGGGTTTCGACAAATTCAAGGAGTTGACTACGATGAGACTTTCTCACCAATGTGAAGCTAAAGTCTGTGAGGATTATGTTAGCAATCGCTGCATATTATGATTATGAGATATGGCGATGGATGTCAAAACAGCTTCTCAATGGAGACATTGATGAAGAGTTGTATATGATGCAACCCAAAGGTTTTGTCGATCCTAAAGATGCTAACAAGGTATGCAAACTTCAACGGTCCATCTATGGATTGAAGCAAGCATCCCGAAGTTGGAATCAACGTTTTGATAAGGTAATCAAAGTTTTGGTTTTATACAAACTTATGGAGAAGCTTGTATTTACAAGAAAGTGAGTGGAGCTCAGAGCATTCTTAATCTGTATGTGGATGACATATTGTTGATTGGGAATGATGTAGACCTTCTTAATAGTGTCAAGGAATATTTGAATAATAGTTTTCAATGAAGGATCTTGGCGAAGCGACTTACATATTAGGCATAAAGATTTATAGAGATAGATCGAAACGCCAAATATCATTGTCACAAAGTACATATTTGGACAAAGTTCTAAAGAGATTTGGAATGGAGGAAAGCAAGAAAGGGTTCTTGCCCATGTTGCCCAATACGACCTTGAGTAAAACTCAAAGTCCGACATCGCGAAGATAGAGAAAGGATGAGTAAAACTCCCTATGCCTCAGCCATAGGATCTCTAATGTATGCCATGCTATGTACTAGACCCGACATTGCATATCTCGTTAGTTTAACTAGCAGATATCAAAGTGATCCAGAGTGGATCATTGACAATGATCAAAAACATCCTTAAGTACTTGAGAAGAACTAAGGATATGGTTCTTTCTTATGGAGGTGATGAACACTCGTTGTTAATGGTTACACCGATGCTAGTTGGAACACCGATCCGGATGATTCTAAATCACAACTGGATACGTATTTATTTTGAATGGTGCAGAAGCTTAATGGAGGAGTGCAAAGCAAAGCGTTGTGGCGAGATCTTCAACTGAATCGAATACATGGTCGCTTGGAGGCTTCACAAGAAGCGATATGGATGAAGGAGTTCATTACGAGCTGGGTGTGGTTCCAAGTGCGCTGGACCCAATGTCTATCTATCGTGATAACATGGGCGCCATAGCCAATGCGCAAGAACCAAGGTCACACAAGAAGTCAAGCATATCAAGTGCGTTTTCACGCTATTCGAGAACATATCCGGGATGGGGATATAAAGATTTGCAAAGTACACACAGATCTGAATGTGGCGGATCCGTTGACTAAACCTCTCCCGAGGGCAAAACATGACCAACACCAAACTGCCATGGGTGTTCGTATATTACCATGTAATCTAGATTAGATGACTCTAGTGCAAGTGGTAGACTGTGGAGATATGCCATAGAGGCAATAATAAATGTAGTTATTATTATATCTTTGTGTTTATGATAAATGTTTACATTCATGCTATAATAGTATTAACAAGGAAACATTGATACTTGTGTGTTTTGTAAACTTAATTTGAAGTCCCTAGTATAGCCTCTATACTTCACTAGCTTGTTGGTTGATTAATGATTGTGGTTTCCTATCATGAACATTGAGATGTTATCAACAACAAGATCATATCGTTAGGAGAATGATATGGTGGACATACTCCTATAAATAAGCGTAGCATAAAGATCAAGTCTTTTCATTAGTTCAATTGCTATATGCTTTCTGATACATAGTAACCTAATTCCTTCGACCATGAGATCATGCATATCACCTTTACGGATGGATGCTTTGATGACATCAAACACCACACCGTAATGTGGTGGTTATAAAAGTGGCATTGAGTGTTCGGAAAGTATTGGTTGAGACACATGGATCAAGAGTGGATTTGTCCATCCACATGACGGATAGATATACTTGGGCCCTCTCGGTGGAATGTCATCCAATTAGCTTGCAAGCATGTGACTTGGTCACAAGGGATCACATATCACGAACGAGAAAAGAGTACTTATCAAGAACAAGGTTGAACTAGGTATGCAGAGATACCGACGATCATAACCTTGGGTAAGTAACATATCGTGAGACAAAGGGAAATTGGTATCGTATGTAAGTGGTTCATTCGATCGCAGTAATCGAGAAATATGTGGGAGCCATATGAATTTCAGGTTCCTCTATGGGTTATTGTTAGGAGAAGTGTCTCGATCATGTCCGCATAATTCACGAACCGTAGGGAGACACACTTAAGGATTCGACGTTGTTTGAGTAGTTATGGTATTATGAGAAAGAGACCGAATGTTGTTCGGAGTCTCGGATGGGATCCGGATATCACGAGGTGATCCGGAATGGTCCGGAGAATAAGATTCATATAAGGAAAGTCCTGCTTTGAGTTCGGGAATGATTCCGTGTTTTCATGGGAATGTTCTAGAAGGTTCCGGATTGTCCAAGACTCGGGGAAGGGTACATGAATGTGTCATTGATCATTGAATGATTGCATCATGTACTAAGTGTTATTGCTGTCCCAAATAAAGGATTAAATTGAATCCTAAACAGAAAAGTCAAATGTCCAGTTTGAAAGTCAAACGCCAAAACAAGAAACGTGGGAAACAAGCAAGAGGAGTTGAACCAACTGGAGGAGGAGTAGGACTCCTCCAGGGGCGCCAACCCTAGGCCGAGTTGGGAGGGACTCCTCCCTCCTGGCCAGCCAAGGAACACCCTCCCATAAAAGGAGGGCAGGGCTCCTCCATAGACGCTTTACTTTCTACTCTAGATCTCCGGTTTAGAGCTGTTTTGGTTTAGAGCTTCTAATTGCTTTAGCCAACAGTTTAGAGCCTTCTAATTGGTTTAGAGCCCTCTAATTGGTGTGTCTAATTACTAGGCCACTAATCCTCTCTCATAAGCTCCACCATACTACTTGCAAGGCTTAAGCCTCAAGGATCTCCTCTACTTAGGTACCACGCCGTTGTCTGCCGGAATCGCGAGGAGAGTGCTACAACCTCCGCTGCCTTTGGAACAAGGGAGAGGAAGGTCTTCGTCGAGTACGAACGTGTGACCGATCATGAGCGCTGCGGAACGTGGCGCTGGAAGGATCGTCTACACGATCTTGAGATCGGGAAGAGTACGACTACATCACCCACGAGAATCCGCTCTCGTTAACCACTTTGGAATCTTCGAGGGTGAGTTCCTTCATCGACTCGTTGCTACAATCTAGTAGATAGATCTTGGCTTGTTTGTTTGTATGCGATAGAAAATTTTTGTTTTCCATGCTACGAACCCCTACAAAAAGCAGGTGGTGCCATCTACAACAGAATTTGTAAAGTTTAGACTAAGTTTATGATAGATTGAGTTCAACTAATCCACATTATGAATGAACTCCCACTCAAAATGACATCCCTCGTGCCTTTTTGGTGATTACATGAACCAAATCCACTACACAAAGTCCGATCATCACGTGAGTCAGTGTAGCTTCAAAGGCGAGCATCAAATGGGCATCATATTTACCATATGACTCATGCTTAACCTTTTGATCCGTGTTCCGAGGCCATGTCTGTACATGCTATTCTTGCCAACTGAGAACCTTAGTATTCGCGTGTGTAACTGTCTTACACCCGTAATATGGTCGTGGATCCAAGAACACCCGATCATCACATGATGTCTTGGAGCGACAAAACATAATCGGTGCATACTTAAGAAAGAACACATTCTTATCTTGATATTTAAATGAGGGATCATATTATTATGTTAATAAAACACCAAACAAGCAATATAAGATGTAATCAAACATCACATGTTTTTAAGTGAAATGATATGGTTCCTGCATATGATCTCCATCATGTGCTCCTTGGTATGATCACTATCATACCTCCATGTGTAAGGCCAAGGTCTATGGAACTTACACGTTATGTGTGTTGTAAGAGTATCATCTCATACTTCTACTTACAACATCACCATATCATAACACTAGCCCAGCAACAATCTAAACTATACACCTCTAATTTATCCATTGCAAGTTTTACGTGGCTTAGGGCTTTCGAAGATAGAATCGTTCATACCTACGAACATGAACCACAACGAGGATAACCAAATTGTTGAAAACTCGTTGAAAATTAGATATTTACTATAGTAGGAGAGACAGACACCCGCTAGCCACTTATGCAAAACTAGTTGCATGTCAAGCATGGAACAAGTCTCATGTGTGAGGACATGTAAAGTTTGTCCGGGCCGCTTCATCCCACTATGCCACCAATATCCAAAATACATCTAAGAAGCAATAACATGACCATGATCGCCCACATACTCGTATGTGTACTACCCATGTAAAGCATCTACGCATAGATCCGGCTCTGATACCACTGTAGGGTTTGCAGCATAGAAAACAAAAAAATTCCTACGATGGGAACAACTATGTACCAAGATCTATCTACTAGATACCAACAACGGGTGAATGTATATCCGTAGAGAACATACCCTTGAAGACCGACAAAGCTTAACGAGTTAAACTCGTGGTTGATGTAGACGATCTCTTGCCGATCTCAAGATCGAGAGGAAGTCCTAGCGCTACAAATCAGCAGCGCATTCGTGCTCACACACACGTACAAGACACCGAGAAACCTCCGCCTCCTCGCTCCAGCGATGCAGCGGAAGCACAACTCTTTCTTGCCGAATATACACCGGGAACATGTATCTCGCTAGTCCGAGACCATGGGGAATAAATTCTAGAGGGGGAGAGAGATCCTTCACGAGGAGGTGTGAGTGAGAGAGGAGAGGGACTACTTTTATAGGAGGAGGGGGGCACCCAAGGGGGTGGACACCAGCCATGGGGGTTGCCCCCTCCCCTCCTTCATTCATGTGGGTGGACACTCCACTCAGTCAAATGCCCTCCACTCAAAATCCCATTAAATTTCCACCAAATTTAATGCAAACTCTCATTAAATAAAACTCCTTTTATTAATTCAGAATTTTGTCAATTACTTTAATGACAAACATTCACATATGACCCTTGCTAGTATTTCATTTCACATGCAAAAACACTTTCTGCAATTTCACCCGAAAACCTGTTTCGGTATCTAGTGAAATAAATTCTTGCGCTTGTTATTCTTTCCGGCATGAAACTTTTGCTCCATTTGGATGTCAGTGTCTCTTAAGTGTGACACCCTACGGTTCGTGAATAATGCGGACATGATCGAGACCCCTCTCGGATCAATAATCAGAAGCGGGATCTGGAGACCCATACTGACTCCCACACATTCAACGATGAGTTTCTTGTGATCGTTAGAACCTTTTACGCTAGTATCTTAATCCTTTTATTTCGCGATATATTACATGTCCGAGATTCGATCATTGGTATCTCCATACCTAGTTTTAGCTTGTTACTAACATGCACTCTTTTATCGTTCCCGTGATATAACATTCTAGTGATCACTTGCTTGCAAGCTAACCAATGTGATATCACCGAGAGGGCCCAGAGTATATCTATACGTCATCGGGATAACAAATTCCACTCTCGATCCATGGGCCTCAACATAACACTTTAGTAGTTCTAAATCCATCTTTATAATCACCTAGTTACGGTGTGACGTTTGATGTTATCAAGAAACTCTTCCGGTCTTAGTGATTGACATGATCTCATGGTCTAAGGATTATTATCACTTCGTAAGTTGTTATAGCAATATAAAATCAATGACTTTGATAGTAATGCTATACTTCGGATGAATGTTCATCACACCATTACACTAATTTTGTGATCTTGTTATTAACAACATCCAATGTCTATGATTAGGAAACTTTGATCATCTTGTTAATCAACGAGCTAGTTTATGAGAGAGGCATAACTAGGAACTTTCTATTTGTTTATTAAACACACATGTATTAATGTTTCCGTATTAATAAAATTATAGCATGCAAAATAAACATCTATCATATACTTGGAATACACATAATAAACACTTTATTATTGCCTCTTGGGGCATATTCCCTTCACTAGCAAACCACAAGAAGTCCCCACTCCTAAACCCAATAAGAATGCTGATGCTATGAACATGGCTTTTACAAAACACATTACAAATGCTCTCATTAAAATTAAAGAAGAAAAATTAAAATATAAAGCTTCTATTCCTAGACAATTAGAAGATAGTTGGGAAACCATCATTAGTATGAAAGTGAATGATTTTGATCTCAAAGCTTTATGTGACGTGTCTCTATTATGCCTAGAAAGATTTATGAAATGCTTGATTTGCCACCTTTGGAGGATTGCTATTTAGATGTCCAACTTGATGATAATGCTAAAAAAACTTATGGGGAGTATTAATGATGTTCTTATTATGGTTAGCAATGCCTATGTCCCTGTTGATTTCTATGTTTTGGATGTTGAATGCAATGCTTCTTGTCCTATTACTTTGGGAAGACTTTTTCTTAGAACTGTTGGTGCCATTATTGATATGAAGGAAGGCACCATTAAATATCAATTCCCATTCAAGAAAAGTATAGCACACTTCCGTATAAGGAGAGCGAAGTTACCTTTTGCTCCTACTATTAAAGAAAAATTTGATGTTAATGCTTCTTCATTTGAAAATACTTGATTCTTGCTTCTTATGCCTAACTTAAAGGCGTTAAAGAAAAAAAATACTTTTTGGGATATAACCCAATAGTTTTAGTTGAGTCTTGGAAGTTATTACTTCTGTAATAAATTTTCCTTATCCTTTTTGTGTGGCTTTTGTGCCAAGAATAACCTCTAATGAGAGATAAGTAAGATTTGGGGAAGTTGCTGTCCCGAAACAGATTTTTGTGCTTCACTGTAAAAATTTGTGAAAATCCCTGTATGTCGGATTGAGCTGTAATTTTCTCAGTATATGCCCCAGGTTGTGATCTAACTTTCTTTAGTTCAAAACTTTTCGATTTGAGTAACAGAAGGTCTTCGAAAAAATTGGTTTTTACCTGCTGGTCTGTTTTGAGAGATTTCTGCCATTATTTGCATTTGCCTCTTAATCAGTTTATTTTTGAGTTCTTCATGATCACTTGAGCTTTTTAAAGGAATTGCTATAGTAGCTTGTGTTTTAATGGAAGTTTTACTTAAAACTAAACCCAAAGGCCTATTATTTTGAATACACTAATGTTGCTAATGAAGATTGTGTGAAGTTTTGTATGAAGGAATTTTTCAAAGTGTAGGGGAAGAATGATATAATGAGATGAAGAATGGAAAAAATCTCAAGCTTGGGGATGACACCCCGTGTCACCCCAAGAAATATTCAAGAGGTACAAGCGTCAAAGCTTGGGTATGCCCAAGGCATCCTCTTCTTCATCAATAAAATCTCAGGTCTCTTTCTAGACACTTCGTTTTTATTGTTTCATGCACTTTTGTGTTGTTCTTGGAGCGTCTTAGTTTTCATTTTTGGTTTTAATTTGTTTAGTTTGCTTGAATAAATTAGTTGGACCCCCGCATTTGCTCTTTTTGTTTTAAATAAGTTGATTGGTTTTGGAAAAGAGTAGAGAGTTTCATGCTTATAGTGGTACAAAAGGGAGCTTGTTTTGACTATGGCTTAGACTTTATCATGTCATGCTAGATGTTGCTTTGACCTTATGCTTAGTGATTATTGCTGTAGCATGACTAGTTCCAAACAATTGAGATTGCTTAATGTGCCTTGAAATAACCATGCGTTGTTTTAGCATACAAAAGCATAATAATGCGGTGTTCTACTTTGATTCTTTGTTTGGGTTGACTTGGCACATGCGCACACCATGTTATGAATATGAACCAGTCACCTTAGCCTCTATGATCATTTAGTTTTTGACTTGTGATACCACTTCATGCTTTAATTGATAATGTTTTGTCGCTCTGCATGATTATGGCTATTATTGCTCTCTTAGTTGGTCTCTCCCAGTATTTTGCTAGCCTCCACTTGTACTGAGTATGCTCGTGCATCCAACTCCCAAGAAACCAAGTTATTACAAAGAGTCCACTATAAATTCCTATGCATGGTGTGTTACACCATTCCAAGTATATTCATGTTTTATCTATCTTCCAAATTAAACTTGTTATGAGAAAATTAGTGATTAAAGCTCTCACAAACTTGATGACACACTTTACTTTCTTGCACCTAATAAGCTCGAACCATTGTGTCCTCTATGTTGTATATGCTTGCACTTATAAGTTGGGAATTAGTAGAACCATGCTGTCACGGGGAACGCTTTCAACACTTGTACATATTACCCAGTTGATATCATGATCTTTTGTTTATGGATGTCGGGGTGTGAAATAAAAGGGGAGCTTGTAAGTTCATGGAGAAACTCCTGGGCGGCTAGCCTAAGCCATGCCTAATCATGGTGGAAACTTGCAGCATCACCATAGTGAGTAATCTATGAAGCATTCTCAGAAAAATATAGAAAAAAAGAGAAGAGAAAAAAGATGCACCATGCTCATGGTAAATAAAAGGATCACTGAGATGCTCATTGTCTGTTGCCTTGTCATTTTGATATGGGATAGCTCCTGTATCATGGGGCAAGGGGTAACCAGTTGGCGGTTCTCTATGAAACACATATACTTACAATGACAAGAACTTGCTTGTGACTAAAGTTGAGTAGCATGAGTAACGACCATCGTACTCAAGGGACATGAGATTGCCAACTTATGATTTGTCAAGCATATACTCCATATTTGTTTCACTTTAACCTTAATCACTTCAAGATGCTTATGATAGGGGCAATGAGAGATGAAAGCTAATAAGTACCATAAGTTTTAGAAGCTATTTATGAAACTTGAAATCCCTTCTTCCCTCTATGAAGGGCCTTTCTCTCTACCTTTACGTTGAGTCTCCACCTTCTATCTTTATGCACCAATTAAGAGAGCATAGTTGTCATTCTTAGTTTTATGTGCATTGTCCGAAAACTTATTGATTCATAATGTTGATATTTCTTATTCTTTAACTATTTGTATCTAGTCACCCTTATGAACTTTGAAGGTGTCCTATGCATTTATGTTTTTTTACTCCATGAGGGACAATCTGAATGACACTATGCTATGTTTTCTATATGTGAAACAAACAAACGTCTTTCAATGCATTGTTATTCATGATCTTTGTTTGTACCTTTTCATGTTACAACATAGTTACTTTGTCTTATTGTTAGAACTTCATCTTTCATGCTCATGTTTAGAGTACTTTGATCCTAGCTTTCAATGCTTTGCAAATGGTTTGATCAAGATTGTGATGGTGCATGTCACCTAAAAAATTATTCTTTTTATCAATTACCTACTCGAGGACGAGCAGGAGTTAAGATTGGGGATGCTTGATACGTCGTAAACGTATCTATAATTTTTGATGTTCCATGCTTGTTTAGTATCAACTTTTCTATGTTTTATCTACACTTTGAGGTATTCTTATACATTTTCTGGGACTAACCTATTAACAAGATGCTATAGTGTCAGTTGCCTGTTTTCTATTGTTTTTGGTTTCAGAAAAGATAGTAAGGAAATATTCTCGGAATTGTACGGGACAAAAGCCAAAGTCAATATTTTACCAGAGAGAACACAGAGTTCGAAGGGCATCCGAAGGGGGGCCACGAGGTGGCCACACCCTAGGGCCACGCGGCCCGGGGGGGGGGGGGGGGCACTGCCACCAGATGTGGGCCCCTCAGGTGCCCTCCGACCTTGCCCCTTCGCCTATAAAGGCACCGCGATACAGAAACCCTAAGCACCCGATCAAATCTCCACAAAACAGTTCGTAGCCGCCGCCACCATCGTCCCTAGATTGGGGGAATCTGAAGCTCTTCCCAGCACCCTGCCGGAGGGGAGATATCATCCTGGAGGCCTTCTTCATCACCATGCCAGCCTCCGGTATGATGCGTGAGTAGTTCACCCTTGGACTATGGGTCCATACCGTAGCCAGATGGTTGTTTCTCCTCCTTTGTGCTATCATGTTTAGATCTTGTGAGCTCATTCATGATCAAGATCATCTATTTGTAATCAGACATGTTGTGTTTTCGGGGATCCGATGGATATTGAGATACTATGTCAGATTTATTATTGATTCTATCATGTCTGTCTTATTTGTGATCTTGCATGCTCTCCGTTGCTAGTAGCTATCTTGGCCAAGTAGATGCTTGTGACTCCAAGAGGGAGTATTTATGATCGATAGTAGGTTAATTCCTCTAGTAATCTAGGGAAGTGACATAAATCTCTAAGGTTGTAGATGTGCTGTTGCTACTAGGGAGAAAACAACAATCTTTTGTTCATTGAACAATTGTATTGTTTACTTTACACACATTGCTTAATGCAGTTATCCGTTGCTTGCAACTTAATACTGGAAGGGGTTCAGATGATAACCTGAAGGTGGATTATTAGTCATAGATGCAGTTGGATTATGGTCTATGTATATTGTTGTAATGCCCAATCAAATATCATAGGAGTCATGATGTCTAGTATTTGCATTGTTATGCTTTCTCAATCTATCAATTGCCCTGCTGTAATTTGTTCACCCAGCATGTTATCTATCTTAAGGAGAACACCTCTAGTGAACTGTGGACCCCGATCCATTCCTTTATCATTGATACATCATCTACTATTACCGTTTACTTTCTACAAGCAACTATTATCTTCCACACTATACGTTTAATCCTTTGTTTTCAGCAAACCGGTGAGATTGACAACCTCACTGTATGTTGGGGAAAAGTTTTGAGTTTGTGTTGTGCAGGTTCCAAGTTGTTAGCAACACCTTGGAGTTGTTTCCTACCTCCTACTAGTTCGATAAACTTGGTTTCATATCTGAGGGAAAACTTACTGTTGTGCTCTTCACACCTTCCTATTGGGGTATCCCAACGAAGCTCTATAGTGATCTGAGCCACATCACACGGCGGCAGGGCGCCGCCGTGGAGGCGGTAGATGGGATCTAGATCTTGTATGTGGTGTATCGTGGCTTCCTTTGGCTCCTCCCCTCTTTATATAGGCCTCGGGGTTCCCTAGGGTACCCATAATACCTCATATGGGGGAAGGTTCTAGAGCCTTTCTGGGTCAAATCCCGTTGTTTGCGACCTTTTCCGCAACTATACGGCGGCCGGCCGTATAGTTGGTCACCAAACCTTCTGCCTCCTTTCGTATTTTGACCGCCATTTCTTCATACGAACTCTGTTTTGGGCGTTCTTCGGATCGTTGGATTCGTCTCATCGAGGGCTACAACCCCATGGTCTTGGATCTCTATTTTGAGAAGATGGCTAAGTCTGGTCCTGCAGTTCCTCCATACTATACTCTCTTTGTTCCTTTTGCCTTTGTTTTATCCATAATCATCATCAACACCTACATACATGTCAAAGACAAGAAAGAGTTGTAAAATTCTACCTAAACTACTAAATGTGCAAAGATCATTTGAATGTAATGAAAACAAGTAATCATGCATATCAGGCATAACAATAGTTAGATGGAGCATGATATGATAGGCAAATGACACTATTTATATAGATAAAAGTGTTGTATTATCATAGCCATCAATAAGTGCCCTCTTTATGCTTCTAGTTATTATATTTTGTGTTCACCTACTAATGATATACGAAGGTATGCCTCTACTTGTTGTGATTTATTCATATATAAAATACCAATGCATGGGAAGAATGTGAGACTTCATTGTTATTGTTTCCATGTCTTGTGTTGCTTTTTACCATGTTTTAACTTGACTAGTATTTTGATTGGCATGAGCAAACCATGGGAACCCGGTAAAATGAATGGAGCACTTCTGAAGGAAGGACATAACACCAAGGTACAAGCTACCACATGATCTCCACATCACTTGAATCAAGTAAGTAAAGCCTAGCTATATGGCTATAAAGAAAGCGCTTTTCTAGAGGCTACCAGGTTATTTATTTTTATGAATGCTTTTTTTGTAAAAGAGTCCTTTTTAGTGTATTTGCTGTAGTTTAGCAATAAAAAACCAAGTAGAACCCATTTTGGATGCTAGAAAGTTGTTAGAATAATGGAGTAGCAAATTCCCTGATTTTGTTTGTAACTCTGATTTCTCTCATATCTACACTGTAGTTGCAACTTTTCATCCTCTATATGCACAAAAAATGGACAAAAATCCTAACATGTCTAGGTGGTCTATTTAAATTCGTTTTGCTGCCGCTGAAAATCTGGACAGATTGTGCCCACTAGTGTTTGAGCCATTCCTTTGGGTCCCAAAATGATTTGCCTTGAGTCTTTTGATATGCTAGGAATGTGTAGGACACTATGTGATTGCTGGAATACTAAGGATTTTTTCTTTGATATATATGGCAGCTATTATCATAATTTTGTACCATTAATGTCACCCCATAGAAAAAGAAATGGGAGAAAGTTTTGTGTTGAAGTTTTTTAACAGGGAATGCGGGAACACCACACCAAGATATATCCAAGAATGGTGAAAACCATAAGCTTGGGTATGCCCAAGGCACCCCACTAGATCTATAAAACTCTTGGTTTGTAAACCTCTAAACTTTGTTTTTTGAGCAACATAGAATGATCGTAGAAACTTGGAGCATATTTGTTTAGTTTTATGTTTAATTTTGCTTGATATGCTTGGAAATAAATAGGACCACCATGATAGATATTTTGCATGCTTAGGAAAGAGCTATTGAAATAAACTATCCCATGAATGAATGCCATGCTTGAATAAATGCCATGTTTGATTGAATGCATTGCTTGAGATAGAAAAAGGAGGAAAACCAAACTATGCATGTTATTGCTTTAGGTTGGATTGTTCATATGTTTTGTGGAGTGATAACTTACAAGTGCATCATATTGTGCTAGTTCTTATATTCAACATAAATGGTGCTCAATGCTTATATTGTCTTCTCTAAATGACTTAGTACTATGGGCACTTTGCATTCTTGTAGAAGGTCAAATGGTTACCATTGCTAGCCCCACCATATTGAAACAACCTCCTTTAGCAAAACTTAGCATTTATACATGAAACATCTACCCAAATAGCTCAAGGTATATCCCAAAGTATACTATCATGTATGAGTCATTATTTAGCTTCCAAAAACTATTATTATGGGTATGGGTGACATGGAGAAGTTAGTCGTGGGGTGACCACGAACTCACTGCGCATAGAGTACCCCCTTCCCAAAAAGCAATAAGAGGATGCATACACTAAAATATGAGGGAAAAAACCCTCCATAGACGGGGTACCACCGCTAAGATGAGGGCAAAAACCCTCCAAATATGTATATGATATCAAAAGGTGAGAAGAGCGAGTATGCAGAGGCTGGGCCTTCCCAAAAATCAAAACAAGCAAAAAGTGACATACAAATATAAATAAAATTCAAAGAAGCAAAAAGTGCCAAAACAAGAATGCCAAAAAGAATCAGGTAGTAAGGGGCAATGGACCAAACACTAATGATGAACTTGTAGGGTTCGTTGCTTGTAAAACAAAAAATTTCTACCGCAAGAACGCATAAAACCAAGATCCAATCTATGGAAAAGCCAAGATCTAATCTACGAGATCGGTGCAACAAGATTGTAGAGAACTAAGCCTCGTAGATCCAAAGCGTTTAACGAGATCGAGTTCTCGTGTTTGATGTAGTCGATCACTTGCCGATATCAAGATCGTGTAGATGATTCTTCCGGCGCCGCATTCCGACAACGCTTCCACAATTGGTCAGACGTACAGTAGTCGATGAAGACCTTACTCTCCCTTGTTCCAGTAGGGCAGTAGAGGTTGTAGATCTCCTCGGAATCCCAACAGCACGACGGTGTGGTGGTGGTGGAGGTGGAGGTGGAGGATGAGAGATCTCTGCAGGGCTTCGCCTAAGCCGGAGCAAGATGGTAGATGAGAGAGAAGAGAGACGGCGAATAGGGTTAGGCGCCAAGGGACAAGGGGTGTGTGTGTATGTGGGAGGGTACGCCCCCACCCCTCCTTATATATGTGGGGGCGGCTGGCCAAGGGTTACCATCCCTAGCCGTGTCCCCCCAACTCGGTGACCAAGGGGAAGAGTTGGGACCTTTCCCTCCAAGTATTTCCTCTTACCAAAACTAGAGTTTGACTTTTTAAACTAGGATTTGACTATTCAAAATAGGGTTTGACCTTTTTACTAGTGTTGTCTGAATTGGCCCTTTCGGGTTTGGTGCGGATGGCTCCTAGGGAATGCCACTATCAAAGTGACCCCCTCCTGGTGTGGTGGAACCACTGGTGGTTCTTCTAGAACATTCTAGAAGTATCCAGTCAAAACACCAAAACTTTTCCGAACCCCAGAGAACCACTTTCCTTATATGAATCTTATTCTTCAGACCATTCCAAATATCCTCGTGATGTCTGATACGTCCAAAACGTATCTAATTTCTCGAACACTTTGCTATTGTTTCTTCTCTAAACTTGTGTGATTTGGATACAAATAACACGGATTGACGCTGTTTCAGCAGAATTACCTTGGTGTCTTGTTTTTGTGTAGAAAATCAACTATCAGGAAAAATCCCGGAAAATATGCCAAAACTATTTTTCACCAGAAGATCCACGGAGCTAGAAGGGGAGACAGAGGGGAGGCCTGGGGGGCAGACCCACCCTAGGCGCGGGCCCACTAACCCCGCGCCTGGGGGAGGTCTGGCCACCCCAGGCAGCTCCCGGCCTCCCTCCGCGCATATAAGTTGCCTTCTGACCTAAAAACTCAGGGGGTTCGATAGTTTTCCAGAAAGAGTTCCGCTTCGCCACCAATGAAACCAAGATTCGATCCGAAACTGTTACGCACCTGCGGGACAGAGAATTTGGAGAGGATCATCACCATCGTCATCACCAACGTATCTCCATCAACCACCGATGTTTCCCTCATCCATGAGTGAGTAATCACCCACTGTAGGCTTGGGGATGGTAGGGATTGGATGAGTTCTATCATGTAATCGAATAAGATTGTTAGGGCATAGTGCCTAGTTTCTCTTGTGCTATTTGACTTTGTTGCAACTTGTTGTGCTTAATGCTTGTCAGTAGGGCCCGAGTGCCATGATCTCAGATCTGAACTTATTATTGAATCATTATGATAGTATTGTTTGTGATCTTATCTGCAAGTTGTGTACACATATCATTGTCCGGATCCAAAGGCCCCAAAGTGACAATAATTGGGACAACCGGGGGGGGGAGTCTATGGTGTGAGGATCACATGTGTTCACGGAGTGTTAATGCTTTGCTCTGGTGCTCTATTAAAAGGAGCACCTTAATTGCCAGTAGTTCCCTAGAGGCCCCGCTGCCACGGGCTGGCTGGACACAAGATGTTGTGCAAGTTCTCATTGGGAGCACGTATGACTATATTTGGAACACATGCCTAGGATTGTTTTGTACTTGGATACTTGTTATTATTTATTTGTAATGCCCTAGTTATTGAAGTTACATGTTTAGACTCGTCCATGCAATGCCCGTCCATCCATCCCTATGCCTACCGCACTCGAATCCTACTGTTACCGTTACTGTTACTATTGCTCCTGTTTCACTGTTGATGTTACTACTTCTGTTGCTTTGCTGTTTCTACTGGTAAACTTCTGTGAGCAAGAACTATTTCCAGGTGTAGCTGAACTAACAACTCAGTTGTTAAGTCTTGCAAGTATTCTTTGGCTCCCCTTGTGTCGAATCAATAAATTGGTAATACTACCCACAAATACTGTTGCGATCCCCTATACTTGTGGGTCATCAAGAATATTTTTGTGACGCCGTTGCCGGGGAGTCTGGCCCACCTGGGCCCCTCCAGGCTGCCTCCTCAAAGCCACCTTCTTTATCTCTCTCGAAAAACACCGGAAAACTTGCTCAAGCTTGAGTTCTTGCTATTCTTGCTCGTGATTTTCGATCTCCTTGTTCAGCCCATCTCAAGTGCTGATTTTTGGAGGGATTGCTCCTTGGTATGTGCCTCCTCCACTTGTCCAATTAGATTTGTGATTGGTAGATTGTATCTTGAGTATTTTGCTGCTGTAGGTGACAGGTTGTTTGAGATTGCATGCTTGTTCTATGCTTAGAAACTTTGATTTGATGCATGTGTAGTCCTCTAGCAAGTTCCTATAGTAGTTGCTCATAATTTATCAACTTAGAAATCACTTGGTTTGATTGGTTGTCTAAAAATTTCAGAATAGGGAAGTCATGGACCACCACACCTTTGGTGACATTTTTGAGAGTGATGCACCTAGAAGGGCAAGGCTTCCAAGGTCATCCACCAGTTCTAGACCCTCATACAATGAGGATCTCATCACTCCGCGATTTGGTGACGAGGGAGATGAAGGGGATGCGCACCCCTCCACCTTTCCTTGTCAAACTTTCTTGCGAGCTGTTGGGATTCTTAATGATTTCATGGATTTGATTCAGAGGTCTGGTCTAACAAGTTTCATGCAGGATGAGAGTGCACAATATTCTTTACTTACTAAAAAATTTGTGGAGAGCTTCTCCTTTACCAATAGTTTGTTCAATCCTTCTGTGTCTTTCAGACTTTATGGCAGGGCTCATTCTATGACATTGAAGAAGTTTTGCAAAGCACTAGGACTTGGTACAACTGGGTCATCAAAGAAGATTACAGCTCTACCCGCTAATTTGTTGGAACTATATCGGGGAATAACTAATGATGATGACCGTAGAGCTCAACGAGGGAAGATAAAGAATATTCAACTTCCAGCCATCAGGTACTTTGCCTACTATCTTACCACCAATGTTATTGGTAGGGAGAACACTAGCAATATCTCCAACTATCAATTGGCCTTCCTAACTGCTGCGCTCTATGGTGAGGGTAAGTATAATCTTGGTTCCCTCATTGCTCATCGTTTAGCTGCTAAGGGACCCATTTATGGGGGAATTATTGCTACTCGTATCGCTGCTGCCTTGGACATTGTTGTTGATCCACATGATACAGTTTTGGTTCCTCTGAGGCTTGATCTTGTTGCCATGAAGGCGCACCACTTTGTCACCTCGAGCTCTACTCTTGAGAACTTGGTTTATAGAATGTTGTTTACTGACGGGGAAGAGAGAGAGAGATCCATCTACCCCAAACCACTTTGCTCAGTATTTCTCAGGGACCTTGGTCACGCACAAAGGCGGAGATGGATGACAAGCTGCGCTCTCTCAACTTCCACGGGCACTATCAGGAGGAAGCGCCCTCATATGACCCCGCAGTACACTACACAGGAGAGGCCTCGAGCTCGTACCAGGAGGAGGGAGCTTCCTCGACATACTATGGAGGTGCATCTACTTGGGCACCATGGGATTGAGCCCCACTTAGGCCAAAAGCCTAAGCTTGGGGGGAGGTACACCGACGTCATGCTCATCTATATATCATGTTCGGTCGGTTCTTTGTATATCCATTGTTTCTCTTTCTTTTTGGTTCTTGTTGCTTCTTTCTCAAAAACCCAAAAATACCAAAAATATTTTCGTTGTTTCTATTGGGTTGTTTCTTTGTTTCTTTGCTTTGGTTTGCTCTAAAAGAAAAATCCAAAAAGATTTTACTTTGTTTGGTTTGGTTTGCTTTTGTTTGGTTTTTCTTTGTTTGCTTGTTTCTAAAAAATCGAAAACACGAAAAATATTTGTTCTTCTTCTTTGGTTTTGTGAGTTCTTTGCAGGGTTCAGCCGTTCTCAGTGGATATTGGTTTTCATGTTAATTATTCAAGTCACACAAGTGAAGGGCAATAATGAAGATTAAGACAACTCAAGGTGTGGTAAGAGGCCGGTGACGAACTCTATTTGTTTCATTCTTGTACATATACTCATCATTGTGAGCATGCTTAGCCTGTTTGTGTAAGGTGTATGTCATTATGGATGCTCAGTAGTTCTTGCTTGTCTATGATTAGCTCCAGCTTGCTAATAGTTTGTAGCATGTCATATGAATGTTTGCTTGCATTGTTTTATTCATAATTTGGTATGACATGGTGGTATCCTCCTCTGATTGTTCATGTGAATCGACTTGGCACATGCTCACGCATGCATATGACTAATCAATTGTCAGTAAGCCTCGATGATTTTTTTGCCTCAGAGTTCTTGTATCACTTTCATGCCATAGTTAGTCCTGTTTTGTTGCAAGCATGATTATGACAGTTATTGCTCTCTCGTTCGTCGCTCCCTCTCTATTGCTAGCCTTCACTTGCACTGAGTATGTGCTCAACCTATACTTCCAACTCCCCAAAACCAATATTGCCAGTTGTGTCCACCATATCTACCTATTAGCATCATTTGCTACTTCAGTGCATATTCCATATGCCGTGTTTTCTTTCAAAATAAAATGTTTGTCTGTTTTGAGAAAGTTAGTTAGTAAAGCTCTTACGAACTTGATGGCACACTTTATTCCTTCCGCTTAATAATTCTGAACCATTGTGACTAGTCCATGAAAGTTTTATGCTTGCTTATTATATGCTGGGAGTCAGCAGAACCGTGCTGTCACGGGGAACGCTTTCAACACCTGTTGGATATCTCATCCATTTGATTCCTTGCTCTTTTTTTATGGATGTCGACGATGTGAAATAAAAGGTGAAGCTGTTAGTTCATGGAGTTTATACATTGTTTTAGAGAAACGCCTGGGCCGCTAGCCTAAGCCATGCCTAATCATGGTGGAAACTTGCAGCATCACTGTAATGAGCATCTATGAAGCATCCTCAATAAAAATCTATGCATATGGTAAATAAAAAGATTGCTAAGATGCTCATTGTCTGCTTGCCTTGTCATTTTGGTTATGGGAAAGCTCATGTACCATATGCAAGGTACCTGCATGGTTCTCGATGATATGCATGTATTTACAATGACAAGAACTTTCAGGTGACCAAAGTTGAGTAACATGCGGAGCGGCCCTAGTACTCAAGGGACTTGGGATTTCCAGTCTATGGTCTATCAAGCATATGATTCAGAGTGGACCTCACTTTCACCTTAACCACATGAAGATGCCTATGATAGGGGCAATGGGAGCTCAAAGCTAATGAGTACCTTCCTTTCAGCATTAGGAAGCCTTTCAAACCTTCACAAAACCATTTTCACAACTTTGTTGAGTCACCACTTATTCTATGAGCACCTTCTTGAGAGCATAGTTGTCATTCTTGTGTTTGTTCCAAAACTTGGTTAATTATGTCATGACTTGGATGCTTGTATCTCTGATATCTTTATATCTAGTCTTCACTTGAACTTCAGAGGTGCCTCAGCATCTATATTGTGCTCTTCAAACAAAGGCAAGCGAGATACCACTCTATCATATATTATTATGAGCATTGCAATGTTTCTTATGTTTATGTTTCATGCTACTTATTATTATTGAGTTGGTTCCTCTTCATAGCTTGCATTGACTATTGAGTAGACTTTGTTGCATACTCCTTATTATGAATTGTCTAAGCATCTACTCCTGTGCTGAGAATATTTACATCATATGAAGCAAAGTGTTCGTGAAAGTTCTTTTATCGCACTCAGTTTTCAACTGAATTGCTTGAGGACAAGCAATAAGCTAAGCTTGGGGGGAGTTGATACATCCAAAACGTATCTACTTTCTCTAACACTTTGCTATTGTTTCTTCTCTAAAGTTGTGTGATTTGGATACAACTAACACAGACTGGCGCTGTTTTCAGCAGAATTAGCTTGGGTGTCTTGTTTTTGTGTAGAAAATCAACTATCAGGAAAAATCCCGGAAAATATGCCAAAAACTATTTTTCACCAGAAGATCCACGGAGCCAGAAGGGGAGACAGAGAGGAGTCCTAGGGGGCCCAGACCCACCCTAGGCGCGGGCCCACTAACCCCACGCCTAGGGGAGGTCTGGCCACCCCAGGCAGCTCCTCGGCCTCCCTCCGCGCCTATAAGTTGCCTTCTGACCTAAAAACTCAGGGGGTTCGATAGTTTTCCTGAAAGAGTTCCGCTCCGCTGCCACCACCAGAAACCAAGATTCGGATCCAGAAACTCTGTTCTGGCACCCTGCCGGGACAGAGAATTTGGAGAGGATCATCACCATCGTCATCACCAACGTATCTCCATCAACCACCGATGTTTCCCTCATCCATGAGTGAGTAATCACCCACTGTAGGCTTGGGGATGGTAGGGATTGGATGAGTTCTATCATGTAATCGAATAAGATTGTTAGGGCATAGTGCCTAGTTTCTCTTGTGCTATTTGACTTTGTTGCAACTTGTTGTGCTTAATGCTTGTCAGTAGGGCCCGAGTGCCATGATCTCAGATCTGAACTTATTATTGAATCATTATGATAGTATTGTTTGTGATCTTATCTGCAAGTTGTGTACACATATCATTGTCTGGATCCAAAGGCCCCAAAGTGACAATAATTGGGACAACCGGGGGGGAGGCTATGGTGTGAGGATCACATGTTTTCACGGAGTGTTAATGCTTTGCTCTGGTGCTCTATTAAAAGGAGCACCTTAATTGCCAGTAGTTCCCTAGAGGCCATTTGCCACGGGCTGCCGGATGTAAGATGTTGTGCAAGTTCTCATTGGGAGCACGTATGACTATATTTGGAACACATGCCTAGGATTGGATGCTTGTTATTATTTATCTGCAATTCCCTAGTTCTTGAAGTTACATGCTTAGACTCGTCCATGCAACGCCCGTCCATCCATCCGTATGCCTACCGCAATCGAATCCTACTGTTACCGTTCCTGTTACTATTGCTCCTGTTTCACTATTATTGTTACTGCTGTTGTTGCTTTGTTGTTGCTACTGATAAACTTCTGTGAGCAAGAACTATTTCCAGGTGCAGCTGAACTGACAACTTAGTTGTTAAGGCTTGCAAGTATTCTTTGGCTCCCCTTGTGTCGAATCAATAAATTGGGTAATACTACCCGCGAAGACTGTTGCGATCCCCTATACTTGTGGGTCATCAATGTCCTGGATCCAATCCGAGACTCCAAACAACGTTCTGTATCCAACTCATATTCCATATCTACTTAAACATCATCGAATCCTTAAGTGTGTCTCCCTACGGTTCGTGAACTATGCAGACATGATCGAGACACTTCTCCGATCAATAACCAATAGAGGGATCTCGAAATCCATATGGCTCCCACACAACAATGACTTCGTGATTGAATGAATGATGACTGCAAGTGCACAGATCGTTTGTAGCTAGTTTCGAAATAAAGATATTGATCCCATAGGGAGCCGGAGTCTGAAGTCTAATAACTCTTGAAATAAATACTTAAAATAGAAATGCTAAATAAAGTTCTAAGTGACAAGATAAAATGCTAGTATTGTGTAGAAAGGTGTTTTTGGGTTTTTGGTATAAGAGAATAATGAGTAAAGTAAACAAAACTGAATACAAAAAGTAAGTATCGTGAATGTAAAAGAGATTTGAACCTTCAGTGGGGAAAAGCGTTCTCGGGGATTAGCGGATACACCACTAGCATTATAAAGGGCTAAGGTAAAGATTATTATCATGAACATTCTCAATTATGTATGTGTGGGAGGAAATCCATATTTGGACAAATAGGCAGAAACCACTGCTCACATCATCCTCATAACCACAAAAGACAACAATCAACATCAATTGAATTACTACCCTATTAAGGGACTTAATCCCGTATGACGTATCCCATGGCATGGATAGTGTTTCGTGAGTTTCCTCGATTCCCAAGTTGATACGATAAGGAGTGCCAACAAATTTATAATCATTGTAAGTGCTAACACACCACCGTCTACCAACAAGTAGTTCCCTCCATCAAGTCCCCACAAGAGGCAAATGTTGAGAGGTCGACTTATCCCAACATCAAGATGAAGACAATCTAACACATGGTAACAGCGATGAATATCATAATAAACTTTATCTTATTTCAATCTCATGCTAGGGTTTCTCCATATCCCCAAGAAACAATGATCTACTCAGACATGGAGGAAATCAACATCATGGCAAAAGTAATGGAATCTATCATAGATGAATAGTACTTGTATAAATCCACAACGAGTATGAAAATTACAACAAGATCTAGACAAGATGTAGATGGGATGGATGGAGATGGTGGTGATGCAGCGGTTCATGATGAAGATCGATGCCTTAGCCTCCTTGATCTGCGTAGGGCGAACATGGATCCCGGTGGATGAGTTCCCCCTCCAGATGCCTTCCGGAGGTGAGGTTTCGGCGATTTCTGGGTGTTCTGTATGTCGTCTCTCTGATCCAGTTGCACGGGGTGAAACTATTTGAGGAGGAGGTATCGGTGCCAACTATACGGCCGGAATATTTATTCTCGTCGTATAGTTGGTCGTTAAAACTTTTGTATCCTCCAATTTCTTCGGGTTTTATTTTGGTGTTATTAATATTTAACAAATAAGCAATTTACGTTGTTTTTGGCTCCTTTTCACTCCAATATAACTGGTCCAAAAATTGTGTCCATTGTATCCATCATCTGATCTGATCCTAGTGAAAATAAACATAAAAGGTGCGCGCGAACACTGTAAAATACCAAGATCCTACCACTACAATGTGAAATAATAATATAAAATATGATGCAAATATTCACTCATAAACTTCCCCAAGCTTAGAATCTTGCTCGTCCCGAGCAAGTTTAGCTTAATGGATGTGATCCTCATATTCACGAAGCCGAGTCAATAAAATAAATGAGGCAGTTGCAGCATGTGTTTATCATTTAGGATGCATAGAAATAAGTTTATGAATAGTAACTTACTCGAACCATCCGAATAATATTAGCAGGCTTCCACACCTTAGCAATTAACGGTTCACAAAAGATTACTCTCGACATAATGTATAAGTATTCGGTTCAACCGAATGAGTTAGTGAGGTAGTCCCAAGTGATTTAGGATTAACATATTCACTTGGGATTTCAAAATCTCAAACGTCTCTTTGTCTTACTACAATATAGTGGTATATGCCTATTTGCTCTTTGCACATTCGCTCTTTTTCTTTATTTTCTTATTTTTATATATATTTGTGCTCACACTTTTGTTTAAGTGATGTGTAAAGGAGCTAGCCATACATTCCACTTCATGTAGGAGTCCAAAGTTTAGCAATCTCAATTACCAAATTCCAAATATATATGAAGCATCATTATAACTTGAATATTCTGAAGGGAATATGCCCTGAGAGGCAATAATAAAGTGTTTATTATGTGTATTACAAGTATATGATAGATGTTTATTTTGCATGCTATAATTGTATTGATACGGAAACGTTAATACATGTGTGTTTAATAAACAAACAGAAAGTTCCTAGTTATGCCTCTCTCATAAACTAGCTCGTTGATTAACAAGATGATCAAGGTTTCGATCATGGACATTGGATGTTGTTAATAACGGATCACAACATTAGTGTAATGGTGTGATGGACATTCATCCAAGTATAGCATTACGATCAAAGTCATTGAGTTTATATTGCTATAACAACTTAAGTGATCCTAATCCTTAGACCATGAGATCATGTCAATCACTAACACCTAAGAGTTTCTTGATAACATCAAACGTCACACCGTAACAGGTGATTATAAAGATGGATTCAACTAATAAAGTGTTATGTTGAGGCTCATGGATCGAGAGTGGAATTTGTTCATCCCAATGACGGATAGATATACTGGGCTGGCCCTCTCGGTGATATCACACCGATTAGCTTGCAAGTGATTTGATCACTAGAATGTTATATCACAGGAACGAGAAAAGAGTGCATGTCGGTAACGAGATCAAACTAGGTGGAGATACCGATGATCGAATCTCGGACATGTAATATATCGTGAAACAAAGGGATTAAGATACTAGCGTAAAAGGTTCCGACGATCACAAGAAAGTCATCGTTGAATGTGTGGGAGTCAGTATGGGTCTCCAGATCCCGCTTCTGATTATTGATCCGAGAGGGGTATCGATCATGTCCGCATTATTCACGAACCGTAGGGTGACACACTTAAGAGACACCGACATCCAATTGGAGCAAATGTTTCATGCCGAAAGAATGAACAAGCGCAGGAATTTATTTCACTAGATACCGAAACAGGTTTTCGGGTGAAATTGCATAAAGTGGTTATGCATGTGAAATAGAATTCTAGCAAGGGGTTATTTGTGAATGTTTGTCATTAAAGTAATTGACAAATTCTGAATAAAATAAAAGAGTTTTATTTAATGAGAGTTTGCATTAAATTTGGTGGAAATTTAATGGGAATTTGAGTGGACTTTTGAGTGGAGGAATTTAAAGGAGATTTGTGAGTGGAGTGTCCACCCACATGAAGAGGGAGGGCAAGGGGCAGCCCCCATGCCACCCCTTGGGGTTCCCTCCTCCTATAAAAGGAGCCCTCCTCGGTTGTCTCACACCTCCTCGTGAAGGATCTCTCCCCTCTAGAATTTATCCCCATGGTCTCGGACTAGCGAGATACATGTTCCCGGTGGCTATTCGGCAAGAAAGAGTTGTGCTTCCGCATCGCTGGAGCGAGGAGGCGGAGGTTGCTTGGTGCCTCGAACGTGTGCGAGCACGGATGCGCGCTGATTTGCGCTAGGACTTCCTCTCGATCTTGAGATCGGCAAGAGATCGTCTACATCAACCACGAGTTGAACTCGTTAAGCTTTGTCGGTCTTCAAGGGTATGTTCTCTACGGATATACATCCGCCCGTTGTTTGTATCTAGTAGATAGATCTTGGTATATAGTTCACATCGTAGGAAAATTTTTGTTTTCTATGTCGCGAACCCTACAAAGGGTATCGAGCCGGATTTATGCGTAGATACTTTACACGGTAGTACACATATGAGTATGTGGCGATGATGATCATGTTGTTGCTCCTTTGTTGTAATTTTGGATATTGGTGGCATAGTGGGATGAAGCGGCCCGACAAACTTTACATGTCCTCACATGAGACCTGTTCCACGCTTGACATGCAACTAGTTTGCATAAGTGGCTAGCGGTGTCATCTCTCCTACTATAGTCAATATCTATTTTGCAAGCGAGTTGTCAACAATTTTATTATCCTCGTTAGGTTCATGTTCGTAGGTAAGAATGGTTCTATCTCGAAAGCCCTAAGCCACGTAAAACTTGCAATGGATAAATTAGAGGCGTCTAGTTTAGATTGTTGCTAGGCTAGTGTTATGATATGGTAGTGTTGTAAGTAGAAGTATGAGATGATACTCTTACAACACACATAGCGTAAAATCCATAGACCTTGGATTTACACATATAGGTATGATAGTGATCATACCACGATGCACATGATAGAGATCATCTCAAGGGAACCATATCATTTCACTAATAAACATATGATGTTTGATAGCATCTTATATTGCTTGTTTAGCGCTTTGTTAGCATAATAAGATGATCCTCATTTAAATATCAAGATAAGAATGTGTTCTTCCTTTAGTATGCACCGATTATGTTTTCGCGCTCCAAGACATCACGTGATGATCGGGTGTTCTTGGATCCACGACCATATTTCGGTGTAAAACAGTTACACGCCGAATACTAAGGTTCTAACTTGGCGAGCCTAGCATGTACAGACATGGCCTCGGAACATGGACCGAAAGGTTAAGCATGAGTCATATAGTTGATATGATGCCCATTTGATGCTCGCCTTTGAAGCTATACCGACTCACGTGATTATCAGACTTGGTGTAGTGGATTTGGTTCATGTAATCACCAAAAAGGCACGAGGGATGTCGTTTTTGAGTGGGAGTTCATTCGTAATATAGATTAGTTGAACTCAATCTATCATACACTTAGTCTAAACTTTACAAATTTTGTTTTAGATGGCACCACCTGCTTTTAATTTCAATGTGTTCATGGAGAAAGAGAAACTAGCAACGAACGATAGCAACTTTACCGAATGGGCCATGAATTTGAGGATTCTCCTCTCTGCTACACAAAAGCAATATGTTCTAGAAGCGCCGTTAGGCCCCCCACCTTTAGATGATGCCCCTAACGAGGAGAAGAATGTCTATCTGACTCGTCAGGAGGACCACAACTTAGTTCATTACGGCATATTGTATGGGATAGAGACGGAACTTCGAAAGCGTTTCGAAAACGGCAATGCATTTGATACAATGTGTGAGTTGAAAATGATTTTCGACACACATGCTGCTGTAGAGAGCTACAACGCTTCAGAAAAGTTCTTTAGCTGCATGATGGAAGAGCACAACTCCGTTAGTGAGCATGTACTCAAGATGTCGGGTTACGCCGATAAGCTTGTGTCCTTGGGAATATCGATTCCCATTGACTTAGGCATCCATCGTGTTCTCAGCCTCGCCACCTAGCTATAAGAGCTTCGTGATGAACTATAATATGCAAGGCATGAAGAAGTCTCTCCCGAGCTTCACAATGCTTAAAACTGCAAGTGGAGATCAAAAGGAACATCAAGTGTTGATGATCAATAGGAACACCGGTTTCAAGAAAGAAAAGAAGGAAACGGAAGGAAGTAAGGCGGCAAGCCTGTCGCTACCGAAAAGAAACCCCGAGTTGGACCTAAGTCCGATTCCGAAAGTGCTACTATTGTAAGGGGATCGCCATCGAAGCTTAATCGCCCAAGTATCCGCCGACAAGAAGGCCGCAAGGCAAACAAAGGTATATATGATATACATGTTATTGATGTGTACTTGACTAGTGCTCGCAATAGCACCGGGTATTTGATACCGTTCGCTTGCTAATATTTGTAACTCGAATCAGGGGCTGCGGAACAAGCGACCGCTAGGAAGGGGTGAGGTCAAGATGCGTGTCGGCAATGGATCAAGCGTTGATGTGATCGCCGTCGGAACGTTGCCTCTCCACTTGCCGTCGGGATTAGTTATAAACTTGAATAAATGTTATCTGGTGCTGACCGAGCATGAACATTGTATTTGGATCGTGTTTGATGCGAAGTGGTTATTCATTTAAATCCGAGAACAATGGTTGTTCCATTTATATGAATGAAATCTTTTATGGTCATGCACCGATGATGAATGGTTTATTTCTATTAGATCTCGATGATAATGTTACACATATTCATAATGTTGATGCTAAAAGGATTAAACTTAATGATGATCTATCCGCATATATGTGGTAATCGCCGTCTAGGTCATATTGGCGTTAAACGCATGAAGAAGCTCCATTCGGATGGACTTTTGGAATCACTTGATTATGAATCATTTGATACATGTGAGCCATGCCTTATGGTCAAGATGACTAGAACGCCGCTTTTCCGTTCAATGGAGCAGGCGATGATTTATTGGAAATCATACATTACGATGTATGTGGTCCAATGAGTGTGTCGGCCGAGGTGGATATCGTTATTTTGTTACTTTCACGGATGATTTGAGTAGATACGGTTATATTTACTTGATGAAACACAAGTCCGAAACCTTTGAAAAGTTCAAGGAATTTCAGAATGAAGTGGAAAATCATCGTAATAGAAAGATCAAATTTCTACGGTCTGACCGTGGAGGTGAGTATCTAAGTTACGAGTTTAGCACTCACATGAAAGAGTGTGGAATTGTTTCACAACTCACACCTTCCGAACACCACAAATGAAATGGTGTGTCGGAATGTAATCGTACTTTATTAGATATGGTTCGATCTATGATGTCTCCGACGGACTTGCCGTTGTCATTTTGGGGTTATGCACTAGAAACTGCGCTGCATTCAATTTAAATCTGGCACCATCTAAATCCGTTGAAAAGACACCGTATGAATTGTGGTTTGGAAACAAACCTAAGCTGTCATTTCTTAAAGTTTGGGGATGCGATGTTTATGTGAAGAAACCTCAACCGGATAAACTCGAACCCAAAGCGGAAAAATGCGTCTTCATAGGATACCCTAAAGAAACTATTGGGTATTCCTTCTATCACAGATCCGAAGGCAAGGTTTTTGTTGCCAAGAATGGATCCTTTCTAGAGAAAGAGTTTCTTGCAAAAGGTGTGAGTAGTCGGAAGGTAGAACTCGAAGAGGTTGTGGAACCTTCTCTTCAAAGTATGGCGAGTAGCGCAGCGCCGGAAGTTGTTCCGGAGTTGTCTCCACCTGTTGAAGAGGGAACTAATGATAATGATCATGAAACTCCGAAAGAGAGTACTACCGAACCTCGCAGGTCAAACAGGACGTGTGCAACTCCCGAGCTGTACGGAAATCCTGTCATGAATTTCATGGTTGATGAAAATGATGACCCTGCGACGTATGAAGAAGCGATGATGAGCCCGGATTCCAACAAATGGTTAGAAGCCATGAAATCCGAGATGGAATCCATGTATGAAAATCAAGTTTGGAACTTGGTGGAATTACTTCACGACCGAAAGGCCGTGGAGAACAAATGGATTTTCAAAAGGAAAACTGATGCTGATGGTAATGTGACCGTCTATAAAGCTCGAATTCTCGCAAAGGGGTTTCGACAAATTCAAGGAGTTGACTACGATGAGACTTTCTCTCCCGTAGCAATGCTAAAGTCAGTTAGGATTATGTTAGCAATTGCTGCATATTTCGATTATGAGATATGGTAGATGGATGTCAAAACCACGTTTCTCAATGGTAATATTGAAGAAGAGTTGTATATGATACAACCAAAGGGTTTTGTCGATCCTAAGGATGCTAACAAGGTGTGCAAGCTTCAGCGATCCATCTATGGATTGAAGCAAGCATCACGAAGTTGGAATCTCCGCTTTGATGAGGTGATCAAAGAGTTTGGATTTGTCCAAACTTATGGAGAAGCTTGTATTTACAAGAAAGTGAGTGGGAGCAATGTGGCATTTCTGATATTATATGTGGATGACATATTATTGATCGAATGATATAGATCTTTAAACAGTTGTTAAAAGTTATCTAAACAAAGAAATTTTCAATGAAGGACCTAGGTGAAGCGCCATACATATTAGGCATAAAGATCTATAGAGATAGATCTAGGCGCCTAATAGGGCTATCACAAAGTACATACCTTGATAAGATTTTAAAGAAGTTTAAAATGGACGGAAGTAAGAAGGGGTTCTTACCTATGTTGCAAGGCAAGACATTGAGTAAGACTCAAAGTCCGGCTTCGGCGGAAGAAAGAGAGATAATGGACAAAGTCCCCTATGCTTCAGCCATAGGCTCTATAATGTACTCCATGCTATGTACAAGACCGGATGTGGCACATGCTATTAGTTTGACTAGTAGGTACCAATCGGATCCAGGTTCGGAACACTGGATAGCGGTCAAGAATATCCTTAAGTACTTACGAAGAACTAAGGATATGTTTCTTGTATACGGAGGTGAAGAAGAGCTCGTCGCTAAGTGTTATGTCGACGCTTAGTTGACGCGATCCGGATGACTCTAAGTCTCAATCCGGATACGTATTTCTCATGAATGGCGGAGCGTTAGTTGGAGGAGCTCCAAACAACCTGTGGTAGCGGATCAACAACGAGGCCGAATATGTTGCCGCTTGAGCGGCTCAGAAGCGCTTTGGATGAAGGAGTTCATATCCGAACTAGGAGTGGTGGCAAACGCGTTGGACCCAATGGTGATCTATTGTGACAACAATGGTGCCATTGCCAATGCCAAAGAGCCAAGGTCTCACAAGCATTCCAAGCATATTAAGCGCGGTTTCACTCCATCCGCGAGCATGTCAAGGATATAGATATAAAGATTTGTAAAGTACATACGGATCTCAATGTAGCAGATCCGTTGACTAAAACTCTCCCTAGAGCAAAACATGATCAACACCAGAACTCAATGGGTGTTAGATTTATCACTATGTAACTAGATTATTGTCTCTAGTGCAAGTGGGAGACTGAAGGGAATATGCCCTGAGAGGCAATAATAAAGTGTTTATTATGTGTATTCCAAGTATATGGTAGATGTTTATTTTGCATGCTATAATTGTATTGATACGGAAACGTTAATACATGTGTGTTTAATAAACAAACAGAAAGTTCCTAGTTATGCCTCTCATAAACTAGCTCGTTGATTAACAAGATGATCAAGGTTTCCTGATCATGGACATTGGATGTTGTTAATAACGGGATCACAACATTAGTGTAATGGTGTGATGAACATTCATCCGAAGTATAGCATTACGATCAAATTCATTGAGTTTATATTGCTATAACAACTTACGAAGTGATCCTAATCCTTAGACCATGATATCATGTCAATCACTAACACCGGAAGAGTTTCTTGATAACATCAAACGTCACACCGTAACAGGGTGATTATAAAGATGGATTCAGAACTAATAAAGTGTTATGTTGAGGCTCATGGATCGAGAGTGGAATTTGTTCATCCCGATGAAGGATAGATATACTCTGGGCCCTCTCGGTGATATCACATTGATTAGCTTGCAAGCAAGTGATTTGATCACTAGAATGTTATATCACAGGAACGAGAAAAGAGTGCATGTCGGTAACGAGATCAAACTAGGTATGGAGATACCGATGATCGAATCTCGGACATGTAATATATCATGAAACAAAGGTATTAAGATACTAGCGTAAAAGGTTCCGACGATCACAAGAAAGTCATCGTTGAATGTGTGGGAGTCAGTATGGGTCTCCAGATCCCGCTTCTGATTATTGATCCGAGAGGGGTCTCGATCATGTCCGCATTATTCACAAACCGTAGGGTGACACACTTAAGAGACACCGACATCCAATTGGAGCAAATATTTCATGCCGAAAGAATGAACAAGCGCAGGAATTTATTTCACTAGATACCGAAACAAGTTTTCGGGTGAAATTGCATAAAGTGGTTATGCATGTGAAATAGAATTCTAGCAAGGGGTTATTTGTGAATGTTTGTCATTAAAGTAATTGACAAAATTCTGAATAAAATAAAAGAGTTTTATTTAATGAGAGTTTGCATTAAATTTGGTGGAAATTTAATGGGAATTTGAGTGGACTTTTGAGTGGAGGGAATTTAAAGGAGATTTGTGAGTGGAGTGTCCACCCACATGAAGAGGGAGGGCAGGCAGCCCCATGCGCTGCCACCCCTTGGGGTTCCCCCCCTCCTCCTATAAAAGGAGTCCCCCTCCTCACTTGTCTCACACACCTCATCGTGAAGGATCTCTCTCCCCCTCTAGAATTTATCCCCCATGGTCTCGGACTAGCGAGATACATGTTCCCGGTGGCTATTCGGCAAGAAAGAGTTGTGCTTCCGCTGCATCGCTGGAGCGAGGAGGCGGAGGTTGCTCGGTGCCTCGAACGTGTGTGCGAGCATGGATGCGCTGCTGATTTGCGGCGCTAGGACTTCCTCTCGATCTTGAGATCGGCAAGAGATCGTCTACATCAACCACGAGTTGAACTCGTTAAGATTTGTCGGTCTTCAAGTGTATGTTCTCTACGGATATACATCCGCCCGTTGTTTGTATCTAGTAGATAGATCTTGGTATATAGTTCACATCGTAGGAAAATTTTTGTTTTCTATGCTGCGAACCCTACATATTCTACCTCAACTTGTTCTCATTCTATTTGATAGCACCTTTTGATTTCTCCTTGTTTAAGTTTTTTATTTTCATCTTAACTAATTAAATAATTTATTCTTTTTGTAAATCAAACCATTGACCTACAACATATTGATCAAATTATCTTTGTATGTTCCGTTAATACCAATGGTGTGGAAGACTTCTATTGCTATCATCAAGTGCAAGTGAAATTATAATCAAGCCATTCATATATCTGTAACATCCCAAATTTCATCAAATGAGAAGTCATATCATTGCATTCATATCATCATAGCATGATTGTATTGCACTAAAATTTTCAAACCAAAACCCTATTTGAAACCATATTTAAACCCCACTTTATATTTCATATATGGGGCATGGTTTTATTTTATTTCCAAAAGACCAAAGTGTTTTTGAGTGAACAGGTGTGTTGGGTACACTTTTGAAAGCTAGGATCACAGTACAAATTTTGGTGAAGGTTTTGAATGCAAATAGATATGAAATTGAGTTTCAAAATCATTCCTGAAAATCAAATTAGAAAAGAAAAGGTTAAAGGAAAAAAATAAAACCCGCGCTGCCAAATTGGCCCCGATCCACATTCGGCCCAATAGCCCACCCGGGGTTTTCCCCTTCTCCCTCTCTCACCCGCGCGAGCCATACCTCACACTCGCTGACCACTGGGCCCAGTGCCACCTCACCTTCATCCCCAAAATCCCGCGCCCGCATACGACGCCGTCGCCGCCCGTTTCTCCCCTTCACTGCTGCAAATGAATTCGATTAATTGGCATTGATTCGCAGCGTGATGGCCGCCCCTGCTTCGGCTACTTAAGAACCACCTCGCCACGGTCATTTCCCTTCACCTAGCCCCCCACTTAGCGCCCCCAGGCTGCCAGTATTCAAGCTTGCATTGCCGTTGCCCGACGAACGATGGCGAGCGATTCCGGTGAGTTCCGTCCACCCTGTGCCCTCTGGTTCACCCTGTCCTACTTGCCAACCTCTTGCGCATCTAACCGTTCCCCTGGTTCTTCCTATATTGCCCTAGGTCACCCTCCCCGTTAACCTCCGTGAGCACCCGAGGCGCCGCTCGACTCCGACGAGCCATTCCGGTGAGACCAATGTTCCCCTTGACCTCTAATTCAAACGAGTAGGTTTGCCTATGTCTTGCACATCTACTCATGCTTGCCGTTTGTTCCTGTGCGCACCATGTCGTCGCCTCCATCGCCGTTTGCGAAAGCCCGATGTCAGCAGCAACTCAGACGAGCTCCTACGCCTACGTCCGTGCGCCCCTGTCCAAACCAACTGCACCTTGAGCTTCCTCGCGTCCGTGCAAACCTGGTAAGCCTCGCCACCCTACCCTTTACCCCCTAGCTCTGCCAAAACGTCACTGGTAGTAGCACCGCCGCCAGCGCCATTAGCGCCGCTCACTTTTGATTGCTTGATCCAGAGCCGTAGGATTTAGATCCAACGTCGTAGATAGATCACTTAAACGAAACGCTATCATTATATCTGGACCAAAGGATCTAACTTAGATCTAACGGCCCATGCGCGTGATCTGCGCGAAGCGGTACGGGCCAATCAGACACGGCCACGTGTCTGTGTTTTTTATTTAAAATTTGTTTTTAGATCTATTAGCTTTTCAAACTTGTAAAATTCATATCTTTTGATCTGTTTGTCCAAAAATTGCAAATAATATATCAATGGATTCAGAAAATTAAGCCCTACACTTCTATGGCATTTTTTAGTATTTTGCTTCTGAAAAAACAGGATTATTTGCACAACCAAATTATAGGCTTATTTTACTATATAAAATGTTTAGAAAATTGTTTTAAAGCAAATTTGAGTTTGTTTAGACTTTAGATAGTTTGCTTTGTTTTTAGTACTATTTGGTTTGACTTGTTTAGTGTAGAAAACCATTTCATTGCATTTCCATGCATTCATATATATTTTTATTTGAATATTTGAATGTGAATTTGGTGTTATGATTTTATGTGTAGATTTTGGTGATAGTGGTGATTGTGATTGTGAGGACTGTTGCTACTCTCCTAGCTACCAAGGCAAGTGATGCTTCATACTTTTGTCCCATTATTTTTACTATGCACTAGTGATATTTTGAGTAGGACTTGCATGGAGTTTTTCTAAGTATCTATGCTATACTATGCCTTGGGAAATCTTAGTAGATGATGTCTTAGTAGAATTTTCCCTAAGTTAAGATTCTTGATACAAGTATGCTTAGCCTAGCTAGTAGAATACAAGGGTGGATTATTCATGCATGAAATATTGTTAAGTCGTTTTTAATTAATAAAACAACTAAGTGAATGAATCACCTGGGTGGAATGGTATGACTGGTTTATGTTGAGTGGTCTATGGCTGGTTTATGGCTGGTTTATGTTCACTTGTGTATCACACTTCTGGATTGCCACCCAGGAACAAAGGGATTTGATATGTTTAGTGTTGAGAAGCTTCTAGTGCAACCACATGGCATATGGGCTCTGCCTTGACCAACTAGGTTGCAAGAACTTAGACAGATGGACAGTTGGTGGTAGGGTTGATAGGATGGAACACGTGCATGGTGGACTAAGGGAATGCTTCTGAAAAGTCTCGTCTTGATGCATGTCAAGTCTTGTGGGACAAGTGCACCACCTCTCGAGAGGGTAAAACCTAAGTACTTGGCCGTGTCCCCGGCACAATTTGAGCATAAAAGACATTGAAGCAATCAAGGATCTCCACATCCCAATTTCTCTAAGTTAAAAACTTGTGGTTGAACAAGGGTAAAGGTTCACCAATGTCTATTGGTGGTTCCTTGGGTGTTTTTGACAAAACAAAAACTTAGTGTTTTCAACTAATAAGTCAAAACCTTATTTTAAGCAAAGCAAGCCTAAGCTACACTTAGCCAAATTCATATAGATGATAGATACTACTACTCTACTATGGTATCACTTGCCAATACAATTCCAAATGTATTGACCCACTGTGGCTATAACTTATGATGTTCCAGGTTACTCTGATGGAGACTAGGGTTGTGAGTCTACACTCAACATGTTTGCCTGTGGCACATGAAGATGAAGACTTCTAGTTATTTACTTTATGTTATGAACTCTATGTACTAGCCTTGGGCTATTGAGTTGTAAATACTATGTTATCTTTGGAATGACGATGTGATAACGACCTTTGCATCTATGTACATTATCTTAAACTGTGGATGCTAGCATTTGATCCAGGGACTAGCATTTCAATCACAGGGGTCTTTACCTTTAAAAGGTGGGGTCTTACAATATCCAATAAGACAAACTCAAACTCAATAATGCTCCATATATTATAATAAACTTATAATTTCATAAAAGGGATCGGCTATTCCTGAAGGGAATTCTAATGAGGCAAACTTTATTTATGAGCTCGAACTAATGCAAAACTAGAATAGTAATAAAAACTTATAAGATAGATTACAAGGTCTTAAAGATATCCCCAAGCTTGGAATCAAGCCAGGCGGGATCAAATAATCCCTCGTGATTATTTGATACCGTGATTTATTCGCAGATCACTATGGCGCCATGGCGTGTAGCACCACGATGCATAGCTTCTTGTTGGTGTCCTCTAGAGCAGTGATGTGGCTGTAGCACCTACGCAAATCAGATTGCAAGGTATCCACCCTATCTGCAACTTTAGTCACCAATGGGAGAAGATCATCCTTCTTCTCTATCTCCTTGAGGCAGTGAAGGACTTCAATGCGATGGAGTAGCTCCTACTTGTGATATATCTCTAGTGGCCGCACGTGATCCTTTGTCCTGGGGACAACTTCTTCTTCCTCATCCATTATTGATGGATCGGGGAAGTAGAAAGTATTCCTCCACTCTTGAGGCTTCACCCTCATACGAGCGCCGGTGGTAGGCCTCGAGCGGGGTAACGCCGATTCCTTGCTAGCACCTGCACCAATGTTAGGTATTTCCTTACACTTGTGCGGCCCGGGGTCCGTGTTGATGAACTTGACCATCTCCACACGCCCTTTTCCATGCGTCTTGTGGCCTTCCCTCTCTTCTTGTGTTCTCTTCATCGCCACCTAGTCGATCTCCAGGGGATCATAGACGTCGCGACAGACATAAACATTGCTCTAGCCTTCATCGGATCGCTGTTGTAGAATCTTGGCTCGACGTACTCTTTGTACCTTGGGCTAAACCTCTCGACCTCCTCATTGTCGTCCTCCATAGACGGGTTGCTAGAAAGGTCCCTAGGAGCAATGAGCACCAAGGGGTTTCCACGGCCTGGGACGGGATATCGTATGGCTAGATTTTTTCCTGGTGATTCTAATTAGAGAGAGAGGCACAATGGCAATATATAAGAGGGGTCAAGGGTCGGTAAAACTCGTGAGAAACACCAAATTCATGACCAAGAAAAGAATCCGAAAATAATAGGAAAAGAAATCACGATTTTGGAGGAGTCCTGCTGCGTAACGACCAACTATACGGTCGCGGCCCGTATAGCTCCGGCTGTATAGTTGGTTCCGGGCAGGTACTTCCAAAAATCTCAAGTCCAGGCCGTTATCGACTAGGAATCGATAAAACGTTTTTTTAGATGAATATAAATAATAACGAAAAAGGGTTAATGGTATAGAAGCTTTAACGACCAACTATACAAAATGAGATTTTTCTCCGGCCGTATAGTTGTGCCCTTATAGATAATGAACATCGAAAAATATTTCGCAAGGGGGATATAGTACCTTTAACGACCAACTATACGGCGGGAGATTTTTCTCCGGCCGTATAGTTGGGCCCGTATAGTTACAAAAACCCCTAAAAAACTTCAGAAAAACAAGAGGAATTCAAAGGAAAAAATATAAGTAAAAACTGTGAAAGCAAATCACTTATTAGAGTAAGAGAACTTACCTTGCACTTACCGTCTATTTATTCGGGGGTGACAAGATCCTCCAACAATAATGATTTCTTCTCTTTTGGTGGGATTAACCTTAGTTCGTCTAATAATTCTCGTAAACAAAAATCACCAGGACTAAAGTCCATCTCAATAAGATTAGTATCTTGCTGGGCAAATATATATGTTGCATCCACTACCTTTGCTTCTTGTCTCTGCATAATCTACAACTCAAATTCTTGAAGTAAAAGGATCCAACGGCTTAGTTTTGGCTTATGAATCTTCCTATCGAGGATTTCTATTAAACCATCATGATCCGTATGTACTCTTACTTTTGCATCAACTATATAAGAATGAAATTTATCGCAAGAGAAAATGCAGTAAAGAGTTTGACATGGTTATACCCCACGGGTACACAACATTGGCATACCTAGTCCAGCCAAAGGAAGGCACATGACAAAGATACGTGGCATGTGGATATTTCGGGTGGCCCAAGCCCACGACGCCTTCGGATCCTTGGAGAACAAGACTAGAGTAGATATAATTTCAAAGGGGACAACCCTAATATGTAACCGACTCGAGCTATGCCCGTGACCTTCCTATCTATATAAAGTCTAGGAGGGCACGGCGAGGAGGGCCTCAACTCATCTCATACGCACCTCACACCAGATTGCATCTGCGCACCCCTGTAACCTTCGGTTCCGCCGTAATCAAGAGCAGATAAGCAGGAGTAGGGTTTTCCCTCCGAGGGCCTGAACCTGGGTAAACCTCGTGTCCCCGCGTTGGTTGTTTTCTAACCGTTCCGTGATCTCCAGCATCCCCATCTTCTCCAAAACCCAAGTCCGTAACAATGGGCATTGACGAGTCGAAACGTCGTCAATTAGTGCCGTCTGTGGGAACTCGGGACGCTGATTGTGCGATCGTGACGGTCCCATCTGGAACGATCTACAACTCATCGGCGATGGAGAGTCATCTCCTCTTTCGCACCTTCGACTTCACCGCCCACTCACCAGCCACCATGAGGGATTTTGATCCCATCGGTAACCGGCTCGAGATTCTGTTTGGGAGCTTATGCTTTCAAGTGGGGCAGACTGGCACCCTCCGCCTCCCAGAACGGGTGCCACCACCATCCATCAGGCCCGCGTCGTGGGTCCCACCCATGGGCGTGTTACACACGTCGACACTAACAGATGAGTCATATGACAGCAGCTACTGCAACTCAGATCTATGTGCCCCCCTCAGATGAAGGAACCTACGGTTCTGGATCCAAAAGCTGCGGCAGCAGCGACCCAATCCGCGGGCGTTACCAATGCGTCGTGGTCATTCAGGGCGAATCGGAACTTCCACCAGGTACGAGTGCACCCAACCCATCACCCAATCCACCGCCCAACCCGCATGCTGGGGCGGAGGAAACGGGGGAGATCCATCCCTCATGCCCAATGAAGGTGACGCTAACGCCTACCAGAAGGTCAACCTCAATGAGGACGGATGGCGCCAGGCACGCGAAGCCGTGGCGAGCAACATCATCCTACCTGTGAATGCTTCATGGGATCTGCTGATGGCATATCACCTCCTCCTCATCGGCGATCATAACCGACAGGTGAAGCTGATGGAGGATCTCGACAAACACAAGAAGGCGGCTTCAGAGTCTAGCGCGCGATGAGCTGCGATCTCCGCCGCTGGCGGCTCCATCTTGCATGGCAACAACGCCAACAAGTATCGCTCCCGCATGGAGTGACCCTGCCGCACGCCGTGGTGTCACGAGGTCCCTCAACACGTCCTTCATGTCGATGGACGTGAATGGCAACGTCATACCGAAGACGCCGCATGCTGCAATCATGGCAGGCACACGTACCTCACGTCTCATCCACCTCTGGTGGGTGACCTAAAGAGTGCCATGCACAAGTACATGCTAGCCGGTCTCGGAATTGTCGGAGCTGCGCTCCACGATGAAGCTCTTGCGGAGCCGAAGAAAAAATTTGCGGTCAAGTTCACCCGCAGCCCTACACCCTCATCCGACGAGGATGAACACGATATGCTATGATGTCGCAGGAGCCCACGACGCCATAGCCGCGACTACGACGTGCGAAATGATCTCGCCCAACGCAAGGTCGACAAGCCACGCGCCAAATGCGCGTGTTCAACCAAATCTAACGAGGATGACGACAGAGAGTTGTGCGGAGCCAGATGCTTCAGCAGATCCGTTTGACAAACAAGGATGCCGAAAAATTTCAAGCTCCCTTCAGACACTTCGAAGTTTGACGGTACGCAGGACCCGAAGGCCTGGCTCAGCGACCACCTCTCATCCGTCAAACTCCACGACGTCAACAAGAATACCGCCCTCCAACGCCTTCAGCTACAACTGACAGGCGCAGCTCGGATCTGGCTCAGCAGCCTATCCTCATGCTCTATCCGAAGCTGGGAGGAGCTAGCATACAACTTCATCCACAACTTCAAAGGCACCAACAAAAGGCCAGCCTCGATTGAGGAACTGCAGGCCTGCACCCAACATACTGACGAATCCATTCGCTCGTACGTCCTACGCTGGTCTCACATCAAGAACTCCGCTGCGCACATCTCTGAGGAAAGGACAATTTATGCCTTCAAGGACGGTGTCAAGCCCCCGGACTTCAAGGAAGAACTTGGGCGCGTCAAGCCCAAGATGCTTGAGAACCTCATGGACATCGCCAACATGTGGGCAGATGGCAAGGATTCCCTCCATCAAACGCATTCGGATGACGAGGACGACTACGGCCGCAAGCGCGAATGCCGTAGAAAACGAAAATCACGCGTCTACAATGATCGTGATGTAGTCGACATGGTTGCGGCTGGCTACACCGACCGACGCAACGACAACAACTGCAGCAACGGATACCGCGGAGGCAACTTCCACGACGGAGGGAGACCCACGCAAACATGGCAGTGTCGCAGCCGTGACGACGATCCCTCGGCATACGACAAGTTGTCTGGTCCTTGCACCATCCACTTCTACTTCGACAAGCAAGATGGCAAAAGGAAGGCCAGTCACATGCTAAAGGACTGTTGCGAGTCCTAGAAACTCAGCGAGGGTCTCACCCAAATGCGACGCCAGATCGTGAACAATGGATTTGGGCCAGCACCTGCACCAGGGGACATCACCCACGGAGTTTCTAGTCTACTCCTATCAGGAGCGAGGGTCTACTCCTATCAGGAGCGTTGGTCGCGCACCTGAGGCATGATTAAGGTTCGGCACCTCTCAACTATCTTCGAGTCCCACGTCGAGTCTACGACTCCACTAAGGCCTCGGGGGCTACTCCCATAGGGAGGATTGGTCAAGCATCCGAAAAAATTGTGTCCTTCGTACCTAAATTTAAAACAGCTGAACTAGTCTCTGCTCGAGTCTATGACTCGAACAGACACTCGGGACTACTCCCATAGGGAGCGCTGGTCGCGCACCCTATGAATTATTCGACTGCGATTATTTGGATCAAGTACAACAAAAAATTTCTGGCAACTTTGCCCAAACCAACGCTAAGTGAGAAATATTCTCCTTGGCCACCCAAAACACCTCCATGGTGATAACATTTCGGATGCCGTGTCTATGACACAAGGATAAGACCTACAAATATCATTAATGGCCTGGTAACGCACCTGACTGCGCTCTGCTAGTAAAATAACTTGTCAACAAGCACGATGAAAAATCCTGATGGACGCGTTGGGTACATCACTTAAAAATCACTGGGATTCGATTCCTATAAGACCTCAACGACCTGAGTCGAATTACACCAGCATTCGTTCTGGATTTGAGTCTGGGGATTCGAATCTGAAGAAGATCTTGTTGTTTTGTCCTATGACAATTAACTGGCCCTGATCCGTCAGGAGAGTCAGGCACGCGCATCAACAATCCCTACAAACTAATTTATTTTCTCTTATAAACAGGTCCAACTACACCCGAAAGATTGAAGAGTCCTCAGCCGAATCTGTGATTCGACTGAACACTCGGGGGATACTGATATGGTTATACCCCATGGGTACACAACATTGGCATACCTAGTCTAGCCCAAGGAAGGCCCACGACAAAGATACATGGCCTGTGGAGATTTCGGGTGGCCCAAGCCCACGACTCCTTCAGATCCTTGGAGAACAAGACTAGAGTAGATAGAATTTCAAAGGGGACAAACCCTAATATGTAACCGACTTGACCTGTTCCTGGGGCCTGCCTGTCTATATAAAGGCTAGGAGGTCATAGCGAGGAGGGCCTCAACTCACCTCATACGCACCTCGCACCATATTGCATCTGCGCACCCATGTAACCTTCGGTTCCACCATAATCAAGAGCAGACAAGCAGGAGTAGGGTTTTCCCTCCGGGGGTCTGAACTTGGGTAAACCTTGTGTCCCCGTGTTGCTTGTTTGCTAACCGTTCCGCGATCTCCAACCATTCCGCGATCTCTAGCATCCCCATCTTCTCCAAAACCCAAGTCTGTAACAATGGGCATTAATAAGTCGAAACCTCGTAAGAGTTCTCTTTCTTCCTTAGGATAATTCTTTTGAGCACTATTGAGAGTTCTACTAGCACGATGTATAATATTAAATATGCAGCCTATGTGTTGTCCCAGAGTTACTCCTTCAGCATCATCACTAGCTTCACATATTAAATCAAAAGTCATATCCCAAATAGGTGGTTTAATGATAGGGGCATCAGATAAAGCATATTTTAGTTTATCAAAAGCAATAAGGCATTTATCATCAAAATTAAATCTTAATCCCTTTTGCAACAAATTAGTTAAAGGTTTAGAAATTCTAGAGAAATACCGAATGAACCTTCTATAAAAACCCACATGACCAAGAAAACTTATTATACCTTTTATGTCCCTTTGGTTGTGGCATTCTCTCTATTGCTTCAACTTTAGCCCTATCTACTTCAATACCCTTACCTAATACCTTATGTCCAAGGACTATGCGTTCTTTGACAATAAAATGGCACTTCTCCCAATTTAGAACTGATACGTGAGAAACGTATCTATAATTTTGATGCTCCATGCTTGTTTTGTATGTACTTTGCTTTGCTTGGTCTATACTTTGAGGTGTTTTTATATCTTTTCTGGAACTAACCTATTAACAAGTTGCCACAGTGCCAGTTGCCTGTTTTCTTCTGTTTTTGGTTCCAGAAAGGCAGAAAATCAATATTCTCGGAATTGGACGGGACAAAAGCCAAAGTCAATATTTTACCGTGGGCGACACGAAGTCCAGAGGAGAGACGGAGAGGCGAGCCAGGGCCGCCACACCCCCTAGGCGCGGGTGGGCCCACCCCGTGCCTGGGCAGGGTGTGGGCCCTCTGGCCGCCTCCCAGCCTCGCCTCTTCGCCTATAAGAAGCCCCCGATGCAGAAACCCTAGGCACCCAATCAAAACTCCACGAAACCTTCTGTCGCCGCTGCCACCATCGTCCCTAGATCGGAGGGGGGATCTGAAGTTCTTCCCGACACCCTGCTGGAGGGGATATCAACCCGAAGGCCTTCTTCTTCATCATGCCAGCCTCCGGTATGAAGCGTGAGTAGTTCCACCTTGGACTACGGGTCCATGTAGTAGCTAGATGGTTGTATATCCTCCTTGTGCTTTCATGTATAGATCTTGTAAGCTCCGTTCATGATCAAGATCTAATATATTTGTAATCATGCATGTTGTGTTTGCGGGGATCCGATGGATATTGAGATTACTATGTCAGATTGATTAATGGTTTGTTCTATTTGATACTATCATGTATGTGTTGTTTGTGATCTTGCATGCTCTCCGTTGTTAGTAGCTATCTTGGCCAAGTAGTTGCTAGTGACTCCAAGAGGGGATATTTATGCTCGATAGTGGGTTCATGCCTCTAGTTTCCAAGGGAAGTGACATAAATCTCTTCGGTTGTAGATGTGCTGTTGCCACTAGGGAGAAAACAACGGTCTCTTGTTCATAGAACAAGTGGATTGTTTACCTTACACAATTTGCTTAAAGCAGTTGTTTGTTCCTTGCAACTTAATACTAGAGGAGGTTTGGATGATAACCTGAAGGTGGACTTCTAGTCATAGATGCAGTTGGATGGCGGTCTATGTATATTGTTTTATTGCCCAATCAAATCTCATAGGATCTTTTTGTCTGGTATTGCATTGTTATGCCTTGCTCAATTCTGCAATTGCCTATGTAATTTGTTTACCCTTCATGCCATGTTGTTTATCTAAGGAGAACACCTCTAGTGAACTATGGACCCTGATCCAATCTTTACCATTGATACATCTTCCACTATTACTTGTTTACTTGCTGCAAACCATTACCTTCCACACCATACAGTTAATCCTTTGTTACAGCAACCGGTGAGATTGACAACCTCACTGTTAGTTGGCAAAGTCTTGAGTTTCTGTTGTGCAGGTTTCCATGTTGCTTGCAACACCTGTGTCACGTTTCCTTCCTCCTACTGGTTCGATAACCTCGGTTTCTTACTGAGGGAAGACTTGCTGCTGTGCTGCTTCACACCTTGCTCTTGGGGTTCCCAACAGGCTCCACTTCAACTGAGCCATCAACAAGTTTTCTGGCGCCGTTGCCGGGGAGGCTAAGGACATCTTCACAAGGGGAGTCCTCCTCAACCTTTCTCTTTGCTTTGTTTTTAGTTTGCTTAGTTTATTTTGCTTGGTTTTGTTTGCCTCTTCTTATCAAAATCTCCAAAAAAATTAGTCTACTTTGTTTTGCTTTCTTTATTCAAAAACACAAAAAAATTAGTTCGTGCTCTAGCTGTTGCTGCTGTTTTTGGCTTGCCCACCTTTGCCAAAATGAACTCTGCAGAAGAACACCAAGTTGCGTGACTTCACTAGCACCAAAAACAATGATTTCCTTAGCACTCCTATTGCTCCACCTGCTCCTGATGCTACCTTTTATGAAATTAAGCCTCCTTTGTTTAATCTTGTGATGAGAGAGCAATTTTCTGGTGCTAGTTCTGATGATGATGCTGCCCATCTCAATAACTTTGTTGAACTTTGTGAGATGCAGAAGTATAAGGATGTAGATGGAGATATTATTAAGCTCAAGTTGTTTCGTTTCTCCTTGAGAAGAAAAGCTAAAGAATGGTTGCTATCCTTGCCTAGAAATAGTATTGATTCTTGGACTAAGTGCAAAGATGCTTTTATTGGAGAGTACTATCCTCCTGCTAAGATTATATCTAAGAGAAGTGACATTATGAAATTTAAACAACTTGATAATGAACATTTTGCACAAGCTTGGGAAAGAATGAAATCTTTGGTTAAGAATTGTCCCACTCATGGACTGACTGCTTGGATGATTATCCAGACTTTTTATGCAGGTTTGAACTTCTCTTCAAGAAACCTATTGGATTCAAATTTCTTTGGAGGTACCTTTATGGGCATCACTTTGGGTGCTGCAACAAAACTCCTTGATAATATGATGGTTAATTACTCTGAATGGCACACTGAGAGAGATCCACATGGTAAGAAGGTAAATTATGTTGAAGAAACCTCCTCTTTGAGTGATAAGATTGATGTTATTATGGATATGCTTGTTAATGGAAAAGCTCCTTTAGATCCAAACAATGTTCTTCTAGCCTCTTTGGTTGCTCAAGAAGAGCAAGTTGATGTGAACTTCATTAGAAACAACAATTTCAACAACAATGCCTATAGGAATAATTTTGGTGGTAACAAAAATTATAGGCCTTATCCTCCTAACAATGGAAATTCCTATGGAAACTCCTACAACAATGCTAGAACTGCCCCCTCTGAATTTGAAGTCATGATCAAAGACTTTATTAGTAAACTAACTGCCTTCAACAAGACTGGAGTAAAAACTTTTAACTGTTGAGAAAAATATACCATCTTTGTCTGAAGCACAGTTCTCTTTGATTAATAAAATGGCTGCTAAACCTGAAACCGTGGAAAATACCTTTGCTACCACTCATGCCATACAAGTTACTATTGATGAAAATGTTAGACTGTTAGCTCAACTTCATGCTAAGTGGGAAAGGGAAGCTGAAATTGATAGAAACAATAGTGTGTGCACCATCACTAGAATGGATACCACTAAACCACAAGAAGTCCCTATTCCTCCTCATACAGTGCCTAAGCCTAATGAGTCTACTACTAGTGATGCTAAGTTTGATTTTGATATAGATGGTTACAATATTTTTGAAGTGATCCTGTTTTTGCAAAAACTTGCTAGAAGTCCTGATGCTAGTGATATGCATGTTGCTTTCACTAAACATATTATAGATGCTCTTGTTAAGATTAAGGAAGTGAAGCTAAAACACAAAGCTTCTATTCCTAGGAAAGTAGAAAATAGTTGGGAACCCATTATTAATGTGCAAGTGAATGACTTTGATCTCAAGGCTTCATGTGATCTTGGTTCTAGTGTCTCTATTATGCCTAGGAAGATTTATGAAATGATTGATTTGCCACCTTTGGAAGATTGTTATTTGGATGTCCCACTTGATGATAATGCTAAGAAGAAACTCATGGGGAGTATTAATGATGTTCTCATTATGGTTAACAATGCTTATGTCACTGTTGATTTCTATGTTTTGGATGTTGAATACAATGCTTCTTGTCCTATTACTTTGGGAAGACCTTTTCTTAGAACTATTGGTGCCATCATTGATATGAAAGAAGGCACCATTAAATATCAATTTCCATTCAAGAAAGGTATTGAACATTTCCCTATGAGGAGAGATAAGTTGCTTTTTGCTCCTCCTTTGAAAGCAAGGTTTGATGTTAATGCTTCCTCATTTGAAAATACTTGATTTATTGCTTCTTGTGCCTAACTTAAAGGCGTAAAAGAAAAGAACTTCTTGGGAGATAACCCAATACTTTCCTTGAGTCTTGGAAGTTATTAATTCAGTAATGATCTCTCCTTATCCTTTTTGTTTGCTTTTTGTGCCAAGAATGACCTTTAATGAGAGGGAAGTAACATTGGTAGAAAAGGGCCCATGCGTCCCGGTTGGTAAGGGCCATTAGTACCGGTTGCCCAACCGGGACGGGGCAATCGGGACTAAAGCTCTAACCATTAGTCCCGGTTGCCCCACCAACCGGGACAAATGAGGCACACGTGGCGGCATCGAGCGAGTGTGGAGCATTAGTCGGTTCGTAACACAACGGGACTAATAACTCTTTCTTCATGGCGAGATTTGGCCCATTTCTGCATGTGAGAGAATTCATTTTGGCACATTTTGTTGCTTTGCGGCATTTTCGCCACTTTTGTGCATGACAGAGAATTCATTTAGGTTGTTTTATTGTTTATTTAGTGTTTTGCACTTATCAATGAAGGAACCTTATATTACACAAGATCATCATGACAACATTTTACATTCAATACGGATCGAGTTCATGCACTACATACAAAAGTTGCTATTCGATGCTATCGGCCAATTTCTTGAAAGTTGCTATTTTACAATTCCTATTGTCTATACACAGCCGAGTAGTATTCCCCTTGTGTGTTTAGGACTTACGCATCCAAGAATCCGCCAATTCCTCTGTATTGCTCGTATGCGATCCTTTGGCGAAGGTCCGTGAGCGTTCGATCTGATTTAAAAAGGAGTCACCTATATGAATATGAAACTAAACACAATTTGATTGTAATTAAAACTATAGAATTTTTTAAGTACGTGGAGTTGCTCTAAATTTCTGCCCTTCTCGCCATACGTCTCGGATGAACTCGCATACATAGTATCCACATAGATTGTTACTGTTCCTGCGTCGGGCACTTTACGACAACGAGTTCAATCAAAATAATAATCAAGCATGATAATAAGCGTATCAAAACTAGAATCAAAGAGATGCGCGCATATAGCTAGTGGTGCTTACATCTAGTGGTTGAAATGTAAGCTCCTCTTTCCAAACACCCTAGCCTTCTTGGTGAACCGTTTCCAAGCTGCCGGCGTGAAAACGAATAAAATAAGTTATTAAGTACTTGATATCATAAAATTCACGAACGTTGCCGATATAGTGTCGTAATGATTAGAATTACCTTTGGAGAAGTATCGCATGTCCTTCCACGTCTCAAGGGGTTTATGTTTGAGTCCATGACTAGTACGCCCTTTGTCAAGTTGAATGATTAACAGAATATAGTGGTACTGTGAATGCAGAACTAATCAATTATATACTTAACATAGAGTAAGCGAAATAGAAAGTGTATACAAGACAATAACACTCCTTTGGAAGTTGTAAGGAAATAGTATTTCCCTTTTGGTTTCTTGAAACCTTAACGCGTGTACTATATTATCCTCCGTATCCTGGGGGCTTATTTTGAGATTAGCTTCATGAACCCAATATGGGTCAATGAAGCCAATGTCATAGATTTGTCCTCTGCTGCATTCGAGAATCTTCATTACGCATATTAAAGTATTATTATATACATGCAATAAACAAAATATTATAGATGGAGACTAAATTAATTACAATTAGTACTTACAGGACAATAGGCACTCATGATCGATTTGTCCAAGGCGTCTTGATTGAATAATTGAAATAGTTCATCAAATTCAATGGATATCATGTCATCCTTATCTTTCCCATGATGCTTTTTTGTAACCCTCAGCACTATCCAGTTAGCCTCGGCCCTTGTGGCATGCATGTACGTTATGCAATCTTCGCATTTTGTTGGAAGATTGTTTACCTCCTCAGTTTGACGAGAGGTTTTCCGTCTTGGTATTGGTATGCTACTTCACTCACGGGAAGAACTCTAATCGGGATAAGTCTGGGCAATACTCATACCTTGAGCAGCGGCTTCTCCAGACAGTAACTACTGGATCATACCGCTCTTGACCCCATATTTGCTCGACCCACATTGGTTTGAGAAATCACCTTGAGAGGGGCGCAAGTCTGTTTTGCTTGTTCTCCAAGCTGGGCAACAGATTTCCGCTTGCATCAAGATCGCTCTTGAGGCTTTTTGTCGCATGTGACTTGAGAATAGAACGCTCATAGTCCGATGACAGCTTTGGCTCGGGTTGATGAAGAGTCTTTAGCATTTTCAACACTTTGGCTTTTTCTTCTTTGGTCTTTGGGGAACTCTGGCTCTTTCGCCGCCTTAGCTTAAAAACTTGTCGTTTCAAGATCAATGATCGCCAGCCTCCTCTTCAAGATCATAAGCTCTCTTGGGAGGAACCGTTGGTACTTTTGGAAGAGGCTCTTGTTTACGTTTGGCGATCGCCACGACGACATGGCAGTACGCCACGCTTTTATCTGGCGCGGCGATGGCTCCATGGGCGATGGCTGCACCGGAGATTGGTGAGGCGGCCGGGTGAGGTGACGAAGACGGCTGCCAAGGCGACCGGGCGGAGACGTGAGGCGGCGGCGAAGATGGCCTTGGCGTGATTTGAAGCACGATACAATCCTTCGGCCATAGAATGGTGGCGTTTTGCCACCCAGCGATCACATCCCTTCACCAGAGGGTAGTGAAGATCCAAAACCTCAAAGGTGGGCATGATTTCATCCACGACAACAGCAGTAGCCCTCCGAACCGGACGGCGGTGGTAAGTTGGTGTGGGTCCAATTGGTAAGGCATAGCCGACCGCCACCTTCATTGATATGTTCACAACTTTGACATGTAGCTCGCGATGTGTCATCTGTGATATCATCCTTTGGGTAGCCAACAGGAGCCATCGTCGGTGCATCATCGCCATCGCCATTGTCATCACCGGGACCTCGGAAGCCACATCGCTTTTTCGATTATTCGATAGGCCGGTAGCATCGAATGCAAGGTGTCTTTGAGATGGGGCCGTAGTACTTTGCTCTTTAAGTGTTAATTTCATCTTGTTGTTGCTTTAATCGTTCTTCAATTAAACGCATTCGCTTCTTCGACTTTCGCTTCAACCGCCGCCTGTCCTTACTCCTCCGACGGCTTCTATCGATATTTCTTCCTCTCTTGAAACCCAGTCCTCCATGATTGGGAGCCTATTGCCTTGTGTTCGTCCATCATGTTCCTTATTTCCAAGGGCGAGTGAACTCATCATTCTCTCTATCGGGAATGAAGTCCCCATCTTTAACAGCCTTTACTGCTTTTCTCATCCTCTCGATTGTCAAGGGGTCTTCTTTATGTCGTATGTTATATATACACCTCCTTCCGAGTCCAACGTGCCCCATGCCCGTAAAACCAATTCCTTGCGTTCTACCCAATCGCATCTCGGGTGATATTTTTATCGCCTCGCTCAAGTTTCTCCCACTTAGGAATGCCAACCTTGTAGCCACCTTGCCCCATAGTATGGTGATACTTCTTAGCAAAGATTCACTTATTCGTTTCGAGACATTTTCTTAGCTTTTTCTGATTTCTTGTATTCCACAAACTCATCTCGTAATGGTTTTATCTTCTCAAACTGAATATTCTTGAAATCGAGTCTTCTTTCACGACATAGTCAAGGTGCAATCTTTTCTTGCAGTTGGTGAAACCTGGGCCATCTTCTTCAAATCCCACTCGACCTTAGCCTCCATGGCTCTCCCATGTTGTAAAGGCGTCCTCAATCGGATCCTCCGCATTTGGATCCAGCTCTATCTTCGGTAGTTTGAAATTAACCATGAGCCTCTTCCACAGAAATCTTTGGCGTGGTTAGGGACAAATAAACATGTTCCTCTTCATCCGCATTAGCAGGCCTATTCCAATTTCTAATGGTGATCGAATTAAGTCCCTAACGATTACTCCGCATTGTGCCACAAATTTGGTTGCGATAACTTGAGCTGTCGATTGCCCGCTCTCGACATCTTCGATCTGAACCTCTCATGGTCTTGCAACTTTTGGTTGGGCCTCGCTCTTTTTAGTAGATTCCTTCGATCCGAGGGCTAAAAGAAGAAAGATCGTCGTTATTTCTATATAGATAGCGATGATTAATTAATGAATTGATTTATATTACATGCACCTTGCCGAGCGGTCGTCTTCTCGATTACACAAGGCATCGCCTTCTCCCTCATGGAAGGCAACACCTTCAACCTCAAACAAGTTGTCTACTCCGGTAAAAGAGGATCACCCTCACCGAGTTGTTCGAAACGTTGATACGTCTAAATTATCTTCCCCACGGATCACACCTTGGATCAACTCTTCCTTTTCTTCGTCTCGGTGTGGGTCCATATTTTACGCATAGGTGGAAAACGAATAAGTCAAAGCGGCTAAAGGAGAAAGTTAAGTACGGTGTTGAGAGATATAAACCCTAATTCAGAGAAACCCTAATATATACATACACAATAATAAAAATGAAGAGAAAGGGAAACCGTGTAGTAGATAGGCACATTGTCGAACCCATGGCATCGATGCAATGCTCAAGCAAGTATGATGATATGACAAGTTAATTTGCATTGGAATGTAACCCTAAGAAATGCTCGACGATTTAATCGGGGTTCCGAGGGGTGAAAACCCTAACTCGGAGAAACTCCAGAACACATGAGAGGGGTGGATTTGTTCTTCTAATTAAACTTGTAATTTAAGTTGTTGAACAATGCATGATTATAGCTTAGATAGATAGGTTTCATTTTTCTAAACATTTTGATATATTATTCATATTTTTCTGACTTATAAACAATAAGTTATTGAATTTACAAGTTTAAATCATTTTCTGGAATTAAAAAAAAGGCAAATAGTTTTTACACCGGGGCGCCAGAAAGAGAGGGGAACAATCAACACATGGCATCGATGCAATGATCAAACAAGGATGATGATATAACAAGTTAATTTGTATTAAAAAGTAACCCAAAGACATGCTCGACAATTTAAACGGGGTTCCGAGGGGTGAAAACCCTAACTCGGTGAAACTCCGGAGTATATGAGAGGGGTTGATTTTGTTTTCTAATTAAACTTGTCTTGAAAGTTGTTGAACAATGCATGATTATAGATTAAATAGTTAGATCTCATTTTTCTGAATATTTTGATATATTATTTGTATTTTTCTAAGTTATAAATAATTAATTATTGAATTTACAATATTATATCAATTTTTGGATTTAATTAAACCATTTCTAAATTTAAACAAAACAGAAAACATTTTTACACTGAGCCCACTGCTAGCCACAGTGGCTGACAGAGGCCTGTCACCACCTCCACACAGCAGGTGGGACCTAGACCAGGCTTGTGGTGGACTGGACCAGCACTTCTAACCTCAGACCGCAGAGGCACCTAGCCTCTGAGGCTGGCAGGTGGGACCGGGGCCACGCGGGCACCACGTCACCACGACGGCGGCATTTGGCAAGCAGCGTCGGGAGGGTGGTGCTCCGGCGATTCCGGAGGGGTAAGGGAACATGGACTATTACAGTGGTTGCGGTGGTCGAGGTGGGCTCGGTGGTGGTCGCGGTTGAGGAAGGGTGCTCTGCGTCCTAGATTCCTCATGGGAGTTGCGCTTTGCGGCGGCGAGCGAAGCGATGCGATGTCCGGGGCTCGGCAAGCAACACAGGCATCAATGGGGTGCACTAGGTCCCAGAGGAGACCTTGGTGGCCAAAGTAGGCTGAGGAAGGATAGGTCTCACCGGCGGAAGGATGGCGTCGATTGCGCGATTCTGATGCCCTCTTGATTCCTTTGCGGGGAGATAGAGAAATGAGGCGAGCTCGTGGCGAGGTCGGCAAGCGGAGTTCGGCAGCTTCGGTGTCGTGGGGCGTCTCACATGTGTCGATGAAGCGAGAAGTGAGATGGGAAGAAGAAGAAGAGGCGAGCGATTATAAGCGAAGGGCCTTTTGTCGGTTGGTGGCTCCAAAGGACTAAAGATCATCGTCGATTGGAGCCACCAGGGACCTATCTCAATATTTTCAGAGACCAAGGGTTGGTGAGGCTCTTTAGTCGGTTGGTGGCTCCAACGGACATATTCTGTTTTCAAAAATTTCGTATTTTCTCTCTGTTCGCCTTATTTTTTATTTTGGGGTTTAAATTTGTATTGTTTTTTAAATGATAATTAATTTGGAATTTAGAAAAACTTTAAACATAAAAAGTGTTTGGATTTGAATAAATAATTCAAAACCATTTTAGGTTTTAAAAAATAATTAATGTAACCATTTAAAATATGAACCATTTACAATTAAAATGAATTAACTTATATTTTTTAATATCAATTTGGAATTTAGAAAAACTTTAAACATAAGAAGTGTATGGATTTGAATAAATAATTCAAAACATATTCTATATTTAAAAATAATTAATGTAACCTTTTAAAATGAATTAACTTATATTTTTGAATATTAATTTGGAATTTAGAAAAATTAAACATAAAAAGTGTTTGGATTTAAATAAATAATTCAAAAACATTTTCGGTTTTAAAAATAATTAATGTAACCATTTAAAATATGAACCATTTACAATTAAAATGAATTAACTTATATTTTTTTAATATCAATTTGGAATTTAGAAAAACTTTAAACATAAGAAGTGTATGGATTTGAATAAATAATTCGAAAACATATTCTATATTTAAAAAATAATTAATGTAACCTTTTAAAATGAATTAACTTATATTTTTGAATATTAATTTGGAATTTAGAAAAATTTTAAACATAAAAAGTGTTTGGATTTAAATAAATAATTCAAAAACATTTTTTGTTTTAAAAAAAATTAATGTAACCATTTAAAATATGAACCATTTACAATTAAAAATGAATTAACTTATATTTTTTAAATATCAATTTGGAATTTAGAAAAACTTTAAACATAAGAAGTGTATGGATTTGAATAAATAATTCAAAAACATATTCAATATTTAAAAAATAATTAATGTAACCTTTTAAAATGAATTAACTTATATTTTTGAATATTAATTTGGAATTTAGAAAAATTTTAAACATAAAAAGTATTTGGATTTAAATAAATAATTCAAAAACATTTTCTGTTTTAAAAAATAATTAATGTAACCATTTAAAATATGAACCATTTACAATTAAAAATGAATTAACTTATATTTTTTTAATATCAATTTGGAATTTAGAAAAATCACGGACGATAGATCATGTACCTGTAGTACAAACCGGACCCACTTCCTGCCGATTCGGCAGACATTTGTCCTTTTTACCCGGGATGGACGAAAAGGTTTGAGATGTACCGGTTGGGATATAGTCCATGTAAGGTGGTCTAGTATTTTAGGAAAATAGGACGGCGGTAGCATTACGAAGCGGCATTTTGGTGGTTACTTCACAAAGCGACCCGTTTTTTTGCGCTCGGAAAATGGAAAAGGGCTTTTCAATGCGCAAAAAGGAAAACTTCCTCCAACATTGTTCTCCATACCAATATCCACACATGCATAATTTGGGCACAACATCACAAACTATGCCGTGATTCAAGACATAACATCGGTCATTTGGGAAAGCCATGAAACCTCGAACATGATAGGTCATTTTGTGAAGGTTTTTGAAACATGATCAATATACCAAGTCTGGTATTTTCCTTTCAACTATGTAACATAATATGACACCACGAAGGATTTTCATTGTTCGGATTTTTTGAATTTATTATGCCCGTTTTGAATTATCGAATTTCTAACTATGGTCGAGGTGTGCATGAAGATAGGGACGGACATTGTTAGAACTTGCATTGGATCTCTGAAGAAACCACATATTGCGAGTCTAAAATGATTTTTCAAAAATCATGGCGGTAGATCATGTACCGTAGTACAAACCGGACCCACTTCACTGGATTGAGACATTTGTTCTTTTACGGGATGGACGAAAAGGTTTGAGATGTACCGGTTGGGATATAGTCCATGTAAGGTGGTCTAGTATTTTAGGAAAATAGGACGGTAGCATTCTGAAACGGCATTTTGGTGGTTACTTCATAAAACGACCCGTTTTTTGCGCTCGGAAAATGGAAAAGGGCTTTTCCGTGCGACAAAAAGGAAAACTTCCTCCTGCAACATTGTTCTCCATACCAATGTCCACACACATGCATAATATGGGCACAACATCACAAACTATGCCGTGATTCAGCACATAACATCGGTCATTTGGACCGAAAGCCATGAAACCTCGAACATGATAGGTCATTTTGTGAAGGTTTTTTCGAAACATGATCATTGTTCGGCACACATTTAGTCCCGGATGTAGTCACAAACGGGGACTAAAAATATTTTCTGCCATTTCCCACCTCTTCCCGCCAAGTTTTCCCACCTTTCCTTTCTACTAGAGCTTTTAGTCCGGATGTAGTCACTTGGGACTAAAGATATTCCCGCCATTTCCCAAAGCTTCACGCCAAGTTTTCGCCCTTTCCCTCTATATTTAGGGTGATCGTGTCATGGCTATCCACACATCCACACCTTCCTCTCTTAGAACAATGGACAACGCCCTCTTGGGCCATTCGACCCTCGAGGAGACCGGCAGGCGCCTCAACTACCCTTGTCCACCGGGTACCGCCGCCCGCTTTGGATCTTTGGCTTTGGAGGGTTCTGTCCCTCTGTCCCTCAAGGTTCCGCCTTGACCATCCATCACAAACCACTTCTACCACGAGCTCACGCCGGGCAGCGGATGGATCCCGGTGGGATCCCGACAACTATGACACTGGAATGCCTTCTTCGCTAATAGGGGAAAGGGAGCTCGCCAGTACGAGGTGATGGCCCGCCGGTGAACCAGCGAAGTCGGGTCGTCTGTGGTGGGAGAACCGTACTATCATCAAAGTGATGCGCTACATCGGGGGAGACCATCCTCGCCACGGTGCCCGAGTCCACCCGCCACAGGCCCCACACTGTCCGGTGGCGGCATCGTCTTCGAGACCCTCTCCCACCCGCCGTGAATCAGGCTGGAATGGCCCCGGTATATGCCATGGATGGGCTGAGGATCCCGGAGTGGCGGTGGCGATGTGATGATGATGGCGATGAAGACCACGAAGCTGCGTACTATAGGACTAGGCATGATTATGACTAAAGGCGGCTTTAGGCACGAGTGTTAGTCCGATTTGTCCCGGTTTTAATATTAATAAATGTCTTAAGTGTTACCTAATAAATAGAGGGAAATGCCTATATAAAGAGAGGTTCATATTTAGTCTCGGTTGGAGAAACCAACATGTTGAAGGATTAACGGCCAGTGGGCGGACAACACTAATAATAGGGGTGAGTGTCGATATTATGTCGTGCGGCTTGTACCTTGTCCCGGATGGTGTCACCAACCAGGACTAAAGATGAACCTTTAGTCCCGGTTGGAGACACCAAACGGGACTAAAGATGAGTCAACACTAATAATAGGGGTGAGTGTCGACATTATGTCGTGAGTGTCGACATTATGCCGAGCTGCTTGTACTATAAATATGCATCCTTGTCAGTCCAGTACTCCAGCCAGTTTGAGGCATCTCCAAGATGGTTTTAGAGAGCAGGGACACCACTACGGCCAGTTTCAGGGAGATGCCGACGGAGCCCAGTCCTCCGGCATCTCCGAGAAACTGGTCATAGAGGCATTCCCTAATATGTGAAATTAGTTAGCTCCGAGGCGTATTGATCTAGTTAGTGAAGTTAATGGCTGCAAGATGGTTTTCGAGAGCAGGGACACCACTGCGGCCAGTTTCAGGGAGATGCCGACGGAGCCCAGTCCTCCGGCATCTCCGAGAAACTGGTCATAGAGGCACTCCCTAATATGTGAAATTAGTTAGCTCCGAGGCGTATTGATCTAGTTAGTGAAGTTCGTTATGTTTTGGAAACTTCGGCTTCATTATTTTCAGCATCTTTTCAAATGAGGAGTCAGTTAGACCACACTCTGCCTTCCATCGCAACAATTCCAGTGTGGTACCGAGCTTTGTGCTGCCATCTTCACAATTTGGGTACAACAATTTCTTGTGATCTTCTAACATGCCCTCTAACTTCAACTTCTCATTTTCTGCTTCGCCTCGCTTTGCATCGAAATGACCCTACCAAGTTCATCACCGGCTCATCGATGCCCGTTCTTCACCTTTTTCCTCTCCATTGTCTTCCATTTCGATCACTGTATTCAGAAACATATGATGATAGTTGTTATCATCATCTTCTTCTTCACCATCTTCCATCATAACCCCTCTTTCCCGTGCTTGGTCCAGCAATTATAGTTGGGCATGAAACCTTTCATAATCGTGGCCGAATGATTTTCGAGGAAGAGTACTCCTTGTTGTTCCGACATTGAACACATGGACAACGTATAAATCCATTCTCTTTGTTTGCCGTAGCCACATCGATAAATTTATCCACGCCTTTGATATACCCGGCTACCACGGCCACCGTACATCCATTCCCGACCGCTCATCCGCATCATATAAGTAAGTTTATCAAAAACAGGACATCATAAATAGTGAAATAACCAATTCACACCGACACATGAATTGTATCAATGACCTAGAAAAGATAAGATTGCTAACCTCGATCGAGGAAATAAAGAGGAGAAAGCTCAAGTGCGTCTCGGACACCTTCTATATTTTTGTTCTATGAGAAATTCAACGGGATTTTCACTCAAACATTTCAACAAACACCTTCAATGCATGCATGAGAAAAACTAGCACACACCCTCACACCTTACACCATTCGAAAAACAGAGTGGAGGCAGAGGGGCGTTGCATTTATAGAGGGCAGGGTCTTTAGTCGGTTGAAGCCGACAACCGGGACTAAAGGTGCGTACACGCCACGTGGCTGTGGCCAAACCTTTAGTCCCGGTTGGTGGCTCCAACCGACGCATGCCCCTTACCAACCAGGACCCATGCCCCTGGCCCTGCGTCGCTCCAACGGGACGGCGGCCAGCATTAGTCTCGGTTGGTGGCGCAACCGGGACTAATGCTCCGAGGGGTCGCGAACGGATGGCCCTTTTTCCTCTACTGTAAGATTTGGGGAGTTGCTGTCCCGAAACAGATTTCTGTACTCCACCATAAAAATTCATGAGGAGTCACTGTAAGTCGTATTGAGCTAAAAATTTACGAATAAATCCCCCAGTATGTTAGATAACTTCCGTTAGTTCAACACTTTTTTATTTGAGCAACAGAAGATTTTCTAAAAAATCGGTTTCTACCTGCTGGTCTGTTTTGACAGATTTCTGCCATTATTTCATTTGCTTCTTATTGATTCATTTTTGAGTTCTCTTTTGAGGAATTGAGATTTTTAAAGGAGTTGCTACAGTATCTTGTGTTTTTAGTGAAAAGATTTCTTGTTCCAAAGCTTAGACTAAAGGTCTATTTTCTTTTGAATACACTAATGTTGCTAATGAAGATTGTGTGAAGTTTTGTATGAAGGAAAAATTTTAGGTGTAGAGAAAGAATGATGTGATGAGATGAAGATAGGACAAAAGCTCAAGCTTGGGGATGACACCCCAGTGTCACCCCAAGAAATATCCAAGAGGTACAAGCGTCAAAACTTGGGGATGCCCAAGGCATCCCCTTCTTCATCAATAAAAAACTCAGGTATGTCTAGACACTTCATTTTTATTGTTTCATGCACTGTTGTGTTGTTCTTGGAGCGTCTTAGTTTTCGTTTGGTTTGCTTAGTTTATTTAGTTTGCTTCAATAAAGTAGTTTGGACCCCGCTCTCCTGTGTTGTTTCAAATAAGTTGCTTGGTGTTGGAAAGGAGTAGAAAGTTCTTGCTTGATAAGTGGAAGAGGAGCTTGCATTGACTGTGACTTAGACTTTAGCATGACATGCTAGGTGTTGTTTTGACCTTATGCTTAGTGATTATTGTTGTAGCATGTTTTGTTCCAAACAATTGGGGTTGCTTAGTGTGCCTTGAAGAAATCATGCGTTGTTTTAGCATACAAAAGCATAGTATTGTTGTATTCTCCTTTGATGCTTTGTTTGGGTTGACTTGGCACATGCTTACACCATGTTGTGACTATGAACAAGTCACCATAGCCTATATGATCATGTAGTCCTTGACTTGTAGTACCACTCTATGCTTCGATTAGTAATGTTTTGTTGCTCTGCATGATTATGGCCATTATTGCTCTCTTAGTTGGTTGCTCAAAGTATTTTGCTAGCCTCCACTTGTATGAGTAAGCTCTACTCATGTTTCCAACTCCCAACAAACCAAGTTATTCCAAAGTGTCCACTATAAAATTCCTACGCATGGTGTGTTACACCATTCCAAGTATATTCTTGTTTTCAGTTATCTTCCAATTAAAAAGTATTTTGTTATGTGAAAACTTAGTGATTAAAGCCCTCACGAACTTGATGGCACGCTTTATATTCTTTGCCCCTAATAAACTTGAACCATTGTGTCATCTATGTTGTATATGCTTGCACTTATATGTTGGAATTAGCAGAACCATGCTGTCATGGGGAACGTTTTCAACATTGCACTTGTACTTTGTACACAGTTGATATCATGCTCTTTTGTCTATGGATTTCACCGGTGTGAAATAAAGAGGAAGCTTGTAAGTCCATGGAGTTATGTATTTTGTGTTAGAGAAATGCTTGGGCCGCTAGCCTAAGCCATGCCTAATCATGGTGGAAAGTTGCAGCATCACCATAATGATCTATCTATGAAGCATCCTCAATAAAAAGCTATGCACATAGTAAATAAAAAGATCGCTGAGATGCTCGTTGTCTGCTTGCCTTGTCATTTTGGTTATGGGATAGCTCCTGTACCATGTGCAAGGGGTACCCCGTTGGTGGTTCTCTATGATACACATGTACTTACTATGACAAGAACTTACAGGTGACTGAAGTTGAGTAGCATGATGTGTGGTCCTCGTATTCAGGTGACTTGAGATTACCAACTTATACTCTGTCAAGCATATACTCCATAGTTTGTTCACTTTAACCTTAACCACTTCAAAATGCTTATGATAGGGGCAATGAGGGCTGAGAGCTAATAAGTACCATAATTTTTGGAAGCTCTTTTTGAAACTTGAAATCCCTGATTTCCTTTGTGAAGGTACTTTCTTCCACTATTATTGAGTCTCCACCTTCTACCTATAGGCACCATCAAAATAGAATAGTTGCCATTTTGTGTGCAATGTCCCAAAACTTATTGATTCATGCATATTGTGATATTACTTGTTCTTGTGCTATTTGATCTAGTCACTCTTATGAACTTTGAAGGTGTCCTATGCATCTATATGCTACTCTATGAGGGACAAGCTGAATGCCACTATGCCATGTTTTCTGTATGTGAAACAAACAAACGTTTTTCAATGCATGTTATTCATGATCTTTGTTTGTAGCCTTTCATGTTGCATGGATAGTTACTTTGTATTATTGTTATAACTCCATCTTTCATGCACATGTTTAGAGTTCTTTGATCCTAGCTTTCAATGCTTGCAAATGGTTTGATCTTGGTTTTGATGGTGCATGTCACCTAAAATATTATTCTTTTATCACTTACCTGCTCGAGGATGAGCAGGAGTTAAGCTTGGGGATGCTTGATATGTCGGAAACGTATCTATAATTTTTGATGCTCCATGCTTGTTTGTATCTAATTTGCTTTGCTTTGTCTACACTTTGAGGTGTTTTTATATCTTTTCTAGAACTAACCTATTAACAAGTTGCCATAGTGCCAGTTGCCTGTTTTCCGCTTTTTGTTCGGAAAAGCGTAAAATCAACATTCTCGGAATTGGACGGGACAAAAGCCAAAGTCAATATTTTACCGTGCGCGACACGAAGTCCAGAGGAGAGACGGAGAGGCGAGCGAGGGCCACCACACCCCCTAGGCGTGGGTGGGCCCACCCCGCGCCTAGGTAGGGTGTGGGTCCTCTGGCCGCCTCCCAGCCTCGCCTCTTCTCCTATAAGAAGCCCCCGATGCAGAAACCCTAGGCACCCGATCGAAACTCCACGAAACCTTCTGTATTCTCCGCCACCATCGTCCCTAGTTTGGGGGGATCTGAAGTTCTTCCCGACTCCCTGTCGGAGGGGAGATCATCCCGGAGGCCTTCTTCTTCTTCATCATGCCAGCCTCTGGTATGAAGCATGGGTAGTTCCACCTTGGACTACATGTCCATGTAGTATCTAGATGGTTGTATCTTGTGGCATCCCGCAAAACCACTACTAGAAAATCGCGTTGAATTTGTGCATTGCATCGTCATCATCATATGTTGTTTGTCAAAAACTATTTTCGCAAAGCCCGATTTGTTTTCCTAACGCCCCATCTTAATTCAAATGCAAAGCCTGGTCTCCGGATTATTTTTGTTTGAGTGCTATCGGTTTGCAAACGGTGTTAACAAAAAAAATAAAAATTATATTATTTTTAGTAAAGGTAACGGCCAACCCGACCAACGACCACCCTCAGATAAAACAGATCGGTCCAACCTCTACATCCTAAGGCTCCCAGGAAACCTACCCAGCCAACCCTCCACCTCACCCCAACCAGTAGCAGGCTGCCACCTCACCTGGCCCTATCCCTCACCCAATCAATTCCTGCCACATCACCCTAACCCTCCCCCCTCTCTCTCCCCAACACACACAAGCACTCATGCACACACGCCAGAACCACACACGACACACGCACACTCACCCGACCCTCTCGGCTCCCCACCACTGCCCTGACCCCTGCCCCCTGGGCCCCGCCTGCCCACCTGCAGCCCCTCTCTCTCTTCTCCCTGAGACCTCTCTTCCTCAAGACGCCTCCTGGGCCACGCTGCGCCTCCGCTCAGCCCGCCCGCTCAAGCCACTGCATCCACTGGCCCACCGCCGCTCGCTCACCGCCCAAAGGCCTCTCGCACGCCTGTCGCCGCCTGCGCCCTGCTCTCCCACCGCTCACTGCCTCGCCTCTTCCGAGAACCACCGCCGCCAGTCACCACGCCCTCCGCCTCCTGCCTTCACGCTTCCCTCCCCGAGCTTGCGCCGACGCCCGCTCCCACCCTGCCTCCGCCCGACCCTCTCCTCTCTCCGCCTCGCCGCCTCCGACCAAGATTCCCTCCTGCTCGCTCACAGACCTGGCCGCCTCCCCTAGCAGGCCCGGCGCGCCATGACCAGCGACCTCCACCGCCCTCGCCGTTCTTCCCGCCGTGGAGCTCCGCTGGTCGCCCGCCCAGCACTCGCAGGCGGCGCCTGCCCTTCCTCCCGCTGTCCTCCGACCGCCTCCGGCGGTTCGCCTATCCCGGACGCGTCCTCCCAAAGACCGCCGCCTCGGCTCCGTATGCGTGCCCTCGGCCCGTGCTTCTGCTGCTATACGTTTAAGTGCAGATAAGTTGGAATGTGTCTCTGCTGTCTATGAAAGCTTGGCTGAGTTCTCTGACAATCTTCGACATGGATATGCCAAGGTTGCTATGGTACTGAACAAGATCGATCCTGGAGTTGGTGCGGCCAGAAGCAGTAAAACGACACCCCGGTGCCGGTTGCAAGTCCACACCGACAAGGGATTTTGGAACTGCCAAGATCTCCGTCCTAGAACCCGAAGACCAAGTCTCGACACCCCGAACCCGGTGCCGCGCCAGGACCTCCTATCCGGATCCGAAGACCGAACCCGAGCGCCAAGATCGCCTTCCCGGACCCCTGAAGATCGAACCGAAGCGCCAGGACCCGAACCTGAAAGACGCCAAGATCACCGACGCGGGACTCCAAGTTCTTCATCCCGGATGCCAAGGCCGACTCGATGGCGCGGACCCGACAAGATCTGCGCAACGTTAAGATCTTCGCGCCGACAGGAACGGCACCGACCCGGGAGGATCCGATGCGCCCCCGACGCCGGACCAAGTCCTGCTCCCCGGAGGCGACAAGTGCTTCATCCCGAACGCCATGACCATCGACATGACCAAGACCACGGATGCGACAAGATCTACCCCGAGAACGATCCGAGTCCGAGAACGTTTCCGAACCTCGAGCCCCGGACCCCCAACCCCGGAACCCCAAGTTCGCCGAGACCCCTAATGTGTGAACCCTTCGAACCCTATTTTATAATATAATATAACTTGTTGCATATTGAATTGTCCATGCATGCATCCTCGTCTGGTTTGGGGCCTTATGCCGATTCACCTAATAATTAAATATGGGGCCCATATGCGGCAAATCTAGCCTTATATTGGCCTCATTTAAACTTGTGTAGCGAACCGGTGATATATTCGCCTTGTTAAACAACATTTAAATTATGGGTATCTAAACAACTTGAACCGCCTAATTAATTGTCGGACCCGGTTCCTTAATTTGACCTAATTGCATCGCACTTTGCCATGCCATGCATCCTACATGCATCAGCCGATCTTCCGTGTATTAAATATCGCATCCGTGTTTCTTCTAGTGCTTTGGTTCTTCGCGATAAGGCCGATGAGTTGATGTGAGCTTACCCCCGATCTTCGTTGAACCTTCGACAATGTTTTCAGCAGCATCTTCCCCTTTCTACCTATCTTACTTTTCTAGTATTTATTCCTCTGTTGATCTTTGCTATCCGTGTTGCGATGCTCTAGTTTCGCACCGTGATATCCCTTGCAGCCATATATAGCCTTGGACACATCCTATTACCGTTGTTTGGTAGATAGTTGGACCCGTGTCGTCGTAGTCGCTTGCTCAAGTGTTTTGCTTGTCGTCAAGTACCACAATGGTTGGAGGATTGCCGCATGTCGACGTTGGAGATGATCATGGCTTTAATTATTGTTTCACTTTAATTCTGCTTAACAACTAAAATTGAATTAAGCAGAGGCATCGGGTGATAGGTAATATTTGGTTTCCGATCGCCCACTTGTGTCCCGTAGGGACCCGAGTTCTTGACACTTGTTCGAGATCGAGCGCTAACCACTGTGGGAGATATGGGCCCCATTGATTATTACCTGATTTCAAAGTATTGTACTGGGGCCACAACTAGTTTGAGGTGTTTTACTATCCTGTACTTATGCCATGCTACTTATGTATTTACGTTTGTGTGAGGAGCACGCTGTCTCGCTTAGGAATGTATCGTTTCATCGATCCCCCGATTGGGGACCCGTTACAGACCATTGTCGCAAAACCCTAAGTCCGTCTCGGAGACCGGCCGACTTGCTATGGGTGTACTTAGTGGGTGGCCTCTGCATTTGCTTTTGTCCGGAACGCCGTGACTTAGGCCCCGCCGACATACCGATGGGTGTATGTTAACCGATCCGCAAAAGGGTCAAGTGCTCGTGGATACTTTGGTGCACCCTGCAGGTTAAATCTTTTCGAGAAGCCCGCGGTTATTGGACGCATTTGAGAACAAAGGTTTGATCATAGACAACTGTAACTAAAGTTTACTGTTATGAATTGACTTGTATCTGATTTGGCTAGTAATCAGCTTCACTACAACGGAATGGCTAAGTAAAAGTACCAACAACTGCTGGGTTTTTGGGGTTTATCTCATGCTATCTGTATCTGATTAGTAATTGTTGCAACTATAACGGAATGGTTAACTAAAAGTGCCCATCGCCACTTTTATCGTAACGCTTTATCTAAACCCGACTAGTAAAGTGCCATAACTATAATCGAATAAGTAAACGCCAACCGCGTGAGTTCCTCGTTGACTTCCTCGTTGGTCTCGAGGGGGAAAAACCAGGATGGGTTTGTTTGATGTTAGCATCAGGTTGGTTCCGAGTAGGTCTTTCTTACCCCTCTCTGATAGCCGCCAGTTGTATCGAGTCTCTATAGGTTGTTTAGCGCATGTTGCCGCGGCCGCTCAGTCCACCATACCTATGTAGGCGAGGACCGTCGAATTCTAGCCTCGCTGCACTTGGCCTCGATCGACGCTCCTTCTTTTCCTTTGCCCTTTGTCGGCACCCTTTTGTTTAAGCAGGTTTGAGATCGACGTCGTTAGCAGGTTACCCTTCCGCCTCTTGGCACAGGTGGTTATGGACACCATTGGTTATTCTTCAGGGCTCTTAGCCCCATTTGCATCTTGTCCGTAGTCGGACGCTCTATCATTTTCAAGGTGATTTGGATCTTTGTATATTATATTTGTATTCTTGACTCATTGAGTCGTGTTGTATATATCTCGCCTGTGGGTCCCATCGAGGACTGTTGTAATGTTATTACTTCGTTTTCCACCCGCACGCAAGTGTTCGGTGGCACCTTCAATCGCTTTGCGGGTTTGGCGGGTTTTCGCTAAAACTTGCATAGGGCCGATTCTGAGGGTGTTACATATCTCCTCCTTGTGCTTTCATGTATAGATCTTGTGAGCTCCGTTCATGATCAAGATCTAATCTATTTGTAATCATGCATGTTGTGTTTGCGGGGATCCGATGTATATTGATATTACTATGTCAGATTGATTAATGGTTTTGTCTATTTGATACTATCATGTCTGTGTTATTTGTGATCTTGAATGCTCTCCATTGTTAGTAGCTATCTTGGCCAAGTAGTTGCTAGTGACTCCAAGAGGGGGTATTTATGATCGATAGTGGGTTCATGCCTCTAGTTTCCAAGGGAAGTGATAGAAATCTCTTCGGTTGTAGATGTGTTGTTGCCACTAGGGAGAAAACAACGGTCTCTTGTTCATAGAATAAGTGGATTATTTACCTTACACACTTTGCTTAAAGCAGTTGTCTGTTGCTTGCAACTTAATACTAGAGGGGGTTCGGATGATGACCTGAAGGTGGACTTCTAGTCATAGATGCAGTTGGATGGAGGTCTATGTATATTGTTGTATTGCCCAATCGAATCTCATAAGATTGTTTTGTCTGGTATTGCATTGTTATGCCTTGCTCAGTTCCTGTCAATTGCCCTGCTGTAATTTGTTTACCTTTCATGCCATGTTGTTTATCTAAGGAGAGCACCTCTTGTGAACTATGGACCCCGGTCCAATCTTTACCATTGATACATCTTCCACTGTTACTTGTTTACTTGCTGCAAACCATTACCTTCCACACCATACAGTAAACCTTTGTTACGGCAACCGGTGAGATTGACACACCTCATTGTTAGTTGAGGCAAAGTCTTGAGTTTGTGTTGTGCAGGTTTCCACGTTGCTTGCAACTCCTCTGTGACGTTGCCTTCCTCCTACTGGTTCGATAATGTCACATCCCAAAATTTTCCAAATTTTGAAATGTGAAAAAAAGAAAAAAAAGAAATAATTGTTGAAAATTAGGGTGAAAAGAAACTTTTTGTTTCTAAATGGAAACACCAAAACCCTTCTTGAACAAAATTTTAATAAAATGGAATCCAACAAATTTCAATCAAGTGAAATGTATTCATCAATAATGTATCATGAAAGTTAAACACTTGGAAAAGCTAAACCAAAACCCTAAAATCCTATTGGAAGAAAATCATTTCCAAGATCTCTCAAAGACTATGGATTTGATCCATATAAAAATTTGTCATCAAACATTTATAAGTGTTCAAAATGACAAATAAAATATTAAAAAAAACCATAGAAATTGGTTTCACTGAATTTGGAACCATGGATAAAAACTTATGAATATAATAAGATAAGAATTAATTTACAAAGCTAATTAAGCCCCTAACTAAAATCCATACCAAATTGTGAGAAAAATAATACTAAAGAGATATAAAAGGATAAACAAATATTAAATAAAATTATACAAATTGGAATCACCAATTTTGGATCTATAAATAAAAAGATATGGATTTTTATTAGGCAAAGAAAGAAAGAAATAAATAAGGAATATTTAAAAGCCAAATTAAATCTTGGCCAAATCCATAAACAAATGAAAGTATTGAATAATAAAAAGGAGTAAAACATTATTTAAATAAAATCATAAGGATTGAACAATGTCTAATTTTATTTAAATAAAGACAATTTGCCTAAATAATAAATTCCAAGGAAATTATTTAGAAGATAATTTAAAATCTTGAATTAAATCCACATGTAAATGAAATAAAGTTAATCCAAATAAAATAAAGGGATAAAGAATATTCCAATAAAATTATATGGGATTAAACCATAATTCAATTATATTTAAATAAAGACAAATGCCCAATTTAAATGAACAATAAATCATATTAAAATATTTTAAATAATAATTCAAGTGAATTATTTAACACCCTAATGAACAAATAAAACCTATTGGAAAAGGTTTGGTAAAAAATAGAATTTAAATAGAAGTTTGAAAATATATTTAAAATCCTATTTAAATAAGGACAAGTGTCTATTTTAAATATATAATAAACCATAAAAGGAATGTTTGAAATATTTTAAAAATGGAAATTTATATACATTAATAAACAGAATGAAAACCCTACTGAAAGTTGGGAAACATTTGAATTCAATCAAATATTTGAATCATCTGAATAAATTCAAAAAAGAAAAAGAAAACAGAAAAAGGAAAAAGAATCGGAAAGAAAAAATATGAAAACCATCCCAGCCCAGCTAGCCCATCTGGCCCAACTAACAGCCCACCTCTCTTCTCCCCCAAAACATTTTCTTTCACCCGTGAAACAACCCACGTAGCCACTGACGACCTAACCCCACCGAACTCTTCCTAACCTCGCTGCCGCGTGACCCCACCGCCATTCAAGCATCGTCTTCACCCACCCCCGCGGACCCGTTCATCCCCAAATTTTGTCGCTGTTCACTGCCGATTAATTCTTCACGTAAATTCGCCTTAATGTCGCATTGATTCCGCCCTACAACCACGCCCTCTTAATCGCCCACGTCTCCTCTTCAATTTCCCCCAGACACCATTTCCCCTCTGTCCCTAGGCTGCTTGAATTGCTCACTGCAAGCCACATTGCCCAGACGAGCTCCTTTCCCCGATTCCAGTGAGCACTACCTCCCCCTTTCCTCCTAGTTTCCACAAGGACATTCCCCATACCCGTACGAGTATACTAGTAACCTCCACTTGACCACGCGTGCCCCCCAACGTCGGCAACCTCGATGACAGAACGTCGCCATCGTCTGCCACTTCTCCGATGAGTTCTCCAGGTAAACTCCGACCGAGCCTTTCCCTATCTTTGATGCCCCCATGATCGCGACCCTCTTACGCATCTAACGGCGCCTACAATATGTCCTAGCACGCCCTACATCGTCGCCTCCGTCGACGTGCAGACGCACCCGTCGCCAGAAGCTCCTGCGGCGAGCAATCCCCGATGCCACCGTGTGCCCCTGACCCTGCAACGACCACTTCGAGATCCAGCACATCACAACAAGTTCGGTAATGCTCTCATCCCTCTCCCGCGCTTCCTAAATCGTTGGCAATGCCACCGCCAGAGCGCCGCCGCTACACAGTCGCCGCCAGCGCCACCCATCTTAGGTCACAGATCTGTCAGCCGCCAGATTCAAATCGTAGGGATGCGATAGATCCACTTAAATGAAAGGGTATGTTTGATCTGTGCCGCACGATCCTCTTTTAATCCAACGCACCACACTGCTCGATCCACACGAACCGGTACCAGCCTATAGAAACGCTCCACGTGGCCAGCTTTTGTTTTAAATAGACAGAAACATTTCTATTAAATGTTTAAATTTGTAAAATTCATAACTTTAAATCTACACGTCCAAATTTTACAAATTTTATATCATTGGAATCAGGAAAAAGAATACTTTCCAATCATGCCCTTTGTTTAGTGTTTTTCTTCTGTAAGATTAGTTTTTTTGCAGAAACTTGTTTAGGCATATTTTAAATATAAAAATTATTATAGAAATGATTTTAGGGTAAAATCTTTTGTAAATGGATTGTTTTGAACCTACTGACCATAGAAACCAACTTTTGGATTGAAAAATATATTTTGTGACACTTAGGAATTATTCCTTTGAATAAAAGCATTTCTAGTTAAATAAAAAAATGTTGATTATGGTTTAAAATGCTTTTTGAGTAAGACCTATTGAAAATGGTTTGATTTGAAATCTCTGACCCTAAACACCAAGTTTGGGATTTAAAAATATGTTTGATAAACCCTAGTAAAATTATTACTTTGTTCAAAGGCATTTCTACCAAGATAAAACATTGCTTTGATTTAAAGATGGTTTTTAGGTGAAACCTTTTGCAAATAGTTTAATATTAAACACTTGAACTTAAAACACTAACATTTGTGTTGAAAAATATATTTTTCAAACACTAGAAAGTATTACTTTGATTAAAATCATTTCTAGCAAAACAAAGATGATTAAAATGACCATTTTCACTAATTTGATTTATAATGGTTTTTCCACTTTTATAAATGACCAATAGGTGTTTCAAAATGTTTATAACCTATTAGAAACCACCTTTCAAAATAAAACCATCTTTTTCATGCTTGCATGCATTGTTTTGTTTTCTTTATTTTATGTGGTGAATTGTTTGAATGCTAGTTTGAATATTTGTTTGCTTGATTGAATTGTAGTGAACTTTGAAGAGTGTGACTATTGCAAGATCAAGGAGTGTACTTATATTCTCTACCAAAAAGGCAAGTGGTGCTTCATACTTTTGTTCCATTTTTTTCACTATGCATTAGTGATGTTTTGAGTAGGACTTGCATGGAACTTTTATTAAGTATGCTATGCCATGGGAAATCCTAGTAGATGATGCCTTAGTAGAATTTTCCCTAAGTTAAGATTCCTACTACTATCATGCTTAGCCTAGCTAGTAGAAAACAAGGGTGGATTATATTCATGCTATGAAATATTTCTAAGTCAATGACTTGTGTTTTGTTTAATAAAACAACTATGTGAATGAATCACCTAGGTGGAATGGTTGTGAATGGGTTATGTTGAGTGGTTACACAGGGCCCCATATATATGGCCTACCCTAGTGTATCTCACTTGTGGAAAGCCACCCAGAAACAAAGAGATTTGAGATGTCAAATGTTGAGAAGCTTCAAGTGCAGCCACTTGGCATTATGGGCTCTGCCTAGATCATATAGGTTGCAATAACATAGCCATATGGACAGTTGGTGGTAGGGGGTGATAGGTTTGGGAACGCGTCCATTTTGGTCTAAGGGAAGGCTTCTGAAAGGTCTTGTCTCGATGCATGTCGAGTCTTGTGGGGAAAGTGCACCACATATCGAGAAGGAAAAATCTAAGTACTTAGCCGTGTCCCCGGCAATGGACAATTTGATAATAAAGACATTGAAACTATCAAGGATCTCCTCATCCCAATTTCTAAGTTAAAAACTTGTGGTTGAACAAGGGTTAAAGGATCTTCAATCTTTGATTGATAGATGCCTTGGGTGATTTTGACAAACAAAAACTTAGTGTTTTCAAATGATAAGGAAGATCTATTTTGAGCAAAGCAATCCTAAGCCCTACTTAGCCAAATTGCATATAGACGATAGATACCACTACTCTACCATAATATCACTTGCCAATACAATTCAAATGTATTGACCCTTGTGGCTGTAACTTATTATGTTGCAGGTTTGTTTGATGTTAGTGAAGTGTGTTGATTAGGATTACAAGTCTACAACTAACATGATTGTCTGTGGCACTTTGAAGATGAAGGACTCCATGCTACATAGTTATTTCTGCTGCATTGTAATGAGATAGCCGAATGAGCTATGTAAGATGTAATGAATTATTTTATTCTTGGTTATAAAGTTGTATTATGACCTTTGTTTCTTGATATTACATCTTAAACAGTGGATGCTAGCTATTGATCCAGGTGATTCATTCACAAAGTTGTTTTATTAAACAAAACACAAGTCCTTGACTTAGAAATATTCCATAGCATGAATATAATCCACCCTTGTTTTCTACTAGCTAAGCTAAGCATGATAGTAGTAGGAATCTTAACTTAGGAAAATTCTACTAAGGTTTCATCTACTAGGATTTCCCATGGCATAGTTTATACTTGGAAAATTCCATGCAAGTCCTACTTAGAATTATCACTAATGCATACTGAAAATAATATGACAAAAGTATGAAGTACCACTTGCCTTATTGGTAGAGAATATAGGTTCACTCCTTGATCTTGCAATAGTCACACTCTTTAAATTTCACTACAATTCAATCAAGGCACAAATTCAATCTACCATTTAAGCAATTCATCACATAGAATAATAAAAACAAAGCAATGCATGCAAGCATGCCAAAAATTGTTTTATTTGGAAAAGTGGATTCTAATAGGTTATAAACATTTTAAAACACCTATTGGTCATTTATAAAAGTGGCAAAACCTTTGGATATCAAGTTAGTGAAAATGGCCATTTAAATCATTTTTGTTTTGTTAGAAATGATTTAATCAAAGTAATAATTTCTAGTGTTTTGACAAATATATTTTTAAACACAAATGTTAGTGTTTTAAGGTCAAGTGTTTAATAATAAAACCATTTGCAAAAGGTTTTACCTATAAACCATTTTTACACCAAAGCAATATTTTATTTTGTTGGAAATGCCTTTTAACATAGTAAAAATTGTCTAAGGTTTAATCAAATACATTTTTAAATCCTAAAACTTGGGGTATAGGGTCAGAGAGTTTAAATCAAATCATTTCCCAAAGGTTTTATTCAAAAAGCTTTTTTAAAACATAAATAATATTTTTATTTAACTATAAATGCTTTTATTCAAAGATTTATTATTTAGCTTCACAAAATACACTTTTAAATCTACTAGTTGGTTTTTATGGTCAGTAGGTTCAAAACAATCCATTTACAAAAGATTTTACCCTAAAATTATTTTTAGAATGAGTTTTATACCCAAAATATGCCTACACATGTTTCTGCAAAAACAACCAATTTAACAGAAGCAATTCATTAAACAAATGACATGGTTGGATAGGATTATTTTTGCCGATTCTATTGATATAAATTTTTGAAAATTTGGACATGTAGATTTAAAGTTATGAATTTTGCAAAATCAGACATCTAATAGATCTAATTTCTGTTTTAAAATCTGAGTCTGACTATGTGTCATAATTCTATTGGACGATACCGCTTCATCTGGATTGAGCAACGAGGACCGTAAGATCTACTTAGCATCGCACGACACAGATCATTCTATACCGCTTTGTTTAATGAATCTATCGTGGCCGTGGGATCAAGATCTAACGGGCAGCTTTGCCCTGACCAAAGTCTGGTGGCGGTGGGTCAACGGCGAGTGGCGGCGCGCTCGGTAAGTGGTAGTCCGGCGGTTCTAGGAAGCAAGGAAGGGAACAGAGGGGATTATCGTGCTCGAGGGGTCGTCGCGGTGCTCAAGGTGGCCGGAGGAGGGACAGGGGCGCACGAAGACGACGCTGATTGCTCGCCGGAGATGCTGTCACCGTCGGGCACGTATTGTCATCGATGGGGGCGAAGCTACGAGGCACGCGAATACAAGAGGAAGACGACATTAGATGCGCGAGACGAAGGCGAGTGCACGAGCATCAACCAGAGAGACGGGGGAGGCTAGGGTTTACCAGGAAGAGTCGCCAGAGTGGAGGCAGACGGCGACACGTTAGTGAGTAGGAAAACGCTTGGGGGAGAGTGGAAGGTGTCTCGCTGTGCCAGTTGGGCTGGGGTTAGATGGGCTGGGTTGTTTCCCCTTTTTTTATTCTGAAACCTTTTTCTTTTTCTATTTAGATTTTTTGTTTTGAATTTTGTTCAAATAATTCAAACACTATTTGAATTCAGATCTTTATCAAACTTTCAGTAAGTTTTAATGCTGTTTAAACATGTATTTTAAATACCATTTTTGGAATAATTCTTTTATTCTTTTATGGTTTATATTTTATTTAAAATAGGCACTTGCCTTTATTCAAATAATATTTTAAATATAATTTCAACTCTTATTTGAATTCAAATTTTCATCAAACCTTTTTCAGTAGGTTTTATTTATTCAATAGGGTGTTAAATAATTCATTTTGAATTATTTGAAATATTTTTAATATGAATTATTAATCATTTAAATTGGGCAAATGTCTTTATTTAAATAAAATCAAATATGGTTTTAATTCCATATAAATTTTATTTAAATGATTCTTTTATTTCATTTAGGTTAATTAAATAACTTTTATTCCACTTGGGCAAATTCCAATTATTATTTTCCTATGATTTAATTAATCATTTCTATTAGGGATTTTGTCTTTATTCAAATGGAATAGAAATTGGGTCAATGCCATATAATTTCATTTGAATATTATTTATCCCTTTATTTTAATAGGAATATCTTTATTTCATCTAATTATGGATTTGTCCAAGTTTTGATTTGACTTTTAAATATTCCCTATTTATTATTTCTTTCTTTATCTTATAGAATCCATATCTTTTTATTTACAGATCCAAAATTGGTGATTCCAATTTGGATAATTTTATTTAATATTTGATTATCCTTTTATATCCTTTTAGGATTTATTTTCTGAAAATTTGGTATGGATTTTAGATAGGAGCTTTATTAGCTTTGGAAATTATTTCCTTTCATCTTATTAAATTCATAAGTTTTCATCCATGGCTGCAAATTAACTGAAACCAATTTCTATGTGTTTTATAATATTTTTATTTATCATCTTTGATCATTTATAAATGTTTGTTGACCAATTTTTATATGGATCAAATCCATAGTCTTTGAGATATCTTGGAAATGATTTTCTTCCCTTAGGGTTTTAGGGTTTTGGTTTAAATTTTCCAAGTATTTGAATTTCAATATTCATTCATTGATGAATGCATTCCACTTGTTTGAAATTTGTTGGATTCCTTTTATTCAAATTTTATTTAGGAAGGGTTTTGATGTTTCCATTAAAATAAAAAAGTTTCTTTTCACCCTAAATTTCAAAAATTATTTATTTTGTTTATTTATTTTTCACATTACAAAACTTGGGAAATTTTGAGATGTGACATACATGGACCCATAGTCCAAGGTGGAACTACTCACGCTTTGTACCGGATGCTGGCATGGTGATGAAGAAGGCCTTCGAGATGATCTCTCTCCTCCGGCAGGGTGCCAGGAAGAGATTCAGATCCCCCCGATCTAGGGACAATGGTGGTGGCGGCTACAGACTATTTCGTGGAAGATTGATTGGGTACTTAGGGTTTAGGTATCGGGAGCTTATTATAGGCGAAGAGGGAGGCCGAGGGGGTGCCCGAGGTGGATGCACCCCCACCCGCAGGCACGGGCAAGGCCTGGCCACGCGTCCAGGGGGTGTGGCCCCTTGAGGCCCTCCTCCGTCTCGTCTTCTAGTTCCGTGTTCGCCACGGTAAAATATTTAATTTGGCTTTTGTCCCGTCCAATTCCGAGAATATTCCTTTTCTGACTTTTCTGGAACCAAAAACAATAGAAAACAGGCAATAGGCACCGTGGCATCTTGTTAATAGGTTAGTCCCAGAAAACATATAAAAATACCTCAAAGAGAAGACAAAGCAAAGCAAAGTAGATACTAAAAAAGCATGGAACATCAAAAATTAGAGATACGTTTACGACGTATCAAGCATCCCCAAGCTTAACTCCTTCTCGTCCTAAGAAGAATAATTTTTAAGGTGATATGCACCATCAAAATCAAGACCAAACCATTTGCAAGCATTGATAGCTGGGATCAAAGTACTCTAAACATGAGCATGAAAGAATAAGTTCTAACAGTAAGACAAAGTAACTATGCTGCAACATGAAAGGATACAAACAAAGATCATGAATAACTATGCATTGAAAGACGTTTGTTTGTTTTACATATAGAAAACATAGCATAGTGGCATTCAACTTGTCCCTCATGGAGTAGCAAATAAATGCATAGGACACCTTCAAATTTCATAAGAGTGACTAGATACAAATAGTTCAAGAACAAGCAATATCAACAATATGAATCAATCAATAAGTTTTGGGACAATGCACATAGAACTAATAATGGCAACTATGCTCTCTTAATTGGTGCCTAAGGATAGAAGGTGGAGACTCAATATAATAGTGGAAGAAATACCATTCATAAAGGGAAGCAGGGATTTCTAGTCTCAAAAAGAGCTTCCAAAAATTATGGTACTTGTTAGCTTTCAGCTCTCATTGCCCCTATCATAAACATCTTGAAGTGATTAAGGTTAAAGTGAACAAACTATGGAGTATATGCTTGACAAAGTATAAGTTGGCAATATAATGTCCCTTGAGTACGAGGGCCGCTCCTCATGCTACTCAACTTTAGTCACCGGTAAGTTCTTGTCATAGTAAGTACATGTGTATCATAGAGAACCGCCAACAGGGTACCCCTTGCACATGATACAGGAGTTGTCCCATAATCAAAATGACAAGGGAAGCAGACAACGAGCATCTCAGCAATCTTCTTATTTACCATGGGAAAATGGTGCTTTTTTCTCTCTTTCCTCTATTCAATATGTCTCTTTTTTTAAGAAGAAAGCTTCATAGATTGCTCAATATGGTGATGCTGCAAGTTTCCACCATAATTAGGCATGGCTTAGGCTAGCGGCCCAGGCGTTTCTCTAACACACATACATAACTCCATGAACTTACAAGCTCCCCTTTTATTTCACACCGATGACATCTGCAAACAAAATAGCATGATATCAACAGGGTACAATGTACAAGTGCAATATTGAAAGCGTTCCCCATGACAGCATGGTTCTTCTAATTCCAACGTATAAGTGCAAGTATATGCAACATAGATAACACAATGGCTCAAATTTATTAGGGGAAAGAAAAATAAAGTGTGCCATCAAGTTTGTGAGAGCTTTAATCACTAACGTTCACATAACAAAGTAACTTTTTAATTGGAAGGTAGATAAACAAGAATATAATTGGAATGATATAACACACCATGCATAGGAATTTATAGTGGACACTTTGGAATAACTTGGTTTATTGGGAGTTGGATGCATGAGTAGAGCTTACTCATACAAGTGGAGGCAAGCAAAAGACTAGAAGCGGCCAACTAAAGAGCAATAATGGCCATAATCATGTAGAGAGACAAAACATTAATAATAAAAGCATAAAGTGGTACCACAAGTCAAAAACTAAATGATCATATAGGCAACGTGACTTGTTCATATTCATAGCATGGTGTGGGCATGTGCCAAGTCAACCCAAACAAAGCATCAAAGGAGAATACCACAATACTATGCTTTTATATGCTAAAACAACACATGATTCTTTCAAGGCACATTAAGCAATCCTAATTGTTTGAAACAATTCATGCTATAGCAATAATCACTAAGCATAAGATCAAAAAAACATCTAGCATGACATGATAAAGTTTAAGTCACAGTCAAAGCAAGCTCCTTCTTGTACTACTAAGCAAGAACTTCCTACTCCTTTCCAACACCAATCAACTTATTTGAAACAACACAGCAAAAATAGGGGTCCAACTACTTTATTCAAGCAAACTAAGCAAACAAAAACCAAAAACGAAAACTAAGACGCTCCAAGAATAACACAACAGTGCATGAAACAATAAGAACGAAGTGTCTAGAAAGACCTGAGACTTTTCCTTTTCAAAGTATTCTGAGAAAAAACATTTTCTACATGATGAAATGACATGTTACTTTGTGTGAGGAGAAAGTGTCAAGGACACTCTATATGTTTGAATGGTAAAAATGGTAGTTACTTTGCTTTTTTGCAACTATATCGAAATATGAAATTTAATTGATGGTCATTTAAATAACTCGGTGTTTCTATCCTTGAGAATTTGGGGATGGTGTGTCGAAACAGTCATAATTCGGTTGTGTACAAAATAACTAGCCGAAAGTTAGGGGTCAATGTGAGTCACGATTGGAGCGTGTCGAGAAGTTGACACAACGGGTGAGGTCTTAGACTCATTGACCCCCTTTCTCTTTTTTATTTTAGATCCTGTTTCCCCTATTTCTATACCTAATAAAAATAAGGTACATAGTGTTTTTTACTAGATTCTGCCTTTTCTGGACGATTTTGCCACTACCAGTTTGGGGATATTACATCTTATACCACCGGTAAGTGATAATGCTCGGTGTCTGCTCCTTTGCAGATCAATTTATTGGAAGCAAAGTTTATATGTTGGATTTGTACGTTCGAGTTGGAGACATTTACGTCTTGAAGCCAGTTGGGAAACAAATCAGCGCCGAGATCACTTCTTATATACCTATTCCCCTACCTATTGTGCAGGCTACAATCCTGCTAATCCCCGATGAGGAAAAAACCTATTTATATAGGTCTGTCCCTACTTGTTATGCAGGTCATGATCCAACATCAATGAGAATCCATCTAATACCCGATGAAGAAATTTCACTCATGAAGTTAGCCAAGATCAACGTAATTTAGCTAGCTATCTGCCACGCGAGCCAAGCCGCAATGGAGGAGCGAGAGATCTCGTCAATTGTGATGGAAGAAGAAAAGTCCCAATCTCTGGATCACCAACTCCGGTTGAGGCTGCTGATGGATTAAAAGTCATCTATGATGTGTACGTGGATAATGAGGAGGACGAGGAGGGAAGACCAATCGACAAGGTATCGACGCCATGGTGGTGGCTCATATCTATGATGTTGTGAACATGGACGAGGTATAGAAGAATGTTACGGTGGAGGAGGAGGCGGATCTGCAAAATTGCGTCGCCACCATCATAGTAGACAAGGATTTGGCACACCACCTATACATCCATGACCTCGTGGGAATAGAGGAGTGGCAACTGCACGACATGGATCACCCCTCCCTCCGGGCTGCCATAGAGTTACCACTCTACGACTATTCTGGATCCTCCTATTTCTCCTGCGTGTCAGTGTCGACAACACCGTGTAGGGATAACTCTCAGCGGGCAACCCACCTTACCCCTAAACCCAAAACACCTCGTCATCCAGCCATACGTCCTGCCTCCCCGAAGACGTTATATGTTTTGATGGTAAAATTTGAGTCTAAATGACTAAATCTGCAATTAGTTAGTGGATATATATATTCATTATTTACATGTTAGTGATAGAAACTCCAAAAGAAGCTCAAGTTATGAGGATCACGAGTTAAAAAATTTAAAGTTCCACTTTTTCTTTTCAAAGTATTTTGAGAAAAAATATTTTATACATGGTTAAATGACATGCTACTTTGTGTGAGGAGAAAGTGTCAAGGACACTCTATATGTTTGAATGGTAAAAATGGTAGTTGACTTTGCTTTTTTGCAACTATATCTAAATATGAAAATTAATTGATGGTCATTTAAATAACTCGTGTTTCTATCCTTGAGAATTTGGGGGTGGTGTGTCGAAACAGTCATAATTCAGTTATGTACAAATATAACTAGCCGGAAATTAGGGGTCAATGTGAGTCACGATAGGAGCGTGTCGAGAAGTTGACAACATGTGAGGCCATAGACTCATTGACCTCCTTTCTCTTTTCTATTTTAGATCTTGTTTCCCCTATTTCTATACATAATAAAAATAAGGTACATAGTGTTTTTTACTAGGTTCTTCTTTTTTTGGATGATTTTGCCACTGCCAGTTTGGGGATATTACATCTTATATCACCGGTAAGTGATAATGCTCGGCAGCTGCTCCTTTGCAGATCAATTTATTGGAAACAAATTTTATGTGTTGGATTTGTACGATTCGAGCTCGACACGTTTACATCTTGAAGCCGGTTGGCAAACAAATCGGCGCCAAGAAACCTTATTATATACCTATGCCCCTACCTATTGTGCAGGCTATAATCCTACTAATCCCCGATAAGGAAAAGACCTATTTATATACGCCTGCCCTACTTGTTATGCAGGTCATGATCCAACATCAACGAGAATCAATCTAATACCCGATGAGAAAATTTCACTCATGAAGTTAGCCAAGATCAACGTAATTTAGCTAGCTATCTGCCACGCGACCCAAACCGCAATGGTAGAGAGAGAGATCTCATCAATTGTGATGGAAGAAGAAAAGTCCCAATCTCTAGATCACCAGCTCCGATTGAGGCAGATGATGGATTAAAGTCATCTATGATGTGTATATGGATAATGAGGAGGATGAGGAGGGAAGACCAATCGGCAAGGTATCGACGCCATGGTGGCGACTCACATCTATGATGATGTTAACATGGAGGAGGTTAGAAGAACGTTACAGCGGAGGAGAAGGAGGCGGATCTGCAAAATTGCGTCGCCGCTATCGTAGCCGACGAGAATATGTCACACCATCTGAATATCCAGGACCTCGTGGGGATGGAGGAGTAAGCTGGCGATATGGATCGCCTTCCGCCGGGCTGCCATAGAGTTACCACTCTCGACTTTTCCGGATCATCCTATTTATCCTGCGTGTCGTTGTGGACAACACCGCAGAGATAATTCTCGGGCAACCCACCTTACCCCTGAACCCAAAACACTTCATCATCCAGCCATATGTCCCACCTCCCCGAAGAAGCTATATGTTTTGATGGTAAAAATTGAGTCTAAACGACTAAATCTGCAATTAGTGAGTGGATATATATATATATATTTTACATGTTAATGATAGAAACTCCAAAAGAAGATCAAGTTATGAGGATCACGAGTTAAAAAATTTAAAGTTCCACTTTTATTTTCAAAGTATTATGAGAAAAAAAACATTTTCTACATGAATGACATGTTACTTTGTGTGTTGAGAAAGTGTAAAGGACACTCTATATGTTTGAATGGTAAAAATGGTAGTTACTTTGCTTTTTTGCAACTATATCTAAATATGAAAATTAATTGATGGTCATTTAAATAACTCGTGTTTCTATCCTTGAGAATTTGGGGGTGGTGTGTCGAAACAGTCATAATTCAGTTATGTACAAAAATAACTAGCCGGAAATTAGGGGTCAATGTGAGTCACGACAGGAGCGTGTGGAGAAGTTGACAACATGTGAGGCCATAGACTCATTGACCCCCTTTCTCTTTTCTATTTTAGATCTTGTTTCCCCTATTTCTATACCTAATAAAAATAAGGTACATAGTGTTTTTTACTAGGTTCTTCTTTTTTTGGATGATTTTGCCACTGCCAGTTTGGGGATATTACATCTTATATCACCGGTAAGTGATAATGCTCGGCATCTGCTCCTTTGCAGATCAATTTATTGGAAACAAATTTTATGTGTTGGATTTGTACGATTCGAGTTAAACACGCGTTTACATCTTGAAGCCGGTTGGCAAACAAATCGGCGCCAAGAAACCTTATTATATACCTATGCCCCTACCTATTGTGCAGGCTATAATCCTACTAATCCCGATAAGGAAAAGACCTATTTATATACCTTTGCCCTACTTGTTATGCAGGTCATGATCCAACATCAACGAGAATCAATCTAATACCCGATGAGAAAATTTCACTCATGAAGTTAGCCAAGATCAACGTAATTTAGCTAGCTATCCGCCATGACCCAAACCGCAATGGTAGAGAGAGATCTCGTCAATTGTGATGGAAGAAGAAAAGTCCCAATCTCTAGATCACCAGCTCCGATTGAGGCAGATGATGGATTAAAGTCATCTATGATGTGTATATGGATAATGAGGAGGATGAGGAGGGAAGACCAATCGGCAAGGTATCGACGCCATGGTGGCGACTCACATCTATGATGATGTTAACATGGAGGAGGTTAGAAGAACGTTACAGCGGAGGAGAAGGAGGCGGATCTGCAAAATTGCGTCGCCGCTATCGTAGCCGACGAGAATATGTCACACCATCTGAATATCCAGGACCTCGTGGGGATGGAGGAGTGGCAACTGCGCGATATGGATCGCCCCTTCCGCCGGGCTGCCATAGAGTTACCACTCTACGACTTTTCCGGATCATCCTATTTATCCTGCGTGTCGTTGTGGACAACACCGTGCAGAGATAATTCTCGGCGGGCAACCCACCTTACCCCTGAACCCAAAACACTTCATCATCCAGCCATATGTCCCACCTCCCCGAAGAAGCTATATGTTTTGATGGTAAAAATTGAGTCTAAACGACTAAATCTGCAATTAGTGAGTGGATATATATATATATATATTTTACATGTTAATGATAGAAACTCCAAAAGAAGATCAAGTTATGAGGATCACGAGTTAAAAAATTTAAAGTTCCACTTTTATTTTCAAAGTATTATGAGAAAAAAAACATTTTCTACATGAATGACATGTTACTTTGTGTGTTGAGAAAGTGTAAAGGACACTCTATATGTTTGAATGGTAAAAATGGTAGTTACTTTGCTTTTTTGCAACTATATCTAAATATGAAAATTAATTGATGGTCATTTAAATAACTCGTGTTTCTATCCTTGAGAATTTGGGGGTGGTGTGTCGAAACAGTCATAATTCAGTTATGTACAAAATAACTAGCCGGAAATTAGGGTCAATGTGAGTCACGACAGGCGTGTGGAGAAGTTGACAACATGTGAGGCCATAGACTCATTGACCCCTTTCTCTTTTCTATTTTAGATCTTGTTTCCTATTTCTATACCTAATAAAAATAAGGTACATAGTGTTTTTTACTAGGTTCTTCTTTTTTTGGATGATTTTGCCACTGCCAGTTTGGGGATATTACATCTTATATCACCGGTAAGTGATAATGCTCGGCAGCTGCTCCTTTGCAGATCAATTTATTGGAAACAAATTTTATGTGTTGGATTTGTACGATTCGAGTTCGACACGTTTACATCTTGAAGCCGGTTGGCAAACAAATCGGCGCCAAGAAACCTTATTATATACCTATGCCCCTACCTATTGTGCAGGCTATAATCCTACTGATCCCCGATAAGGAAAAGACCTATTTATATAGGTCTGCCCTACTTGTTATGCAGGTCATGATCCAACATCAACGAGAATCAATCTAATACCCGATGAGAAAATTTCACTCATGAAGTTATCCAAGATCAACGTAAATTAGCTAGCTATCTGCCACGCGACCCAAACCGCAATGGTAGAGAGAGAGATCTCGTCAGTTGTGATGGAAGAAGAAAAGTCCCAATCTCTAGATCACCAGCTCCAATTGATGCAGATGATGGATTAAAGTCATCTATGATGTGTATATGGATAATGAGGAGGATGAGGAGGGAAGACCAATCGGCAAGGTATCGACGCCATGGTGGCGACTCACATCTATGATGATGTTAACATGGAGGAGGTTAGAAGAACGTTACAGCGGAGGAGAAGGAGGCGGATCTGCAAAATTGCGTCGCCGCCATCGTAGCCGACGAGAATATGTCACACCATCTGAATATCCAGGACCTCGTGGGGATGGAGGAGTGGCAACTGCGCGATATGGATCGCCCCTTCCGCCGGGCTGCTATAGAGTTACCACTCTACGACTTTTCCGGATCATCCTATTTATCCTGCGTGTCGTTGTTGACAACACCGTGCAGAGATAATTCTCGGCGGGCAACCCACCTTACCCCTGAACCCAAAACACTTCATCATCCAGCCATAAGTCCCACCTCCCCGAAGAAGCTATATGTTTTGATGGTAAAAATTGAGTCTAAACGACTAAATCTGCAATTAGTGAGTGGATATATATATATATTTTACATGTTAATGATAGAAACTCCAAAAGAAGATCAAGTTATGAGGATCACGAGTTAAAAAATTTAAAGTTCCACTTTTATTTTCAAAGTATTATGAGAAAAAAAACATTTTCTACATGAATGACATGTTACTTTGTGTGATGAGAAAGTGTAAAGGACACTCTATATGTTTGAATGGTAAAAATGGTAGTTACTTTGCTTTTTTGCAACTATATCTAAATATGAAAATTAATTGATGGTCATTTAAATAACTCGTGTTTCTATCCTTGAGAATTTGGGGGTGGTGTGTCGAAACAGTCATAATTCAGTTATGTACAAAAATAACTAGCCGGAAATTAGGGGTCAATGTGAGTCACGACAGGAGCGTGTCGAGAAGTTGACAACATGTGAGGCCATAGACTCATTGACCCCCTTTCTCTTTTGTATTTTAGATCTTGTTTCCCCTATTTCTATACCTAATAAAAATAAGGTACATGGTGTTTTTTACTAGGTTCTTCTTTTTTTGGATGATTTTGCCACTGCCAGTTTGGGGATATTACATCTTATATCACCGGTAAGTGATAATGCTCGGCAGCTGCTCCTTTGCAGATCAATTTATTGGAAACAAATTTTATGTGTTGGATTTGTACGATTCGAGTTAAAACCGTTTACATCTTGAAGCGTTGGCAAACAAATCGGCCAAGAAACCTTATTATATACCTATGCCCCTACCTATTGTGGAGGCTATAATCCTACTAATCCCCGATAAGGAAAAGACCTTTTTATATAGGTCTGCCCTACTTGTTATGCAGGTCATGATCCAACATCAACGAGAATCAATCTAATACCTGATGAGAAAATTTCACTCATGAAGTTATCCAAGATCAACGTAATTTAGCTAGTTATCTGCCATGCGACCCAAACCGCAATGGTAGAGAGAGAGATCTCGTCAGTTGTGATGGAAGAAGAAAAGTCCCAATCTCTAGATCACCAGCTCCGATTGAGGCAGATGATGGATTAAAGTCATCTATGATGTGTATATGGATAATGAGGAGGATGAGGAGGGAAGACCAATCGGCAAGGTATCGACGCCATGTTGGCGACTCACATCTATGATGATGTTAACATGGAGGAGGTTAGAAGAACGTTAAAGCGGAGGAGAAGGAGGCGGATCTGCAAAATTGCGTCGCCGCCATCGTAGCCGACGAGAATATGTCACACCATCTGAATATCCAGGACCTCGTGGGGATGGAGGAGTGGCAACTGCGCGATATGGATCGCCCCTTCCGCCGGGCTGCCATAGAGTTACCACTCTACGACTTTTTCGGATCATCCTATTTATCCTGCGTGTCGTTGTTGACAACACCGTGCAGAGATAATTCTCGGCGGGCAACCCACCTTACCCCTGAACCCAAAACACTTCATCATCCAGCCATATGTCCCACCTCCCCGAAGAAGCTATATGTTTTGATGGTAAAAATTGAGTCTAAACGACTAAATCTGCAATTAGTGAGTGGACATATATATATATATGTATATATATATATATATATTTTACATGTTAATGATAGAAACTCCAAATGAAGATCAAGTTATGAGGATCACGAGTTAAAAAATTTAAAGTTCAACTTTTATTTTCAAAGTATTCTGAGAAAAAAAACATTTTCTACATGAATGACATGTTACTTTGTGTGATGAGAAAGTGCCAAGGACACTCTATATGTTTGAATGGTAAAAATGGTAGTTACTTTGCTTTTTTGCAAATATATCTAAATATGAAAATTAATTGATGGTCATTTAAATAACTCGTGTTTCTATCCTTGAGAATTTGGGGGTGGTGTGTCGAAACAGTCATAATTCAGTTATGTACAAAAATAACTAGCCGGAAATTAGGGGTCAATGTGAGTCACGACAGGAGCGTGTCGAGAAGTTGACAACATGTGAGGCCATAGACTCATTGACCCCCTTTCTCTTTTCTATTTTAGATCTTGTTTCCCCTATTTCTATACCTAATAAAAATAAGGTACATAGTGTTTTTTACTAGGTTCTGCTTTTTTGGATGATTTTGCCACTGCCAGTTTGGGGATATTACATCTTATATCACCGGTAAGTGATAATGCTCGGCAGCTGCTCCTTTGCAGATCAATTTAGTGGAAACAAATTTTATGTGTTGGATTTATACGATTCGAGTTCGACACGTTTACATCTTGAAGCCGGTTGGCAAAAAAATCGGCGCCAAGAAACCTTATTATATACCTATGCCCCTACCAATTGTGCAGGCTATAATCCTACTAATCCCCGATAAGGAAAAGACCTATTTATATACGCCTGCCCTACTTGTTATGCAGGTCATGATCCAACATCAACGAGAATCAATCTAATACCCGATGAGAAAATTTCACTCATGAAGTTATCCAAGATCAACGTAATTTAGCTAGCTATCTGCCACGCGACCCAAACCGCAATGGTAGAGAGAGAGATCTCGTCAATTGTGATGGAAGAAGAAAAGTCCCAATCTCTAGATCACCAGCTCCGATTGAAGCAGATGATGGATTAAAGTCATCTATGATGTGTATATGGATAATGAGGAGGATGAGGAGGGAAGACCAATCGGCAAGGTATCGACGCCATGGTGGCGACTCACATCTATGATGATGTTAACATGGAGGAGGTTAGAAGAACGTTACAGCGGAGGAGAAGGAGGCGGATCTGCAAAATTGCGTCGCCGCCATCGTAGCCGACGAGAATATGTCACACCATCTGAATATCCAGGACCTCGTGGGGATGGAGGAGTGGCAACTGCGCGATATGGATCGCCCCTTCCGCCGGGCTGCCATAGAGTTACCACTCTACGACTTTTCCGGATCATCCTATTTATCTTGCGTGTCGTTGTTGACAACACCGTGCAGAGATAATTCTCGGCGGGCAACCCACCTTACCCCTGAACCCCAAACACTTCATCATCCAGCCATATGTCCCACCTCCCCGAAGAAGCTATATGTTTAGATGGTAAAAATTGAGTCTAAACGACTAAATCTGCAATTAGTGAGTGGATATATATATATATATATATATTTTACATGTTAATGATAGAAACTCCAAATGAAGATCAAGTTATGAGGACCACGAGTTAAAAAATTTAAAGTTCCACTTTTATTTTCAAAGTATTCTGAGAAAAAAACATTTTCTACATGAATGACATGTTACTTTGTGTGATGAGAAAGTGTAAAGAACACTCTATATGTTTGAATGGTAAAAATGGTAGTTACTTTGCTTTTTTGCAACTATATCTAAATATGAAAATTAATTGATGGTCATTTAAATAACTCGTGTTTCTATCCTTGAGAATTTGGGGGTGGTGTGTCGAAACAGTCATAATTCAGTTATGTACAAAAATAACTAGCCGGAAATTAGGGGTCAATGTGAGTCACGACAGGAGCGTGTCGCGAAGTTGACAACATGTGAGGCCATAGACTCAATGACCCCCTTTCTCTTTTCTATTTTAGATCTTGTTTCCCCTATTTCTATACCTAATAAAAATAAGGTACATAGTGTTTTTTACTAGGTTCTGCTTTTTTTGGATGATTTTGCCACTGCCAGTTTGGGGATATTACATCTTATATCACCGGTAAGTGATAATGCTCGGCAGCTGCTCCTTTGCAGATCAATTTATTGGAAACAAATTTTATGTGTTGGATTTATACGATTCGAGTTCGACACGTTTACATCTTGAAGCCGGTTGGCAAACAAATCGGCGCCAAGAAACCTTATTATATACCTATGCCCCTACCTATTGTGCAGGCTATAATCCTACTAATCCCCGATAAGGAAAAGACCTATTTATATTCGCCTGCCCTACTTGTTATGCAGGTCATGATCCAACATCAACGAGAATCAATCTAATACCTGATGAGAAAATTTCACTCATGAAGTTATCCAAGATCAACGTAATTTAGCTAGCTATCTGCCACGCGACCCAAACCGCAATGGTAGAGAGAGAGATCTCGTCAGTTGTGATGGAAGAAGAAAAGTCCCAATCTCTAGATCACCAGCTCCGATTGAGGCAGATGATGGATTAAAGTCATCTATGATGTGTATATGGATAATGAGGAGGATGAGGAGGGAAGACCAATCGGCAAGGTATTGACGCCATGGTGGAGACTCACATCTATGATGATGTTAACATGGAGGAGGTTAGAAGAACGTTACAGCGGAGGAGAAGGAGGCGGATCTGCAAAATTGCGTCGCCGCCATCGTAGCCGACGAGAATATGTCACACCATCTGAATATCCAGGACCTCGTGGGGATGGAGGAGTGGCAACTGCGCGATATGGATCGCCCCTTCTGCCGGGCTGCCATAGAGTTACCACTCTACGACTTTTCCGGATCATCCTATTTATCCTGCGTGTCGTTGTTGACAACACCGTGCAGAGATAGTTCTCGGCGGGCAACCCACCTTACCCCTGAACCCAAAACACTTCATCATCCAGCCATATGTCCCACCTCCCCGAAGAAGCTATATGTTTTGATGGTAAAAATTGAGTCTAAACGACTAAATCTGCAATTAGTGAGTGGATATATATATATATTTTACATGTTAATGATCGAAACTCCAAAAGAAGATCAAGTTATGATGATCACGAGTTAAAAAATTTAAAGTTCCACTTTTATTTTCAAAGTATTATGAGAAAAAAAACATTTTCTACATGAATGACATGTTACTTTGTGTGATGAGAAAGTGTAAAGGACACTCTATATGTTTGAATGGTAAAAATGGTAGTTACTTTGCTTTTTTGCAACTATATCTAAATATGAAAATTAATTGATGGTCATTTAAATAACTCGTGTTTCTATCCTTGAGAATTTGGGGTGGTGTGTAAACAGTCATAATTCAGTTATGTACAAAAATAACTAGCGAAATTAGGGGTCAATGTGAGTCACAGGAGCGTGTCGAGAAGTTGACAACATGTGAGGCCATAGACTCATTGACCCCCTTTCTGTTTTCTATTTTAGATCTTGTTTCCCCTATTTCTATACCTAATAAAAATAAGGTACATAGTGTTTTTTACTAGGTTCTTCTTTTTTTGGATGATTTTGCCACTGCCAGTTTGGGGATATTACATCTTATATCACCGGTAAGTGATAATGCTCGGCAGCTGCTCCTTTGCAGATCAATTTATTGGAAACAAATTTTATGTGTTGGATTTGTACGATTCGAGTTCGACACGTTTACATCTTGAAGCCGGTTGGCAAACAAATCGGCGCCAAGAAACCTTATTATATACCTATGCCCCTACCTATTGTGGAGGCTATAATCCTACTAATCCCCGATAAGGAAAAGACCTTTTTATATAGGTCTGCCCTACTTGTTATGCAGGTCATGATCCAACATCAACGAGAATCAATCTAATACCTGATGAGAAAATTTCACTCATGAAGTTATCCAAGATCAACGTAATTTAGCTAGCTATCTGCCACGCGACCCAAACCGCAATGGTAGAGAGAGAGATCTCGTCAGTTGTGATGGAAGAAGAAAAGTCCCAATCTCTAGATCACCAGCTCCGATTGAGGCAGATGATGGATTAAAGTCATCTATGATGTGTATATGGATAATGAGGAGGATGAGGAGGGAAGACCAATCGGCAAGGTATCGACGCCATGGTGGCGACTCACATCTATGATGATGTTAACATGGAGGAGGTTAGAAGAACGTTACAGCGGAGGAGAAGGAGGCGGATCTGCAAAATTGCGTCGCCGCCATCGTAGCCGACGAGAATATGTCACACCATCTGAATATCTAGGACCTCGTGGGGATGGAGGAGTGGCAACTGCGCGATATGGATCGCCCCTTCTGCCGGGCTGCCATAGAGTTACCACTCTACGACTTTTCCGGATCATCCTATTTATCCTGCGTGTCGTTGTTGACAACACCGTGCAGAGATAATTCTCGGCGGGCAACCCACCTTACCCCTGAACCCAAAACACTTCATCATCCAGCCATATGTCCCACCTCCCCGAAGAAGCTATATGTTTTGATGGTAAAAATTGAGTCTAAACGACTAAATCTGCAATTAGTGAGTGGATATATATATATATATATTTTACATGTTAATGATAGAAACTCCAAAAGAAGATCAAGTTATGAGGATCATGAGTTAAAAAATTTAAAGTTCCACTTTTATTTTCAAAGTATTCTGAGAAAAAAAACATTTTCTACATGAATGACATGTTACTTTGTGTGATGAGAAAGTGTCAAGGACACTCTATATGTTTGAATGGTAAAAATGGTAGTTACTTTGCTTTTTTGCAACTATATCTAAATATGAAAATTAATTGATGGTCATTTAAATAACTCGTGTTTCTATCCTTGAGAATTTGGGGGTGGTGTGTCGAAACAGTCATAATTCAGTTATGTACAAAAATAACTAGCCGGAAATTAGGGGTCAATGTGAGTCACGACAGGAGCGTGTCGAGAAGTTGACAACATGTGAGGCCATAGACTTATTGACCCCTTTCTCTTTTCTATTTTAGATCTTGTTTCCCCTATTTCTATACCTAATAAAAATAAGGTACATAGTGTTTTTTACTAGGTTCTGCTTTTTTTGGATGATTTTGCCACTGCCAGTTTGGGGATATTACATCTTATATCACCGGTAAGTGATAATGCTCGGCAACTGCTCCTATGCAGATCAATTTATTGGAAACAAATTTTATGTGTTGGATTTGTACGACTCGAGTTCGACACGTTTACATCTTGAAGCCGGTTGGCAAACAAATCGGCGCCAAGAAACCTTATTATATACCTATGCCCCTACCTATTGTGCAGGCTATAATCCTACTAATCCCCGATAAGGAAAAGACCTATTTATATAAGCCTGCCCTACTTGTTATGCAGGTCATGATCCAACATCAACGAGAATCAATCTAATACCCGATGAGAACATTTCACTCATGAAGTTAGCCAAGATCAACGTAATTTAGCTAGCTATCTGCCACGCGACCCAAACCGCAATGGTAGAGAGAGAGAGATCTTGTCAATTGTGATGGAAGAAGAAAAGTCCCAATCTCTAGATCACCAGCTCCGATTGAGGCAGATGATGGATTAAAGTCATCTATGATGTGTATATGGATAATGAGGAGGATGAGGTGGGAAGACCAATCGGCAAGGTATCGACGCCATCGTGGCGACTCACATCTATGATGATGTTAACATGGAGGAGGTTAGAAGAACGTTACAGCGGAGGAGAAGGAGGCGGATCTGCAAAATTGCGTCGCCGCCATCGTAGCCGACGAGAATATGTCACACCATCTGAATATCCAGGACCTCGTGGGGATGGAGGAGTGGCAACTGCGCGATATGGATCGCCCCTTCCGCCGGGCCGCCATAGAGTTACCACTCTACGACTTTTCCGGATCATCCTATTTCTCCTGCGTGTCGTTGTTGACAACACCGTGCAGAGATAATTCTCGGCGGGCAACCCACCTTACCCCTGAACCCAAAACACTTCATCATCCAGCCATATGTCCCACCTCCCCGAAGGAGCTATATGTTTTGATGGTAAAAATTGAGTCTAAACGACTAAATCTGCAATTAGTGTGTGGATATATATATATATATATATTACATGTTAATGATAGAAACTCCAAAAGAAGATCAAGTCATGAGGATCACGAGTTAAAAATTTTAAAGTTCCACTTTTATTTTCAAAGTATTCTGAGAAAAAAAACATTTTCTACATGAATGACATGTTACTTTGTGTGATGAGAAAGTGTAAAGGACACTCTATATGTTTGAATGGTAAAAATGGTAGTTACTTTGCTTTTTTGCAACTATATCTAAATATGAAAATTAATTGATGGTCATTTAAATAACTCATGTTTCTATCCTTGAGAATTTGGGGGTGGTGTGTCGAAACAGTCATAATTCAGTTATGTACAAAAATAACTAGCCGGAAATTAGGGGTCAATGTGAGTCACGACAGGAGCGTGTCGAGAAGTTGACAACATGTGAGGCCATAGACTCATTGACCCCCTTTCTCTTTTCTATTTTAGATCTTGTTTCCCCTATTTCTATACCTAATAAAAATAAGGTACATAGTGTTTTTTACTAGGTTCTTCTTTTTTTGGATGATTTTGCCACTGCCAGTTTGGGGATATTACATCTTATATCACCGGTAAGTGATAATGCTCGGCAGCTGCTCCTTTGCAGATCAATTTATTGGAAACAAATTTTATGTGTTGGATTTGTACGATTCGAGTTCGACACGTTTACATCTTGAAGCCGGTTGGCAAACAAATCGGCGCCAAGAAACCATATTATATACCTATGCCCCTACCTATTGTGCAGGCTATAATCCTACTAATCCCCGATAAGGAAAAGACCTATTTATAAAGGTCTGCCCTACTTGTTATGCAGGTCATGATCCAACATCAATGAGAATCAATCTAATACCCGATGAGAAAATTTCACTCATGAAGTTATCCAAGATCAACGTAAATTAGCTAGCTATCTGCCACGCGACCGAAACCGCAATGGTAGAGAGAGAGATCTCGTCAGTTGTGATGGAAGAAGAAAAGTCCCAATCTCTAGATCACCAGCTTCGATTGAGGCAGATGATGGATTAAAGTCATCTATGATGTGTATATGGATAATGAGGAGCATGAGGAGGGAAGACCAATCGGCAAGGTATCGACGCCATGGTGGCGACTCACATCTATGATGATGTTAACATGGAGGAGGTTAGAAGAACGTTACAGCGGAGGAGAAGGAGGCAGATCTGCAAAATTGCGTCGCCGCCATCGTAGCCGACGAGAATATGTCACACCATCTGAATATCCAGGACCTCGTGGGGATGGAGGAGTGGAAACTGCGCGATATGGATCGCCCCTTCCGCCGGGCTGCCATAGAGTTACCACTCTACGACTTTTCCGGATCATCCTATTTATCCTGCGTGTCGTTGTTGACAACACCGTGCAGAGATAATTCTCGGCGGGCAACCCACCTTACCCCTGAACCCAAAACACTTCATCATCCAGCCATATGTCCCACCTCCCCGAAGAAGCTATATGTTTTGATGGTAAAAATAGAGTCTAAACGACTAAATCTGCAATTAGTGAGTGGATATATATATATTTTTTTTACATGTTAATGATAGAAACTCCAAATGAAGATCAAGTTATGAGGATCACGAGTTAAAAAATTTAAAGTTCCACTTTTATTTTCAAAGTATTCTGAGAAAAAAAACATTTTCTACATGAATGACATGTTACTTTGTGTGATGAGAAAGTGTCAAGGACACTCTATATGTTTGAATGGTAAAAATGGTAGTTACTTTGCTTTTTTGCAAATATATCTAAATATGAAAATTAATTGATGGTCATTTAAATAACTCATGTTTCTATCCTTGAGAATTTGGGGGTGGTGTGTCGAAATAGTCATAATTCAGTTATGTACAAAAATAACTAGCCGGAAATTAGGGGTCAATGTGAGTCACGACAGGAGCGTGTCGAGAAGTTGACAACATGTGAGGCCATAGACTCATTGACCCCCTTTCTCTTTTCTATTTTAGATCTTGTTTCCCCTATTTCTATACCTAATAAAAATAAGGTACATAGTGTTTTTTTACTAGGTTCTGCTTTTTTTGGATGATTTTGCCACTGCCAGTTTGGGGATATTACATCTTATATCACCGGTAAGTGATAATGCTCGGCAGCTGCTCCTTTGCAGATCAATTTATTGGATATAAATTTTATGTGTTGGATTTATACGATTCGAGTTCGACACGTTTACATCTTGAAGCCGGTTGGCAAACAAATCGGCGCCAAGAAACCTTATTATATACCTATGCCCCTACCTATTGTGCAGGCTATAATCCTACTAATCCCCGATAAGGAAAAGACCTATTTATATACGCCTGCCCTACTTGTTATGCAGGTCATGATCTAACATCAACGAGAATCAATCTAATACCCGATGAGAAAATTTCACTCATGAAGTTATCCAAGATCAACGTAATTTAGCTACTATCTGCCACGCGACCCAAACCGCAATGCTAGAGAGAGAGATCTCGTCAATTGTGATGGAAGAAGAAAAGTCCCAATCTCTAGATCACCAGCTCCGATTGAGGCAGATGTTGGATTAAAGTCATCTATGATGTGTATATGGATAATGAGGAGGATGAGGAGGGAAGAACAATCGGCAAGGTATCGATGCCATGGTGGCGACTCACATCTATGATGATGTTAACATGGAGGAGGTTAGAAGAACGTTACAGCGGAGGAGAAGGAGGCGGATCTGCAAAATTGCGTCGCCGCCATCGTAGCCGACGAGAATATGTCACACCATCTGAATATCCAGGACCTCGTGGGGATGGAGGAGTGGCAACTGCGCGATATGGATCGCCCCTTCCGCCGGGCTGCCATAGAGTTACCACTCTACGACTTTTCCGGATCATCCTATTTATCCTGCGTGTCGTTGTTGACAACACCGTGTAGAGATAATTCTCGGCGGGCAACCCACCTTACCCCTGAACCCAAAACACTTCATCATCCAGCCATATGTCCCACCTCCCCGAAGAAGCTATATGTTTTGATGGTAAAAATTGAGTTTAAACGACTAAATCTGCAATTAGTGAGTGGATATATATATATATATATATATTTTACATGTTAATGATAGAAACTCCAAAAGAAGATCAAGTTATGAGGATCATGAGTTAAAAAATTTAAAGTTCAACTTTTATTTTCTAAGTATTCTGAGAAAAAAAGACATTTTCTACATGAATGACATGTTACTTTGTGTGATGAGAAAGTGTCAAGGACACTCTATATGTTTGAATGGTAAAAATGGTAGTTACTTTGCTTTTTTGCAACTATATCTAAATATGAAAATTAATTGATGGTCATTTAAATAACTCGTGTTTCTATCCTTGAGAATTTGGGGGTGGTGTGTCGAAACAGTCATAATTCAGTTATGTACAAAAATAACTAGCCGGAAATTAGGGGTCAATGTGAGTCACGACAGGAGCGTGTCGAGAAGTTGACAACATGTGAGGCCATAGACTTATTGACCCCTTTCTCTTTTCTATTTTAGATCTTGTTTCCCCTATTTCTATACCTAATAAAAATAAGGTACATAGTGTTTTTTACTAGGTTCTGCTTTTTTTGGATGATTTTGCCACTGCCAGTTTGGGGATATTACATCTTATATCACCGGTAAGTGATAATGCTCGGCAGCTGCTCCTTTGCAGATCAATTTATTGGAAACAAATTTTATGTGTTGGATTTGTACGATTCGAGTTCGACACGTTTACATCTTGAAGCCGGTTGGCAAACAAATCGGCGCCAAGAAACCTTATTATATACCTATGCCCCTACCTATTGAGCAGGCTATAATCCTACTAATCCCCAATAAGGAAAAGACCTATTTATATACGCCTGCCCTACTTGTTATGCAGGTCATGATCCAACATCAACGAGAATCAATCTAATACCCGATGAGAAAATTTCACTCATGAAGTTAGCCAAGATCAACGTAATTTAGCTAGCTACCTGCCACGCGACCCAAACCGCAATGGTAGAGAGAGAGATCTTGTCAATTGTGATGGAAGAAGAAAAGTCCCAATCTCTAGATCACCAGCTCCGATTGAGGCAGATGATGGATTAAAGTCATCTATGATGTGTATATGGATAATGAGGAGGATGAGGAGGGAAGACCAATCGGCAAGGTATCGACGCCATGGTGGCGAATCACATCTATGATGATGTTAACATGGAGGAGGTTAGATGAACGTTACAGCGGAGGAGAAGGAGGCGGATCTGCAAAATTGCGTCGCCGCCGTCGTAGCCGACGAGAATATGTCACACCATCTGAATATCCAGGACCTCGTGGGGATGGAGGAGTGGCAACTGCGCGATATGGATCGCCCCTTCCGCCGGGCTGCCATAGAGTTACCACTCTACGACTTTTCCGGATCATCCTATTTCTCCCGCGTGTCGTTGTTGACAACACCGTGCAGAGATAATTCTCGGTGGGCAACCCACCTTACCCCTGAACCCAAAACACTTCATCATCCAGCCATATGTCCCACCTCCCCGAAGAAGCTATATGTTTTGATGGTAAAAATTGAGTCTAAACGAGTTAAAAATAGAAACTCCAAAAAAAGATCAAGTTATGAGGATCACGAGTTAAAAAATTTATAGTTCCACTTTTCTTTTCAAAGTATTCTGAGAAAAAAACATTTTCTACATGATTAAATGACATGTTACTTTGTGTGACGAGAAAGTGTCAATGACACTCTATATGTTTGAATTGTAAAAATGGTAGTTACTTTCCTTTTTTGCAACTATATATAAATATGAAAATTAATTGATGTTCATTTAAATAACTCGTGTTTCTATCCTTGAGAATTTGGGGCTGGTGTGTCGAAACGGTCATAATTTAGTTGTGTACAAAAATAACTAACCGGAAGTTAGGGGTCAATGTGAGTCACGACAGGAGTGTGTCGAGAAGTTGACACAACGCGTGAGGTCGTAGACTCATTGACCCATTTCTCTTTTCTAGTTTTGATCTTGTTTCCCCTATTTCTATACCTAATAAAAATATGGTACATATTGTTTTTTACTAGGTTTTGCCTTTTCTGGACGATTTCGCCTCTATCAGGTTCGAGATATTACATCTTAAACCATCGGTAAGTTATAATGCTCGGTGGTGGCTGCACCTTTCCAGATCAATTTATTGGAAACAAATTTTATGTGTTGGATTTGTACATTCGAGTTGGAAACATTTACGTCTTGAAGCCAGTTGGCAAACAAATCGGCGCCGAGAAACCTTCTTATATACCTATGTATCTACCAATTGTGCAGGTTATAATCCTGCTTATACCCGATGAGGAAAAGACCTTGTTATATACGCCTGCCCCTACTTGTTATGCAGGTCATGATCCAACATCAACGAGAATCCATCTAATACCCGATGAGGAAATTTCACTCATGAAGTCAGCCAAGATCAACGTAATTTACCTAGATATCTGCCATGCGAGGCAAGCCGCAATGGAGGAGAGAGAGAGAGTGATCTCGTCAATTGTGATGGAAGAAGAAAATTCCCAATCTCTCGATCACCAGCTCCGGTTGAGGTAGCTGATGGGTTAAAAGTCATCTATGATGTGTATATGGATAATGAGGAGGACGAGGAGGGAAGACCAATCGACAAGGTATCGACGCCATGGTGGCGGCTCACATCTATGATGATGCGAACATGGAGGAGGTATAGAAAGAACGTTACGACGGAGGAGGAGGAGGCGGATGTGCAAAGTTGCGTCGCCACCATCGTAGCCGACGAGGATATGGCACACCACCTGTACATCCAAGACCTCGTGGGGATGGAGGAGTGGCAACTGCGCGACATGGATCGCCCCTTCCTCCGGGCTTCCATAGAGTTACCACTCTACGACTTTTCCGGATACTCCTATTTCTCCTGCGTATCGGTGTCGACAACACCGTGGAGGGATAATTCTCGGCAGGCAACCCACCTTAACCTTGAACCGAAAACACCTCGGCATCCAGCCATACGTACCGCCTCCCCGAAGACGCTATATGTTTTGATGTTAAAATTTGAGTCTAAATGACTAAATCTGCAATTAGTTAGTGGAGATATTTACATTTATATATATATATATATATATATTCATTATTTACATGTTAGTGATAGAAACTCCAAAAGAATCTCAAGTTATGAGGATCGCGAGTTAAAAAATTTAAAGTTCCACTTTTCCTTTTCAAAGTATTATGAGAAAAAACCTTTTCTACATGATTAAATGACATGTTACTTTGTGTGAGGAGAACGTGTCAAGGACACTCTATATGTTTGAATGGTAAAAATGTGAAGGGTTTCGCGGCATAGTAAATCAAAATTTTCTACGGATGCGAACAGAGGGAAGCCAAGATCTAATCTAGGAGATGCAAACAACGAGAGAGATTGGATTAGATCTTCATACCCTTGAAGATTCAAGACAGCGGAACGCTCAGGCGGAACGTGGGTGATGTAGTCGTACTCGCTTCTCCTCCTCGCGATCCGATCCGATCTAGCACCACAAGTGGCGATGCCTCCGTGAGATGCACACGTGCGGCACCTCGACGTCTCCTCCTTCCTTGGTCCAGCAAGTATGGTGGAGAGATGGGTTGGATCTACAACGCGGTGCAATTGGTGGAGAATTTCTGCAGCAGGCTTCGCCTACAAGGCGATCGGGAGGGAGAGAGGAGGGCAGCAGGCGGCAAGTGTTGGAGGGAAGGTGTAGGGAGGTGCCCCCAGCTCTATATAGAGGGTGGGCGCAGCTAGCCCTCCCAAGCCAAGCCGGCGGCCCCAAGGAGGAAGAGTGGGGCAAGGAAACCCCTTCTAGAAGCTCTATCTAGAGTTTAAACCTCTCTTGGCCGGCTGGGCCCTATGTGCCTTGCCCCAATTTGACCAGGGCACTCCCTCATAGGCCCATGCCCCCTCCCGGAAGGTGGGGTCACATTGGTCCCCTTCCAGAAGGTTCTAGAAGCTTCCGGTACAATACCGATTAACCCGGAACAATTCCGAACTCCAAAAACTTCACTGCCTTATATGAATCTTATTCTCCGGACCACTCCAGAACCTCTCGTGATGTCCCGGATCCCATCCGAGACTCCGAGCAAAAACTCATAAACCAATTATCCAATCTATCCTAGCGTCGAGACACGTAAAGTGTGTGACCCTGCGGGTTCGAGAATATGCAGACATGATCTTCTATCAATAATCAACAGCGGGGTCTGGAAACCCATATTGACTCCCACACATTCATCGATGATCATATCGGATGAACCACGATGCCAGGATTCAATCAATCCATATATATATTCCCTTCTTCTCGCGATATTTTACTTGCCTGAGATTCGATCGCTTACCTTCATACCTAGTTCAATCTCGTTCACGCAAGTACTTTACTCGTTCGTAATTGATATCACTTTGTGATTAACTCCTTAACCACATGCTTGCAAGCGGTGTTGATATCGACACGAGTGGGCCCGAAGTATATCTCTCCGACTTGGGAGGGAAAAATCCCATCTCGATACATACAACCCAACAGATACTTTCCGATCACCTGAGAGATACCTTTATGATCACCCTCTCATAGGATGACGTTTGATGACCTCAAAGCTTTCTTCCGATACCAGGGAGTTGTATTATCTCATGGTCTAAGGAATACAATATTTGACCTAAGAAAAGCTTCGCAAAGACGAACACGATGACACGATCTAATTGCTTCGCTTAGTTTGGGTCTGTCCATCATATCATTCTCCCAATGATATGATCTCATTATCAATTGACAACTCATGTCTATGGTTAGGAAACCTTAACCATCATTGATCAACGAGCTAGTCCATAGAGGCGTACTAGGGACACGGTGTTGTTCACAAACCACACAAGTATTAAAGTTTCCGCTTAATACAATTCTATCATGGAATATAAACATTATCATGAACAAGAATTATAATAATAACATATTTATTATTGCCTCTAGGGCATAATTCCAACAGTCTCCCACTTGCACTAGAGTCAATAATCTAGTTTACATTTGGCAACAATCTCACACCCATGGCACTGAGGTGCTGATCATGTTCTACACGTGGAAGAGGTTTAGTCAATGGATCTGCGACATTCAGATATGTATGTACTTTGCTAATCTTCAGATCTCCATCTGCTATATATAATCTCGGATTATATGAAACTTGCGGTTGATATGCTTGGTCTTTGGATGATATCTTGGTTCCTTAGCGAGTGCTATGGCGCCAGTGTTGTCACATAATATCTCCAGTGGGTCCAATGCACTTGGAACCACGCCAAGCTCAGTGATGAAGTTTCTGATCCAAACTCCTTCACTTGACGCTTCTATAGCAGCCATGTATTCCGCTTCTACTGTAGATCCCGCGATCACGCTTTTCTTGCAGCTTCTCCAGCTCACAGCTCCTCCATTCAAAATATAAACGTATCCTCTCTGAGATTTGGAATCATCCTTGTCGGTGTCGAAACTAGCGTCGATGTAACCTTTTACGACGAGCTGTTCATCACCCCCCATAGACTAAGAACATTTCTTTAGTCCTATTTAGGTATTTTAGGGTGTTCTTCACGGTTGTCCAGTGTTCCACTCCTGGATCACTTTGATACCTGCTCGTCAAACTAAGAGCATTGGACACATCCGGTCTAGTACACAGCATGGCATACATGATAGAACCTATGGCCGAGGCATAAGGCACTTTGCTCATAGCTTCCCTATCATTTACCGTAGATGGACACTAAGCCTTGCTCAATATCTTACCTGACAACATAGGCACTGAACCTTTCTTTGCCTTATCCATTCCGAACCTTTTCAGAACTTTGTCTAGGTATGTACTCTGGCTTAAAGCTATCAGGCGTCTTTGTCTATCTCTATAGATTTTGATGCCCAATATATAAGCAGCTTCACCTAGGTCTTTCATTGAAAAACACTTGTTCAAATAACTCTTCACATCGTTAAGCATGTTAATGTCATTTCCAATAATCAATATGTCATCCACATATAGTACCAGAAATGTCACCGAGCTCCCACTCACTTTCTTGTAGATACAAGCTTCGTAGCAATTTGGAACAAATCCAAATCTCTTGATCACTTGATCAAAACGACGGTTCCAACTCCGAGATGCTTGCTTTAGTCCATAAATGGAACGCTCAAGCTTGCATACTTTATCAGCATCCTTAGGATCGACAAAACCTTCGGGTTGCATCATATACAACTCTTCATCAATGTTGCCATTGAGGAACGCAGTCTTGACATCCATCTGCCATATTTCATAATCATGAAATGCAGCAATTGCCAATAAAATCCAAATGGACTTAAACATCGCTACGGGAGAGAAAGTCTCATCGTAGTCAACACCTTGAACTTGTCGAAAACCTTTCGCGACAAGTCGTGCTTTATAGACGGTAACATTACCATCCGCGTCCGTTTTCTTCTTGAAGATTCATTTGCACTCAACGGCCTTTCGGTCGCTAGGAGGGTCCACCAAAGTCCATACTTGGTTTTCGCTCATGGATCCCAATTCGGATTTCATGGCATCTAGCCATTTCTTAGAGTCTGGGCTCATCATCGCTTCCTCATAGTTCGAAGGCTCACTGTCATCTACTAACAAGACAGTTAAGACAGGGTTGCCGTACCACTCAGGAGAGGCACGCGACCTTGTCGACCTGCGACGTTCAGTAGCAGCATCGTCCAAAGCTTCATGATCCTTGTCATTAGCTTCCTCTATTGTTGGCGCAGCTGATCGAACAATTTCAGGTGTGCGCTACTCTCCAACTCAAGAGAAGGTTCAACAACCTCGTCTAGCTCTACTTTCCTCCCACTCACTTCTTTCGAGAGAAACTCCTTCTCAAGAAAGGAACCGTTCTTATGACAAACACTTTGCCTTCGGTTCTGTGATAGAAGGTATACCCAATAGTTTCCTTAGGGTATCCTATGAAGACGCATTTCTCCGCTTTGGGTTCGAGCTTGTCCGGCATCAACTTCTTGACGTAAGCTTCGCATCCCCAAACTTTAAGAAACGACAACTTAGGTTTAGCACCAAACCACAGTTCATACAGTGTCGTCTCAACGGATTTAGATGGTGCCCTATTTAAAGTGAATGCAGCGGTTTCTAATGCATAACCCCAAAATGATAACGACAAATCAGTAAGAGACATCATCGATCGGGCCATATCTAATAGGGTTCGATTCCGGCGTTCAGACACACCATTGCGTTGTGGTGTTCCGGGTGGCGTGAGTTGTGAAACGATTCCACTTGCTTTAAGATGCGTGATAAAATCATAACTCAAATATTCACCTGCACGATCGGATCGTAGAAACTTAATTTTTCTGTTACAATGGTTCTCCACTTCATTTTGAAATTCTTTGAACTTTTCAAACGTTTCAGATTTATGTTTCATTAAATAGATATACCCATATCTACTTAAGTCATCGGTAAAAGTGAAAAAATAGCGATATCCACCGCGCGTCGAAACACTCATCGGTCCGCATACATCGGTATGTATGATTTCCAACAAGTCCGTTGCTCGCTCCATCATACCAGAGAACGGGGTTTTGATCATCTTGCCCATGAGGCATGGTTCGCATGTGTCAAATGATTCAAAATCAAGAGACTCCAAAAGTCCATCAGAATGGAGTTTCTTCATGCGCTTTACACCAATATGACCTAGACGACAGTGCCACAAATAAGTAGTATTATCACTATCTACTTTGCATCTCTTAGCCTCAATGTTATGGATGTGTGTTTCATCCCTTTCGAGATTTAGAAGAAATAAACCATTCACAATAGGTGCATGACCATAAAAGATGTTACTCATATAAATAGAACAACCATTATTCTCCGATTTAAATGAATAACCGTCTTGCAATGAACAAGATCCAGAAATAATGTTCATGCTCAACGCAGGCACATAATAACACTTATTAAGGTTTAAAACTAATCCCGAAGGTAAAACTAAGGAGAGCGTGCCGACGGCCATCACATTAACTCTTGATCCGTTGCCAACGCGCATCATCACCTCATCCCTCGAAAGCCGCCATCTATTCTGTAGCTCCTGTTTCGAGTTACAAATATTAGCAACTGAACCGGTATCAAATACCCAGGCACTACAACGAGGGCTAGTAAGGAAAACATCAATAACATGTATATCAAATATACCTTTGATGGTGCCAGCCTTCTTGTCCTCTAAGTACTTGGACGATGCTTCCAAAGGACCCTTGTCCTTGCAATAGAAGCACTCAGTGTCCGGTTTAGGACCAGACTTGAGCTTCTTCTCAGCAGGGGCAACGCGCTTGCCGCCGCCTTTCTCTAAGGGCTTCCTTTCACCCTTACCTTGAAGGTGGGGGGGCTTGTTGACCATCAACACATGATTATTCTTTTTGATGTTCACCTCCTCTACTTTCAACTTAGCAAAGAGCTCAGTGATCATATCAGTGGAACCAATCTGATTGTGATCAACTACAAAACTTTTGTAGCTAGGAGTGTCAATCTTGAGCTCCTCTGGAATCTTGCAATCCAGTTGCTCAAGGCGTTGAGTGTAGCCCGTCATCTCAATGGCGTGCTCACTAACGGAACTCCCTTCCTCCATCTTGTAGTTAAAGAATTTCTTAGAGATCTCATATCTCTCAGAACGGGCTTGAGTCTGAAACATGTTTTTCAGCTCCTCGAGAATCTCAAAGGGCCCGGCGAACTCCTCAGAACGATTTTGAAGATCCGATTCCATAGCATACAACATGGCGATCTTAATCAAATCATAATCATCCTTGCGCGACTGATAAACAGCTTTTTCATCAGCCGGCGCATCTATAGCAGGGGCGTCACCTAGCGTTTTCTCAAGGACATAGTCCTTTTGTCCGCTAGTGAGAATGATTCTCAGAATGCGGAACCATTTGGTGAAGTTAGACCCATTGTTTCTAAGCTTTTCTATCTCAGCAAAAACGTTGAAGTTGAAGTTGGACTTGTCCATGTGATCTACAGTATTTGCAAGTACAATTTAGACTATGTTCATGATAAATAGTTCAACTTAATCAAATTACTAGATGAACTCCCACTAAATTCAACATCCCTCAAGTTGTTTAGTGAACACGATCCAAATTCACCACACCTAATCCGATCATCACGAGAAGAGATGTGGTTTCAATGGTGGACAAAAGTGTCGATCATATCATTCATATGACTCATGCTTAACCTTTCGGTTCTTGTGTTCCGAGGCCATGTGCATGCTAGGCTCGTCATGTTAGACCCAAGTATTTCTGCAGTAAACTGGCTTGCACCCGTTGTATGTAAGCGTAGAGTCTATAGCACCCGATCATCACGTGATGCTTGGACACGACAAACTTTCAACGGTGCATACTTGGGGAGAACAGTTTTCATCTTGATCTTTAAGAGGAATCATCTTATAATGCTACCGTCGCGATCTAAGCATAATAAGATACATAAAAGGATAAACATCACATGCATATAACTTTATGTGACATGGTATAGCCAATCTTCGCAATGATCTCCATCTTGTGCGTCCCAGCATGATCTCCATCACTCCACCATGATTGCCTCCACCACGAATAGCAACTACAACTATTGCTAACTACTTAGCGATAAAGTAAAGCTATTACATGGTGTATAAGAAGTTGACTCGCAGGTCATACACAATTATAAAGACAACCATATGGCTCCGGTTGTGTACTCATCGACATGCAAGTCGTGAAACATTACAAAACATGATCATCGCATACAATATACACATCACATCTTGGGCCATACCATATCACAGAAAACACTCCCTGCAAAAACAAGTTAGACGCCTCTACTTTGTTGTTGCATGTTTTACGTGGCTTATGGGAGTAGATGCTAAGAACGATTCTTACCTACGAAAAGCCACAACGGTGATATTATGGTTGCCAAACTCCGGTGTTAATCCCATGAAAACTATAGTGAGAGAAACTGACATCCACCAGCCGCATGTGTGGAACAAGCCACACGTCAAGTGCGGAGCCGGTCTCGCGAACGACGTCGCGTCAGGTTGGCCTGGACCGCTTCAATCTCACTATCCCACGTCATAAGAATAACACAAACAAGAGGCTTGAAACAAAAAACATCAATGCCCGCAACAACCATGTTGTGTTCTACTCGTGAAACACATCTACACATAGATCTAGCTCTGATACCACTGAAGGGTTTCGCGGCATAGTAAATCAAAATTTTCTATGGATGCGAACAGAGGGAGGCCAAGATATAATCTAGGAGATGCAAACAACGAGAGAGATTGGATTAGATCTTCATACCCTTGAAGATTCGCACAGCGGAACGTTCGTCGGAACGTGGGTGATGTAGTCGTACTCGCTTCTCCTCCTCGCGATCCGATCCGATCTAGCACCACAAGTGGCGATGCCTCCGTGAGATGCACACGTGCGGCACCTCGACGCCTCCTTCCTTGGTCCAGCAAGTATGGTGGAGAGATGGGTTGGATCTACAACGCGACGGCGCTGCAATTGGTGGAGAATTTCTGCAGGCTTCGCCTACAAGCGATCGGGAGGGAGAGAGGGCAGGGCGGGCAAGGGTTGGAGGGAAGGTGTAGGGGGAGGTGCCCCAGCCCTCTATATATAGAGGGGAGCATCCTAGCCCCTCCCCAAGCCAAGGCGGCCCCAAGGAGGAAGAGTGGGGGCAAGGAAACCCCCTTCTAGAAGCTCTATCTAGAGTTTAAACCTCTCTGGCCGGCTGGGCCCTATGGGGCCTTGTGCCCTGGCCCAATGCGGCCAGGGCACTCCCTCATAGGCCCATGCCCTCCCGGAAGGTGGGGCCACATTGGTCCCTTCCGGAAGGTTCTAGAAGCTTCCGGCAATACCGATTAACCCGGAACAATTCAACTCCAAAACTGCCTCGCTTATATGAATCTTATTCTCGGACCACTCTGGAACCTCTCGTGATGTCCCGGTTCCCATCCGAGACTCGAACAAAAACTCATAAACCAATTATCCAATCTATCCTAGCGCCGAGACACGTTAAGTGTGTGACCTGCGGGTTCAAGAATATGCGACATGATCTTCTATCAATAATCAATGGGTCTGAAACCCATATTGACTCACACATTCATCGATGATCATATCGGATGAACCACGATGCCGTGATTCAATCAATCCCATATATATATTCCCTTCGTCTCGCGATATTTTACTTGCCCGAGATTCGATCGTGTACCTTCATACCTAGTTCAATCTCGTTCATAGCAAGTACTTTACTCCGTAATCCGATATCACTTTGTGATTAACTCCTTAACCACATGCTTGCAAGCGGTGTTGATATCGATTACGAGTGGGCCAAGTATATCTCTCCGACTTGGGAGGACAAATCCCATCTCGATACATACAACCCAATGATACTTTCCGATCACCTGAGAGACACCTTTATGATCACCCTCTCATAGGATGACGTTTGATGACCTCAAAGCTTTCTTCCGATACCAGGGAGTTGTATTATCTCATGGTCTAAGGAATACAATATTTGACATAAGAAAAGCTTCGCAAAGACGAACACGATGACATGATCTAATTGCTTCGCTTAGTTTGGGTCTGTCCATCATATCATTCTCCCAATGATATGATCTCATTATCAATTGACAACTCATGTCTATGGTTAGGAAACCTTAACCATCATTGATCAACGAGCTAGTCCATAGAGGCGTACTAGGGACACGATGTTGTTCACAAACCACACAAGTATTAAAGTTTCCGCTTAATACAATTCTAGCATGGAATATAAACATTATCATGAACAAGAATTATAATAATAACATCTTTATTATTGCCTCTAGGGCATAATTCCAACAAAATGATAGTTGACTTTTATGTTTTGCACCTATATCTAAATATGAAAATTAATGTGGTCATTTAAATAACTTGTATTTCTATCCTTGAGAATTTGGGGGTGGTGTGTCGAAATAGTCATAATTCAGTTGTGTACAAAAATAACTAGCAGGAAATTAGGGGTCAATGTGAGTCACAAAAGGAGCGTGTCGAGAAGTTGACACAATGCGTGAGGTCGTAGACTCATTGACCCCCTTTCTCTTTTCTATTTTAGATCTTGTTTCCCCTATTTCTATACCTAATAAAAATAAGGTATGTAGTGTTTATTACTAGGTTATGCCTTTTCTGGACGATTTTGCCTCTGCCAATTTGGGGATATTACATCTTATACCACTGGTAAGTGATAATGCTCGGCGGCGGCTCCTCTGCAGATCAATTTATTGGAAACAAAGTTTATTTGTTGGATTTGTACGTTCGAGTTGGACACGTTTACGTCTTGAAGCCCGTTGGCAAATAAATCAGTGCCGATAAACCTTCTTATATACCTATGCTCCTACCTATTGTGCAGGTTATAATCCTGCTAATCCCGATGAGGAAAAGACCTATTTATATATGACTGCCCCTACTTGTTGTGCAGGTCATTATCCAATGAGAATCCCTCTAATACCCGATGAGGAAAGTTAACTCATGAAGTCAGCCAAGATCAATGTAATTTAGCTAGCTATCTGTCACGCGAGCCAAGCCGCAATGGAGGAGAGAGAGAGAGAGAGAGAGATCTCGTCAATTGTGATGGAAGAAGAAAAGTCCCAATCTCTGGATCGCCAGCTCCGATTGAGGCAGCTGATGGATTAAAAGTCATCTATGATGTGTACATGGATAATGAGGAGGACGAGGAGTGAAGATCAATCGGCAAGGTATCGACGCCATGGTGGCGGCTCATATCTATGATGATGTGAACATGGAGGAGGTATATAAGAATGTTACGGCGGAGGAGGAGGAGGCGGTGGATCTGCAAAATTGTGTCGCTGCCATCGTAGACGACGAGGATATGCCACACCACCTGTACATCCAGGACCTCATGGGGATGGAGGAGTGGAAACAGCGCGACATGGATCGCCCCTCCCTCCGGGCTGCCATAGAGTTACCACTGTACGACTTGTGCGGATCCTCTATTTCTCCCGCGTGTCGGTTTCGACACACCGTGTAGGGATAATTCTTGGCGGGCAATCCACCTTACCCCTGATCCCAAAACACCTCGTCATCAAGCCTTACGTCCCGCCTCCCTGAAGATGCTATATGTTATGATGATAAAAATTGAGTCTAAACGACTATTGCAATTAGTTAGTGGATATATATATATATATATATTCATTATTTACATGTTAGTGATAGAAACTCCAAAAGAAGCTCAAGTTATGAGGATCACGAGTTAAAAAATTTAAAGTTCCACTTTTCCTTTTCAAAGTATTCTAAGGAAAAAACATTTTCTACATGATTAAATGACATGTTACTTTGTGTGAGGAGAAAGTGTCAAGGACACTCTATATGTTAGAATGGTAAAAATGGTAGTTGACTTTGCTTTTTTGCAACTATATCTAAATATGAAAATTAATTAATGTTCATTTAAATAACTCGTGTTTCTATCCTTGAGAATTTGGGGGTGGTGGGTCGAAACAGTCATAATTCAGTTGTGTACAAAAATAACTAGCCGGAAGTTAGGGGTCAATGTGAGTCATGGCAGGAGCAATGTCGAGAAGTTGACACAACGCCTGAGGTCATAGACTCATTGATCCCCTTTCTCTTTTCTATTTTAGATCTTTTTTCCCTATTTATATAACTAATAAAATTAAGGTACATAGTGTTTTTACTAGGTTCTGCCTTTTCTGGACGATTTTGCCACTGCCAGTTTGGGGATATTACATCTTATACCACCGGTAAGTGATAATGCTCGGCGACTGCTCCTTTGGAGATCAATTTATTGTAAATAAAGTTGATGTGTTGGATTTATACGTTCGAGTTGGACACATTTACGTCTTGAAACCAGTTGGCAAACAAATCGACGCCGAGAAAAACCTTCTTACATACCTATGCCCCGACCTATTGTGGAGGCTATAATCCTGCTAATTCCCGATGAGGAAAAGACTTATTTATATACGCCTATCCCTACTTGTTATGGAGGTCACGATCCAACATCAACGAGAATCCATCTAATGCCCGATGAGGAAATTTCACTCATGAAGTCAGCCAAGATCAATGTAATTTATCTAGCTATCTGCCACGTTATCCAAGCCGCAATGGAGGAGAGAGAGAGATCTCGTCAATTGTGATGGAAGAAGAAAAGTCCCAATCTCTGGATCACCAGCTCCGATTGAGGAAGCTGATGGATTAAAAGTCATCTATGATGTGTACATGGATAATCAGGAGGACAAGGAGGGAGGACCAATCAGCAAGGTATCGACGCCATGGTGGCGAGTCACATCTATGATGATGTGAACATGGAGGAGGTATAGAAGAACGTTACGGCGGAGGAGGAGGAGGATCTGCAAAATTGCGTCGCCGCTATCGTAGCCGACGAGGATATGGCACACCACCTGTACATGCAGAACCTCGTGGAGATGGAGGAGTGGCAGCTGCGTGACATGGAACCGCCCCTCCCTCCAGGCTGCCATAGAGTTACCACTCTACGACTTTTCCGGATCCTCCTATTTCTCCTGCGTATCGGTGTCAACAACACCGTGCAGGGATAATTCTCGGCGGGCAACCCACCTTACCCCTGAACCCAAAACACATCGTCATCCAGCCATATGTCCCACCTCCCCGAAGACGCTATATGTTTTGATGGTAAAATTTGAGTCTAAACGAGTAAATCTGCAATTAGTTGGTGGATATATATATTTATTTATTTTTTACATTTTTTACATGTTTGAATGGTAAAAATGGTAGTTACTTTGATTTTTTGCAACTATATATAAATATGAAAATTAATTGATGTTCATTTAAATAACTCGTGTTTCTCTCCTTAAGAATTTGGGGGTGGTGTGTCGAAACAGTCATAATTTAGTTGTGTACAAAAATAACTAGCCGGAAGTTAGGGGTCAATGTGAGTCACGACAGGAGCGTGTCGAGAAGTTGACACAACGCATGAGGTCATAGACTCATTGACCCCATTTCTCTTTTCTAGTTTTGATCTTGTTTCCCCTATTTCTATACCTAATAAAAATAAGGTACATTGTGTTTTTACTAGGTTTAGCCTTTTCTGGACGATTTTGCCTCTGCCAGGTTCAAGATATTACATCTTAAACCACCGATAAGTAATAATGCTCGGTGGCTGCTCCTTTCCAGATCAATTTATTGGAAACAAATTTTATGTGTTGGATTTGTACGTTTGAGTTGAAAACATTTACGTCTTGAAGCCAGTAGGCAAACAAATCGGCGCCGAGAAACCTTCTTATATGCCTACGCATCTACCTATTTTGCATGTTATAATCCTGCTAATACCCGATGAGGAAAAGACCTTGTTTATATACACCTGTCCCTACTTGTTATGCAGGTCATGATCCAACATCGACGAGAATCCATCTAATACCCGATGAGGAAATTTCACTCATGAAGTCAGCCAAGATCAATGTAATTTAGCTAGATATCTGCCACGCGAGCCAAGCCGCAATGGAGAAGAGAGAGAGAGAGAGAGAGAGAGAGAGAGAGAGAGAGAGAGAGAGAGAGAGAGAGAGAGAGTGATCTCGTCAATTGTGATGGAAGAAGAAAAATCCCAATCTCTCGATCACCAGCTCCGGTTGTGGCAGCTCATGGATTAAAATTCATCTCTGATGTGTATATGGATAATGAGGAGGACGAGGAGGGAAGACCAATCGACAAGGTATCGACGCCATGGTGGCGGCTCACATCTATGATGATGTGAACATGGAGGAGGTATAGAAAGAACGCTACGGCGGCGGAGGAGGAGGCGGATGTGCAAAGTTGCGTCGCCGCCATCGTAGCCGACGAGGATATGGCACACCACCTGTACATCCAAGACCTCGTTGGGATGGAGGAGTGGCAACTGCGCGGCATGGATCGCCCCTCCCTCCGGGCTTCCATAGAGTTACCGCTCTACGAATTTTCCGGATACTCCTATTTATCCTGCGCGTCGGGGTCGACAACACCTTGTAGGGATAATTCTCGGCAGGCAACCCACCTTACCCTTGAACCGAAAACATCTCGGCATCCAGCCATACGTACAGCCTCCCTGATGATGCTATATGTTATGATGATAAAAATTGAGTCTAAACGACTATTGCAATTAGTTAGTGGATATATATATATATATATTCATTAATTACATGTTAGTGATAGAAACTCCAAAAGAAGCTCAAGTTATGAGGATCACGAGTTAAAAAATTTAAAGTTCCACTTTTCCTTTTCAAAGTATTCTAAGGAAAAAACATTTTCTACATGATTAAATGACATGTTACTTTGTGTGAGGAGAAAGTGTCAATGACACTCTATATGTTAGAATGGTAAAAATGGTAGTTGACTTTGCTTTTTTGCAACTATATCTAAATATGAAAATTAATTAATGTTCATTTAAATAACTCGTGTTTCTATCCTTGAGAATTTGGGGGTGGTGGGTCGAAACAGTCATAATTCAGTTGTGTACAAAAATAACTAGCTGGAAGTTAGGGGTCAATGTGAGTCACGGCAGGAGCAATGTCGAGAAGTTGACACAACGCGTGAGGTCATAGACTCATTGATCCCCTTTCTCTTTTCTATTTTAGATATTTTTTATCTATTTATTATATAACTAATAAAATTAAGGTACATAGTGTTTTTACTAGGTTCTGCCTTTTCTGGACGATTTTGCCACTGCCAGTTTGGGGATATTACATCTTATACCACCGGTAAGTGATAATGCTCGGCGACTGCTCATTTGCAGATCAATTTATTGTAAATAAAGTTGATGTGTTGGATTTATACGTTCGAGTTGGACACATTTACGTCTTGAAACCAGTTGGCAAACAAATCGACGCCAAGAAACCTTATTACATACCTATGCCCCGACCTATTGTGCAGGCTATAATCCTGCTAATTCCCGATGAGGAAAAGACTTCTTTATATACGCCTGCCCCTACTTGTTATGGAGGTCATGATCCAACATCAACGAGAATCCATCTAATGCCCGATGAGGAAATTTTACTCATGAAGTTAGCCAAGATCAATGTAATTTATCTAGCTATCTGCCACGTTATCCAAGCCGCAATGGAGGAGAGAGAGATCTCGTCAATTGTGATGGAAGAAGAAAAGTCCCAATCTCTGGATCACCAGCTCCGATTGAGGAAGCTGATGGATTAAAAGTCATCTATGATGTGTACATGGATAATCAGGAGGACAAGGGGGGAAGACCAATCGGCAAGGTATCGACGCCATGGTGGCGAGTCACATCTATGATGATGTGAACATGGAGGAGGTATAGAAGAACGTTACGGCGGCGGAGGAGGAGGAGGATCTGCAAAATTGCGTCGCCGCCATCGTAGCCGACGAGGATATGGCACACCACCTGTACATGCAGAACCTCGTGGAAATGGAGGAGTGGCAGCTGCGTGACATGGACCGCCACTCCCTCCGGGCTTCCATAGAGTTACCACTCTACGACTTTTCCGGATCCTCCTATTTCTCCTGCGTATCGGTGTCAACAACACCGTGCAAGGATAATTCTCGGCGGGCAACCCACCTTACCCCTGAACCCAAAACACATCGTCATCCAGCCATATGTCCCACCTCCCCGAAGACGCTATATGTTTTGATGGTAAAATTTGAGTCTAAACGAGTAAATCTGCAATTAGTTAGTGGATATATATATATATATATATATATATATATATTTTACATGTTAATGATAGAAACTCCAAAAGAAGATCAAGTTATGAGGATCACGAGTTAAAAAATTTAAAGTTCCACTTTTCTTTTCAAAGTATTCTAAGAAAAAAACATTTTCAAATGATTAAATGACATGTTACTTTGTGTGAGGAGAAAGTTTCAAGGACACTCTATATGTTTGAATGGTAAAAATGGTAGTTACTTTGCTTTTTTGCAACTATATATAAATATGAAAAATAATTGATGTTCATTTAAATAACTCGTGTTTCTATCCTTAAGAATTTGGGGGTGGTGTGTCGAAACAGTCATAATTTAGTTGTGTACAAAAATAACTAGCCGGAAGTTAGGGGTCAATGTGAGTCACGACAGGAGCGTGTTGAGAAGTTGACACAACGCATGAGGTCATAGACTCATTGACCCCATTTCTCTTTTCTAGTTTTGATCTTGTTTCCCCTATTTCTATACCTAATAAAAATAAGGTACATAGTGTTTTTACTAGGTTTAGCCTTTTCTCGACGATTTTGCCTCTGCCAGGTTCAAGATATTACATCTTAAACCACCGATAAGTAATAATGCTCGGTGGCTGCTCCTTTCCAGATCAATTTATTGGAAACAAATTTTATGTGTTGGATTTGTACGTTTGAGTTGAAAACATTTACGCCTTGAAGCCAGTTGGCAAACAAATCGGCGTCGAGAAACTTTCTTATATACCTACGCATCTACCTATTTTGCAGGTTATAATCCTGCTAATACCCGATGAGGAAAAGACCTTGTTATATACACCTGCCCCTACTTGTTATGCAGGTCATGATCCAACATCAACGAGAATCCATCTAATACCCGATGAGGAAATTTCACTCATGAAGTCAGCCAAGATCAATGTAATTTAGCTAGATATCTGCCACGCGAGCCAAACCGCAATGGAGGAGAGAGAGAGTGTGTGATCTCGTCAATTGTGATGGAAGAAGAAAAGTCCCAATCTCTCGTTCACCATCTCCGGTTGAGGCAGCTCATGGATTAAAAGTCATCTCTGATGTGTATATGGATAATGAGGAGGACGAGGAGGGAAGACCAATCGACAAGGTATCGATGCCATGGTGGCGGATCACATCTATGATGATGTGAACATGGAGGAGGTATAGAAAGAACGTTACGACGGAGGAGGCGGATGTGTAAAGTTGCGTCGCCGCCATCGTAGCCGACGAGGATATGGCACACCACCTGTACATCTAAGACCTCGTTGGGATGGAGGAGTGGCAACTGCGCGACATGGATCGCCCCTCCCTCCGGGCTTCCATAGAGTTACCACTCTACGACTTTTCCGGATACTCCTATTTCTCCTGCGTATCGGTGTCAACAACACCGTGCAAGGATAATTCTCGGTGGGCAACCCACCTTACCCCTGAACCCAAAACACATCGTCATCCAGCCATATGTCCCACCTCCCCGAAGACGCTATATGTTTTGATGGTAAAATTTGAGTCTAAACGAGTAAATCTGCAATTAGTTAGTGGATATATATATATATATATATATATATATATATATATTTTACATGTTAATGATAGAAACTCCAAAAGAAGATCAAGTTATGAGGATCACGAGTTAAAAAATTTAAAGTTCCACTTTTCTTTTCAAAGTATTCTAAGAAAAAAACATTTTCAAATGATTAAATGACATGTTACTTTGTGTGAGGAGAAAGTTTCAAGGACACTCTATATGTTTGAATGGTAAAAATGGTAGTTACTTTGCTTTTTTGCAACTATATATAAATATGAAAAATAATTGATGTTCATTTAAATAACTCGTGTTTCTATCCTTAAGAATTTGGGGGTGGTGTGTCGAAACAGTCATAATTTAGTTGTGTACAAAAATAACTAGCCGGAAGTTAGGGGTCAATGTGAGTCACGACAGGAGCGTGTTGAGAAGTTGACACAACGCATGAGGTCATAGACTCATTGACCCCATTTCTCTTTTCTAGTTTTGATCTTGTTTCCCCTATTTCTATACCTAATAAAAATAAGGTACATAGTGTTTTTACTAGGTTTAGCCTTTTCTCGACGATTTTGCCTCTGCCAGGTTCAAGATATTACATCTTAAACCACCGATAAATAATAATGCTCGGTGGCTGCTCCTTTCCAGATCAATTTATTGGAAACAAATTTTATGTGTTGGATTTGTACGTTTGAGTTGAAAACATTTACGCCTTGAAGCCAGTTGGCAAACAAATCGGCGTCGAGAAACCTTCTTATATACCTACGCATCTACCTATTTTGCAGGTTATAATCCTGCTAATACCCGATGAGGAAAAGACCTTGTTATATACACCTGCCCCTACTTGTTATGCAGGTCATGATCCAACATCAACGAGAATCCATCTAATACCCGATGAGGAAATTTCACTCATGAAGTCAGCCAAGATCAATGTAATTTAGCTAGATATCTGCCACGCGAGCCAAACCGCAATGGAGGAGAGAGAGAGTGTGTGATCTCGTCAATTGTGATGGAAGAAGAAAAGTCCCAATCTCTCGTTCACCATCTCCGGTTGAGGCAGCTCATGGATTAAAAGTCATCTCTGATGTGTATATGGATAATGAGGAGGACGAGGAGGGAAGACCAATCGACAAGGTATCGATGCCATGGTGGCGGCTCACATCTATGATGATGTGAACATGGAGGAGGTATAGAAAGAACGTTACGACGGAGGAGGCGGATGTGTAAAGTTGCGTCGCCGCCATCGTAGCCGACGAGGATATGGCACACCACCTGTACATCTAAGACCTCGTTGGGATGGAGGAGTGGCAACTGCGCGACATGGATCGCCCCTCCCTCCGGGCTTCCATAGAGTTACCACTCTACGACTTTTCCGGATACTCCTATTTCTCCTGCGCGTCGGGGTCGACAACACCTTGTAGGGATGATTCTCGGCAGGCAACCCACCTTACCCTTGAACCAAAAACATCTCGGCATCCAGCCATACGTACCGCCTCCCCGAAGACGCTATATGTTTTGATGGTAAAATTTGAGTCTAAGTGGCTAAATCTGCAATTAGTTAGTGGATATATTTACATTTATATATATATTCATTATTTACATGTTAGTGATAGAAACTCCAAAATAAGCTCAAGTTATGAGGATCGCGAGTTAAAAAATTTAAAGTTCCACTTTTCCTTTTCATAGTATTATGATTAAAAACATTTTCTACATGATTAAAAGACATGTTACTTTGTGTGAGGAGAAAGTGTCAAGGACACTCTATATGTTTGAATGGTAAAAATGGTAGTTAACTTTGATGTTTTGCAAATATATCTAAATATGAAACTTAATTGATGGTCATTTAAATAACTTGTATTTCTATCCTTGAGAATTTGGGGCTGGTTGTAGAAATAGTCATAATTCAGTTGTGTACAAAAATAACTAGCCAGAAATTAGGGGTCAATGTGAGTCACCACAGGAGTTTGACACAATGCGTGAGGTCGTATGCTCATTGACCCCCTTTCTCTATTCTATGTTAGATCTTATTTCCCCTATTTCTATACCTAATAAAAATAAGGTACGTAGGGTTTGTTACTAGGTTCTGCCTTTTCTGGACGATTTTGCCTCTGCCAATTTGGGTATATTACATCTTATACCACTGGTAAGTGATAATGCTCGGCGGCGGCTCCTTTGCAGATCAATTTATTGGAAACAAAGTTTATGTGTTGGATTTATACGTTCGAGTTGGACACGTTTACGTCTTGAAGCCAGTTGGCAAATAAATCGGTGCCGAGAAACCTTCTTAGATACATATGCCCCTACCTATTGTGCAGGTTATAATCCTGCTAATCCCAATGAGGAAAAGACCTATTTATATATGCCTGCCCCTACTTGTTGTGCAGGTCATTATCCAATGAGAATCCCTCTAATACCCGATGAGGAAAGTTCACTAATGAAGTCAGCCAAAATCAATATAATTTAGCTAGCTATCTGTCACGCGAGCCAAGCCGCAATGGAGAGAGAGAGAGATCTCGTCAATTGTGATGGAAGAAGAAAGTCCCAATCTCTGGATCGCCAGCTCCGGTTGAGGCAGCTGATGGATTAAAAGTCATCTATGATGTGTACATGGATAATGAGGAGGACGAGGAGGGAAGACCAATCGGCAAGGTATCGACGCCATGGTGGCGGCTCATATCTATGATGATGTGAACATGAAGGAGGTATATAAGAACGTTACGACGGAGGAGGAGGAGGAGGAGGAGGAGGAGGAGGAGGAGGAGGCGGTGGATCTGCAAAATTGTGTCGCCGCTATCGTAGCCGACGAGGATATGGCACACCACCTGTACATCCAGGACCTCATGGGGATGGAGGAGTGGCAACAACGCGACATGGATCGCCCCACCCTCCGGGCTGCCATAGAGTTATCACTCTACGACTTCTCTGGATACTCCTATTTCTCCTGCGTGTCGTTTTCGACACACCGTGTAGGGATAATTCTCGGCGGGCAATCCACCTTACCCCTGAACCCAAAACACCTCGTCATCAAGCCTTACGTCCCGCCACCCCGAAGATGCTATATGTTATGATGGTAAAAATTGAGTCTAAACGACTATCTGCAATTAGTTAGTGGATATATATATATATTCATTATTTACATGTTAGTGAGAGAAACTCCAAAACAAGCTCAAGTTATGAGGATCACGAGTTAAAAAATTTAAAGTTCCACTTCTCCTTTTCAAAGTATTCTGAGAAAAACATTTTCTACATGATTAAATGACATGTTACTCTGTGTGAGGAGAAAGTGTCAAGGACACTCTATATGTTTGAATGGTAATAATGGTAGTTGACTTTGCTTTTTTGCAAATATATCTAAATATGACAATTAATTGATGGTCATTTAAATAACTCGTGTTTCTATCCTTGAGAATTTGGGGGATGGTGTGTCGAAACAGTCATAATTCAGTTGTGTACAAAAATAACTAGCCGGAAGTTAGGGGTCAATGTGAGTCACGACAGGATCATGTCGAGAAGTTGACACAATGCGTGAGGTCGTAGACTCATTGACTCTCTTTCTCTTTTCTATTTTAGATCTTGTTTCCCCTATTTTTATACCTAATAAAAATAAGGTACATGGTGTTTTTACTAGGTTTTGTCTTTTCTGGACGATTTTTCCTCCGCCATTTTGGGGATATTATATCTTATACCACCGGTAAGTGATAATGCTCGGCGGCTGCTCCTTTGCAGATCAATTTATTGGAAACAATGCTTATGCGTTGAATTTGTACATTCGAGTTGGACATGTTTACGTCTTGAAGCCGGTTGGCAAACAAATCGGCTCTAAGAAACCTTCTTATATATACCTATTCTCCTACCTATTGTGCAAGTTATGATCCCGCTAATCCCGACGAGGAAAAACCTTTTTATATACGCTTGCCCCTACCTATTGTGTAGCTCATGATTGAACATCAACGAGAATCCTTATAATAATCAACGAGGAAGTTTCTCTCGTGAAGTCAGCCAAGATCAATGTAATTTAGCTAGCTAGCGGCCACGCGAGCCAAGCCCCAAGGAGGAGAGAGTGGGATCTCGTCAATTGTGATGGAAGAAGAAAAAATCCCAACCTCTGGATCACTTCTAGCTAGAGGCTAATGATGGATTATAATCTATCTATGATGTGTTCATGGATGAGGAGGAGGAGGACGTGGAGGGGAGGCATGTCGGCAAGATATCAACGCCGTGGTGGTGGGTCACATCTATGATGACGTGCACATGGAGGAGGTAGAGAAGGATGTTACGGTGGAGGATAAGGAGGAGGCAGATCGGTAGAATTGCATCGCCGCCATCACGGCCGACAAGGATATGGTGCACGACCTGTACATTCAAGACCTCATTGGGATGGAGGAGTGGCAGTTGGGAAACATGTATCGCCGCTCCCTCCGAGCTTCCATAGAGTTGCCGCTCAACGACTTTCCCAGATCCTCCTCCTTCTCCTCTGTGTTGGTGTTGGTGCCGATAACACCGTGCAGGGACAATTCTCGGTGGGCACCCCACCTTACCCTCTGAACCTGAAGGACCTCGTCATCCAGCCACACATCCCGCCTCCCCCAAAGACGCGATATGTTTTGATGGTAATAATTGAGTGTAAACGACTAAATCTGCAATAAGTTAGTGGATATGTAAATATTTAAATTATTTACATGTTAGTGTTAGAAACTCCAAATAAGTTCAAGTTATAAGGAGCATGTGTTAAAAATAGAAAGTTCCACTTTTCTATTTTCAAAGTATTCTGAAAAAACATATTTACATACTTAAATGATGTGTTACTTCGTGTCAGGAGAAAGTGTCAACGACACTCTATTTGTTTGAATGGTAAAAATGGTAGTAGACTTTGCTTTTTTGCAACTATAGCTAAATATGAAAATTAATTGATGGTCATTTAAATAACGCATGTTTCATTCCGTAGGTATTTGGGGGTGGCGTGTCAAAACAGTGGTAATTCATTTGTGTACAAAAATAAGTAAGCAGAAGGTCGGGGTTAATGCGAGTCACAATAGGAGCGTGTCGCGATGTTGACACAATGTGTGAGGTTGTAGCTTCATAGCCGCCCTTTCTCGTGTCTATTTTAGATCTTGTTTCCCCTATTTCTATACGTAATAAAAATAAGGTATATTGTGTTTTTACTAGGTTCTGCTTTTTCTAGATGATTTTTTTCTCCGCTAGTTCGGGGATTCTACATCTTATACCACCGCTAATGATAATGCTCGATGGTCGGTCCTTTGCAGATCGATTCATTTAAAACAATGTTTACGTGCTAGATTTGTACATTCGAGTTGGACATGTTTACGTGTTGAAGCTAGTTGATAAACAACTCGGTGTTGGGAATATGCCCTGGAGGCAATCAGGTATGATGATATTTTCCATTGTATTCATAAAGTTATTAAGTTGTCCTTGTATAAACATCTGATGTGTATCATTGAATATGTGATTCGGTTGTGGAACTATACATTCGTGTTGTTTGTACTAAATGTCCTTGGTCATTGAGGTTGTGCTGGACACACAACTTAGACCAATGTGAAAGTCGGCTTGATGACTCGGTTCCACTTGTCATGGGCATGGTGATGCTATTCCGACTTACATAGATTCGGCTAAAGAGTTTAGCGAGTCGGATTGACCCATATTGAGGTACAACGAACAAGTTGTCATTTGTATATCTCAATCAATGTAATCCTTAGACCTGAGGTTGTTGCATAGTCCGAGTTGAGGATCACCGACTTAGGTTCTGTCAAACGCTGATCCATAACTGGGGAGTTATAAAGGCAGAGTTCAGGTCGACTAAGAATCAAGCTGCGTGATGTGAATAACCAAGATGGGATTTTGCCCCTCCACTCGGAGAGATATTCTCTGGGCCCTCTCGAAATATATGATTCGGAAAGCATGGCCATGCACGACTCGGTTAAGTGTTAACCAAGGCAGTCGACTAAGAGTTAGTCGGGTGAATCACTTATCTCGGATCGAGAAGAGAGTCAGACTATTTAAGGGATGACAATTATTCGCCTATAGTCTAACAAGGCATATCGTGAGGCAAAAGGGACTCGGACGCAAGTCGCATTGAAAAGGCAAGTTGTCATGACTCTTTGGTACTTGGGAGTCGGCATGTTCTGCTAGGATCCGCTGCCGACTGATTGATTGTGAGTCGGACTCCAATCGTGTCCGAGTAGCCATGAGCCTGCAGGGTCACACACTTGAGAGCGGGAGAAAGTTCGGATTGGATCTGAATTGGAAATCTTGTTGGGTTGGACCCGAGCCTGATTTGGACTGAGTCAGTGAGTCGGACTCACAGGGACTAATATTATATGGGCTTTAGTGAATGGGCCGCGCGAGCAAAGTCCACGTTCACTACCTATATATAGTGGAGCACCGTAACCCAGAAAGGTTAATCGTTGTTCGATTAGGTTATTCCATGTGTTGAAAATCCTAGCTCCACAGCAGTCCTGCCGTCGATACGAACCTAGCAGTTCGCCGCCGGTGCTCCTCCTTGTACGTGTGGATACCAGCAGAGATGTTGTACGGTCAGCACCAGGACGACCGGATCGCAAAGGAATGCACTGCATCTACTGACGCGGTTCATCAGTAATCCGCAACTGCGCGTCTAGTGGTAAACCTCGTGGTCTTCTACCTCGGCTAGATCTTGGGATCACCATGTTAGAGGGAAAAGTTTTTGTTTTATCTCTACGTGGCCCAACAGTGGTATCAGAGTGATAGCTTCTGGTTTTAGGCTCGAGATATCGTATATGTGATATGCGGTAGGCTGTAGATGAGATCTATATGCTGTTTTGGTCAATCTATGAGATAGATCGATTTTGTACGAGGTTGATTCGATGAACTGTACTCGGGGAATGGTAGATCTGATTTCCATGATCATACTGCTGAGGTCGTGGAACGACATACCCCTACCGGTCAGCTTCTGCCATCGGGGTAGACTGTGATACGTAATCCAGATGCGGTGATCGAAGATCAAAAAGTTTGATCGAATCGGAACAATGGTCGGAATCCATGTCTAGATCGTAGATGAGATCTACGTTTTCGGAAAATTCGCCCTGTCGTAGCGCCTTAGATGTTGTTGCGAGTTTCACAACACCGGTAGATATCGTATCTATGCATAACTTGTTTTTGCAGAAAGTTGTGAATGGTATGGTTCATGTGCATGTGATGTATGTGTGTAATCCATACGTGATCTGCGAATCACGTTTTTTGTCAGCCGGCTAGAGACTAGGTGCTATCATATTATTGTATAACGACCTGCGTGTCGGATTCTCCTTGTAATTTACTTTACTAAGGTAGTGTAGCTGTTTGGAGAGCCCGAATGGCAAGCAAGGCGATGTACATGTCGGCGACATGGAGTAAGACGACAAGTGGCAAGAGTTGGCACGAGTCGGATTACAGGCTTTGTGGAGATGGATATCGCCATGAAGAGAGTCATACCATTTCACATTATAATTGCTTTATTTTGTGTTATTGTTATGTCTCTATTTTACCTCTATTAGATAGTCGGTAGAATTTAATCCCTCAAAGAAGGTCTAGTAGGTTTTCCCGCCACTGTTTGCACCATCACAAGTCGGACATTTTTGGTAGTGGGCTCATAAAATTGAGGTGCTGCCAATTCTTTCCGACTAGGTGGGTTCGAGTCGGACTCTTACTGCATAAACACTCGGTAAGCTAGACAGGTCTATCACAACGGTTGTGGGGCTCGGAGAAAATTCGGATGGAAGCCGGGGCATCTGATGCCACCCGTCCAACAGGTGTCGTATGAGATACGATTGACAAGGAGTTGTCTACCTAGATCACTTGGCGGCTAGCGGTGATGCTAAATCTCACTAGCCGACTTGCTTATTTAGGATCCTGAATTACTATGTAACCATCGGAGGGGTGTTGGTTCTAGTGGGAGCATAAGATATTAAAGTGTTTAATATGCTTGCTCTTTTATGAATACATGTCTTAAGTGTTTTGCATATTTTCTGTTGTAGATTATGACACCAAGTAGCAGTCACTCTCAGATATCCGGTTTTGCGTTGAGAACCATTCTTGAGAAAGATAAACTGAACGACACTAATTTTACCAACTGGTATCGAAATCTGAGAATTGTTCTCAAACAAGAAAAGAAGGACCATGTCCTAGACAACCCACTTCCAGATAAGCCGAATGAGAATGCGACTGTCGCTGCCACCAATGCCTACCGTCGGGCTAAGGATGAGTCCATGGATATTAGATGTCTTATGCTTGCTCACATGGAACCGGACTTGCAAAAGCAGTTTGAAAATGTTGAGGCCTACGATATGATCGAAAGCCTCAAAAGTATAACGGATCCGCGCCTGGTGTACAACACCAGACGCGTAGCAAAAAGTATGCACTAATTTTCAAGGTTGGGATTATGAAAAGCCAAAGTAATTAGCACCACTAAGGCAGTATTAGCATCAGATTTGTGTGCCTTTCAGCTCCGCCCCCTCCTATGCCCTCTAATCCCCGACGAGGAAAACACATTATTTATATATAACTGCCCTTACCTATTTTGTAGGTCATGATCCAATATCAACGAAAATCTCTCTAATACCCTACGAGCAAATTTATCTCATGAATTCAGGCAAGCTCAACGTAATTCAGCTAGCTAGCTCTATGCGAGCCAAGCCGCCAAGGAGGAAAGAGAGGGATATTGTTAATTGTGATGGAAGAAGAAAAGCCCCAACCTCCGGATTACCAGCTCTAGACAGAAGTAGCTGATGGATTAAAATCCATCTACTATGTGTACATGGATGAGGAGGAGGACGTGGAGGGGAGACTGGTCAGGAAGGTATCGACGCCGTGGCGGCGGCTCACATCTATGATGACGTAGGTAGTGAAGGATGTTATGGCGTAAGAGAACGAGGCGAATCGGCAGAATTGTGTCGCCGTTATTGTGGCCGACGAGGATATGACGCACCACCTGTACATCCAGGACCTCATGGGGATGGAGGAGTGGCAGCTGCACGACATAGATCACCCCTGCCTCCGAGCTGCCATAGAGTTGCCGCTCAACGACTTTCCTAGTTCCTCCTCCTTCTCCTTCGTGTCGGAGTTGGTGCCGACAACACCACGCATGAACAATTCTCGGCGGGCACCCCACCTTACCCACTGAACCACCCCGTCATCCATCCATACGCCCCGCCTCCCCCAAAGACATGGTATGTTTTGATGGTAATAATTGAATCTAAACGACTAAATATTCAACTAGTCAATGGAAATGGAAATATTTTCATTATTTACATTTTAATGATAGAAACTCCAATATAAGCTAAATTTATGACGAGCACAAAAAACATTAAATTTCCACTTTTTCCGTTTCAAAGTATTCTGATAAAACATTTTTTACATACTTAAATGACTTGTTACTTGGTGTGTGGAGAAAGTGTAAAGGACACTATATCTTTGAATGGTAAAAATGGTAGTAGACTTTTCTTTTTTTGCAACTATAACCTAAATATGAAAATTAATTGATGGTCATTTAAATAACTCATGTTTCTATCCCTAAGAATTTGGGGGTGGCCTGTCAAAGTAGTGGTAATTTGGTTGTGTACAAAAATAAGTAGCCGGAAGGTAGGGGTCAATGCGAGTCACTATAGGAGCGTGTTGCGAAGTTGACACAACATGTGAGGTCGTAGCCTCAATGCCGCCCTTTCTCTTTTCTGTTTTAGATCATGTTTCCCCTATTTATATACCTAATAAAAATAAGGTACATGGTATTTCTTACTAGGTTCTCCTATTTATGGACGAATTTGTCTCTGCCAGTTCGGGAATATTACATCATATATCACCGCTAAGTAATAATGCACGGTGGCCAGTCTTTTGCAGATCGATTCATTGGAAACGATGCTTACGTGTTGGATCTGTACGTCCGAGTTGGACGCGTTTACGTTGAAGCCATTTGGTAAACAACTCGAGGCTCAAGAAACCTTTTTCAATATCTATGCCCCTACCTATTGTGAAGGTCGGTCCCGCTAAACCCAACGAGGAGAAAACCTTTTTATATACACCTGCCCCTACCTATTGTCCAGGCCATGATCTAACATCAACGAGAATCCTGCTAATACCCGACCATGAAATTTCTCTCATGAAGTAATCCAAGATCAAAGTAATTCAGCTAGCTAGGTTCCACACGAGCCAAGACGCCAAGGAGGAGAGATAGGGGTCTTATCAATTGTGATGGAAGAAGAAAAGTCCAACCTCAGATTACCAGATCTGGCCAAAGGAATCTAATGGATTAAAATACATCTATGATGTATACATGGATGAGGAAGAGTACGAGGAGAGGAGGCCGGTTGACACGTTATGGTGGAGGAGTAGGCGGATCGGCAGAATTGTGTCGCCGCCATCGCGGCCGGAGAGGATATGGCACACCACCTATACATACAAGGCCTAATGGGGATGGAGGAGTGGAAGCTGCACGACATGGATCGCAATGAGTTGAAAGCTTCTGGTCGAAAATCAAAGAGCCAGCGGTCGCGAAAGAGATCCCGTGTATCCAAATCTCCTATAGTTTCTCAATGAATGGAATGTTTTCAAATAGCAGAGGTCTTCGGGACTTGGCTAAACATTTATTCTTTGCTGATTGTGTGAGAGATTATAATTTGGATTTTCTGGGTATTTCTGAGACTGGTAGACGGGATTTTTCACAAGCCCTACTCAATCGCCTTTCTGGTGGAGTGGACTTTACGTGGATATCACGTCCGCCGCGCGGTCGATCTGGGGGGATCCTGTTAGGCGTCAGAGATGAGACTATGGAAGTTTTAGCTAGTTCGGTGGGAGATTTTTTTATAAAACTCCATATCCGTAACAAGGCTGACAATTTCACATGGTCTTTAGTCGCCGTATATGGGGCCGCTCAGGATGTTTATAAGGCTGACTTTTTGCGTGAGCTTGTGAATTTGGCAAAGGATAATCCATATCCTATTCTTATAGGAGGGGATTTTAATTTGCTCAGATTTCCTCACGAGAAGAGTCGGGGCCGGTTCGATGAACATTGGCCTTTTCTGTTCAATGCTGTTATAGACAGTCTGGACTTGAGGGAGGTTACAATGTTAGGAAGGCAATTTACATGGGCTAATAGTCTTCCGGAGCCAACATATGAAAAACTAGATAGAGTGCTTATGGATACTGACTGGGAACAAAAGTTCCCTATGGTAACTGTTCGCGCTCTAGAACGTATCGAGGCTTTGTCGGATCATGCTCCTTTACTTTTATCTTTTGGATTACCGCCACGAAAGTCTGCGAATGAGTTTAAATTTGAACTCGGTTGGATGATCCGTGATGGTTTTTATGAGATGGTTAAGGATATTTGGGAAAAACCGGTCGGTGGCCAAACGCCTATTCTTCGATGGAATAATAAAATGCGTACTTTACGCAAGTTCCTTCGGGGCTGGGCCAGGCACACAGCTGGTAACCTAAAAAACGAAAAATTACGCCTTACATCTATAATTGATGACTTAGAAGCTACCGCAGAAGTCAGGCCATTAACTGCACAGGAAATTGAGCTCAAAAGCCAATCGAATGCGGAGATAGCCCGACTTCTGCGTGAGGAGGAACTCAAGTGGTACCAACGCTCTAAAGCAAAATTCATCTTGGAAGGAGATGCGAATACTAGGTACTTCCATGCTGTTGCCAATGGCAAGCATAAGAAGAAACGTATTCATTCTTTGATTCAGGATGAAGGTATGATTGAGGGACAGGAGCATCTGAAGTCATATATCACTAATTATTATAAATCCTTGTTTGGGGTCCCAGAGGAGAATTCTTTCTCTATGGATGAGTCCCAAACGTCCGATATCCCTCAGGTTTCTGACGAAGAAAACAACTTTCTAACTGCCTCATATACCGAGGAAGAGGTCAAGAAAGCGGTTTTTCAAATGGAACATAACAAAGCACCAGGACCTGATGGCTTCCCAACGGAATTTTACCAAAAATTCTGGGATCGGCAGAATTGTGCCGCCGCCATCATGGCCAACGAGGATATGGCGCACCACCTGTACATCCAAGACCTCATGGGGATAGAAGAGTGGCAGCTGCGCGACATGGATCGCCCCTCCCTCTGGGCTGCCAGAGAGTTGCCGGTCAACGACTTTCCTAGATCCTCATTCTTCTATTCCGTGTTGGTGTTGGTGCCGACAATACCGTGCAGGGACAATTCTCCCGGACACCCCACCTTACCCCCTGAACATGAAGGACCCCATCATCCAGCCATACGTCCCGCCTTCCACGAAGACGTGATATGTTTTGATGGTAATAATTGAATCTAAATGACTAAATCTTCAATTAGTCAGTGGATATGTAAATATTTTCATTATTTACATGTTAGTGATAGAAACTTCCAAAGAAGTTTAATTTATGTTAAAACAGTAAAGTCCCACTTTTTCCTTTTGAAAGTATTCTGAAGAACATTTTTTGCAAGCTAGTAAGCAAAAAGTTTTAAGGACACTCTATACGTATGAACGTAATAATGGTAGTAGACTTTGCTTTTTTGTAACTATAGAAAATATGAAAACTAATTGATGGTCATTTAAATAACTAATATTTCTATCCCTGGAAATTTGGGGTTGGAGTGTCAAGGCAGTGGTAATATAGTTGTAGTAAGTAGCCAAAAGTTAGGGGTCAATGCGAGTCATGATAGGAGCATGTCGCAAAGTTGACACAATGTGTGCGGTTATAGCCTCGTTGCCACCCTTTCTCTTTTCTCCTTTTGATATTATTTCCCCTATTTCTATTCGTAGTAAAAATAAGATACATAGTGTTTCTTACTTGGTTCTACCTTTTATGGATGATTTTTCTACTAGAGTTCGGGGATATTACATCCTATACCATTGCTAAGTGATAATGCTCGGTGGACGTCCTTTGCAGATCGATCATTGGAAACAAAATTTACCTTTTATGGAAACAACATTTTATGGACTGGCTCACAAGGGATCACATATCACGGGAACGAGAAAAGTGTACTTATCGGTAACGAGGTTGAATGTAACACCCTCAGAATCGGACCTATGCAAGTTTAAGCAAAATTCGCCAAACCCGCATAGAAACGATTCAAAGGTGCCCACCAGGCACTTTCGTGCGGGTGGATAACGAAGTAATAACATTACACAACAGTCCTCGATGGGACCCACGAGAGATATATATAATGACTCAAAGAGTCAAGAATACAGATATAATATACAAAGATCCAAATCACCTTGAAAATGATAGAGCGTCCGACTACGGACAAGATGCAAATGGGGCTAAGAGCCCTGAAGAATAACCAATGGCGTCCATAACCCTGCCCAGGCCAAGCCGGAAGGGTAACCCTGCTAACGGCGTCGATCTCAAACCTGCTTAAACAAAAGGGGTGCCGACAAAGGGCAAAGGAAAAAGAGGAGCGTCAGTACTGAGGCCAGTACACGGCGAGGCTAGAATTCGGCGGTCCTCGCCTACATAGGTGTGGTGGACTGAAGCGGCAGCGGCAGCATGCACTAAACAACCTATAGAGACTCGATACAACTGGCGGATATCAGAGAGGGATAAGAATGACCTAACCGGATCCAACCTGAAGCTAGCACCAAACAAACCCATCCTGGTGTTTCCCCCTCGAGACCAAACGAGGAAGTCAACCGAGGAACTCACACAGTTGGCAGTTTTAGTTATTCAGTTATCGTTGCAGCAATTACTAGTCAGGTTTAGATAATCGTCCTGATAAAATAAGCAGTGGGCCCTTTTAGTTAATCATTCTGTTGTAGTTGCAACAATTACTAATCAGATATGAATAGCATGAGATAACCCTTAACCCAGCAATTGTTGGTACTTTTATTCAGCCATTCCGTTGTAGTTGCAATACTTACTATTCAGGTACAATGGTCGCAAGCGACACTCCAAACAAGCAGTTGTGGGCAGTATTAATTAGCCATTCCATTATAGTGAAGCTGATTACTAGTCATTATAAGTCAAATTTATAACAATAAACTTTAGTTATGCTTGTCTATGATCGAGATACTGTGCTCCAAGTCGTCCATATCCGCGGACACGGCTTTCAGAAAGTTTTACCCGGCCGGGGTGCACCAATAGCAACACACGCTCGATCGACCTCGGAAAAACCAAATCAAAACCCAACGAGGCTTTCACGACTGAACAATCACAGGATTCAGAAATATTTCAGGGGGCCACCCCTTAAGTAGAATCCGCAACGAAGCCAGCTGACTCCGAGACGGACTTAAGGTTTGGGTAGACGACTGTGAACGACTGGGAACCCGAAAGTGTGGCTGGGCTTGTCGACACCGTGGAATCGTTTCCCGATCCTAAGCGACAAAGGTGCCTCGCACAATTTAAATACATAAAGTAGCATGGCATAAGTACAGGATCGTAAATAAAACCTCAAACTAGTTTGTGGCCCCAAGAAATAAGACTGAATCAAGCTCTGGCTCAGGGGGGTCCCATATACCTCCCGGATGTGGATAGCGCGATAAATCAAGGAACAGGTATCAAGTACTCGGGGTCTTACGGGACACAAGTGGGCGTTCGGAAACCAAATATTTTCTATCACCCACCGATGCCTCTGCTTATTCAATTTTAGTTGTTAAACAGAAATTAAAGTGAATGATAAGTAAAACTAGAATCATCTCCAACATCAACATGCGGCAATACATCAGCAACTGTGGCATATGACGACACACATCAGCACTTGAGCAAGCAACTACGACGCGCAAGTCCAACTATCTACCAAACAACAGGTAATAGGGTGTGTCCAAGGCAATATAGGGCTGCACGGTATATCACAGGTACGGAAACTAAAGCATCGCAACACAGATAGCAATAGATCAACAGGAGGGGAATAAATACTATAAAAGTAAGATAGGTAGAAAGGGGGATATGCTCGCCTGAAAACATTGTCGAAAAGTTCAACCGAAGATCGGGGCGAAGCTCACATCAACTCAACGGCCTTATCCGCGAAGAAGCACAACACTAGAATAAACACCGGGTGCAATATTTAATACAACGGCAGAAGATCGGCATGATGCATGTATGATGAATGTCATGGCAAAGGTGCGACGCAATTAGGTCATATTAAGCGGAACCGGGGTCCCGACAATTAATTTATGGTTCAAGTTGTTTAAAACCCGCATTTTAAATGTTGTATTAACATGGCCAAAATATGGTACCGGTTCGCTACATCAATTTAAATGAGGCCGATATGAGACTGGATTTGCCCGCATATGGGCCCCATATTTAATTAGAGGTGAATCGGCATAAGGCCCCCAAACCACAGACAAGGATGCATGCAAGGACAATTCAATATGCAACAAGTTGTATATATTATAAAATAGGGTTTACGGGAAGGGGTTCACACGTTAGGGTTTTCGACGGTCTTGGGGTTCCGGGGTTCGGGGTTTGACAGGGTCCAGGGTCCGGTCTCGGGGTCCAGGGTTCGACGGGATCGACGAGGTTCGTGAGCGTTCTCGGACTCGGGGTCGGACTTGGTTTGAGTCGTTCTTGTCACATTCGCGGTCTTCGGGGTCATCGTGATGTCGTGGCGTTCGGGATGAAGTACTTGTCGCTCGGTCTCGATGTTGGGGTGAAGTACTTGGCGTCCGAGATGATCTTATCGCATCCGCGATCGTCGGGTCGTAGTCGGTCTTGTTGCTCCACGGAGAGCTTGGCGTCCGGTTCTCGGATCTTGGATCGGGAAGAAGCACTTGTCGCACGGGTTCGCGTCCGTGTGACGATCTTGTCGTACCGTGAAGTAGAGCTTGCATCGATTCGTCGATCTTGTTGTTCCACGTTGACGATCTTGGGGTCCAAATACAGATGAGGCGGTCTTCGGATCCGTGACGGCATTCATCGAGCTCTAACTTCGATTGTCGGTGGTGGTCTTACGTTGGCTTCAGTGGTCTCCGGATGAAAACATCTATCGGCGTCTTGGACTCGGCACCGTGGATTCGGTCGGTACCAGCGGATGAGGCTAAGCTAGCTGGCCAGGAGTAAGCGACAAGGGTAAGCCACGCCAAGAGGGCCCTTAGCGCCAGAGCCTTGCCGAAGCGGGCCACACAGAGGTCGTGGCGGCTCGCAGCTCAGCGGGGCACCATGCGGCCAGAGAAGAAGGACGCCGACGCGGAAACGGGCGACCGGCAGGGGGAAAGGCTGGAGGACGCAGCCCGAGGCCGATGGAGGACGGCGGAGGGAGCACGACGGCGGTTGACCGGCGGCGGGCTCGACGAGGACCGGGGGGCGCCGGAGACGGGCGTTGTGGCCGGCGGCGGCTCGGAAGGAGGAGGGAGCAGAGCAAGAGGCGGCCGCTGGCGCCCAGGGAGGAGGCAAGCGGTGGGGCGCTCATGACGTGAGCGGACGGGAGCACGAGGAAGAAGGCTCTCGGGGAGGCGCTATGGGGAGAACAGGGCGGGATCGTGGGCTGGGTGAGGGACAGGATGGGCAGTGGGGCTGGGTGGGGCGGTAGCGTCGGGGAGGGAGCAGCGAGCGTCTTCGTGTGTGCGTGAGTGGTTTTTCTGGGGTGAGGGAGTGGGGGTCCCGGGTGGGCCCCGCGGGCAGGGACCAGAGGCTGGGGCGGCTGAGTGTGGTGAGTTGGTGTGGCTGTGCTGCGGTGTGGGGTGGAAGGTGAGAGAGAGGGGAGGGGTGAGTGGAGGGAGAGGCCAAGTGGCAGGTGGGGATTGGGTAGAGGGGAGAGGGGCGCTGAGGTGGCGAGAGGCTATTGGAGGGAGTGAGGTGCCAGGGGGTGTGGGTAGGTTAGTTGGTAGGTTTAGAAAAAGGGGCGGACCGTTTTAGTTTTTCTGGGGGTGGTCGTTCGGGTCGATCTGGCCCGTTCAGCTGCCCCCACTAAATAAATAAATATTTTATTTACTTTAATTGGGCCATTTGCAAACCGTTAGCAACAAAACAAAATACTCCGGAGCCCCGGGTTTGGCGTTTGAATAAAGATGGGGCGTTTTAGAAAACAAAACGGGCTTTGCGAAAATAGTTTTGGCAAACAATGCATGATGATGACGATGCAATGCACAAATTCAACGCGATTTTCTATTAGTGGTTTTGCGGGATGCCACATTGAACTAGGTATGCAGAGATACCGACGATCAAAACCTCGGTTAAGTAAACTATCGCGAGACAGAGAGAAATTGGTATCGTATGTAAGTGGTTCATTCGATCACAAAGTAATCATAGAAATATGTGGGAGCCATATGAATTTCTAGATTCCTCTATTGGTTATTGATCGGAGAAGTCTCGGTCATGTCCGCATAATTCACAAACCGTCAGGAGACACACTTAAGGATTCGATGTTGTTTAGTAGATATGGAATGTTAGTAGGGATACCGAATGTTTTTCGGATTCTCGGATGGGATCCGGGATATCACGAGGAGATCTGGAATGGTCCGGAGAATAATATTCATATAAGGAAAGTCTGATTCCGGAGTTCGAAAAAGATTCCGATGTTTTCATTGGAAAGGTTCTAGAAGGTTCTAGAAGGTTCACCGGACCGGAAGGGGAATGGTCCATGAATGTGTCATGGGTAAGTGATATGATTGGATCATATCCTAGGTCACTTGGTTTGGGCATTTGTGAGAGATAATTAAAGCTCTAAATAGAAAGTCAAACGGGAGGTTTAAAAAGTCAAACTGGAACAATGGTTTTCTAGTGGAAGAAGGAAAGAGTCCTTCCTTCAATCCAACTTGGCTTTGGGTTTGGATTCAAACCCTCCCCTCCCAAGGCTGCCCCCCCCCCCTCCCTCATAAATAGAGGGGGAGGACTGCCCCAAACAACACCAAGCCAGCCCTCCCCACCCCGTGCGCCGCCACCGAGCCGCCGCTGCCGCTGCACGCCGCCGCTGCCTCGTCGTTGCCGCCCTAGCCGCCGCCGACACCTCCTCCTCCTCTCGGCCTTCTAAACCCTAGATCGTCGGGAAACCCTAGATCTACCATAACTCGCACCGGCTTAGGCGAAGCCCTGCGAGATCTTCCCTCTACTTCCGACACCACGCCGCGTGCTGCCGGAATCGCGAGGGGAAACTACAACCTTCGGTGCCTGCTGGAACAAGGGAGAGGAAGGTCTTCATCGAGTACCGAACGTGTGGTCGTGTGCGGAAACGCTGCCAGAACACAGCGTCGGAAGGATCGTCTACACAATCTTGAGATCGGCAAGTGTACGACTACATCACCCACGAGAATCTTCTCTCGTTAACCGCTTTGGAATCTTCGAGGGTGAGTGTTCCTATCGACTCTTTGCTACAATCTAGTAGATAGATCTTGGCTTGTTTGTGTGCATGCAGTAGAATTTTTTTGTTTTCCATGCTACGAACCCCTACAGTGGTATCAGAGTCGTGTCTATATGTAGATCTGTTGCACGAGTAGAACACAATGGTCATTATGGGCGGTGGTGCTTTTATTATCAATTGCCTTTTGTGTACTTTTCATCTTGGGGTATGATGGGATGAAGCGGCCCGGGCTAACCTTACATGACATCGTTCATGAGACTTTCTCCACGCTTAACATGCAACTTGTATTGCATAAGTCGCTTTGCGGGTGTCTGTCTCTCCCATCATAGTATAGATTCAATTTACAACGGGCACTTGATAGTTCAAGCATCAACATTGTGGTTCTTGTTCGTAAGTTACAACGACACTTATTGAAAGCCCCAAACCACGTAAAATATGCAAAGAAAATTAGAGGCGTCTAACTTTGTTTTGCAGGGGTGTGTTGTGATGTGATATGGACATGATTGTGATTATATATGATGTATGCAAGTTATAAAGATATAAAGTGTTCATCCTTAGTAAGCACCGTTGCTAAAGCTCGTTGTTTCGAAGCACCACGTGATGATCGGGTGTGTTAGATTCTGCGAGTGTATACAACGTGAGCAAGCCATATTTGCTCATGTAGAAGGTAAGGTTTGATCTTGACGAGCCTAGCATGTACAGATATGGTCTCGGAACACGGATCACATAGCATGAGTCATATAGTAGATATGCTGAACATGTTGATTGTTCGACATTGAAGCTACATCAACTATTGTGATGATCGGTTTTGATGTGGTGGATTTGGTTCGTGTGATCACTAAAACAATGTGAGGGATATTGTTTTGAGTGGGAGTTCACCTAGATCAATTTAACTATTAATTAGAACTCAATTTGTCATAAACTTAGTCTAAACTATTGCAAATATGTTGTAGATCAATGGCGGCCCCTACCATCAATTTTAATGTGTTCCTAGAGAAAGAAAAGTTGAAAAACAATGGAAGCAACTTCGCAGATTGGTTCCGCAATTTGAGGAATGTACTCAATGCTGGTAATTTCACCGATGTGCTGGATGCACCACTTGGTGACCCACCAGCAGCTGATGCTACTGATGAGGTAAAGAATGTTTTCCTCGCTCGGAAGAATCAGTACTCCACAGGTCAGTGTGCTATCTTGTATGGTTTGTAATCGGAGCTTTAGAAAAGGTTTGAGAACCATGACCCACATGATATTGTCCGTGAACTCAAAATGATATTTGAGGCTCATGCGGCAGTTGAGAGTTATGAGGCTTCTGAAAAGTTCTTTCACTGCAAGATGGAAGAGGGCAGCTCCGTCAGTGAACATGTGCTTAAGATGTCTGGGCATGCAAGCAAGCTTCAAAGCTTGGGTATAGTGATTCCTAATGCTTTGGGGATTTACCGTGTCCTCCAATCACTACCACCAAGTTACAAGAACTTTATGATGAACTACAATATGCAAAACATGGACAAGTCGTTGCCTGAACTCTTCTCCATGTTAAAGTCTGCGGAAGTGGAGATCAAGAAAGAGCACCAAGTGTTGTTGGTCAATAATACCACCAAATTCAAGAAGAAAGGCAAGTCTAAGAAAAAGGAAAACTTCAAGAAGGGCGGTAATAAAGTTACCGCGGCGAATAAGAAGACCAAGCACAGCCTAAGCTGATCTTGAGTGCTTTTCTTGCAAGGGAGAAGGTCCTTTGAGCGGAATTTCCCTAAGTACTTGGCGGATTTGAAGAATGGCAACATCAAGAAGAAAGGTATATCCGATATACATGTTATTGATGTGTATCTCACTAGTACTAAGTAGTAGTGCGAGTATTTAATCTTGGTTGATTTACTCACATTTATAACTCGAAATAGGTGCTACAGAATAGACAGAAGCTGGCGAAGAACGAGGTGACGATGCGCGTTGGAAACGGATCAAAGGTTGATGTGATCGCGGTCGGCACGCTACCTCTTCATCTACCATCAGGATTAGTTTTATACTTAAATAATTGTTATTTGGTGCCTGCTTTGAGCATGAACATTATATCCGGATCATGTTTATTGCGAGACGATTACTTGTTTAAGTCCGAGAATAATGGTTGTTCGATTTATATGAGTAATATGTTTTATGCACATGCACCTTTGATAGATAGTCTATTATTATTGAATCTCGATTATGGAAATACACACATTAATAACATTGAAGCTAAATGCTTGAAATTGAGCGATAACTCGACCTCTGTGTGGCACTATCATCTTGGTCATATTGGAGTGAATCGTATGAAGAAACTCCATTCCGATGGACTTCTTGAATCACTTGATTTTGAATCACTTGAAAGATGTGAAGCATTTATGATGGGTAAAATGACTAAGACTCCATTTTCCATTATGATGGAGCGAGCTACGGACTTATTGGAAATCATACATACCGATGTGTGTTGCCCAATGAGTGTAGCATCGCGCGGTGGTTATCGTTATGGTCTTACCTTCATGGATGATTTGAGTAGATATGGGTATATATATTTCATGAAACATAAGTTCGAAACTTTCAAGAAGTTTAAGGAATTTCAAAGTGAGGTAGAGAATCAACATAATAAGAAGATTCAATTTCTACGATCTGATCGTGGAGGTGAATATCTAAGTTACGAGTTTGGCGAGCATTTGAAGAAATGTGGAATACTTTCACAATTGAGACCGCCGGGAACACCACAACGTAATGGTGTGTCCAAACATCGATATCAAACTCTCTTATATATGGTCCGATCTATGATGTCACTTACAGATTTACCGCTATCTTTTTGGGGTTATGCATTAGAAACAGCCGCATTCACTTTAAATAGGGCACCATCAAAATCCGTTGAAACGACACCGTATGAATTATGGTTTGGGAAGAAACCTAAATTGTCGTTCCTTAAAGTTTGGGGTTGCGAAGCTTATGTAAAGAAGTTACAGCCCGACAAGCTTGAACCCAAAGCGGAAAAATGCGTCTCACAGGATACCCGAAGGAAACTATTGGGTATACCTTCTATCATAGATCCGAGGGCAAAATCTTTGTTGCCAAGAATGGATCCTTTCTAGAGAAGGAGTTTCTCTCAAAAGAAGTGACTGGAAGGAAGGTAGAACTCGACGAGGTTGTTGGACCTTCTCTCAAACTTGCGAGTAGCGCAGCACCGAAGTGGTTCCTATGGCGCCTACACCAATAAGAGAGGAAGCTAATGATGTTAATCATGAAACTTCGGTTGAATTTACTACGGAATATCGCAGGTCAACGAGAACTCGTACAACTCCTGATTGGTATGATCCTGTTATGAGTGTCATGTTGGTGGACAACACCGATGACCCTACGACATATGAGGAAGCGATGATGAGCCCATATTCCAATAAATGGCAATAAGCCATGAAATCCGAGATTGGATCCATGTACGAAAACCAAGTATGGACTTTGGTGGACTTACCGGATGGCTGGAAGGCTGTCGAGAACAAATGGATTTTCAAGAAGAAAACATATGCTGATGGTAATGTTACTGTCTATAAAGCTCGACTTGTCGCAAAAGGGTTTCGACAAATTCAAGGAGTTGACTACGATGAGACTTTCTCACCGGTAGCGAAGCTAAAGTCTGTGAGGATTTTGTTAGCAATCGCTGCATATTATGATTATGAGATATGGCAAATGGATGTCAAAACGGCATTCCTCAATGGAGACATTGATGAAGAGTTGTATATACCCAAAGGTTTTTTCGATCCTAAAGATGCTAACAAGGTATGCAAACTTCAAAGGTCCATTTATGGATTAAAGCAAGCATCCCGAAGTTGGAATCAACGTTTTGATAAGGTAAACAAAAGCTTTGGATTTATACAAACTTATGGAGAAGCTTGTATTTACAAGAAAGTGAGTGGGAGCTCTATAGCATTCTTAATACTATATGTAGATGACATATTGTTGATTGGGAATGATGTAGACCTTCTTAATAGTGTCAAGGATTATTTGAATAATAGTTTTTCAATGAAAGATCTTGGCGAAGCAGCTTACATATTAGGCATAAAGATTTATAGAGATAGATCGAGACGTCTAATATCATTGTCATAGAGTACATATTTGGACAAAGTTCAAAAGAGGTTTGGAATGGAAGATAGCAATAAAGGGTTCTTGCCCATGTTGCCCAATACGACCATGAGTAAAACTCAAAGTCCTGCAACGGCAGAAGATAGAGAAAGGGTGAGTAAGACTCCCTATGCCTAATCCATAGGATCTCTTATGTATGCCATGCTATGTACTAGACCCGACATTGCATAAAATGTTAGTTTGACTAGCAGATATCAAAGTGATCTAGGAGTGGGTCATTGGACAGCGGTCAAAAACATCCTTAAGTACTTGAGAAGAACTAAGGATATGGTTCTTTCTTATGGAGGTGATGAACAGCTCATTGTTGTTGATTACACCGATGCTAGTTGGAACACCAATCCGGATGATTCTAAATCTCAATCTGGATACGTATTTACTTTGGATGGTGCAGCAGTTAGCTGGATGAGTGCAAAGCAAAGCGTTGTGGTGAGATCTTCAACTGAATCGGAATACATAGCTGCTTCAGAGGCTTCACAAGAGGCGATATGGATGAAGGAGTCATTACAGAGCTCGGTGTGGTTCCAAGTGCGTTGGACTGTAGCATCCCAGTTGTCTAACATCTGTAATGCTACTTGATCTAGCAATAAAAGGGCCACTTCCTACAAATAATTGTTGCATCATCATCATATTATGCTCATGTCATCATGCCACCTTGCATTTGAGCATCATACAAAACCCTTTTTGTTTTGGTTCTTATCTCATATGCATTATTATTTGTATTTGCCCCTTGATATTGTATTTGATTCTTGATATATTGTTAAATGCCCAAGTTGAGTTGGGGGCATATCTTTTATTGGCTCCACCACCCTTTCTTTCACCACTTTATAATTCCACCATCCAACTAATATGAGCTTGGCATTTTAATTAAGTTTACTTCTAGCTCATGTGGGTTGGGTGGATCCCACTCGTAATCTTCTGCTTAGGCCTTACTCCACATTTTGGAGTGCATAATAATAATGCCATGAAAATCATCTTGCTTTCACAAAATAAGCATGGTATTAATTATTATGCATGGCCCATGCAAGTACCATCTTTTGCTTGTCATTTGGATTATATTTGGTTTTTGAGTGGATCATCTCTATCTCTGTCCTTTCTTTTGGCTTGATATATGTTGAGCTTGCTTAAACCCTATCACCCCATCCCTCTCTCTTTATTGTCTTGACCTTGTTGAGCTTGTGTGGATCATGCTTGATCTAATCAAGACACCAAACCCCTCATCTCTCTACCTCTCTAGCTATCTCAAAAACCTACCCCCTACTCACCATACCTACTCCCATCTAACCCTAAACCTACCCCTCTAGTTAATCACACCCCATCTCACCTCTCTTTCTCTCTCGACCTACCCTCCCCTTCACTGTCAGCAGGCCCCCGAGCTACCCCTCACTTGCCAAGCCCAACCCTAGACCAAGCATACCTCCCTCTCACCAACCCGAGGCTAACCCTAGCTAAACCTAGCACTAGCTAACCCGACCCTCTCTCCTTCTCTCGGCCTCCATCCTCTCTCTAGCTCTCTCCTTGCCATCAGGCCCTATCGATACCACCTGCCCACCTCCCATGTGCCCCCTGGTTCCCCCTATATCTCTCCAGGAACCCTAACCTAATCCGAGCCACCTCCCCTCTTTGCAAAAAGTTGGCCACCACCCCATGTGCCTTCCCCTCTCCCTTATCTAAACAGCCACCCCGGTTTTCCTCACCTCAGCTCGAGATCTGGAGGCTCCCAGGCCCTCTCCAACCTACCCTCTCCTTCCTTCCTCCCCACCATGATCGCCACCCAAGCAAAGCCCTAGCCGCGGCCTACCCTTCCTCTGACCGATCCGGAGTGCGCCCAGGCTTACCAGGGCCTCTTCACTTCCTCTCACGCCCAGGGGCTTGAGGCAGCCGCTGGACCCCGCCGGAGCAGCCCCGCCGCCGCCGTGCCCGTGAGCACCAGGAGCTCTAGATCGCCAGCCTCCTCGCAGATCTCAGGTCCTCTCCGGCCAAACCTTCACCACAGCCGGGATCTGGTGAGCTCCTCGATCCCTGGACATGCTCCCTTGCCCTCTCTTGCACCGTGGTAGTGCATTCACTTGAGCAGCTCTGCTTGTGCATGTGGCTCGGCCGACAGCAATGACACCAGCTTGACTCGTTCCGCCTCATTAAATCATGCCTTGTTCTGACCCTCCTCCGCTTCTTTTGACGAATGTTGTAGGCCGTGAACCCCTCTTCGTCTTTCGTTTTAGGGTCGTGGCGTTTATGTTGGAATTATGCCCTAGAGGCAATAATAAAGATGTTATTATTATAATTCTTGTTCATGATAAAGTTTATATTCCATGCTAGAATTGTATTAAGCGGAAACATTAATACTTGTGTGGTTTGTGAACAACACCGTGTCCCTGGTACGCCTATAAGGACTAGCTCATTGATCAATGATGGTTAAGGTTTCCTAACCATAGACATGAGTTGTCAATTGATAATGAGATCATATCATTGGGAGAATGATATGATGGACATAACCAAACTAAGCGAAGCAATTAGATCGTTTCATCGTGTTCATCTTTGCGAAGCTTTTCCTATGTCAAATATTGTATTCCTTAGACCATGAGATAATGCAACTTCCTGGTACCGGAAGAAAGCTTTGAGGTCATCAAACGTCATCCTATGAGAGGGTGATCATAAAGGTGTCTCTCGGTGATCGGAAAGTATCTGTTGGGTTGTATGTATCGAGATGGAATTTGTCCTCCCAAGTCGAAGAGATATACTTGGGCCCACTTGTCGATATCAACACCGCTTGCAAGCATGTGGTTAAGGAGTTAATCACAAAGTGATATCGGATTATAGAGCAGTAAAGTACTTTTGTGAGCGAGATTGAACTAGGTATGATGCAGACGATCAAATCTCGGGCAAGTAAAATATCGCGAGACGAAGGAATATATATATGGGATTGATTGAATCTGCATCGTGGTTCATCCGATATGATCATCGATGAATGTGTAGGAGTCAATATGGGTGCCAGACCAATTGTGATTATTGATAGAAGATCATGTCTGCATATTCTCGAACCCGTAGGGTCACACACTTAACGTATCTTGACGCTAGGATAGATTGGATAATTGGTTTATGAATTTTTGTTCGGAGTCTCGGATGGGATCCGGAGGTTCCGGAGTGGTCCGGAGAATAAGATTCATATAAGGTTGCAGTTTTGGAGTTGAATTGTTGGTTAATCGGTATTATCGGAAGCTTCTAGAACCTTCCGGAAGGGGACCAACGTGGCCCCACCTTCCGGGAGGGGGCATGGGCCTATGAGGGAGTGTCCTGGCCGCATTGGGCCAGGGGCACAAGGCCCCATAGGGCCCAGCCGATTCTAGAGAGATTTGACTCGTTTAAATCTCGGGATAGAATTTCTAGATAAGGGAGAGTTTAAATCGTTTAAATCTAGAGATAGGATTTCTAGATAAGGGAGAGTTTAAATTGTTTAAACTAGAGATAGGCTTGGAGGAGGGGCAAGGGCTGGCCGCCCCCCCTCTATATATAGAGGGGTGGTGCGCCCCCTCCCCCCTACACACACACCTCCCTCCAAGCCCTAGTAGCCCTGCTGCCTTCCTCTCTCCCTCCCGACTGTTTGTAGGCGAAGCCCTGCAGCAGAAATTCTCCACCATATACACCACGCCGTCGTGTTGTAGATCCAATCTATCTCTCCACCATACTCGCTGGTCCGAGGAAGGAGGAGACGTCGGTCTTTGCGTGTGCATCCGGAGGCACCGCCACTTGTGGTGCTAGATCGGATCGGATCGCGAGGAGAAGCGAGTACGACTACATCACCCGTTCGACGAGCGTTCATTGTCTGAATCTTCAAGGGTATGAAGATCTAATCCAATCTCTCTCGTTGTTTGCATCTCCTAGATTAGATCTTGGCTTTCCTCTGTTCGCTCGTAGAAAATTTTGATTTACTATGCCGCGAAACCCTTGATTTAGGCGGCGACGGGCCATCATCGTCGTCCGAAACCCGGCCAGATCCACGCCAAGCACCGCGTCAATGTGACCGATGCTGTTGCATTTAGCCCCTATCTTTTCACCTAAACCGCAGCCCCACGACCCCACCGCCAAGCAATGAGAACTTTGCAAAAGGTCCTCACCTTCCGTTGTTTTCCGACCGCAGCCTGGATCGCCCATGTCGCCAAGACGGTCAAGGCAGCGTGTGGCCCGTTAGATCCACAGGCTCGCTTTCATGGCGGCTAAGCGTCCGGTGAAAAGCAATCGGCGCAGCAGCGTGCGCCCGATCGACAATCACCTGTCATCCTCCTGGGGTAGGATCTGCTGAGTACCAAAAAGTCCAGGAGTTTGCTGTTTCAAATTTCAAACCTTTTCAAATTCATTCAATTAAGTTCAAATTCAAAATCTGTTTAAAAATAAGTGAATTCATAACTTATTCCTGGTTTGGAATTAGAATTCAAACCTTATATGAAAAATGTTTTGTTTTTGAAAGTTAATTCAAATCCTTATTCAAATATTTTCAAAACTAATTTTAAATAGTCAAACCTTTGACTTTGACCTAATATGACTAATTTTGACTTAAAAATAAAATTAAATTCATAATTCCAAATAGTACAAATAATATATGTTTTTGAATCAGAAAAATGTGAGGAATTCAAATATGCCATTTATAATATTATTTGAACACTATAAATTTCAAGTTGAATTAAATTACAACAAAATGTCCCTGGACCTTAATTAATTAATAACTTTTGTTTTATAACTCTGAATTTAACAAATGATATGTCTAAAATGATCAGCTCGACGAGACCTTTCTGTTTATGCTATCCATGACTTCAATTGCAGCATGCATCATATAAATATATAGTATACAGCAACTAATATGACAATAAAAAGTGACCACAACTCAATAAAATGCTTATTTCTTGTACTCTACACCTCACCCATGCCATGCTACATTAATGCCATGCAACTTGTGCATCATTCATCATGGCATGATTGTTTGCTTGACGCATTTATTCCTATGCTTGTGCACTTTATTTATGTTGGCCTTGTTTGTTTGGTTCTTCTTCGAATAGACTCTGAGCAGGGGATATATCAAGAGAACCAGAGCAATACGGATCCGTCTCTCGCTTCAACTGAGTTGCCAGGCAAGCACTACCACATGCTTGCATACATACGACCTATTGCCTCTATCTTATTCTTGCATCATTGAGTCGCGATTGCATTAAATTGAATCCAAGTATTGCATAGCCTTTACTTTTAAACCCACCAAGCTTGTTCCTCCATCCCATGAGCCATTACTACGAGTTGTTTGAGCCATGCAGTCGTAGAAACGACATGTGTAGGGTTTGTGAGTGTCGATGGATAATGAGGTACCTAAACAACTTAACTTTGAGTAGTAATGGGATAACTAATGAAAGTGGCACGGTGGGTAATATCTGCTATTTGGTTTTCCTGCTCACTTGTGTCGTAAGACCCCGAGTACTTGATTCTGTTCCAAGATTATTCGCTATCCACATCCGGAGGCTTATGGGACCCCCGAGCCGAGCTTGATTAGTCTTATTTCTTGGGGCCACAAACTAGTTTGAGGTTTTGTTTACTATCCTGCTTATGCCATGCTTTACCGCTTTATTATGATTGTGCGAGGAGCACCTTTGTCTGTTTAGGATTGTGGCACGATTCCGCGGTATCGACAAGCCAGTTTGGGTTCGATCGTTCTGTACCGTCCCACAACCTTGAGTCCGTCTCGGACCCGGCGGTTTAATTCTTGGTCTACTTTAAGGGTGGCCCCTGAAATATTTCTGAATCCTGTGATTGCTTTGTCGTGAAGGCCTCGTTGGGTTTTGATTTGGTTTTCGAGGTTGATCGAGTGTGTGTTGCTATTTGTGCACCTAGGGTAAAACTTTCAAAGCCGTGTCGCGGTTATGGACGACTTGGAGCAGTTTCTCGATCATAGACAAGCATAACTAAAGTGCCGCTTTTTGACTAAGTAATTTGACTAGTAATCGTGCAACACTCATGGAATGGTTAATAAAATTGCCAGCGGATGGGGTTGTTCGTCCGCTTCCTCGTTGGTAGCGAGGAGGATGGATCGATGAAATTACATTATAACTGTTGTCATTAATTCACGGACATCCGTCTATCCTTGGTTAGGCGGATGGTTAGCGTTCATCTATAGAACTAGGGTTTATCTTTCGCTGCAATTCGTCACCCAGGTTGGGTCCCCTTTAGAGGCATAAACACTTCTTGAGTACCCTTAGGGTCTCACGATAAATTATTGGTTCGATGAGCGGTACACTCGCGGGACGGATCTTTGGGTGGAAGAGGGTGATGATGTGGGCAACGATCGTTCGGTGTAGAGATTCGAACAGGGATCCGTGAGATCGTAAGGGATGTGCTTATTTCTATGGCATCTTATGCTGATTTGCTTCTTATCCGTACTCGGACCTTGTTTTGCCGCTTAAACGATACTACGATGTGTGATGTATGAGGAATTATCCTAAAATATTATTTCTATCTAGGTCATTTGAATCTTGTCGTATGGCGTTGCTATATTTCCTTTCTTTCTAGATGGAATGGCTCTGATGTACTCTTGTATGGTGGCTTGCATACATACTCATTTGTGTATGTAGTTGATCCCTTCGCCGATTCGCGCCCGTCTGGTCCCGATGAGTTGGAAGTGGTTGGGACGGCCGAAAGGTCTACCCGTGCGTGGCTTTTGGGCCCCACCGTACTATTTCAACCACTACCGCTCGTCCAGGCTTGTATCTAGGAGCGTAATTCACCGAGGTAGTTACAATTGGTAGCAGAGCCATCCCGACCTTGTGGTCTCGGCCAAGCAGTCGTTGTCGATCTAGCAAATATTTTGGTAGTTATGTATACTAGGGAAAAACAAAGCGAGAGTAGGACTGCTTCCATTTTCTTCTTACCCACCCACCCTTTTACGGTAAGGAAGTGTAACGTTTTCAATCCTCTTCTTAAAAGTTCAAACTAGGATTCACGTGTTCTGGGTTTCCGTAGTACCATAGGTTGTGTGTGTGTGTGTAATCCCTTGTCTATCTGTTGCATCCAAGTTGTTATGTAATCAGCCTTTGGTTATCAACTGTTGGTATATTCCATACCGACAGGCTTTGCAAACCGACGCGATCTATCTGATTCGTTGTATACCGACGCGATCTGTCTTACTCTTTGTTATCCGACGTTATCTTGTTTGGGGTGTTCGTTTCCGTAGTTACTAATCTTTAGGTTCAACGTGAGAAGAAGGGGGTTAGGATATGTGTTCCACTTGTTCATGTGTGGAGTAATGATTTGAGTGCGGGATGGAGTCGCGACCATACCACTACTCTTATCATTCGCTTTTGTATATTGAATCGGTAGAGTCACTAATCTTGATTCGTTAAGTGATTTTGCGCATCTATTGGTATTTTAATGCCGAAATTTGTGGAAAATTTTTCTTTGATATATCTATGTACCACACTCCTTTTCAGTCGTGTGCGATATGCTTAATATCCTCTAGGTGCTTTGAACTTTGTTGATATTTTAATATCATCTCAGTAATTTGTATCCTTTAATCTTGGTTAATTCCATCTTGGTACTATTTTGGATTATTATTATTCTCCATTATAGTACTGACTTGAGTTTTATATCAATCACAGGATGGCTCCACCACGCCGCTCGATGAGGACATACCACTGAATCGGGCTCGCCCATCAAACATCGCCAATGCTTTGGCAGCAATGCAGCAGAGAACCAACAGGCTTTGAGGAAAGTGTCGAGGAACGAGTTTGCTCCACTACCTCCACCTCCCAAGCGAGGAGACATCAAAAGCTTCCTGAAATTCAACCTCGCCAATTTGATGTTTCGATCGACCCTTTGATGCGGATGATTGGCTGCGTGAGATGTCAAGGCTACTCGAGATCGGCCGATGTTCTGAGGAGTGGGTAAAGTGTGCTACTCACCTTCTGAAGGGAGATGCAGCTCTCTGGTGGGAGAATTACTTGAAGGCAAGCTGCATTGGTTTTCAGCCTACTTGGGAAAGGTTCACGGGAGCGTTCAAGGAGCAGTATCTGTCAGAAATTGTTATGGAGAGGATGAAGGAAGCTTTTCTCAACCTTAAGCAGGGAAATGATAACGTCAACACCTACATCAGGAACTTCATGAATCTTTCTCGTTATGGTGGCGATGAGATATCTGATGACAAGAAGAAGCAAAAGAGGTTCAGGCAAGGGCTCAATGCATCGATCAAGTATGCAATCACACATGCAAGGCCGGCATCTTTCCTGGAACTTCAACACACAGCTCTGCAAGAGGAAGCAAGTAGGCAAGTGTTTGAGGAGTCCAAGAAACACAACCGTGATGCATCAAGCTCTTCAGTTATGGCAGCTCCTTCTAAGCGTGTCAGGTTCCTAACACCCCACCGTCGCTCCGGCTCCACCAAGACACGCAAGTTACGTCAAGGCCACTAAACTCCATCACCGCTGCTCCTGGGGCTACAACCACTACCACAGGAGCGCTGGCGAGTCTGGCTATGTTGCTCCACGTCCACTGTGCACCTTCACGTGTGGAGATCTGGACATCTGCTGGGCTGTCCGTTGAAAAACAAAGCTCTTCCTCCACCCCGCCAAGATCTGCAGCAAGCTCTCCTTTGGTTCGTGCACCACCACCTCGGGCTCTCAACATCAACACCAAGCCGGGTCTCATTGCTCGTGCCAGCTATCAACGCCACTCAAGCCGAGCATGCACAGGTTGTGATGGGTATGCTTTCGTTAACTCGTCCTGCGAGTTTGGTTGATTACGGCGCATCGCATTCTTTTGTTTCTCAAGTTTGCAAATGAGAATTTGTTAACTCTGGATCCTCTCCTTAAGAAGTTAATGGTCCTATCTCTGGTTCAAACACGAGGGCGCTTATATCGACCATGGCAATCAAGTTGAGATTGGTGGCTCTTCGTTCTCGGCGTCTTAATTCTTACGGGCAATTGACATTGATGTCATCTTGGGCATGGATTGGTTGACAAATGCAGCTGTGATTGATTGTCTTTGAACGCTCGTCTCTGAAGATTCCTGAAGGCCATATAGTCTTTTCTCCAAGTCGACTCCTGCTGTCCGATTTTTCTCTTTGGCGGCTCGAATGATGATGCTATGGAAGCTATTCAGGTGTAGGTGGTCCGTGAGTTCCCGGATGTCTTTCTGAAGAGTTGCGGGTATGCCTCCGGATCGTGAGGTTGAGTTTGTAATTGAGCTTGAACACAGGCGGCTCCTATCTCCAAGCGGCCTTATAAAATGGGTCCTTCGAGTTGGCGAGAACTCAAACGATAACTTGATGAACAAGAGAAGTTGGGTTTCATTCAACACGACTTTTCTTCTTGGGGTAGCCCAACAATCTTTGTGAAGAAGCGTGACAGGACTGATAGACTTTGTGTTGACTATCGGGCTCTCAATGCTAAAACCATCAAGAACAAATATCCTCTTCCGCGGATTAATGATCTCTTCGACCAGCTTGCTGGAGCTGTGGTGTTCTCTAAGCTGGATTTGAGGAGTGGTTATCACCAAATCAAGATTCGCAAGGAAGATGTGCCTAAAACAGCTTTCACCACCCGCTATGGCATGTATGAGTACACGGTCATGTCTTTCGGTCTCACCAACGCACCTGCTACCTTCTCGAGGCTGATGAACTCGGTTTTCATGGAGTACCTTGATAAGTTCGTTGTGGTATATCTGGATGACATCCTAGTCTATTCCAAGTCTAAGGAAGAGCATGAAGAACACCTGCGGTGTGTTCTAAACAAGCTTCGTGAGAACCGCTTGTATGCAAAGTTCTCAAAGTGTGAGTTTTGGCTGCCTGAAGTAACCTATCTTGGTCATGTCATCTCTGCCAAGGGCATTGCAGTCAACCCAGAAACAGTGAAGACAATTGTTGATTGGCTTCCTCCTGTAAATGTCAAAGAAGTGCGGAGTTTTCTTGGTTTGGCTAGTTATTGCCGTCGCTTCGTTCAGAACTTCTCGAAGATAGCGAAGCCTCTTACCGATCTCCTCAAGAAAGGCAAGAAATACCTGTGGACTCCTGCATGTCAAGCAAGTTTTGAGACCCTCAAAGAGAAGCTCACTTCCACACCAGTCTTGGTTCCTCCGGATACATCTAAGCCTTTCCAGATATTCTGTGACGCCTCTTTTCAAGGATTGGGTGCGGTCCTTATGCAAGAGAAACATGTGGTTGCTTATGCCTCTCGACAGTTGAAGACGCATGAGATCAACTACCCCACACATGACCTCGAGCTCGCAGCAGTTGTCTTTGCTTTGAAGCTATGGAGGCACTACTTGCTTGGCAACCGATGTGAGATCTTTTCTTACCACAAGAGTTTGAAGTATATCTTCACTCAGCCTGATCTCAACCTTCGGCAGAGGAGATGGATTGAAGCAATCAATGATTTTGATTTGACCATCAACTACACTCTGGGCAAAGCTAATGTCATGGCAGATGCTCTCAGCCGCAAAGCTTATGTCAACAACCTCATGATGGAAGAGCTGACCTCTCTTGTGCGAGGAATTCACAAGACAACCTGGAAATTGTGGAACAAGGGCATCTCCTGAACCTTGGCTACTCCTCTCTTGGAAGAAAAGATTCGCTCTCGTCGACTTGGTGATCCGCACCAAAATATCATATCTAAACTTGAGCTTCAGTATGAGTCCTTCCACGTTGATGATCAAGGCACGCTTTTCTTTGAACACGGATGTTTGTTCCGAACTACCCGGGTTTGAGAGAGCAAGTTCTCAAGGAGGCACGATTCATTCTTTCTATCCATCCTGGCAGCACAAAGATGTACATGGACTTGAAAACACAATATTGGTGGCCTGGTTTGAAACGATATTGTGCCAAGTATGTCTCGGAGTGTGATGTCTGCCGCAGAGTGAAAGCTGTCCATCAGAAACCTTTCGGTCTTATACAGCCATTGAAATCCCTGGAATGGAAATGGGAAAAAGTAGAGATGGACTTCATCACTGGCTTTCCAAGGTCGCAGAAGGGCAACAATGCAATCTTTGTTGTCATCGACAGGCTTTCTAAAGTGGCTCATTTCTTCCCCGTTAAGGAAACAATTTCTGGAATTCAGTTGGCTGAGCTCTATATCAACAGAATTGTCTCTCTGTATGGGGTTCCTCTTGAGATCAGTTCAGACCGTGGAAGCATCTTCACTTCCAAGTTCTGGGAGAGTTTCCAAAATGCTTTGGGAACAAAGTTGAACTTCAGCACTGCTTACCACCCTCAGTCGCAAGGACAAGTTGAAAGGATCAATCAGATTCTGGAGGATATGCTTCGTGCTTGCGTTATCTCTTTCGGCATGAAGTGGGAGGAATGTCTTCCTTATGCTGAATTCTCTTACAACAACAGCTTCCAGAAAAGTCTGAAGATGGCACCATTTGAGGCTCTCTATGGTCGCAAGTGCAGAACTCCGATTGGTTGGTCGGTGCGGGAGAAAGAATATGGTTTGGCCGACATTGTAACTCAAGCGGAGAAGGTGCATAGCATCCTTGAGACCGTGAAGATTGCGCAAAGTCGCCAGAAGAGCAATTATGACAGGAAGCACACAGACATGGTGTATGCCCCTGGTGATCTCGTCTACCTTCGTGTCACTCCCATGAGAGGCACACACCGCTTCGGTATCAAAGGGAAGCTGGCTCCTAGATACATCGGTCCTTTCAAGATTCGTGGTAGAAGAGGAGAAGTTGCTTATGCCCTGGAGCTTAGGAAAAACTCAAAGTCCATGATGTTTTCCACATCTCTCAACTCAAGAAGTGCTTCAAAGATCCCGGCAGGACCGTGGATCATGAGCTAATCGATCTCCAAGAAGACCTGTCTTATCAAGAACACCCCACAAAAATCCTTGAGACCGCAGAAAGAAGGACTCGCAACAAGTCCATCAAGTTCTGCAAGGTGCAGTGGTCACTCCATTCTGTTGATGAAGCCACTTGGGAACGTGAAGAGGAACTCCGTGCCAACTATCCTACCCTCTTTTTGTCTTCTTCTTCTTCCTAGAATCTCGGGGCGAGATTCCTGTTTACTGGGTGAGAGTTGTAGCATCCCAGTTGTCTAACATCTGTAATGGTACTTGATCTAGCAATAAAAGGGCCATTTCCTACAAATAATTGTTGCATCATCATCATATTATGCTCATGTCATCATGCCACCTTGCATTTGAGCATCATACAAAACCCTTTTTGTTTTGGTTCTTATCTCATATGCATTATTATTTGTATTTGCCCCTTGATATTGTATTTGATTCTTGATATATTGTTAAATGCCCAAGTTGAGCTGGGGGCATATCTTTTATTGGCTCCACCACCCTTTCTTTCACCACTTTATAATTCCACCATCCAACTAATATGAGCTTGGCATTTTAATTAAGTTTACTTCTAGCTCATGTGGGTTGGGTGGATCCCACTCGTAATCTTCTGCTTAGTCCTTACTTCACATTTTGGAGTGCATAAGAATAATGCCATGAAAATCATCTTGCTTTCACAAAATAAGCATGGTATTAATTATTATGCATGGCCCATGCAAGTACCATCTTTTGCTTGTCATTTGGATTATATTTGGTTTTTGAGTGGATCATCTCTATCTCTGTCCTTTCTTTTGTCTTGATATATGTTGAGCTTTCTTAAACCCTATCACCCCATCCCTCTCTCTTTCTTGTCTTGACCTTGTTGAGCTTGTGTGGATCATGCTTGATCTAATCAAGACACCAAACCCCTCATCTCTCTACCTCTCTAGCTATCTCAAAAACCTACCCCCTACTCACCATACCTACTCCCATCTAACCCTAAACCTACCCCTCTAGTTAATCACACCCCATCTCACCTCTCTTTCTCTCTCGACCTACCCTCCCCTTCACTGTCAGCAAGCCCCCGAGCTACCCCTCACTTGCCAAGCCCAACCCTAGACCGAGCATACCTCCCTCTCACCAACCCGAGGCTAACCCTAGCTAAACCTAGCACTAACCCGACCCTCTCTCCTTCTCTCGGCCTTCCTCCTCTCTCTAGCTCTCTCCTTGCCATCAGCCCCATCGATACCTGCCCCACCTCCCATGTGCCCCTGGTTCCCCTATCTCTCTCCGTAAACCCTAACCTAATCCGAGCCACCTCCCTCTTTGCAAAAAGGTGGCCACCACCCATGTGCCTTCCCTCTCCCTTATCTAAACAGCACCCCGGTTTTCCTCCTCACCTCGAGATCCGAGGCTCCAGGCCCTCTCCAACCTACCTCTGCTTCCTTCCTCCCCACCATGATCGCCACCCAAGCAAAGCCCTAGCCGCCACCCCTTCCTCTGGCCGATCCGAGGCGACATGCCGAGCACAGGCCTCCTTCGCTTCCTACGTCGCCAGACGCGAGGCAGGCCACTGGAACCCGCGGAGCAGCCCCACGCCGTGCCCGTGAGCACCGGGAGCTCAGATCGCTGGCCTCCTCGCAGATCGACAGTCCCTCCGCCAAACCTTCACCCTGTCGATCTGGTGAGCTCCTCGATCCCTGACATGCTCCCTTGCCCTCTCTTACGCGTGCCGCCGCCGTCCGCCGAACGCTCTGCCCAGCTGCATCGCGCTGGCAAAGCGCAGCACCGCGGCTCGTTCGCCTCTGTCGCCTTCGCCCCGTGTAGCCCCTCCTCCACGCTAGCACCGACGAATGTTGTAGGCCGTGAACCCTCTTCGTCTTTCGTTTAGGGTGGCGTTTAGGCGGACAGCGTCGCCATCGTCGTCAAAACCCGGCCAGATCCACGCCGCGGCACGCGTCAGCATGACCGATGCTGTTGCATTTAGCCCTATCTTTTCCGCCTAAACCCAGCCACGACCCGCTGCCGCCAAAGAATCGAGAACTTTGCAAAAGGTCCTCACCTTCCGTTGTTTTCCAGCAGCCCTGGATCGACGTGCATGCCGGACGGAAGGCTGCGTGGCCCCGTGATCCTCGGGCCGCTCTCGACGCTGGCAGGTAGTCCGGTGAGAAAGGAATCGGTAGCGTCTGCCCGATCAACAAGAATGCCCCCTGCCATCCTCTCTGGGTAGGATCTGCTGAGTACCAAAAAGTCCGAGTTTGTTGTTTCAAATTTCAAACCTTTTCAAATTCATTCAATTCGGTTCAAATTCAAAATCATTTAAAATTAAGTGAATTCATAACTTATTCTGGTTTGGAATTAGAATTCAAACCTTATATGAAAAATGTTTTGTTTTTGAATGTTAATTCAAATATTTATTCAAATATTTTCAAAACTAATTTTAAATAGTCAAACCTTTGACTTTGACCTAATATGACTAATTTTGACTTAAAAATAAAATTAAATTCATAATTCCAAATAGTACAAATAATATATGTTTTTGAATCAGAAAAATGTGAGGAATTCAAATATGCCATTCAAAATATTATTTGAACACTTTAAATTTCAAGTTGAATTAAATTACAACAAAATGCCCCTGGACCTTAATTAATTAATAACTTTTGTTTTATAACTCCGAATTTAACAAATGATATGTCTAAAATGATCAGCTCGACGAGACCTTTCTGTTTATGCTATCCATGACTTCAATTGCAGCATGCATCATATAAATATATAGTATACAGCAACTAATATGACAATAAAAAGTGTCCACAACTCAATAAAATGCTTATTTCTTGTACTCTACACCTCACCCATGCCATGCTACATTAATGCCATGCAACTTGTGCATCATTCATCATGGCATGATTGTTTGCTTGACGCATTTATTCCTATGCTTGTGCACTTTATTTATGTTGGCCTTGTTTGTTTGGTTCTTCTTCGAATAGACTCTGAGCAGGGGATATATCAAGAGAACCAGGAGCAATACCCAGATCCGTCTCTCGCTTCAACTGAGTTGCTGTGCAAGCACTACCACATGCTTGCATACATACAGTACCTATTGCCTCTATCTTATTATTGCATCATTGAGTCGCGATTGCATTAAATTGAATCCCAAGTATTGCATAGCCTTTACTTTTAAACCCCACCAAGCTTGTTCCTCCATCCCATGAGCCATTACTACAGGAGTTGTTTGAGCCATGCAGTCGAGAACAACATGTGTAGGGTTTGTGAGTGTCGATGGATAATGAGGTACCTAAACAACTTAACACGAGTAGTAATGGGATAACTAATGAAAGTGGCACCGTGGGCAATATATGCTATTTGGTTTTTCTGCTCCCTTGTGTCCGTGAAGACCCAGTACTTGATTCTGTTCCAAGATTATTCGCTATCCACATCCGGAGGCTTATGGGACCCCGAGCGAGCTTGATTCCGTCTTATTTCTTGGGGCCACAAACTAGTTTGAGGTTTTGTTTACTATCCTGTACTTATGCCATGCTTTACCGCTTTATTATGATTGTGCGAGGAGCACTGTCTGTTAGGATCGTGGCACGATTCGCGGTATCGACAAGCCCAGTTTGGGTTCCCGATCGTTCTGACCGTCCCCACAACCTTGAGTCCGTCTCGAGCCGGTTTCGTTCTTGGGGTACTTTAAGGGTGGCCCCTGAAATATTTCTGAATCCTATGATTGCTTTGTCGTGAAGGCCTCGTTGGGTTTTGATTTGGTTTTTCGAGGTTGATCGAGTGTGTGTTGCTATTTGTGCACCCTACAGGTAAAACTTTCAAAGCCGTGTCCGGTTATGGACGACTTGGAGAGTTCTCGATCATAGACAAGCAAAACTAAAGTACCGCTTTAACGACTAAGGAATTTGACTAGTAATCGTGCAACACTCATGGAATGGTTAATAAAATTGCCAACGGATGGGGGTTGTTCGTCGCTTCCTCGTTGGTAGCGAGGAGGAGGATGGATCGATGAAATTATTACTGTTGTCATTAATTCACGGACATCCGCTATCCTTGGTTAGGCGGATGGTTAGCGTCATCTATAGAACTGTTAGGGTTTATCTTTTTTGCAATTGCTTCACCCTGGTTGGGTCCCTTTAGAGGCATAAAGACTTGATGAGTACCCTTAGGGTCTCACACGATAAATTATTGGTTCGGATGAGCGGTACACTCGCAGACGGATCTTCGGGTGGAAGAGGTGATGATGTGGGCAACGATCGTTCGGTGTAGAGATTAGGAATGAGGATCCGTGAGATCTGTGGGATGTGCTTATTTCTATGGCATCTTATGCCGATTTGCTTCTTATCCGTACTCGGACCTTGTTTTGCCGCCCGCTTGATACGATGTGTGATGTATGAGGAATTATCCTAAAATATTATATCTATCTAGGTCATTTGAATCTTGCTGTATGGCGTTGCTATATTTCCTTTCTTTCTAGATGGAATGGCTCTGATGTACTCTTGTATGGTGGCTTGCATACATACTCATTTGTGTATGTAGTTGATCCCTTAGCCTGCCGATTACGTCGCCCGTACAGGTCCCGATGAGTTGGAAGTGGTTGGGACGGCCGAAAGGTCTACCTGTGAGTGGATTTTGGGCCCCACCGTACTATTTCAACCACTACCGCTCGTCCAGGCTTGTATCTAGGAGCGTAATTCACCGAGGTAGTTACATGGACCCAATGTCTATCTACTGTGATAACATGGGCACCATAGCCAATGTCCAAGAACCAAGGTCACACAAGAAGCTGAAGCACATCAAGCTACATTTTCACGCTATTCGAGAGCATGTCCAAGATGGTGACATAAAGATTTGAAAAGTATACACAGATCTGAATGTGGCGGATCCATTGACTAAACCTCTCCCGAGGGCAAAACATGACCAGCACCAAACCGCCATGCACTACTAGGAAAACAGCTATAGGTAATCAGCACATCCGTGGCTCACATGGTTGAAGTGCCCCACGGCTAAAACAGGCGTGGCTCACCTGTGGGCAGTGCCCTACTAATAACTAGAACAACCGTGGCACACATGACTATTGTGCGCCACAGATGTGTGTGGGCAGGCCTGTGGCCCTACGCCAAACATCTCAGAAGATAGCCATAGCCATGTGCGCCACGGTTGTTAAGGTCATCTCAGCGCATGTGTGCCTGCGCCACGCCTAAGCGCATGCCTCCTCTGCTCAAACGACAAACTTCATGGCGCACTCGCCTAGTGCGCCAGGGGGAAAACATCTGTGGCGCACATGGAGTAGTGCGCCACAGATGTTTGTACTCCCTGTGGCGCACTAGGGCCGTGTGCGCCACGGATGTGTCGATTTCTTTAGGACAACACTTTATGTGCACATGTGTGACCACATCCACCACCCCACACTTCACTTTCCCCTTCTTCTTCCTCCTTAGATCTAGTCGGGATCTTCTCCTTCCCACCTCAATTTCTCCACACATTCACCATTTTTAGCATGTAAAACTTGCTTTGGATGTTACATAAGTAATAGAGGAGGTCTCGGTCTCTCATCTATCCGTCTCCGGTCGGCGTATGACCTCTCCTTTCCATCTTTCTCGCGATCGGTCTCTCATCTCGTAAGTTGTCCATGTAAGGATGTGTTCATGTGTATATGGATGATGCATGTGCTCATATGTATGTAGATGATCGATGCTCATGATGTGTGTATGTGTGGAGAGGATCGATGGTCATATGTGTGTGTATATGGAGAGTATCGATGATGCTCATGCATGTGTGTATGGAGAGGATAATGATATGTTCATGTGTGTATGGATCGGTCTCTCTCTCTCTTGTGTTTGTATGTGAACAAGTTGCCATTTGTTTTGCCAAAATGTTGATTCATTTCCATTTTGGCAAGACTTTGGCATTTCGCAAAGGTCCTAATTTTAGGATAGGTCATGCCGAAATTTTCTATCGACCATTGCATGCATGCATTCATTATGTGGTTCTAATAGACTTCAAAATTGTACCGTGTACATCGTGCAGGCAAAAATGGTCCGCATAATGAGCGAAGGCATTGTGGCTAGATTTTTGAAATGTGCGACGGCCGACATGATACGAAATAACAAGACAGATATAAGATGTCCGTGCAGAAGATGCAAACTCAACTGGGTGATCGACCAGTTCGGGGAATCTCAGCGCACGCTTTCTGCGCCATGGTTTCATGGATGGATACACTCGTTGGATAAGCGATGGCGTAGATGATGGAGACGGTGAAGAAGGTGGCCAACATGATGATGATCATCATCACGGCGAGAACGAGCGAGATGATGAAGAGGCTCCTGGAGATGGTGAAGGTGCGAGCGGGATGATGATGATCTAGATGCGGAGGAGCGATGGAACAACGTCGGTGTGCGGGACCCTTATGTGCAAGAGCTGCTTCTCAAGCGATTTAGTAACGCCAGGCTGCCGCTAGAGAGAAAGCCAAGCTTGCGCAACTTGAGAAAGACGGTTACTCCATTGTATGAAGGATGCAGCCCGATGATACCGGTTGAATGTAACGCTCAAGGCTATGGAGATGAAGGCAAAGCACAAATTGAGCGACGCAAGCCGACGATATGATGGCATTCAGCACGATCGTCTCCGGAGGGAACACATGTCCAACTAGTATCGAGGATGCCAAGAAAATCGTCTGTCCTCTCGATCTACCGCACGTTAGATATCACGATGCATCAACGATTGCATCATTTATCGGGCGAGGGCGGAGAAAACCACATGTCCGGTGTGCGGCGTGAGTCGATACATGAAAGGGAAGAAAGCACCTCGAAAAGTGGTATGGTACTTTCCTATCACCCCTCGTCTGCAGCGCTATTTCGCGGAACCTAAGGAAGTGAAGCTCATGCGATGGCATGCGGAAAGGAAGAAGCCGAGATGATGATGACCCGAAAAGGATGAGCTGGCCGACACCCTTGAGATGCTAGCGATGGAAAGCATTGGACCTCGAATTCGAGTCGGTGGAGATTCGAGGAACATCAGGCTTGGTGCGAGCACCGATGGACTCAATCCGTTCGGTAGCCAGAGCAGCACGCACAGCACTTGGCACGTGTTTGTATGGATGTACAACCTCCCTCCATGGTTCTGCATGAATAAGAAGTACATACAAATGAGTATGCTAATTCAAGGGCCGAAACAACCTGGTACCGACATCAATCTGTATCTCGGGCTGTTGAAAGAGGAGCTAGCCACGTTATGGGAATCTTGAGCCAATACTTACGACGCCGTCGCACAAGATTATTTCACTATGAGAGCCGCGTTGGTCACTACGGTGCAAGACTATCCAGGTTGCGGGTATATCTCGGGGCAGGTTATCCAAGGATTCTGCGCATGCGTTAGGTGCATGGATAACACAAGCTATCTCCAACTAGAGAAAGATCCGGGTCATCGAAACCGTGTTCATGGCGCACCGGAGGTGGCTCGGCAAGAATGATCCATGGAGAAAACGTGGAGACCTGTTCGATGGCAAATCGAGACCGAGGAATCCCAGCGTAGGAGCAGCGAAGAAGTGGAAGAGTTCTGAAAACTGGAAAGATTGTCCTAAGCACGGAAAGAAGCGAAAGAGGCAGCAACAAGACAAGCTGATGAAGGTATGGAAAACAAGGTCTGCATTTTCGGGAGTTGCCATCTTGGAAGTTTGTGCACGCCTCATAGCCTCGACATCATGCATATCACGAAAAACGTGTGCGAGAGTCCGTCGCCACCATAATCAACATGCCGGATAGGACGAAGATGGTCCAAAGCAAGGCGACCGATATGCTTGGTTATCCGGAAGGAGCTTCACGGAGGACGACTACTCGATGATCAGAAGATGACGATGATCATGAGTCGGAGCGACACAAGGTCGTCGGAAGGGTAAAAAGTTCAAGAAGAACGAATATTACTGCCTCCTTCTTGCTTCACTCTAAGCCGTGATGAGATCAAACAGTTTTCAAGTGCCTTCTAGGAGTCAAATTTCCTTACGGCCACGCTGGGCAAGATAAGCTGATACCTAGGCGAAGCGAGAGGTTCATGGCATGAAGTCTCACGACGTGTCGTGCTAATGACGCAGTACTTCGGTCGCACTAAGAGGGATAATGGACGAGCACGTCGTGAAAGCGTTATTTGGCATATGCAAGTTTTTACGTCATCTCTAGGAAGTCGATTGGCTTGAATCAGCTCGGAAGGCTACAGGAGGAGATCGTGGTGATACTATGTGAGCTTGAGGTCTACTTTCCACTCGCATTCTTCGACATTATGGTGCATCCGCTGGTCCATGTCGTGGAGGACATCGCAACTCGGGCGATGTTTCTCCGCAGCATGATGGCTTTCGAAAGGATGAACGGACACATCAAAGGATACGTTCGCAACAGGTCCCGTCGGATGGAAGCATAGCCAAGGGCTTTTCGGCGAAGAGTGCATCTCTTTGCGCAATTATCTAGACATCGAGAACCCCGCCGGTCTTCCGTCAGCAGACACCTTGGCAAGCTCGACGGATCTGGTCACCGAGGGTCGCCGCATCGCATGCAGACTTGATTTTCGACGCAGACTTTGATCGAGCAAACCTCGTCGCTACAGCATTTAGAACTGGTCGATCCTTGGGTACGAAGCACAAAAGGTTAATCGAGAAGAAGTACGATGTGGGGCATACAGAGGGCGCAGGAGAAATAATCAAAGAGCACAACTCAGATTTCACGCGTTGGTTTAGCGGACGCCTTGATAATCCCAGCTACCGCATTCTTCCGACACGGAAAGATCATATTCACCTTGTCGCAGTGGACCGATGCAAAACCTGGTGACCTATCGGTATGATATCAACGGCTACACATTCTACGGAGGAAAAGGACAACAAGTGTGATTATCGAACTCGGTAACGTCGGAATTCTACACCGATGACAACGTGAAGGAAAGATTCTACGGAAGAATCGAGGAGATCCGGGAGCTCGACTCTGTGGAGAAAAGGTGCGATGTTCCATGTCGGATGGGCAAAGAGCGTCGAAAGAAGACCGGTATTTCACAACCATGGTTATACCGAAGCAGCCAAATCCAAGGCCGCGGTGCAAACGTGGCGAAAAATGAACCGTGGTCGGCTACCAAAGTGGACCAATGTTTTTCATTACCGACCGACAAAGCCTAGCCGTGTTGTCGTGAGGAGAGGAAAAGAAACATCATCGGAATGGATGGAGTCGCCAACGAGCAAGACTTGACCAATACGGCGATCCAAAGATTGAAGATGACGACGACTACGATGCAAAGAACATACATCACAAGAAGAAAAGGACAACCCTACCCAAAAAGGTAGCCTGCTCGAAGAAGAAACATTAAAGTGCGGGCTAAATTATTCAACCGCGACAAAGAAGGGAAAAAAGATTGTAACGCTAGCTCAAAAATATTGTAAAAGCGTGGTCGAAAAAGATTGTAATATTCATGGACAAAGTATTATGAAATTTAGTTATACTTTGAATCATATTTGTAACACTTTTATGACATATATTATCACTTTTGGGCATTTTTGGAATATTTAAAAGTATTTTAAAAACAAAACAAAATTTGTATGGCATGTATCACCACTTTTGTAACATTTTAAAGTATTTTTTGGAACATTTTAAAGTATTTTTAAAGTAAAAATAAAAAAATGGAGCACCAGGATTCAAACCTGGGTGCTCATCATTTAGAATAGAGCTAAGGGCAGAACCAGTGGGGTAAGACAGTACTAGTGTTAACTAGTGGGACGGCCGCCCTCTTATCTGATAGTCCAACCCAAACACGCATAGCGCACCCTGGCCAAGTGCGCTGATTTATCCGTGCGCACTTGGCAGGTGGCGCTGTGTGGGTTGGACTAATCAACTGGCGTGAGCCAGCCTCCCATCGTCCTCGCACATCGTCCCCATCGGCCCATCCCATCCCGCAACGAGGCCGCGCCACGCCAGGAGGCCGCCACGCCACGCCAAGAGGAGGAGGCGCCACGCCACGCCAGAGGAGGAGGCCTCACGCTAGGAGGAGGAGGCCGCCTTGCCCGCTGCTGCGTGGAGGAGGAGGTCGGTGGCGGCGAGGTTCCTGCAGAGTCGGCTCCGCTCCTCCGACGGCAAGGCGCTCTGTCGCTCCCTCCCCCTCGTTACCTCGTCCGCCAACCCTCGTCGTCATCATCTCCCCCTCTCTCCTCGAGCAATCTCAGAGGTGAGCTCTGCCCCTCCCCTCTATCCTTCTCCCCCTCTCTCTCCTCAGAGGGTTAGGGTTAGGCTATTGTACTTTGGTGTTTGCATCTGGTTAGGGTTAGGCTATTTTCTTCCTGGATCCATTGCATCTGGTTAGGGTTAGGCTATTGTACTTTGGTGTTTGCAGAATGTTAGACAAAAATGTGCTAGTGATTGCAGAATGTTAGACAAAAATGTAGTTTCGTGCTTGCAGGCTGCCTCGAGAAAGCATCTGTAATTATTGACAAAGATGGCATGTATATCTTTCTATATACATACTGCTAGTGACCTGATGAGCGATGCTAGTTAAATGAAGATGGCATGTATATCTTTGTATGTGTAAGACAGAGAAACCAAATGGACAGCTGATGTGCCAATTTGGTCATTTTTTTGCGAGTAATTTGGTCATTTAGTCCATGCACAATGCAAATGCTTAGCAAAACACAATGCAATGCTGAATTGATGCCACCTCTTTTAATCTACATTGCTGCTTGCTCTTGAACATATAGTATGTGGATTTAATCTTGTGCTTTTGCGGTTTGCATATATACTATATGTCCACCCTATAAATCCACATCTTTATTGAAGATACTATAGATCAATCACTCATAGGGTGGCATCAATTCAGCATTCAGAATCTATAGGGTTGATTCAGTATATATGTCACATACTGATTAATGCCACATATAGTATGTTGATCTATAGGGTTCAGGATCTATAGAATGATTTGATCCTTTTGTTAGGTTTGTTACTATGATAGTTCAACAGTAAAAAATATTCACATTATTTTACTTATTTGCATATGGAAGGACTAAAAGCATGTGATGGTCTTGGGCCTCTTAGTGCTCAAGAGTTCATGATCATCGGTTTAGAAGCATATGGTTTAGAAGCCTCTTAGTGCTCAAGAATAAAAGCATATGGTTTAGAACAAATAATTGGTTAAATGCACGGAAAAATCCGGCATGACCTTTGCTATTCATGAATCTGGAATTATAATAGAGGTATCATGGATAGCAGCGGGTTGTTCAGTGATCACTAATTTAATCTGTACTTGCAAGTATTACTTGATTGTTTAAGGTGCTGCTCTCGGCTTCACAAATCTGGATTGTTAATAGATTGTTCAGTGATCATTCTTGTGGTTACCATTTATGCTTGATGTACTGTTTGTGTGTTGGCCATTTATTCTAGTTGTGCTCCATTTTTGCATGAAACAGTTTATTATTGTCTTTGGTTGTGCGATTGCTTGGCTATAGGTTGCTCGGCTACTACTATACGTGGTTGTCTGGCCTTATATCCATCCTAGTGTTGCTCTGGCTACTACTATCGTGGTGCTACTCATGTGCTTCTACTACTATCTCTTTGGACAACAAAGACTTGAAATTGTGCTTGTGCTTGTATATGAAGCACTTTATTATGTGTGTATGCAGGTTCTTGTATGAAATGAGTCCCGATTTTTGCCGGAATGTTGATTAACTTCCGTTTTGGCAGAAATCGGGCACTCCTAGTTTAATAAAATTAGCAAAGGTCATGCCGGATTTTTCCGTGCATATGGATTCTTCATCGTCGTCGTTGTTTTTTATTAGTGCAAAGATGTGTGACAACGACGAGGCTGGATGTTCTAAGCGCATCAGCGCTGAAGGAGAACTCAGACCTCCGAATAAACAATTGACATTCTGGGAGGCGGCCCAGCGTCTAGAAGACGATGAAGAATACCATCCTTCGGAGAGCGAGGATGATGAGATGGAAGACGCGGAGGAAGAAGCCGAAGGAACGGCGGACGATGAAACCACCGATGGCGGCGAGGGCACGAGGGTGGTAGCAACCTCCTAAGAAGAAGAAGAAGCCGAAGGGCGGCGCCCGAACATGGTCGGACGGTTAGGGAGGAATGCAGTGAGCCCATCGGGGGTTCCTTTGGAGCCGCCCTTGTCGTCAAAGTGCGGTGGGCAAGTGGCGGCGATCACCGGACAACCATCTCGATCAACACCGAGAATCTCCGCATAAAGATAATGGCCACTTCGCACACTCCTCTTGAGAAGCCGCGAAGATACAAGTTCCCGCTAAGTATTAGAACACAAATTATCATGGAACGAAGTAAACAAATCCGCCCTCACAAAGATGAGCACCGCCTACAGCGGTGGAGAACCGGATAAAGAAGAAGATCTATAAAGAAGGCAAAAGTCTCGAGGAGATCCGGAAGATTGACCCAGATCACCGAAGAACAGTTCAGGAGTTCAAGGAGAGGTGTGAATCCGAAAGAGCCACGCCAATAGTAATCGGGAAAGGTCTGCAGCGATGAATATAGGTCATCACCATCTCGGATCTAGTGGATCTGAGAACATGGAGGCCAAATGGAATAAGGAGGACGAAGAGTATAGATCCAAGGGATAGAAAACCCTTTGCTAAATTCGAACCGGGCAGGTTGAAACTTCATCGAGCCCGTTACCATGTGGACCCAAAAACCAAACAACTCACCGGATCTGCGGTGAAGGAATTCGAGAAATTGTGGTAAGTATAATCTAATTACATGATCAACACGATTGCAATCTAATCGATGATCTAAATGATTCACTATTACTTCTTCTGCGGAGGAGGAAATTGTTGCTAGTCATGGATCCTGGGTTCCTCATCCTGTGGGTCGACGCGGCCACCGGTGGGATAACCCTTTTAACAGGCGATGAACGGGCCAAGAAAATAGAGCGATTCTGAAGAAGCCGGCGTCGGTGCCGTCTGGCGACCTCGGGTAAATTGGGTGGATCATTTTGGTCCACCGCCGAGGACATGTGGCGCCGTCGGGAAGGAGCGAGGAGGAAAACAGAGGTTCAAGAACTTAAGGCACAAGTGGCGCGGATCCCGCAGATCGTCCAAGACAACTGGCAATCACCCTTACGTCCTTCACCTACCTTGGTGGAGTCAATAGCGAACTGGAGTGCGGGTGGTCGAGTAGGGCGTGCACGATTCCAAGCATGGTCGTGACCACTCGAACCTTGGCGCCGACGAATCAGGCGAACTACGTGTTCGTGACTCCGCGCTAGCACCGCGCGCCGCAAGTGTTGGTGACTCCGCCATCACCGCGGCGCCGAGTACATGTTGGTGCCCCCGCCATCGTCGCGCGGCACCGGAGCTCAAGCACCCGTCGGTAGGGAGAATACACCGGCCAAAGACCGCGCCATCAAGCAGCCCTTCCGTCTCTTGCACGCCCGTCGCCAGTATGCGTGCGTCAACATTAGCCGATCTCGGCGCCATCACGGTAAACAAATTGCTTTAATTACCCTTTCATGCCATCTATATATTACTCTTGTGGCATCTCGCTCGACGCCGTACATGTTTTCTCGCAGACGGATGTTCCTTGCACTCTCTTATGCTACGTGAACAACGAGTGAGGATGTTGCCAAGGGTACCATCGTTCAACCCTTGCAGCAAGACGTTCCACTCAAAACCGATGCCGATAAGCGTGCACGGGTTAAAATTAGTCGGCTGCTAAGGGGTTGCGACGACCGAACCTCCCATTCAACCCCGAGGCGGATGAAGAAGAGTCGTCGTCCTCGAAGTTGCTTGGCTTCTTGCTATGGCCAAAGAGCATGATCCGTTTGGGGACGGCGGGGGCCATCACGCCAGAACAACACACGCTTTGTCGTGCGGCGACAAGCGGTGGCAAAACCTGCCCCTCGCCGTCACCTCCACGCGTGGGTGGGATGATCATGTTGATGATATGCACATGGCGCAGGATCGGCCGAGGACTTCAAGACTGGAATGATCACTTCTTGACTCGGTTTGGCAACGAAGACCTAGCTGGTGGCCCCACAGAGAAAGCCACTATCACCAAGCGTCATTTGGTTCTCGGGAGACGCCTCCAGCTTGCGCCTTCTGAGCCGGTGATACAACCAACCCCTTTATTCTAAGCCGACACACTACATAGGGCGGTGCTCAGATGGTGCTGCCCGCTCTCCAAAAAGGAAAAAGGCAGGAAAAGAAAATCTAGCAGCTCGAGCCAGCCGGTGGCATCAACAACTCGAATCCGATCAGGTTTGGGACGGGCCACCAAGACCGAGGTATTATGTGGAGGATTCATGTGGCGGGTGAGCCCATGCTACCTAGAATTTGCGAGCTTCGCCATTCGGCTGCAGAGTGTGCATGACAGCGTCTTGACGATAGAGACGCCTTCTATCGGAGAAAGATCCCTCGCACCGGTATTCTTGGTTAAGGTGCCACCGGGCTTGGGCCGTCGATCGCCTCATGGATCTGTTCTTCCGTGGTTCGAGGACATCTTCAATATGTTCCACCTATACCATGCACTATACCATGGTCTCTCTCTTTCTCTCACCGCCACGCAGATCATTAGAGAGAACACACGGGCATCGCTATAGTGGACCCCTACTACATGCGTGACGGCTGCTTGGGTTCCCAAATTAACGACGAGCGTGGCCTCGTACCTAAAAAGAATCCTCGTGGCGAACAAGACAAAGGAATACATTCTCGTGCCTTACTTTCCCGAGTAAGTCGTTATTCATCGCCACCGTCGATTGGCTTTATTAGATCATCATCATTCTTTTTCAACACATTCCATTTGAATTTTTTGCAGAGATGAACACTTTGCGCTCATCTCCTTAACGCTGAAGCATTCCCACGCCATTTATTTCGACTCGGGAGTCTAGAAAAGAAGAAAAACTACGACAAGATCAAGGAAGTTCTAGATGATGCTCTCCGGCTTTGCCTCGACGGAAGGCACCACTTACGTGCGTAAGAAGGTCAAGTTCGGCACGTCTTCAACCACGTAACAGAGTTCCCTGCGTGAAAGCCGGAAAAGTAAGAATGAAGCCTACTACTCACTCCATCACATGAGGCGTTCCTACTTGACCAGCAGAATTCCACTGCGGATCATCTCAAGCAGTGGGCGAAGCAAAGGCCAAGATCAATGATTCGGATATTAGACAAGAGATGTATCGCATCCGGCAGCGATTTGGGGCAATCATCTTCGTGATGTCATGACTTGGGGTCTTCTACGGAGGAAATATCCCGAATAACCGTGACATAGAAGATCGCCTAGAGATGCGGGTGACTATAGGAAGTTCATGGCGAGGCGTCCTCCGTTCCCTAAGCCGAGCGAGAAGGCTTGATGTTGGCCTAGTTGTAGTTGCAAACTATAGATGACCTTTGTGTGTGTGGACGACAAGTGTACTTATCTTATTAGGTTTATGAATCACCGCTTACTTATTTTGCTTATTATTATTATATATCAATCAATGCTTGGCTTTTTTCCTTACTCTTCGGTTTTTTTGCTTACTCTTTGGTTCTCGGACGACAAGTGTGAGTTATTTTTGTCTTTTTCGAGAATATGCCGATGATTGAAATGTCGTGGCACAATATATATGTGATTGTGCTATGACGGGATTGTTAGCCTTGTGCTATGTACAAGTCCGTGAATTGTGCATCCTACTTGGCTAACAGTCCGTCATAAGCATATTCTGTGTCCAACAACCTAGTTATATATGAGGCATGCTTTTCGAGTTATTTTGTCTTTTTAGAATATGCCGATGATTGAAATGTCGTGGCACAATATATATGTGAATGTGCTATGACGGGATTGTTAGCCTTGTGATATGCACAAGTCCGAATTGTGCATCCTACTTGGCTAAGTCCGTCATAAGCATATTCCTATGTCCAACGACCTAGCTAGTTATATATGAGGCATGCTTTTGAGTTATTTTTGTCTTTTGAGAATATGCCGATGATTGAAATGTCGTGGCACAATATATATGTGAATGTGCTATGACGGGATTGTTAGCCTTGTGATATGCACAAGTCCGGAATTGTGCATCCTACTTGCTTGAATTCCGTCCATAAGCATATTCTGTGTCCAACAACCTAGTTATATATGAGGCATGCTTTTGAGTTATTTTTGTCTTTTTAGAGAATATGCCGATGATTGAAATGTCGTGGCACAATATATGTGAATGTGCTATGGCGGGATTGTTAACTTGTGATATGCACAAGTCCAGAATTGTGCATCCTACTTGGCTAACGTCCGTCATAAGCATATTCTGTGTCCAACGACCTAGCTAGTTATATATGAGGCATGCTTTTCGAGTTATTTTTGTCTTTTGAGAATATGCCGATGATTGAAATGTCGTGGCACAATATATATGTGAATGTGCTATAACGGGATTGTTAGCCTTGTGATATGCACAAGTCCGTGAATTGTGCATCCTACTTGGCTAACAGTCCGTCATAAGCATATTCCTATGTCCAACAACCTAGTTATATATGAGGCATGCTTTTGAGTTTGCTCTTTTGATTTAAGAGTACTTTCTATAAGTGTATCTTCATATGCGACTTTAATTATACATGTTTTTCAATCACCGGTTAGTTATTATTGTCAACTTGTAGATGACGTGGTACGTCGTGTACAAGGGACGGTTCCTTGAGTCTACGATGATTGGGAAGACTGTGGAGACAGTGCACCGTTCAGCGGCAATAGCTACAAAGGTACAACACTATGGCGGGCGGAAGCTAGATACACGCTATCTAGCGGTAGTTAGACAACAAGGAACCGGATGAAGACCTACACCTTCGTCATGGCGGTGATCATGCTTATCTTCTTTGGTTATTTATCCCGTTTGTGTCTAGCTAGCTAGTTTAGATGTCTAGGCGAGCTTCCGAGCTCTAACTTGTTCGATTGACACATGTATTCGCATGTCACCAACTACTACTTTGTAACATGATCAAAACAATGTAACTTGGACTATGTATTCATGTATGAGACTTATCTATATGTATTTGTTTCAATCTTGTTTTTCATATTGAGTATTTATATATAAAATTGTATATCTTGTATCTGTGTGTGTATATCTGCTGTAATATTGTATATAATCTGTATTGCATATAATCTGGCTTGGAAATTAAAAAAACAAAAAATACATCTGGCGCATGGTCTACCTGCGTGGCGCACTACACCTAAAGCGCACCATGGATGTTTAGTGGCGCACTAGGTAGTGCGCCAAAGAAGATCAGGTAGCGCACCACGCCAAACTCGTGGCGCACTAAAGGCGCCACGCCTATCTCTACACAACCGTGGCGCACTAGGCAGTGCGCCACGGTACGATAGCCGTAGCGCCAGAACCCGTGGCATCGCAGTGCGCCACAGATGATGGTTTCAGGTGCGCCACTAAAGGCCGTTTTCCTAGTAGTGATGGGTGTTCGGTATATTACCATGTGATCTAGATTAGTTGACTCTAGTGCAAGTGAGAGACTGTTGGAGATATGCCCTAGAGGCAATAATAAAAGTGGTTATTATTATATCTTTGTGTTTATGATAAATGTTTACATTCATACTATAATAGTATTAACCAGAAACATTAATACTTGTGCGATTTGTAAACTAAATTAGAGTCCCTGGTAAAGCCTCTTTGTAATACTAGCTTGTTGGTTAATAGATGATCGTGGTTTCTCGATCATGAACATTGAGATGTTATTAACAACAAGATCATATCATTAGGAGAATGGTATGATGGACATACTCCTATAGATAAGCGTAGCATTAAGATCAAGTCATTTCAATAGTTCATTTGCTATAAGCTTTCTGATACATAGTAACCTAATTCCTTCGACCATGAGATCATGCTAATCACCATCACCGGAAGGATTCTTTGATGACATAAAACACCACACCGTAACTGGGTGTCTATAAATATGGCATTGAGTATTCGGAAAGTATGTGTTGAGGCACATGGATCAAGAGTGGGATTTGTCCATCCATATGACGGATAGATATACTCTGGGCCCTCTCGGTGGAATGTCATACAATTGGCTTGCAAGCATGTGACTGGCTCACAAGGGATCACATATCACGGGAACCAAAAAATAGTACTTATCGGTAATGAGGTTGAACTTGTATGGAGAGAAACCGACGATCAAAACCTCGGATAAGTAAACTATCGCGAGACAAAGGGAAATTGGTATCGTATGTAAGTGGTTCATTCGATCGCAAAGTAATCGTAGAAATATGTGGGAGCCATATGAATTTCCAGATTCCTCTATTGGTTATTAATCGGAGAAGTGTCTCGGTCATGTCCGCATAATTCACGAACCGTAGGGAGACACACTTAAGGATTCGATGTTGTTTAGTAGATATGGAATGTTAGTAGGGATACTGAATGTTGTTCGGGGTCTCGGATGGGATCTAGGATATCACGAGGAGATCCGGAATGGTCCGGAGAATAAGATTCATATAAGGAAAGTCCGATTCCGGAGTTCGGGAAAGATTCCTATGTTTTCATCGGAGAGGTTCTAGAAGGTTCACTAGAACGGAAGGGGAATGGTCCATGAATGTGTCATGGGTAAGTGATATGATTGGATCATATCCTAGGTCACTTGGTTTGGGCATTTGAGAGAGAGAATTAAAGCTCTAAATAGAAAGTCAAACTGGAACAATGGTTTCCTAGTGGAAGAAGGAAAGAGTCCTTCCTTCAATCCAACTTGGGTTTGGGTTTGGATCCAAACCCTTCCAACCCAAGGCTGCCCCCTCTCATAAATAGAGGGGGAGGGCTGCCCCAAACAACACCAAGCCAGCCCTCCCCTCCCTGTGCGCCGCCGCCTCGCGCCGTCGCCGCCTCGTCGCTGCCGCCCTAGCCGTCGTCGACACCTCCTCCTCCCGGCCTTCTAAAACCTAGATCACCGGGAAACCCTAGATCCACCATAACTCGCACCGGCTTAGGTGAAGCCCTGCGGGATCTTCCCTCTACTTCTGCAACCACACCGTCATACTGCCAGAATCGCGAGGGGAGAACTACAACCTCTGCTACCTGCTGGAACAAGGGAGAGGAAGGTCTTCATCGACTACCGAACGTGTGATCGATCGGAGCGCTGCTTAACACTGACCAGGAAGGATCGTCTACACGATCTTGAGATCGGCAAGTGTACGACTACATCACCCACGAGAATCTGCTCTCGTTAACCGTTTTGGAATCTTCAATGGTGAGTACTCCTATCGACTCGTTGCTACAATCTAGTAGATAGATCTTGGCTTGTTTGTGTGCATGTTGTAACACCCTCAGAATCGGACCTATGCAAGTTTTAGCGAAATCCGCCAAACCCGCATAGAAACGATTCAAAGGTGCCTACCAGGCACTTTCGTGCGGGTGGAAAACGAAGTAATAACATTACACAATAGTCCTCGATGGGACCCACAGAACAGATATATATAACAGCGACTCAATGAGTCAAGAATACAGATATAATATACAAAGATCCAAATCACCTTGAAAATGTTGGAGCGTCCGACTACGGACAAGATGCAAATGGGGCTAAGATCCCTGAAGAATAACCAATGGCGTACATAACCTGCCTGCCAAGCGGAAGGGTAACCTCGCTAACGACGTCGCATCTCAAAACCTGCTTAAACAAAGGGGTGCCGACAAAGGGCAAAGGAAAAAGAACATCGATTACTAAGGCCATTACAGCGAGGCTAGAATTGGCGGTCCTCGCCTACATAGGTATGGTGGATCAAGCGGCGGCAAAGATGCACTAAACACCCTATAGAGACTCGATACTGGCGGCTATCGGAGGATAAGAAAGACCTATTCGAACCAACTGATGCTACCATCAAACAAACCCATCTGGTGTTTCCCCTCGATAACAAACGAGGAAGTCAACCGAGAACTCACACCGCTGGCGTTTTATTTATTCTTATCGTTGCAACATTTACTAGTCGTATAGTTAATCATCACGATAAAATAAGCGATGGGCACCTTTAGTTAACCATTCCATTGTAGTTGCAAAGACTTACTAGTCGGATACAATTAGCATGAGATAACCCAAAACCCAAAGCTTGTTGGTACTTTTATTTAGCCATTCCGTTGTAGTTGCAATACTTACTAGTCAGTACAATGGTCGCAAGCGACACCCAAAGCAAGCAATTGTGGGCGATTATTTAGCCATTCCATTATAGTGAAGCTGATTACTATTCATTATAAAGTCAAATTTATAGCACTACTTTAGTTATAGTTGTCTATGATCGAGATATCGTGCTCCAAGTCGTCCATAACCGGACACGGCTTCGAAAAGTTTTACCGGGGTGCACCAATAGCAACACGCTCGATCAACCTCGGAAAACCAAATCAAAACCCAACGAGGCCTTCACAACAAAGCAATCACAGGATTCAGAAATATATTGCAGGGCCACCCTTGAGTACACCCACAACGGTTAGCTGACTTGAGCGGACCCGAGGTTTGTGGGGCGGCATGTTTAATCGGGAACCCAAAACTGGCTTGTCGATGCACGTAAACGGGTCACAATTCCTAAACAGTACAGTGTGCTCCTCGCACAATCGTAAATAAAGCAGTAGCATGGCATAAGTACAGGATCGTAAATAAAACCTCAAACTAGTTTATGGCCCCAAGAAATAAGACTGAATCAAGCTCTGGCTCAGGGGGGTCCCATAATCCTCCCGGATGTGGATAGCGCGATAAATCAAGGAACAGGTATCAAGCACTCGGGGTCCTACGGGAGACAAGTGGAGGGTTAACAACCAAATAACATCTATTGCCCACCTGTGCCTCTGCTTACTTACTTCAATTTTAGTTGTTAAACAGGAATTAAAGTGAACGATAAGTAAAGCCATGATCATCTCCAACATCAAACAGACGGCAATACACCAACAACTGTGGTACTTGGCGACACGCAACAGCACTTGAGCAAGCGACTACGACGCGCAGGTCCAACTATCTACCAATAAACAAGTAATAGGAGGTGTCCAAGGCGATATAAGGCTGCAAGGGATATCACGGGTACGAAAGCTAGAGCATCGCAACACAGATAGCAATAGAGCACCAGGAGGGAATAAATACTATAAGAGTAAGATAGGTAGAAAGGGGGAGATGCTCGCCTGAAAACATTGCCGAAGGGTTCATCCGAAGATCGGGGCGAAGCTCACATCAACTCAACGGCCTTATCCGCGAAGAAGCAAAAACACTAGAATAAACACCGGATGCACTATTTAATACTACGGCAAAAGATCGGGCATGATGCATGTATGATGTATGGCATGGCAAAGGTGCAATGCAATTAGGTCATATTAAGCGGAACCGGGGTCCCGACAGTTAATTAATAGGTTCGAGTTATTTGACTACCCCGCCATTTAAATGTTGCATTAACATGGCAAGATAAGTTACCGGTGCGCATGACAAGTTGATATGCAACAATTTGATATTTCATTTATAAAAATAGGGCTCGAGAAAAGGGGTCACACATTAGGGTTCGGCAGATCTTGGGGTTCCGCGGTTCGGGGTTCGGTCTCAGGGTCCAGGGTTCGACGGGATCGTTCTCGGACTCCGGGGTTTAGGGTCTTCGGATCGGGGAAGTAATCTTGTCGCATCCGTGGTGGTCGGGCCATGTTGTCGGTCTTGACGTCTCACGCGGAGTTCTTGGCGTTTCGGGAGGAAGTACTTGTTCTGGCGTCGGGGCATCGGATTCGCCCCGATTGGTGTCGATCTTGTCGGGCCCGCGCAGTAGATCTTGGCGTTTTCGGATGATCTTGCCGACTCCATGCGAAGGCCTTGGCGCTCTGGATCGGTCTTCAGGGTCTCGTCTATCGGATCCTTGAAGGAGGACATGGCGTCCGTGACGAAGATCATGGCATCCGTGTCGAAAGCATCGGGGTTTCCGGGGTTCGGTCTACAAACACCGGGGTCGGTCTTCGAGGTTTCGGAGTTGGGGCCTTCGGATCCTTGAGGGCGATCTTGGCGTTCCGGGCATCTTCGGTCCTCGGATCCGAGAGGTACTTTAAATGTGAGCGGAGAGGTTGGAATCTGCGGAATCACTTTAGGTTCCTTGCCGAAGATCTCGTCGGTGGTGCAACCCTTGGCGGGCGCGTAGGTCGCCCGTGGTAACGAGCTCAGACAGAAGGGCGGCGCTGGTCCCGAGGACGGCGACGGGCTCGCGCCGGAGGCGAAGACGGCAGGAGGAGGCGGAGTGCGCCATGGTCGAGCGAGGGGCGCAGCGAGGCAGAGGCCGGCAGCGATGAGGCGAAGCCCTTCGACAGGGGTGGTCATGGGAAGATAGGCGCCATGGCAGTGAGGTGGAGGCGGCGGCGAAGGAGGGGCAGGGCCTTGGTCCCAGCGTGAGCGGAGGAGCGGAGAGGGCGCGACGCCAGGCGGAGGTCATGGCGGCAGCGGGAGCTCCCGTGGCGAGGAAGGTTGAGGCGGGCCGAGCTAGGGAAGAGGCGGTGAGGCGGGCGGGGAGGCTCACGGCAGCACGGGAGCGGTGGAAGGCGGAGCCAGCGGCGGTGGCGGCAGAGGAAGGAAGGGGCAGCTGGGCGCGGCGTGGTAGAGAGGCCGGCGGGCGGTGGGTGGCCAGAGGGGAGAGGGTGGTCGCCGGGGTTGGGAGGGAGAAGGAGGAGGGAGGGGGACGTGGGAAAAGCGTGGGGGAGGGAGAGGAGTGGGCGGAGGGTGTGGTGGGGGGCCCACTGGGCGGTGAGTGGGGAGAGTGGGACAGGTGGGACAGGCGGGTGGTGGTGTGGGCGTGGGAGAGGAGAGTGAGAGGAAGTGGGAGGGAGAGGGTGGGGGCCGGCTTGTAAGGGAGAGGGGTAGGAGGGGGCTGGGGAGAAAAAGAGAGAGGGGGGGAAAGTGGTGGATCGGTGAGGTGGCAGGTGGGTAGGAATTGGGTGAGAGGGTGAGGTGGCATGAGAGGTGGGATAGGATTTGGTGGGACTAGGATTTAGAGGGGCTGATTTAGGTGGACCGTTTTAATCTGGGGTGGTCATTGGTCGATTCGCCTCGTTCGCCTTACAAAAATAATTAAATATTTTATTTGTTTCAAACAGACTTTTGCAACCCGATAGCAAACAAAACAAAATAATCCGGTGACCCGGGTTTTGCGTTTGAATAAAGACGGGGCGTTTAGAAAACACAAACAGGTTTTTCCCGAAAATAGTTTTATGCGAACAAATGCAAGATGATGACGATGCTCAAATGCAACGTGGCATGATGACATGAGCATGCGGTCATGATGATGCAATGCACAAAAACAACGCGATTTTCTAGTAGTGGTTTTGGCGGGATGCCACAATTCGACACCACTAACAATGGATCTCGCCCTCGAGATCCGCCTCATGGTACCGGAAAGAAGGTCGGCGATCTGAATCTTCTCACATCGTGTAGATCCTCGCGACACCACTAAACAGAGGTCGTTGTTCGTGATCGCCGAGAGAACACTCCGGAAACAAAAGGTCGAAGGTAGAGGCATCAACAAATAAAGCCACCTCTAGCTTCCGTGGACGGAGTAAAATCGCTGGATCCACTGATTCGATGTACAAGAGCGAATGATAAGAGTAGTCGGATGGTGATCAGTCCATCTCGCACCCAAACCATTACCCTGCACACGAATAGGCGGATTATGCAACTAACTCTCGGAATCAGACTGAAGATCTCGACAATCGAGGTTCGGAAACAAAGGAGTGATGCAGACTCTGCATCGTATCTGGCGTAGATGATGTCGTCGCGTCGGAAAACACCGGAAGGCACAAACAAGGAACAAAGAATGGAACCACAGACGAAGGATTCCTCGGATAGCATGAAGACCCGATGTAGCCACACCGTTACCAAAGGAGGAAGCGAAACCCTGAAGGGACGATGGAACCCAACCACGAGAAATCCTGGACTCGAAGAAAAGATAAGAGAGCAGATTCAAAACACGTCGAGATAAGAGGAGAATAGAAGAGGGGTAAGAAGTAAAATCAGACCTAATCAGAACTATCCAACCGATTTTTCAAAATATCTTTGACACTCTACTTCGGCCGTTAGCTAGGTTATCCTGAAATTTGGACTTGTGGGTATCGCAATCGCTGAGCTCGATACCACTCAGTAACACCTCAGAATCGGACCTATGCAATTTTAGCGAAATCCGCCAAACCCGCAGAAACGATTCAAAGGTACTCACCAGCACTTTCGTGCGGGTGGAAAACGGTAATAACATTACACAACAGTCCTCGATGGGACCCACGCAGATATATATATAATGACTCAATGAGTCAAGAATACAGATATAATATACAAAGATCCAAATCACCTTGAAAATGTTGGAGCGTCCGACTACGGACAAGATGCAAATGGGGCTAAGAGCCCCAAGAATAACCAATGGCGTCCATAACCTCGCCAGCCAAGCCTAAGGGTAACCTCGCTAACGACGCCGCATCTCAAAACCCGCTTAAACAAAAAAGGGTGCCGACAAAGGGCAAAGGAAAAGAGGAGCGCCAAGATCGAGGCCAAGATGCAGCGAGGCTAGAATTCGGTCCTCGCCTACATAGGTATGGTGGATGAGCGGCAGCAGATGCACTAAACACCCTATAGAGACTCGATACAACTGGCGGCTATCAGAGGGGGATAAGAAAGACCTATTCAGAACCAACCTGATGCTACCATCAAACAAACCCATCCTGGTGTTTCCCCCTCGAGACCAAACGAGGAAGTCAACCGAGGAACTCACAGCGTTGGCAGTTTTATTTATTCAGTTATCGTTGCAACATTTACTAGTCAGGTATAGTTAATCATCCTGATAAAATAAGCAGTGGGCACTTTTAGTTAACCATTCCATTGTAGTTGCAACACTTACTAGTCAGATACAATTAGCATGAGATAACCCAAAACCCAGCAGTTGTTGGTACTTTTATTTAGCCATTCCGTTGTAGTTGCAATACTTACTAGTCAGGTACAATGGTCGCAAGCGACACCCAAAGCAAGCAATTGTGGGCAGTATTATTTAGCCATTCCATTATAGTGAAGCTGATTACTATTCATTATAAAGTCAAATTTATAGCACTACTTTAGTTATAGTTGTCTATGATCGAGATATCGTGTCCAAGTCGTCCATAACATGACACGGCTTTGAGAAAGTTTTACCCGCCGGGGTGCACCAATAGCAACACACGCGATCAACCTCGGAAAAACCAAATCAAAACCCAACGAGGCCTTCACGACAAAGCAATTACAGATTGAAATATTGCAGGGCCACCTTGAGTACACCATAACGGTTAGCTGACTTCGAGACGGACCCGAGGTTTGTGGGGCGGTACATGTAGCGGGAACCCAAAACTGGGCTTGTCGATACAGCGTAAACGGGTCACAATTCCTAACAAGACAGTGTGCTCCTCGCAATCGTAAATAAAGCAATAGCATGGCATAAGTACAGGATCGTAAATAAAACCTCAAACTATTTTGTGGCCCCAAGAAATAAGACTGAATCAAGCTCGGCTCGGGGGTCCCATAATCCTCCGGATGTGGATAGCGATAAATCAAGGAACGGGTATCAAGCACTCCGGGGTCCTCAGGACACAAGTGGACGGTTAACAACCAAATAAAATCTATTGCCCATGCCTGCCTTACTTACTTCAATTTTAGTTGTTAAACAGGAATTAAAGTGAACGATAAGTAAAGCCATGATCATCTCCAACATCAAACAGACGGAAATACACCAACAACTGTGGTACCATGCGACACGCAACAGCACTTGAGCAAGCGACTACGACGCGCAGGTCCAACTATCTACCAATCAACAGGTAATAGGAGGTGTCCAAGGCGATATAAGGCTGCAAGGGATATCACGGGTACGAAAGCTAGAGCATCGCAACACAGATAGCAATAGATCAACAGGAGGGAATAAATACTATAAGAGTAAGATAGGTAGAAAGGGGGAGATGCTCGCCTGAAAACATTGCCGAAGGGTTCATCCGAAGATCGGGGCGAAGCTCACATCAACTCAACGGCCTTATCCGCGAAGAAGCAAAAACACTAGAATAAACACCGGATGCAATATTTAATACTACGGCAAAAGATCGGGCATGATGCATGTATGATGTATGGCATGGCAAAGGTGCAATGCAATTAGGTCATATTAAGCGGAACCGGGGTCCCGACAGTTAATTAATAGGTTCGAGTTATTTGACTACCCCGCCATTTAAATGTTGCATTAACATGGCAAGATAAGTTACCGGTGAGCTACACAAATTTAAATGAGGCCAATATGAGACTAGATTTGCCCGCTTATGGGCCCCATATTTAGTTATTAGGTGAATCGGCGTAAGGCCCCCAAACCACACAAATATGCATGCGAGCATGACAAGTTGATATGCAACAATTTGATATTTCATTTATAAAAATAGGGCTCGAGAAAAGGGGTCACACATTAGGGTTCGGCAGATCTTGGGGTTCCGCGGTTCGGGGTTCGGTCTCAGGGTCCAGGGTTCGACGGGATCGTTCTCGGACTCCGGGGTTTAGGGTCTTCGGATCGGGGAAGTAATCTTGTCGCATCCGTGGTGGTCGGGCCATGTTGTCGGTCTTGACGTCTCACGCGGAGTTCTTGGCGTTTCGGGAGGAAGTACTTGTTCTGGCGTCGGGGCATCGGATTCGCCCCGATTGGTGTCGATCTTGTCGGGCCCGCTCAGTAGATCTTGGCGTTTGGATGATCTTGCCGACTCATGCGAAGGCCTTGGCGCTGGATCGGTCTTGAGGTCTCGTCATCGGATCCTTGAAGGAGGACATGGCGTCGTGGCAAGATCATGGCATCCGTGTCGAAAGCATCGGGGTTTCCGGGGTTCGGTCTACAAACACCGGGGTCGGTCTTCGGGGTTTCGGAGTTGTTGCCTTCGGATCCTTGAGGGCGATCTTGGCGTTCCGGGCATCTTCGGTCCTCGGATCCGAGAGGGGTACTTGTAAATGTGGAGAGGTTGGAATCCTGCGAATCACTTTAGGTTCCTTGCGAAGATCTCGTCGGTGGGTGATGGCGAGGCGATGGCGTAGGTCGCCTGGTAACGAGCTTCAGACAGAAGGAAGGCGCTCGGCTGGTCCCGAGGCCGGGCGACGGCGGCTCGCGCGAGGAGGGAAGACGGCGAGGCCAGGTGCTTCTGCAGCGGAGCGAAGGCGGAGGCTGGCAGCCAGGCGGTGGCCGGAGGCGGCCAGCTAGAGTGGAGGCGCCGGAGGTCCGAGAGTGGAAGCGGCAATGAGGCGGAGAGGGCTTGGCGAGGGCGCGGAGGTCATGGCGGCGGGGAGCTCCGTGGCAGGGAAGGTTGAGCGGGCGGCTGAGCTAGGAAAGAGGCGGCGGCGAGGCGGGAGCCGAGGCGGGGCTCCGGCCGGGCTTGAGGAGCTGCAAGGTGAGCGGTGGCGGCAGTGGCCAGAAGAAGGGGGGCGGCGTGCTGGCCGGCGATGGGCGGTGGTAGAGGGAGGCCGAGGCGGGCGGTGGGTGGCCAGAGGGGAGGGGAGGGTGGTCGCCGGGGTTGGGAGGGAGAAGGAGGAGGGAGACGCGGGGGACGCGTGGGGAAAACGCGTGGGGGGAGAGAGGAGTGGGCGGAGGCGGGGGTGGGGGGCTGGGCTGGTGAGTGGGAGAGTGGCCAGGTGGGACGGTGGCGGGCTGGTGGGGTGGCTGGCGTGGGCGGGGGAGAGAGTTGACCAGGGGGAAGTGGGGAAGGACTGCGGGGTGGGGCCGGCCTGTAAGGGAGAGGGGTAGGAGGGGGTTGGGTGAGAAAAAGAGAGAGGGGGGGAAAAGTGGTGGATCGGTGAGGTGGCAGGTGGGTAGGAATTGGGTGAGAGGGTGAGGTGGCGGGCTGTGAGAGGTGGGTAGGATAGGATTTGGTGGGACTAGGATTTAGAGGGGGCTGATTTAGGTGGACCGTTTTAATACTGGGGTGGTCGACTGGGTCGATTCGGCCCGTTCGACTGCCCCACAAAAATAATTAAATATTTTATTTGTTTCAAACAGACTTTTGCAACCCGATAGCAAACAAAACAAAATAATCCGGTGACCCGGGTTTTGCGTTTGAATAAAGACGGGGCGTTTAGAAAACACAAACAGGTTTTTCCCGAAAATAGTTTTATGCGAACAAATGCAAGATGATGACGATGCTCAAATGCAACGTGGCATGATGACATGAGCATGCAGTCATGATGATGCAATGCACAAAAACAACGTGATTTTATAGTAGTGGTTTTGGCGGGATGCCACACATGTGGTAGAAATTTTTTGTTTTCCATGTTAGGAACCCCTACACTGGCCAGGGGGGCCATACCTACCCCAGGCGCGGGGTCAGTGGACCAGCGCTGGTAGGGTTTAGCGCGACCACTGACTTCCCCCTTCACCTATAAGAAGCCCCCGATGAAGAAACTCTCGGTACCCAATCAGAAATCCACGAAACTGTCTATAGCCACCGCCACCATCGTCCCTAGATCGGGGGGATCTGAAGCTCTTCCCGGCACCCTGTCCGAGGGGAGATCATCCCGGAGGCCTTCTCTCCGGTAGGATTCGTGAGTAGTTCCACCTTGGACTATGGGTCAATGTAGTAGCTAGATGGTTGTATCTCCTCCTTTGTGCTTTCATGTATAGATCTTGTGAGCTCCGTTCATGATCAAGATCTAATCTATTTGTAATCATGCATGTTGTGTTTGCGGGGATCCGATGGATATTGAGATTATTATGTTGGCTTGATTAATGGTTCTATCTTTATGATTCTATCATGTTTGTGTTGTTTGTGATCTTGCATGCTCTCTGTTGCTAGTGGTTAACTTGGCCAAGTAGTTGCTAGTGACTCCAAGAGGGAGTATTTATGCTCGATAGTGGGTCCATGCCTCTAGTTTCCAAGGGAAGTGACAAAAATCTCTTCGGTTGGAGATGTGTTGTTGCTACTAGGGAGAAAACAATGGTCCCTTGTTCATGGAACATGTGGATTGTTTACCTTACACACTTTGCTTAAAGCAGTTGTATGTTGCTTGCAACTTAATACTGGAGGGGGTTCGGATGATAACCTGAAGGTGGACTTCTAGTCATAGATGTAGTTGGATTACGGTCTATGTATATTGTTGTATTGCCCAATCAACCTCATAGGATCTTTCTAGCTAGTAATTGCATTGTTCTATCATGTTTTCGGAATTGGACGGGACAAAAGCCAAAGTCAATATTTTACCGTGAGGGACACGAATCCAGAAGACGAGATGGAGACGCGAACCAGGGCGGCCAACCCCCCCCCCCCCTAGGTGCGGCCAGGGGTGGGCCCGCACCTGAGAAGGGTGTGGCCCCCATGGTGGCCTCCCGGCCTCGCCTCTTCGCCTATAAGAAGCCCCGGATGCAGAAACCCTAAGTACCCGATCAAAAATCCACGAAACCTTCTGTAGCCGTCATCATCGTCGTCCCTAGATCGGGGGATCTGAAGTTCTTCCCGGCACCCTGCCGGAGGAGAGATCATCCCAGAGGCCTTCTCTCCGGTATGATGTGTGAGTAGTTTCACCTTGGACTATGGGTCCATGTAGTGGCTAGATGGTTGTATCTCCTCCTTGTGCTTTCATGTATAGATCTTGTGAGCTCCGTGCATGATCAAGATCTAATCTATTTGTAATCATGCATGTTATGTTTGCGAGGATCCGATGGATATTGAGATTACTATGTTAGATTGATTAATGGTCTTATCTTTATGATTCTATCATGTCTGTGTTGTTTGTGATCTTGCATCCTCTCCGTTGTTAGTAGATATCTTGGCCAAGTAGTTGCTAGTGACTCCAAGAGGGGGTATTTATGCTCGATAGTGGGTTCATGCCTCTAGTTTCCAAGGGAAGTGGCAGAAATCTCTTCGGTTGTAGATGTGTTGTTGCTACTAGGGATAAAACAACGGTCTCTTGTTCATGGAACAAGTGGATTGTTTACCTTACACACTTTGCTTAGCGGTTGTGCATTGCTTGCAACTTAATACTAGAGGGGGTTCGGATGATAACCTGAAGGTGGACTTCTAGTCATAGATGCAGTTGGATGGCGGTCTATGTATATTGTTGTATTGCCCAATCGAATCTCATAGGATCTGTTTGTCTGGTATTGCATTGTTATGTCTTGCTCAGTTTCTATCAATTGCCCTGCTGTAATTTGTTTATCCTGCATGCCATGTTGTTTATCTAAGGAGAGCACCTCTAATGAACTATGGACCCCGGTTCAATCTTTACCATTGATACATCTTCCACTGTTATATGTTACTTGCTGCAAACCATTACCTTCCACACCATATGTTTAATCCTGTGTTACAGCAAACCGGTTAGCTTGACAACCCCACTGATTCATTGGGACAGAGTCTTGAGTTTGTGTTGTGTAGGTCTCCACGTTGCTTGCAGCACCTTTGGGATTTTTCCTTCCTCCTACTGCTTCAATAACCTTGGTTTCTTACTGAGGGAAACTTGTCTGTTGAACTGCATCACACCTTTCTCTTGGGGTCTCCTAATGAAGTGCTGATGCACTCATCATTGGCTTAGAGTGTCAGATGCAATAGAATTATTCTTTCCTCTGATTGCCTGGAATCTATCAACGCAATGCGGGAGGGAGGTTCTTTAAGCCTAGTAGCTGCTATTTTAGATGACTGCTACCATATAGTAACATAGTTCCCAAAGATTATTTTAGATTATTCACACTGTGAAGCTAATTGTGTAACCCCATGAGCTAGCTATAGGGGTTCGTAGCATGGAAAACAAAAAAATTCTACCGCATGCACACAAACAAGCCAAGATCTATCTACTAGATTGTAGCAACAAGTCGATAAAATCACTCACCCTCAAAGATTCCAAAGCGGTTAACGAGAGCATATTCTCGTGGGTGATGTAGTCGTACACTTGCCGATCTCAAGATCGCGTAGACGATCCTTCCAGTACGTGTTCGGCGGCGCTTCCGATCGGTCACATCGTTCAATTTTCGATGAAGACCTTCCTCTCCCTTGTTCCAGCAGGCAGCGGAGGTTGTACTTCTCCCCTCGTGAATCCGGCAGCACGACGGCGTGGTGTCGGAAGTAGAGGGAAGATCCCGCAGGGCTTCGCCTAAGCCGGTGAGAGTTATGGTGGATTAGGGTTTCCTAGAAATATAGGGTTTAGAAAACAGGGAGGAGGAGAATGTGTCGGCAATGGCTAGAGCGGCGGCGACGGACCAACGGCGGTGCAAGGCGTCGGCGGGTCGGCGGCGACTCGGTGGAGAGGGGCTAGGGCTTGTCACTTCTGGTGTTGGGGCAGCCCTCCCCCTCTATTTATGAGAGGGGCGTAGCCTTGGGAGGGGTGGGTTTGAATCCAAACCCAAACCCAAGTTGGATTGAGAGAAGGACTTGTTTCTTCTCCCACTAGGAAACCATTGTTCCAGTTTGACTTTTCAAACTTCCCGTTTGACTTTCAATTTAGAGCTTTAATTCTCTCTTGCAAACGCACACACCAAGTGACCTAGGATATGACCTAATCATTCCACTTACCCATGACACATTCATGGACCATTCTCCTTCCGGACTGGTGATCCTTCTAGAACCTCTCCGATGAAAACATCGGAATCTTCCCGAACTCCGAAATCGGAATTTACTTATATAAATCTTATTCTCCGGACCATTCCGGATCTCCTCGTGATATCCTGGATCCCATCCGAGACTCCGAACAACATTCAGTATCATTACTAACATTCCATATCTAATAAACAACATCGAATCCTTAAGTGTGTCTCCCTACGGTTCGTGAATTATGCGGACATGACCGAGACACTTCTCCGATCAATAACCAATAGAGGAATCTAGAAATTCATATGGATCCCACATATTTCTACGATTACTTTGTGATCGAATGAACCACTTCACATACGATACCAATTTCCCTTTGTCTCACGATAGTTTACTTATCCGAGGTTTTGATCGTCGGTATCTCTGCATACCTAGTTCAACCTCTTTACCGATAAGTACTCTTTTCTCGTTCCCGTGATATGTGATCCCTTGTGAGCCAGTCACATGCTTGCAATCTAATTAGATGACATTCCACCGAGAGGGCCCAGAGTATATCTATCCGTCATATGGATGGACAAATCCCACTCTTGATCCATGTGCTTCAACCCATACTTTCCAAACACTCAATGCCACCTTTATAGCCACCCAGTTATGGTGTGGTGTTTGATGTCATCAAAGAATCCTTCAGGTGATGGTGATTAGCATGATCTCTTCGTCGAAGGAATTAGGTTACTATGTATCAGAAAGCTTATAGCAAACGAACTATTAAAATGACTTGATCTTTATGCTACGCTTATCTATAGGAGTATGTCCATCACATCATTCTCCTAATGATATGATCTTGTTGTTAATAACATCTCAATGTTCATGATCGAGAAACCACGATCATCTATTAACCAACAAGCTAGTATTATAAAGAGGCTTTACTAGGGACTCTAATTTAATTTACAAATCACACAAGTATTAATGTTTCCAGTTAATACTATTATAGCATGAATGTAAACATTTATCATAAACACAAAGATATAATAATAACCACTTTTTTTATTGCCTCTAGGGCATATCTCCAAAAGTCTCCCACTTGCACTAGAGTCAACTAATCTAGGTTACATGGTAATATACCAAACACCCATGGCGGTTTGGTGTTGGTCATGTTTTGCCCTCGGGAGAGGTTTAGTCAACGGATCCGTCACATTCAGATCTTTGTGTACTTGGTTCTAGTGTGACCTTGGTTCTTGCGCATTGGCTGCGGCGCCCATGTTATCACCGTAGATAGACATTGGGTCTAGCGCACTTGGAACCACACCGGGCTCTGTAATGAACTCTTTCATCCATATCGCCTCTTGTGAAGCCTCTGAAGCAGCTATGTATTCCAATTCAGTTGAATATCACGCCACAACGCTTTGCTTTGCACTCCTCCAGCTAACTGCTGCACCATTCAAAGTAAATACGTATCCAGATTGAGATTTAGAATCATCCGAATCAGTGTTCCAACTAGCATCGGTGTAACCATTAACAACGAGGTGTTCATTACCTCCATAAGAAAGAACCATATACTTAGTTCTTCTCAAGTACTTAAGGATGTTTTTGACCGCTGTACAATGATCCACTCCTGGATCACTTTGATATCTGCTAGTCAAACTAACAGCATATGCAATGTCGGGTCTAGTACATAGCATGGCATACATAAGAGATCCTATGGCTGAGGCATAGGGAGTCTTACTCATCCTTTCTCTATCTTCTGTCGTTGCAGGTCTTTGAGTTTTACTCAAGGTCGTATTGGGCAACATGGGCAAGAACCCTTTCTTGCTATCTTCCATTCCAAACCTCTTTAGAACTTTTTCCAAATATGTACTCTGTGACAATGATATTAGGTGTCTCGATCTATCTCTATAAATCTTTATGCCTAATATGTAAGTTGCTTCGCCAAGATCTTTCATTGAAAAACTATTATTCAAATAATCCTTCACACTATTAAGAAGGTCTACATCATTCCCAATCAACAATATGTCCTCTAGATATAGTATTAAGATTGCTACAGAGCTCCCACTCACTTTCTTGTAAATACAAGCTTCTCCATAAGTTTGTATAAAACCAAAGCTTTTGATTACCTTATCAAAATGTTGATTCCAACTTTGGGATGCTTGCTTCAATCCATATATGGACCGTTGAAGTTTGCATACTTTGTTAGCATCTTTAGGATCGAAAAAACCTTTGGTTTGCATCATATACAACTCTTCATCAATGTCTCCATTGAGGAACGCCATTTTGACATCCATTTGCCATATCTCATAATTATAATATGCCGCGATTGCTAACATAATCCTCACAGACTTTAGCTTCGCTACGGGTGAGAAAGTCTCATCGTAGTCAACACCTTGAATTTGTCGAAACCCTTTTGTGACAAGTCAAGCTTTATAGACAGTAACATTACCATCAGCATCTGTTTTCTTCTTGAAAATCCATTTGTTCTCGACAGCCTTCCGGCCATCCGGTAAGTCCACCAAGGTCCATACTTGGTTTTCGTACATGGATCAAATCTCAGATTTCATGGCTTCTTGCCATTTATTGGAATCTGGGCTCATCATCGCTTCCTCATATGTCACAGGGTCATCGGTGTTGTCCACCAACATGTCACTCATAACGGGATCATACAAATCAGGAGTGGTACGAGTTCTCGTCGACCTGCGAGGTTCTGTAGCAACTTCAACCGAAGTTTCATGATCAACATCATTAGCTTCCTCTCTTATTGGTGCAGGCGCCACAGGAACCACTTCTGGTGTTGCGCTACTCGCAAGTTCGAGAGAAGGTTCAACAACCTCGTCGAGTTCTACTTTCCTTCCAGTCACTTCTTTCGTGAGAAACTCCTTCACTAGAAAGGATCCATTCTTGGCAATAGATATTTTTCCCTCAGATCTATGATAGAAGGTATACCCAATAGTTTCCTTCGGGTATCCTATGAAGACGCATTTTTCCACTTTGGGTTCAAGATTGTCGGGCTGTAACTTATTTACATAAGCTTCGCAACCCCAAACTTTAAGGAAGGGCAATTTAGGTTTCTTCCCAAACCATAATTCATACGGTGTCGTTTCAACGGATTTAGATTGTGCCCTATTTAAAGTGAATGTGGCTATTTCTAATGCATAATGTAACACCCTCAGAATCGACCCTATGCAAGTTTGAGCGAAACCCGCCAAACCCGCATAGAAACGATTCAAAGGTGCCCACCAGGCACTTTCGTGCGGGTGGAAAACGAAGTAATAACATTACACAACAGTCCTCGATGGGACCCACAGAACATATATATATACAACGTGACTCAATGAGTCAAGAATACAGATATAATATACAAAGATACAAATCACCTTGAAAAGATGGAGCGTCCGACTACGGACAAGATGCAAATGGGGATAAGAGCCCTGAAGAATAACCAATGGCGTCCATAACCCTTGCCAAGCCGGAAGGGTAACCACTAACGACGTCGACCTCAAAACCTTCTTAAACAAAAGGGGTGACAAAGGGCAAAGGAAAAGAGGAGCATCGATCGAGGCCAGTACAGCGAGACTAGAATTGGTCCTCGCCTACATAGGTATGGTGGTCAAGCGGCAGCATGCACTAAACAACCTATAGAGACTCGATACAACTGGCGGCTATCAGAGAGGGGTAAGAAAGACCTATTCGGATCCAACCTGATGCTACCATCAAACAAACCCATCCTGGCGTTTCCCCCTCGAGACCAATCGAGGAAGTCAACCGAGGAACTCACACCGTTGGCAGTTTAATTTATTCAGTTATCGTTGCAGTAATTACTAGTCAGGTATAGATAATCATCCTGATAAAATAAGCAGTGGGCACTTTTAGTTAACCATTCCGTTATAGTTACAACACTTACTAATCAGATACAGGTAGCATGAGATAACCCAAAACCCAGCAGTTGTTGGTACTTTTATTTAGCCATTCCGTTGTAGTTGCAATACTTACTAGTCAGGTACAATTGTCGCAAGCGACAAACCAAACAAGCAATTGTGGGCAGTTTTAGTTAGCCATTCCATTATAGTGAAGCTGATTACTAGTCATTATAAAGTCAAATTTATAACACTACTTTAGTTATGCTTGTCTATGATCGAGATACTATGCTCCAAGTCGTCCATAACCGCGGACACGGCTTTCAGAAAGTTTTACCGGCGGTGCACCAATAGCAACACATCGATCAACCTCGGAAAAACCAAATCAAAACCCAACGAGGCCTTCACGACAAAGCAATCACGAGTTGAAATATTTGGGGCCACCCCATTGAGTAGACCATAGCGAAGCGGTGACTCGAGCGGACTCAAGGTTTGCGACAATGGTATGTCCATTTGGGAACCCGAAAGTGTGGCTGGGCTTGTCGATACTGAAAAACATTCCGCTTACCTAAGCGATGACAGTGTGCTCCTCGCTGTCGTAAATCTGATAGTAGCATGGCATAAGTACAGGATAGTAAATAAAACCTCAAACTAGTTTGTGGCCCCAAGAAATAAAATGAATCAAGCTACGGCTCGGGGGTCCCATAATCCTCCCGGATGTGGATAGCGCGATAAATCAAGGAACAGGTATCAAGTACTCGGGGTCCTACGGGACACAAGTGGGCGTTCGGAAACCAAATATTATCTATCACCCACCGATGCCTCTGCTTACTTCAATTTTAGTTGTTAAACAGGAATTAAAGTGAACGATAAGTAAAGCCATGATCATCTCCAACATCGAACATGCGGCAATACACCAACAACTGTGGCACTTGACGACACGCAAAAGCACTTGAGCAAGCGACTACGACGCGCAAGTCCAACTATCTACCAAACAACAGGTAATAGGATGTGTCCAAGGCAATATAAGGCTGCAAGGGATATCACGCACGGAAAACTAGAGCAACGACACGAGATAGCAATAGATCAGGAGGAATAAATACTATAAAAGTAAGATAGGTAGAAAGGGAAGATGCTCTTTGAAAACATTGCGAAGGTTCAGCGAAGATCGGTGAAGCTCACATCAACTCAACGGCCTTATCCGCGAAGAAGCAAAACACTAGAATAAACACCGGATGCAATATTTAAGATTACGGCAGAAGATCGGGCATGATGCATGAATGATGCATGACATGGCAAGGTACGATACGATTAGGTCATATTAAGTGGAACCGGGGTCCCGACATTAAACATATGGTTCAAGTTGCTTAGAACCCCCGCAATTTAAATGTTGTTTAACAAGGCAGAATATATCACCGGTTCGCTACACCAATTTAAATGAGGCCAATATGAGACTAGACTTGCCCGCATATGGCCTCATATTAATTATGAGGTGAATCGGCATAAGGCCCCCAAACCACATGAATGTATGCATGCAAGACAATTATTATGCGACAAGTTATATTATGTTATAAAATAGGGTTTCGGGAAGGGGTTCACACATTAGGGTTGGAACTTGGGGTTCCGGGTTGGTGTCGGTCTCGTGGTTGGGTTCGACGGAGCGTTCTCGGACTCCGGGATCGTTCTCGGATTACTGGGTAGATCTTGTCGCACGGTGTCCGCGAAGTAGATCTTGTTGTTCTATGTCGGTGACCTCGGCATTCGGGAAGCAGGACTTGGTTCGGGGCGCTTATAGGACTCGCTCGCATTGTCGTTCTTGTCATCGTCGGATCTTGTCGGGTCCCACGGGTCGATCTTCTTGCGAAGGTCTTGTCGGGCCCGCCATCGAAGTCGTTGCTTGCTCGAAGCCGAGCTTGTCGTCCTTGTGGCGATCTTGGCGTTCCTCAGGTCCGGGTTTTTGGCGTCCGAGGAAAGTACTTGTCGTATCCGTGTAGGAGATCGTGTCGGTCCACGGGGTTCGGCTTCGGGATCCCTGAGGCGATCTTGGCGGTTTCGAGGGTCTTGTGTTTGACGGGGTTCGGGCGCGCCGTGATCGGTCTTCGGAACCGTGTAGATGGTCTTGGCGTTCCGGGGATCTTCGAGTCGGGGATCTTGGACCGTGTCGGCCTTCTCAAGGTCATGCATCGCCGCTCCGTGTGGAAGGCCTCGAGGGTTCGGTGACGGAGATCTTGACGGCCCGAGAGGAGAAATTGGTGCCCACTCAATGGTCGAGGAGGATCTTGTCGAGGGGTGCAGGTCACAGGCGCTTAGGCGGCGATGGTCTTCCTTTGTAAGCGAGCATCAGCGTTCTTGGCCCAGCCTTGTTTGAACAGGAGGTGGCGCCTCGGTGCTGGGGGGCCAGCGGCGGAGGTGGGCCTTGAGGCGAGCAGCGGAGGAGGAGCTCGGGGCCGGGCGGCTGGGACGAGCCCGAGGCGGGGCTGTGAGCGAAGGCACTGGGGAGGCGAGGCGGCCCGGCTGTGAGACGGGTGGCGGAGGAGGTGGCGGGACCCGTGGCGGTGAAGACAATGGCGAGGCGGAGGAGAGAGAGGCGGCGGGAGGAGCCGGAAGGAGAGGGAGGCGTGGCGGCGAGGTGGAGAAGGCCATGGAGGCGCGGACTCCGGCCGAGGCGGGCGAAGCTTGGAGGAGAGGAGGTCGGCGAGGCAGCTCGGGGCTAAGCGTGGTGGAGGCGGCGACTGGCGCAGGACGGCAGCGGCGGATCTTGACGGCGGCCGCAGGCGTGGCGGAGCGGGGTGGGGAAAGGCGGCGGCGGGGTAGTGGGGCGGCCTTGGCGTAACAGCGGCGGAGGCGGGGAGCATGGGCTGCCTGCGGAGGAGGGAGGGAGGCTCCGGCGAGCCTGGCGGGGCGCCATGGAGAGGGACGAGTGGGGCGAGGCGGGAGCAGGAAGGGAGGCGGGCGGAGGCGGGCAGTGGAGGAGGAGGTGGGGAGGAGGCGTGGCCGAGATGGGAGAGGCGGGAGGCGCGGCAATCTGATGCGGCGCTTGAGGAGGGCGGCGCTGGGTGGCGGAGGGGAAGAGGCGAGCGTGGCCAAGCGGGGGACGAGGGTGGCGTGGCGGTGGTGTGAGGTCCGCTGCGAGGAGAAGAGGAGGTCTGGCAAGGGACGGGAGAACGGGGAGAGGAGGCGTGGGGAGGAGAGAGAGTGGTGGGTCCGGGGCAGAGGTGGGGGCTGACGGTGGGGGCCCAGGGAGGGAGAGCAGGCCGGGCGGTGGCGTGTGGGGTGGGTGTGACCGGCTGGGTGAGAGAGGTGGAGAGAGAGTGGGGAGGGGAGAGGGGTAGGTGGCGAGTCGATTGGGTGGGGATTGGGATGAGGGTGAGGTGGCGAGAGGATTGGGTGGGGTGAGGTGGAGGTAGGGTGGGTAGAATAGGACTGGTAGCTTAGGGATTTTGGGGTGGACCGATTTAATTTCTGGGGGTGGTCGTTCGGGTCGAATCGGCCCGTTCCACTGCCCCCACTAAAATAATTTAATATTTTATTTATTTTAAATGCACCGTTTGCAAACCGTGGTTAGTCAAAACAAAATATTCCGGAGACCCGGTTTTGGTTTTGAATTAAAGACGGGGCGTTTAGAAAACAAAAATAGGTTTTCCTGCAAATAGTTTTATGCAAGCAAATGCAAGACGATGACGATGCTCAAATGCAATGTGGCATGATGACATGAGCATGCGGGCATGATGATGCAATGCACAAAAACAACGCGATTTTCTAGTAGTGGTTTTGCGGGATGCCACAATTCGACACCACTAACAATGGATCTCGCCCTCGAGATCCGCCTCATGGTACCGGAAGGAAGGTCGTGATGCGATCCTTCGCCGTGTAGTTCCTCGCGACACCACTAACAAGAGGTCGTTGTCCGTGATCGTCGAGAGAACACTCCGGAAACAAAAGGTCGAAGGTAGAGGCATCAACAAATAAATCCACCTCTAGCTTCCGTGGACGGAGTAAAACTGTTGGATCCACTAATTCGACGTACAAGAGCGAATGATAAGAGTAGTGGTATGGTAGCTACTCCATCCCGCACTCAAACCATTACTCTGCACACGAATAGGCGGATTATGCAACCAACTCTCGGAATCAGACTGAAGATCTCGACAAACGAGGTTCGGAAACAAAGGGGTGATGCAGACTCTGCATCGGATCTGGCGTAGATGATGTCGTCGTGCCGGAAAACACCGGATGGCACAAACAAGGAACAAAGAATGGTACCACAGCAGACGGATTCCTCAAGCAGCATGAACACCGGATGGTAGATCACCGTTATCAAAGAAGGAAGCGAAACCCTGAAGGTACGACGGAACCCAACCACGAGAAATCCTGGACTCGAAGAAAAGATACGAGGTGGATTCAAAACACGCAGAGGTGAGAGGAGAGTAGCAGAGGGGTAAGGAGTAAAATCAGACCTAATCAGAACTATCCAACCGATTTTTCAAAAATAGTTTTGACACTCGACTTCGGCCGTTAGCTAAGGTTATCCTACAGGCTGGACTTGTGGGGTATCGCAACTGTTGTGCTCTGATACCACTCTGTAACACCCTCAGAATCGACCCTATGCAAGTTTGAGCGAAACCCGCCAAACCCGCATAGAAACGATTCAAAGGTGCCCACCAGGCACTTTCGTGCGGGTGGAAAACGAAGTAATAACATTACACAACAGTCCTCGATGGGACCCACAGAACAGATATATATACAACGCGACTCAATGAGTCAAGAATACAGATATAATATACAAAGATCCAAATCACCTTGAAAAGATGGAGCGTCCGACTACGGACAAGATGCAAATGGGGCTAAGAGCCCTGAAGAATAACCAATGGCGTCCATAACCCTGCCTGTGCCAATAGGAAGGGTAACCACCGCTTGACGCCGACCTCAAAACCTGCTTAAACAAAGGGGTGCCAACAAAGGGCAAAGGAAAAGAGGAGCGTCGATCTGAGGCCAGTACAGCGAGACTAGAATTCGGTCCTCGCCTACATAGGTATGGTGGGCGGCGGCGGCATGCACTAAACAACCTATAGAGACTCGATACAAGCGGCGGCTATCGAGAGGTAAGAAAGACCTATTCGGATCCAACGATGCTACCATCAAACAAACCCATCTGGCGTTTCCCCTCGAGACCAATCGAGGAAGTCAACATGAACTCACACCGTTGGCGCTTTAATTTATTCGCTTATCGTTGCGGTAATTACTAGTCGGTATAGATAATCATCACGATAAAATAAGCGGTGGGCACTTTTAGTTAACCATTCCGTTATAGTTACAACACTTACTAATCGAATCTGGTAGCATGAGATAACCCAAAACCCGGCTTGTTGGTACTTTTATTTAGCCATTCCGTTGTGGTTGCAATACTTACTAGTCAGGGTACAATTGTCAAGCGACAAACCAAACAAGCTGTGGGCAGTTTTAGTTAGCCATTCCATTATAGTGAAGCTGATTACTAGTCATTATAAAGTCAAATTTATAACACTACTTTAGTTATGCTTGTATATGATCGAGAATCGTGCTCCAAGTCGTCCATAACGCGGACACGGCTTTGAGAAAGTTTTACCCGGCGGGGTGCACCAATAGCAACACGCTCGATCAACCTCGGAAAAACCAAATCAAAACCCAACGAGGCCTTCACGACAAAGCAATCACAGATTCAGAAATATTTCAGGCCACCCCATTGAGTAGACCATAGAACGAAGCCGGTGACTCGAGACGGACTCAAGGTTTGCGACAATGGTGTAAACGATCGGGAACCCGAAAGTGTGGCTGGGCTTGTCGATACCGAAAAACATTCCGCTTACCTAAATAAAGTGTGCTCCTCGCTGTCGTAAATCTGAGTAGCATGGCATAAGTACAGGATAGTAAATAAAACCTCAAACTAGTTTGTGGCCCCAAGAAATAAGACTGAATCAAGCTCACGGCTCGGGGTCCCATAATCCTCCCGGATGTGGATAGCGCGATAAATCAAGGAACAGGTATCAAGTACTCGGGGTCCTACGGGACACAAGTGGGCGTTCGGAAACCAAATATTATCTATCACCCACCGATGCCTCTGCTTACTTCAATTTTAGTTGTTAAACAGGAATTAAAGTGAACGATAAGTAAAGCCATGATCATCTCCAACATCGAACATGCGGCAATACACCAACAACTGTGGCACTTGACGACACGCAAAAGCACTTGAGCAAGCGACTACGACGCGCAAGTCCAACTATCTACCAAACAACAGGTAATAGGATGTGTCCAAGGCAATATAAGGATGCGAGGGATAACACGGGTACGAAAACTAGAGCAACGCGACGAGATAACAATAGATCAACGGAGGAATAAATACTATAAAAGTAAGATAGGTAGAAAGGGAAGATGCTGCTTTGAAAACATTGCCGAAGGTTCAGCCGAAGATCGGGGCGAAGCTCACATCAACTCAACGGCCTTATCCGCGAAGAAGCAAAACACTAGAATAAACACCGGGTGCAATATTTAAGATTACGGCAGAAGATCGGGCATGATGCATGAATGATGCATGACATGGCAAGGTACGATGCGATTAGGTCATATTAAGTGGAACCGGGGTCCCGACATTAAACATATGGTTCAAGTTGCTTAGAACCCCCGCAATTTAAATGTTGTTTAACAAGGCAGAATATATCACCGGTTCGCTACACCAATTTAAATGAGGCCAATATGAGACTAGACTTGCCCGCATATGGCCTCATATTAATTATGAGGTGAATCGGCATAAGGCCCCCAAACCACATGAATGTATGCATGCAAGACAATTATTATGCGACAAGTTATATTATGTTATAAAATAGGGTTTCGGGAAGGGGTTCACACATTAGGGTTCGGCGAACTTGGGGTTCGAGGTTGGGTCGGTCTCGGGGTTCGAGGTTCGACCAGGCGTTCTCGGACTCCGGGATCGTTCTCGGATTACTGGGTAGATCTTGTCGCACGGTGTCCGCGAAGTAGATCTTGTTGTTCTATGTCGGTGACCTCGGCATTCGGGAAGCAGGACTTGGTTCGGCGCCGGGGGCGCATAGGACTCGCCTGTTCGCTGTCGTTCTTGTCATCGTGCAGATCTTGTCGGGTCCCACGGGGTCGATCTTGCTGTTGCGAAGGTCTTGTCGGGCCCGCGCCATCGAGTCGTACTTGGCGTTCGGGAAGCCGAGCTTGTCGTCCTTGTGGCGATCTTGGCGTTCTCGGTCCGGTTTTGGCGTCCGAGAAAGTACTTGTATCCGTGTAGGAGATCGTGTCGGTCCACGGTTCGCTTCGGGATCCCCGAGGCGATCTTGGCGGTTCGAGGTCTTGTGTTTGACGGGGAGTAGCGCGTGATCGGTCTTCGGAACCGTGTAGATGGTCTTGGCGTTCCGGGGATCTTCGAGTCGGGGATCTTGGACCGTGTCGGCCTTCTCAAGGTCATGCATCGCCGCTCCGTGTGGAAGGCCTCGAGGGTTTGGTGACGGAGATCTTGACGTCCCGAGAGGAGAACTTGGTGCCCGCTCAATGGTCGAGGAGGATCTTGTCGAGGGGGGTCTGGGTCACAGGGGCGCTTAGGGCGACGATGGTGCTGCTGCTGCTGTAGAAGCAGGCATCTAGCGCAGCCTTCAGGCCTTGTTTCGAGCAGGAGGTAGGCGCCTCGGGTGCTGCGGGGGCCTTGGGCGCGAGGTGGAAGCGGGAGGCGGAGGGAGGAGCTCAGCAGGCCGGGGCGAGAGCCCGAGGCGGAGGCGTGAAGGCTGGGCGAAGGCACAGGGGGCGGGCGGCAGGAGGAGGTGGCGGACCCGGTGGCGGTGAAGACAAGCGGTGGCCGCGGAGGAGAGAGGCGGGAGGAGCCGGGAAGGAGAGGAGGCGTGGCGGCGAGGTGTAGAAGGCAGCGGGAGGAGGCGGACTCGGCCAGGCGCAGTGAGCTTGGAGGAGGGAGGTCGCGGCGGGTGGCCTCGGGGAGCAGGTGGAGGCGGGGGCTGGGGCAGGACGGCGAGGCGGCGGATCTTGACCTGGCCAGCGTGGCGCCAGGCGGAGGTGGGAAAAAGCGGTGAGGCGAGGTAGCGGGACGGAGGCCTTGTGGGCGGGAGAGGCGGGAGCACCGGGATGCCGCGAGCACGGAGGAGGAGGAGGCTCCGGCGAGCGAGGCGCCCGTGGAGAGGGCAGGTGGGAGTGGCGGGCGGAGGCGAGGAACAGGGAGCGGCGGCATGGCGAGGCGAGGTGGAGGAGGAGGTCGAGGAGGAGGCAAGGCGCTTCGAGATGGGAGGCGAGGCGCGATCGCTTGGCGCGCTTGATGAGGAAGGCGCTCGCGGCGAGGAGGAAGAGGCGGCGGGCGATCGGGAAGCTGGACCGGCGGGCAGTGGCGTGGCGGTGGTGTCGAGGTCCTTGGCTGCGAGAGGAGGAGGTCTGGCCAGGCGGACGGGAGAACAGAGGGAGGAGAGGCGCGTGGGGAAGGAGAGAGGAGTGGGTGCAGGCGGGTGGGTGGGGAGGCCAGTGGGGGCCACGGGGAGGAAGCAGGCAGGCGGTGGGCGTGTGGGGTGGGTGTGACCAGTGGGTGAGAGGTGGAGAGAGAGTGGGGAGGAGAGGGTGGGTGAGGTGTGAGTCTGATTGGGTGGGGATTGGGATGAGGGTGAGGTGGCGAGAGATGATTGGGTAGGGTGAGGTGGAGGAGGGGTGGGTAGAATAGGACCGGGTAGACTAGAGATTTTGGGTGGACAGTTTAAATTTCTGGGGGTGGTCGTTCGGGTCGAATCGGCCCGTTCGACTGCCCCCACTAAAATAATTTAATTTTTTATTCATTTTAAACGGACCGTTCGCAAACCGTGGTTAGTCAAAACAAAATATTCCGGAGACCCGGTTTTGGTTTTGAATTAAAGACGGGGCGTTTAGAAAACAAAAATAGGTTTTCCTGCAAATAGTTTTATGCAAGCAAATGCAAGACGATTACGATGCTCAAATGCAATGTGGCATGATGACATGAGCATGCGGGCATGATGATGCAATGCACAAAAACAACGCGATTTTCTAGTAGTGGTTTTGCGGGATGCCACACATAACCCCAAAACGATAGCGGTAAATCTGTAAGTGACATCATAGAATGAACCATATCTAAGAGAGTCCGATTACGATGTTCGGACACACCATTATGCTGTGGTGTTCCCGGCGGTGTCAATTGTGAAACTATTCTGCATTTCTTCAAATGCTCGCCAAACTCGTAACTTAGATATTCACCTCCACGATCAGATCATAGAAATTTAATCTTCTTATTACGTTGATTCTCTACCTCACTTTGAATTTCCATAAACTTCTTGAAAGTTTTGGACTTATGTTTCATGAAATAGATATACCCATATATACTCAAGTCATCCGTGAAGGTAAGAACAGAACGATAACCATCACGCGATGCTACACTCATTGGGCCACACACATCGGTATATATGATTTCCAATAAGTCTGTAGCTCGCTCCATCATACCAGAAAATGGAGTCTTAGTCATTTTACCCATCAGACATGCTCGGATCTTTCAAGTGATTCGAAATCAAGTGATTCAAGAAGTCCGTCGGAATGGAGTTTCTTCATACGCTTCACTCCAATGTGACCAATACGACAGTGCCACATTTAGGTTGAGTTATCGCTCAATTTCAAACGTTTAGCTTCAATGTTATTAATGTGTGTATTACCACAATCGAGATTCAATAAGAATATACCATCTATCAAAGGTGCATGTGCATAAAACATATTACTCATATAAATTGAACAACCATTATTCTCGGACTTAAAGAAGTAACCGTCTCGCAATAAAAATGATCCGGATATAATGTTCATGCTCAACGCAGGCACCAAATAACAATTATTTAAGTATAAAACTAATCCCGGTGGTAGATGAAGAGGTAGCGTGCCGACCACGATCACATCAACCTTTGATCCATTTCCAACATGCATCGTCACCTTGTTCTTCGCTAGCTTTCATTTATTCTGCAGTACCTGTTTCGAGTTACAAATATGAGCAACCGAATCAGTATCAAATACCCAGGCACTACTACGAGTACTAGTGAGATACACATAAATAACATGTATATCGGATATACCTTTCTTCTTGATGTTGCCGTTCTTCAAATCCGCCAAGTACTTTGGGCAATTCCGCTTCAAGTGACCTTCTCCCTTGCAGTAAAAGCACTCAGTATCAGGCTTAGGCCCAGCCTTGGTCTTCTTCGCCGGCGCGGTAACTTTCTTACCGCCCTTCTTGAAGTTTCCCTTTTTCTTAGACTTGCCTTGCTTCTTGAATTTGGTGGTCTTATTGACCAACAACACTTGGTGCTCTTTATTGATCTCCACTTCTACAGACTTTAACATGGAGAAGAGTTCGGGTAACGACTTGTCCATGTTTTGCATATTGTAGTTCATCACAAAGTTCTTGTAACTTGGTGGTAGTGATTGGAGGACTCGGTGAATACCCAAAGCATTAGGAATCACTATACCCAAGCTTTGGAGTTTACTTGCGTGCCCAGACATCTTAAGCACGTGCTCACTGACGGAGCTGACCTCTTCCATCTTGCAGTTAAAGTAATTTTCAGAAGCCTCATAACTCTCAACTGCCACATGTGCCTCAAATATCATTTTGAGTTCACGGACAATATCATGTGGGTCATGGTTCTCAAACCTTTTCTGAAGCTCCGATTCCAAACCATACAAGATAGGACACTGAACGGTGGAGTACTGATTCTTCTGAGGGGGAAAATATTCTTTACCTCATCGGTAGCATTAGCTGCAGGCGGGTCACCCAGCGGTGCATCGAGCACCTAGGTCAAATTACCAGCATTAAGGACAATCCTCAAATTGCGGAACCAATCCGCGAAGTTGCTTCCATTGTTTTTCAACTTTTCTTTCTCTAGGAACGCATTAAAATTGATGGTAGGGGCCGCCATTGATCTACAACATATTTGCAATAGTTTAGACTAATTTTATGACAAATTGAGTTCTAATTAATAGTTAAATTAATCTAGGTGAACTCCCACTCAAAACAATATCCCTCAAATTGTTTTAGTGATCACACGAACCAAATCCACCACATCAAAACCGATCATCACGAGAGTTGATGTAGCTTCAATGGCGAACAATCAACATGTTCATCATATCTACTATATGACCCATGCTTTACCTTTCGGTGATTCGTGTTCCGAGACCATGTCTGTACATGCTAGGCTCGTCAAGATCAAACCTTAGCTTCCGCATGAGCAAATCTGGCTTGCTCACGTTGTATACACTCGCAGAATCTATCACACTCGATCATCACGTGGTGCTTCGAAACAACGAGCTTTAGCAATGGTGCTTACTAAGGATGAACACTTTAAAACTTGAAATTTTTGTGCTTGAGGGATCATCTTATAATGCTACCATCGTGAACTAAGCAATAAAAGATGCATAAAAGGATTAACATCACATGCAATTCATAATATGTGATATGATATGGCCTTTCTTCTTGTGATTTCGATCTCCATCTTCAAGCACGAACATGATCTCCATCATCACCGGTATGGCGTCAAGGTCAATGGCGCCGCTTCATGGTTGTCGTCCACCAGCATCAACTATTACAACTACTTTGAATAGACACGCGGGTCTTAAAGGAATTTAAAAGACAACCATATGGCTCCTGTCGGTTGCCAACTTACAATAAGGAACATTGCATACATCATATATAATCACAATCATGGCCATATCACATCACAGCACACCCCTGCAAAACAAAGTTAGACGCCTCTAATTTTCTTTGCATATTTTACGTGGTTTGGGGCTTTCAATAAGTGTCGTTCTAACTTACGAAGAAGAACCACAACGTTGATGCTTAAACTATCAAGTGCCCGTTGTAAATTGAATCTATGCTATGATGGGAGAGATAGACACCCGCAAAGCCACTTATGCAATACAAGTTGCATGTTAAGCGTGGAGCAAGTCTCATGAACGATGTCATGTAAGGTTAGCCCGGGCCGCTTCATCCCATCATACCGCAAGATGCAAAGTACACAAAAACAATTGATAATAAAAGCACCACCGCCCACAATGACCATTGTGTTCTACTCAGCAGATCTACATATAGACACGGCTCGATACCACTATAGGGGTTCGTAGCATGGAAAACAAAAATTCTACCGCATGCACACAAACAAGCCAAGATCTATCTACTAGATTGTAGCAACGAGTCGATAAAGCACTCACCCTCGAAGATTCCAAAGCGGTTAACGAGGCGATTCGTGGGTGATGTAGTCGACACTTGCCGATCTCAAGATCGCGTGAGCGATCCTTCGGCGCTGCGTTTGGGCGCTTCCTTGATCGGTCACGTTAAATTTTCGATGAAGACCTTCCTCTCCTTGTTCCGGAACGCGGAGGTTGTAGTTCTCCCTCATGAATCCGGCCACGGCGGCGTGGTGTCGAAGTAGAGGAAGATCCTGAGGCCGCTTAAGCGGTCGAGTTATGGTGGATTAAGGTTTCCGAAATCTAGGGTTTTGAAACCGGAAGGAGGAGGTGTCGTGGTGGCTAGGCGGCCGGCGGATGGTCGACGGCGGCGGCTCGGTGGAGAGGGGCTAGGGCTTGTCTCTTGTGGTGTTGGGGCAACCCTCCCCCTCTATTTATGAGAGGGGGCAGCCTTGGGAGGGTGGGTTTGAATCCAAACCCAAATCCAAGTTGGATTGAGAGAAGGACTTGTTTCTTCTCCCATTAGGAAACCATTGTTCCAGTTTGACTTTTCAAACTTCCCGTTTGACTTTCAATTTAAAGCTTTAATTCTCTCTTGCAAATGCACACACCAAGTGACCTAGGATATGACCCAATCATTCCACTTACCCATGACACATTCATGGACCATTCTCCTTCCGGACCGGTGATCCTTCTAGAACCTTCTAAAACCTCTCCGATAAAAACATCGGAATCTTTCCGAACTCCGGAATCGGACTTTCCTTATATGAAACTTATTCTCCAGACCATTCTGGATCTCCTCGTGATATCCCGTATCCCATCCGAGACTCCGAACAACATTCGGTATCCCTACTAACATTCCATATCTACTAAACAACATCGAATCCATAAGTGTGTCTTCCTACGGTTCGTGAATTATGCGGACATGACCGAGACACTTCTCCGATCAATAACCAATAGAGGAATCTGGAAATTCATATGGCTCCCACATATTTCTACGATTACTTTGCGATCGAATGAACCACTTCACATACGATACCAATTTCCCTTTTTCTCACAATAGTTTACTTATCCGAGGTTTTGATCGTCGGTATCTCCGCATACCTAGTTGAACCTCGTTACCGATAAGTACTCTTTTTTTGTTCCCGTGATATGTGATCCCTTGTGAGTCAGTCACATGCTTGCAAGCCAATTGGATGACATTCCACCGAGAGGGCCCAGAGTATATCTATCCATCATATGGATGGACAAATCCCACTCTTGATCCATGTGCTTCAACCCATACTTTCCAAACACTCAATGCCACCTTTATAGCCACACAGTTACAGTGTGCTGTTTGATGTCATCAATGCATCCTTCCGGTGATGGTGATTAGCATGATCTCATGGTCGAAGGAATTAGGTTACTATGTATCAGAAAGCTTATAGCAAACGAACTATTAAAATGACTTGATCTTTATGCTACGCTTATCTATAGGAGTATGTCCATCACATCATTCTCCTAATGATATGATCTTGTTGTTAATAACATCTCAATGTTCATGATCAAGAAACCACGATCATCTATTAACCAACAAGCTAGTATTATAAAGAGGCTTTACTAGGGACTCTAATTTAGTTTACAAATCACACAAGTATTAATGTTTCCGGTTAATACTATTATAGCATGAATGTAAACATTTATCATAAACACAAAGATATAATAATAACCACTTTTATTATTGCACTTTTATTATTGCCTCTAGGGCATATCTCCAACACTAGCTTCGGTAGCTAGAGGATAAGATGATCAATTGTGGCTCTACGATCCCCTTGATTTTATTCTTGCTTTATTATTAGAAGATATAATAATGTTTAAGGATTAGTTAAAGTTCTTGATGTTAAAAAAAATAGAGCAAAGATGTTATGTGGTCCAAATCACACAAATAGTCTCGAACACGTGTCTCGGCATGAGTCAATCCGAATTAGAAGAAAGCGTCTAGAAGACTCAATGTGTTTTGATGGTAATAATTGAGTCTATGACTAGATCAACAATTAATTAGTGGATATGTAAATACTTCTATTATTTACATGTTAGTGATCAGAAACTCCAAAAGAAGCTCAAGTTACGAGGATCCCAAGTTAAAATATTGAAGTTTTACTTTTCTGTATCAAAGTATTGTGAAAAACATTTTTACAAGCTTAAATGACGTGTCACTTCGTGTTAGAAGAAAGTGTAAAGGACACACTATATGTTTGAATGGTAATAATGGTAGTAGACTTTGCCTTTTTTTACCGGTATAGCTAAATATGAAAATTAATTGATGGTCTTTTAAATAACTCACGTTTCTATCCCTGGGATTTGGGGGTGGCATGTCGAAGCTGAGGTAATTCTTTTATGTACAAAAAGAAGTAACCAGAAGTTAGGGGTTAATGTAAGTCACGATAGGAGCATGTCGCGAAGTTGACATAATACAAGTCACGATACGAGGACGTGGAGGGGAGGTTGGTCGGGAAAGTATCGACGCCATGGTGGTGGCTCGCATCTATGATGATGTGCACATGGAGGAGGTAGATAAGGATGTTATGGCGGAGGAGGACGAGGCGAATCAGCGGAATTGTGTCGCCACCATTGCGGACGACGAGGATATGGCGCACCACCTCTACATCCAGGACCTCATGGGGATAGAGGAGTGGCAGCTGCGCGACATGGACCGCCCCTCCCTCCGAGCTGCCATAGAGTTGCTGCTCAACGAATTTCCCAGATCCTCCTCCTTCTCCTTCGTGTCAGTATTGGTGCCGACAACACCGCGCAGGGACAATTCTCGGTGGGCACCCCACCTTACTCCCTGAACCCGAAGGACCCCGTCATCCAGCCATACGTCCCGCCTCCCCCGAAGACATGGTATGTTTTGATGGTAATAATTGAATCTAAATGACTAAATGTTCAATTAGTCAATGGATATGTAAATATTTTCATTAGTTATATGCTAGTGATAGGAACTCCAATAGAAGCTAAATTTATGATGAGCATGAGATAAAACATTAAATTTCTACTTTTTCTGTCTCTGAAAAAAACATTTTTTACATACTTAAATGACTTGTTACTTCGTGTGTGGAGAAAGTGTAAAGGGCACTCTATATGTTTGATTTGGTAAAAATGGTAGTAGACTTTGCTTTTTTGCAACTATAGCTAAATATTAAAATTAATTGATGGTCATTTAAATAACTCATGTTTCTATCCCTGGAATTTGGGGGTGGCGTGTCAAAGTAGTGGTAATTCTGTTGTTTAAAATAGGTATCCCGAAGGTAGGGGTCAATGTGAGTCACTATAGGAGCGTGTTGCGAAGTTGACACAACATGTAATGTCGTAGCCTCATTGTCGCCCTTTCTCTTTTTTGTTTTAGATCATGTTTCCCCTATTTATATACCTAATAAAAATAAGATACATAGTGTTCTTTAATAGGTTCTACCATTTATGGACGAATTTATCTCTGCCATTTCAGGAATATATTACATCCTATACCACCGCTAAATAATAATGCACGGTGGTTGGTCTTTTGCAAATCGATTCATTGTAAAAAACGTTTACGTGTTGGATCTGTACATCCGAGTTGGACGCGTTTACGTTGAAGCCATTTGGCAAACAACTCGAGGCTCAAGAAACCTTTTTAAATACCTGTGCCCCTACCTGTTGTGAATGTCGGTTTACCTATTGTCCAGGCCATGATCCAACATCAACAAGAATCCCGCTATTACCCGACCAGAAAATTTCTCTCATGAAGTCATCCAAGCTCAACGTAATTCAGCTAGCTAGGTTTCACGTGAGGCAAGACGCCAAGGAGGAGAGATAGGGGTCTCGTCAACTGTGATGGAAGAAGAAAAGTCCAACCTTAGATTACCAGCTCCGGTCAAAGGAAGCTAATGGATTAAAAGACATCTACGATGTATACGTGGATGACGAGGAGGGCAGGCCGGTCGGCAAGGTATAAACACCGTGGTAGAGGCTCACATCTATGATGACGTGCACATGGAGAAGGTATAGAAGAACATTATGGTGGAGGGGATAATTCTCGGCAGGCACCCCACCTTACCCTATGAACCCGAAGGACCCCGTCAGCCAACCATACGTCCCGCCTCCCCTGAAGACGTGATATGTTTTGATGGTAATAATTGAGTCTAAAGGACTAAATATGCAATTAGTTAGTGGATATATAAATATTTTCAATATTTACGTGTTAGTGACAGAAACTCCAAAAGAATCTCAAGTTATGACAAGGACAAGTTAAAAAAATTAAAGTTCCACTATTTCCGTTTCAAAGTATTCTGAAAAAAAATTATTTTTTTACATGCTTAAATAATGTGTTACTTTGTATTAGGAGAAAGTATCAAGGACGACTCTTTATGTTTGAATGGTAAAAATGGTAGTAGACTTTTCTTTTTTGCATCTATAGATAAATATGAAAATTAATCGATAGTCATTTTAATAACTTATGTTTCTATCCCTAGGAATTTGGGGTGGCGTGTCGAAGCAGTGGTAATTTGGCTGTATACAAAAATAAGTAGCCGAAAGTTCGGTGTCAATGCAAGTTACAATAGGAGCATGTCACTAAGTTAACACAATGCATGAGGTCGTAGCCCCGTACTTTATATTTTCTCTTTTAGATCTTGTTTCCTTTATTTCTATACCTAATAAAAATAAGGTACATAGTTTTTTACTAGGTTCTGCTTTTTCTAGATGATTTTGCCTCCGCAGTTTGAGGATATTATATCCTATACCACCGCTAAGTGATAATGCTCGGTGGCCGGTCCTTTGCAGATCGATTTTTTGGAAACAACATTTATGTGTTGGATTTGTATGTCCTAGTTGGACGCGTTTATGTGTTGAAGCCAGTTGGTAAACAACTCGGTGCCTAAGAAACCTTCTTATATAACTATGCCCCTACCTATTGGGAAGGTCATGATGGCGCTAATCCCCAACGAGGAAAAGAACCTTTTTATATACGCCTGCCCCTACCTATTGTACATGCCATGATCCAACATCAACAAGAATCCCACTAATATCCGATGAGGAAATTTCTCTCATGAAGTCAGCCAAGATCAACGTAATTTAGCTAGCTAGCTTCCACGCGAGCCAAGCCGCCAAGGTGGAGAGAAAGGTATCTCATCAATTGTGAAGGAATAAGAAAAGTCCCAACCTCCGGATCACCAGCTCTAGCTAGAGGCATCTCATGGATTAAAATCCCTCTACAATGTCTACATGGATGAGGAGGAGGAGGAGGAGGGGAGGCCGATCGGCATGGTATCGACGCTGTGGTGGTGGATCCCATCTATGATGACATGCACATGGAGGAGGTAGAGAAGGACGTTGCGGCGGCAGAGGAGGAGGAATATATGCACAATTGCGCCACCGCCATCGCACCCGGTAAGGATATGGTGCACCACCTTTACATCCAGGACCTCATGGGGATGGAGGAGTGGCAGCTACATGACATGGATCGTGCCTCCCTCTGGACTGCCATAGAATTGCGGCTCAATGACTTTCCCAACTCCTTCTCCTCCTTGTCAATGTCGGTGTCGACAAAACGGCGCAGGGACGACAATTCTCGGTGGGCACCCCACCTTACCCCCTGAACCAAAGGACCCCTTCATCCAGCCATATGCCCCCTCCCCCGAGGACGCAATATGTTTTGATGGTAATAATTGAGTTTAAATGACTAAATCATCAATTAGTTAGTGGGTATGTAAATATTTTAATTATTTAGATGTTAGTGATAGAAACTCCAAAAGAAGCTCAAGTTATGAGGAGAACGAGTTAAAAAATTAAAGTTTCACTGTATTCTGAAAAAACATCTTTTACATGCTTAAGTGACGTGTTACTTCGTGCTAGGAGAAATTGTCAAGGACACTCTATATGTTTGAATGGTAAAAATGTCAGTAGACTTTGCTTTTTTGCAACTATGTCAAAATATGAAAAATAATTGATGGTCATTTAAATAACTAATGTTTCTATCCCTCAATTTTGGGGTGGCATGTCAAAGTATTGGTAATTTGGTTGTGTACAAACATAAGTAACCGGAAGGTAGGGGTCAATGCGAGTCTAGATAGGAGCGTTGTTGTCGTCCTTTCTCTTTTCTCTTTTTGATCATGTTTCCCCTATTTTTATACCTAATTAAAATAAGGTACATACTGTTCTTACTAGGTTCTTCCTTTTTCTGGATGATTTTCGCTCTGCAGTTCAAGGATGTTCCATCCTATACCACCTCTAGGTGATAAAGATCGATGGCCGGTCCTTTGCAAATCGATACATTGGAAACAATGTTTACGTGTTGGATTTTTAAGTTCGAGTTGGATGCGTTTACGTCTTGAAGCCATTTGGTAAACAACTCGGCACCCAAGAAACGTTCTGATACACTTAAGCCCCTACCTATTGTGCATGTCATGATCCCACTAATCCCTGGTGATGAAAAAACCTTTTTATATATATGTCTGTCCCTATCTATTGTGCAGGCCCTGATCTAACATCAATGAGAATCCTACTAATACTCGACGAGCAAATTTCTCTCATGAAGCCAACAAAGATCAACATAATTCAGCTAGTTGGCTACCACGTGAGCCAAACCGTCAAGGAGGAGAGAGAGAGGGATCTCGTCAATTGTGACGGAAGAAGAAAAGTCCCAACCTCCGGATAACCAGCTCTTGCCAGAGGCAGCTGATGGACTAATATCCATCTACGATGTCTACATGGATGAGGAGGAGGACGAGGAGGGGAGGCCGGTCGGCAAGGTATCGACGCTGTGGTGGCGGCTCACATCTTTGATGACGTGCACATGGAGGAGGTAGAGAAGGACATTGCGGCATCGGAGGAGGAGGAGGCGGATCTACAGAATTGCGCCACAGCCATCGTGGTCGGCGAGGATATGGTGCACCACCTATACATCCAGGACCTCATGGGGATGGAGGACTGGCTGCTACGCGACATGGATCGCCCCTCCCTCTAGGATGCGATAGAGTTGACGCTCAATGAATTTCCCAACTCCTCCTCCATGTTGGTGTCGGTGCCGACAACACCGCGTAGGGACAATTCTCAGCGTACACCCCACCTTACCCCCTGAACCCGAGGGAACATGTCATCCTGCCATACATCCCGCCTCCCCCAGTTGGTAAACAGCTCAGCATCCAAAAACCTTCTTATATACCCGTGGCGCCTACCTATTGTTAGGTTATGATCCCGCTAATCTCGAAAAGGAAAAAACCTTTTTATATATGTCTGCCCCTACCTATTGTGCAGGTCATGGTCCAACATCAATGTGAATACCGCTAATACTCGACGACGAAAAATCTATCATGAAGTCAGCCAAGATCAATGAAATTTAGCTAGCTAGTTGCCACGCATGCCAAGCCACAATGGTGGAGAGTGAGGGATCTTGTCAATTGTAATGGTAGAAGAAAAGTCCCAAGCTCCAGATCACCAGCTCCAGCCAGAGGCAACTGATGGATTAAAAGCCATCTATGATATGTACATGGATTAGGTGGAGGACGAGGAGGGGAGGTCGATCGGCAAGGTATTGAAGTCGTGGTGGCGGCTCCCATCTATGATGAAGTGCACATCGAGGAGTTAGAGAATGATGTTGTAGTGCAGGAGGAAGTGGATCGGAAGAATTGTGTCGCCGCCATCGCAACCGACGAGGATATGGGAGCCCGCCTGTACATCCAGGACCTCATGGGGATGGAGTGGCAGCTGCGCGACATGGATTGCCCCTCCTTCTGGGATGCCATAGATTTTCCGCTCAACGACTTTCCCAGCTCCTCCTCCTTCTCCTCATGTGTCGGTGTCGGTGCCAATAACACCGCGCAGGGAGAATTCTGGATGGGCACCCCACCTTACCCCTGAACCCTAAGGACCCCGTCATCCAGACATACGTCTAGCCTCCCGCGAGAGCAAGAGGGACCTTCGAGAGTTGCCCGCCGAGAGTAATATACGAACATGGTTGTATGCGCATATATGAACATGTAAGTACAGATCACCATTGCCATATCCCTGCAAAAACCAATAAATTAATAAAATGCTTCTCCCTTTTTCTGTTTATTAAAACATTTATCCTTTCCTATTTTATTTTTTAGAAAAAACAAGAAAATAAAGGATACCACTATGGGAATTTTGATGTGGAAAACTGATGAAAGGGGACCGGGGTGGAGCACCATGATGGTGAGTATGAGCGGGTGAGAAGAAGATTCATCTCTCTCTCTCTCTTCTTCAGTCTCCCTCTGCCTAAACCCCACGTTGACGTTGGTCGAATTCGATGGTAATTGGTCGGCAGATGCCTTGGTGTTGCCATTGTTGGAGAGGATGGTTGTGCTCCTCTGTAATTTAGCTTTTTTTTTCACCCGGTGCAACGCATGGGCACGCCTAGGAGTACGACTCGAGAGTGGTAATTAGAAATAGCAGAGGTGTGTTTGTTGTCGCGGCAAACATCAAACTTGATATAGTTTTAGATGTTCTATCAGTTGAAGCACATACACTACAAGAAGGGTCAATCTTGGCTCAGAGTATTAGATGTAATAGAATTATTCTCTCATCTGATTGACTGGAAGCTATCAACGCAATGCGGGAGGGAGATTCTTTAGGCCCAACTGACTGCTACCATCTAGCAATGGAGTTCCCAAAGATTATTTTTGACCATTGACACCGTGAAGCTAATTGTGTAACCCCATGAGCTAGCTAGGGTAGCTAGAGGATTGGATAAACAAGAGTGATAAACAAGTGTGGCTCAACGACCCGCCCCTGATTGTATTCTTGCTTTATTATTAGCATATGTAAGAACGTTTACGGATTAATAAAAGTTCTTGATTTTCAAAAAAATAGCGCAAAGCTATTGTGGGGTCCCTACCTCACAACTAGTCTCGAACATGTGTCTCAACGTGAGTCATTTCGAGTTAGAAGAATGCTTCTCGAAGACGTGATATGTTTTGATGGTAATAATTGAGTCTACATGACTAAATCTGCAATTAGTTAGTGGATATGTAAATATTTTCATAATTTACATGTTAGTGACAAGAAACTCCAAAAGAAGCTCCAAAAGAAGCTCAAGTTACGAGGATTCCAAGTAAAAAAATTAAAGTTTCACTTTTTATGTATCAAAAGAATGTGAATTGTATTACATGCTTAAATGACGTCTTACTTCGTGTCAAAAGAAAGTGTCAAGGACACACTATGTGTTCGAATGATAAAAATGGTAGTAGACTTTGCTTTTTTTCTGCATGTATAGCTAAATATGAAAATTAGTTAATGGTCATTTAAATAACTCATGTTTCTATCCTCGGGGATTTGGGAGTAGCGTGTCGAAGCAAGGGTAATTCGGTTGTGTACAAAAAAGAAGTAACCGGAAGTTAGGGGTGAGTGCGAGTCATGATAGGAGCGTATCGTGAAGTTGACACAACGCGTGGAGTCATAGCCTCATTGCCGCGCGCCCTTTCTATTTTCTCTTTTAGATTTTGTTTGCCCTATTTGTTAATGGTTATAGTTGTTCTAGTATGTACAATTATATTCGCTAATTAATAAGTGGACAGGTAATTTTTCTATTACTTTACGAGTTAATGATACAACTACTAATTATAGTGTATCTTCGGGGGAGAGAGATCGCTTTGGAGACCTGGCTCTAGGTAGTCCGGTATTTTTTCTCCTTTGAAATTCGTTTGAAGATTCAAAAAATACGAACATGTATACCATGATATACACTACATGTGTGCCAAAAATCGTGTGAAAACACATTGTATTTTGGGCTCAATGAAAAAGAGATGTTTTCAGATCTAGAGCCTAAATAGTACGCATATGAAATTCATTAAATTTGTATTTTTTGTTGCACTAATAATATAAGAAATTTGGAACTTTTCAGATGTGGAGATGGGCGACCGAGTCCTTGGCTACATGTAGGTATTTGTTCCGGATTTTTTGAACGTTTTTGAAAAGGCCAAAATCAATAAAAGTGGAGATGGGCGATCGAGATACAGAACTGCATGTCGCTCGCGTGCCATCATGCTTATTCAATATTCAGGATTTACTTTTCCCATTACTCTTTTTTGTGGTCAATCACACGACATCAAAGATACGGCCCAAAAAATCATGTGAGACGGTAGCACCAAAAAGCGCAATGCCGCCTTGGGGTCAACACCTCACAACCAGTCGCAAACATGCGTCTAAACGTTAGTCAATTCGAATGAGAAGAAAGCGTCTAGAAGACGAGATATGTCTTAGTGGTAATGATCAATACGGCTAAGTCTGCAATTAGTTGGTGGATACGGAAATATTTTCATTATTTGCATGTTGATCATAAACTCCAAAAGGAGCTCGGGCTATAGAAAGCATGGATTAAAAAGTAAAGGTTAACTTTTTTATGTTTCAAAGTATTCTAAAAAAATCATTTTTTACATGTTAAAATGTGTATTGTTTTGCATTATAAGAAAGTGTCAAAAAAACACTGTATGTTTGAATGGTAGCAATTGTAGTAGACATTGCTTTTGGCGGGTATAGCTAAATATGTAAACTAATTATTGGACGTGTAAATATTATCTTCTTTGCGCAATAATGATATATACCACAAAAACAGAGAAAAAGAGATCGGGTCCCACAATATGTGCGTGTGTGGACCCCACAACAGCTTCACATTTCTCGTGTCGGGGCAGCAAGTTCTGCTAGTGTGGCTACTAAAAATTTGTTGTCTTCGTGTGAGTGACTTTGTGCCGTATGTGGTGGCCCCTACGTGCTGGTGACTTAAAGTCACCTAATTTTTGGGTGTGGGAAAGTTATTCGCACCACATGACTTGGCGAGAGATAAAAATGATCCGACATGCCAGATTGAGTTGGATCTGGCAAAGTACCAGAGGATTTCGAAAATAATTAGATGTATCCATAGATGTGAATTGTGCACGTATCATCGGTAGTACATGTTTTCCTTTGTGGGCTACACACAAAACATGTATATTAGAAAAGGTAGATATACTATTTGCTATCATGGATCATCCACAATTTTGTCACCTTTTGCTTATATGTCATTGCATTTTAAATTTGATTAGTACACAACACATGTACATGTAATATATAGATAAATATAAATAATTGAAGTATTCCATTCTTTCTTTCAAATAAACAATTTTGTATTCTTAGAAAAAACACCATGATTTACCTGTCTTTCTAGCTGTATCTGGTAAAAGAGACTAGCCAGAGAGCTAGTGGTTAGCAGTATGAGTTTGCTCGCTAGCCGTTTTCGCTCCGTAGCTCCCTTACTTCTATATAAAAATATGCCCTAGGTACTAGTGTCCATGGGTACAGGGGCGGACCTACCTATAGCTGAGTGGGCCCAGTGTCGCCCACTCAAATTTGAAAAATGCAGTACAGTTCTATCATATTTGAAGGGAAATGTTTCAAAAAAAATTGAAGTTATGCTTGAAATGCCCTAGCTCACATGAATTGCCCGTATTTGCCAAATCTGGAAACTTCAACCGAATCTGTCCGTATTTTAAATGGTTCGGCTTTTGGCGCCGACCTCCCGAGGTTGTCTCCTAGTTGCTTCGCGTTGGCGTCGATCTGTACATCTTCAGCGTCATTAAAATGACGCCGACCTTAAGGATCAGATTCCGAATTAGTTTCAAAAAATGGTCAAACATGGAATTAGTTTTGCAAAAAGATCAGATTTGACAAAAAAAAATACGAATTGCCCCCACTAGTTTTGTTGTCCGGGTCCGCCACTGCATGGGTATCCGGTACCTGCTAAAATGAAACTCAACTCGTTCCTTTTGCAGGTGAACAGTGTCGATTTTCTTCTCACGTTAGCTTTACCAGACTGGTAGGGGCCACGGCAAAAATCACTGTTTTGACCTATTAACGATTGATCTCACAAATTGATCTACTTTTTCGAAGATATCCTGATCTGACCTGTTTTCATGGCGCTTTACCAGAAGGCGCCATGGTCAGTAGCACGGCGCCCTCCCCAAAAGCGCCATGCCACCATGACGCTCCCTAAGAAAACGCCATGGCCCCGTCCGACGTTGCGGCCGTCGTGGCACAGGCGGGCCCGTTTTAATGTTTGGCGCTTTCCGCGGGGGCGCCATGCTACTAGGCATGACGCTTTTGCGGAAAGCGCCATGGTCCTATACCTAGAAAACGGCTCGCGCCCTCCGTGCCATACCTCTTCATTTCTCCGGCTCTCTCTCTCGCCCAAGTTCTTCCCTACTGAATCCCTTGAATCGGTTGCTTTTCTCCGTGGATTTGGACTTCCCCTTGCTTCAAGAGGTAATCTCCGCCTAACCCCTTGGTTTTGTCCAAATAGATTTGTGAAATTTGGTTCTATGTTGGTAAAGAATGTAGAACCCTAACCCTAACCCTAACCCTAGCTATATCTTGGCTTGATGTTGTTGCTTCTAGTTATTAGATTGGTAGTTTATGGCTAGGATTTATATAAGTGGCATGACTTGTTTTAGTTGGTAGATACGGTTGGTGGTGGTAATATAGTTGTCTTTGATGTGTAATGGTTGGTGTCATTGTTTTTTAGACGGCAAGAATAGTTAATGTTCATCATGTGGACAAGGCCGCATTCTTGAAAGGCAATACCGAGTGTGATCCGGAGGAGGTAGTCATGGTGTTTGACACAAGTCCTACATATGCCGAGGTTGTGGAAAGAGTGAGGAATGATTTGAAATGGATGGAACCTAGTGATGTGTATGAGTTGGTTGGAAGGTATAACGCCGGGTTTGTCCATCACAATAGATTGAAGATAATGCCTATCAACTCCGAGTTGAATTGGAGTGCGTATAAGGAGATGGTGGCGGAATCTGAAGATAAGTCTCTCGAAATATTTGCCACAAGAAAGGTTGCGGCTCGGTTGCACATTGACTTGAACTGGCATGTTTCCATGAGCCCGGCTCGAGGTGAGCCACATGTTTATGACACAACAATGAGCCAACCTCCATTGAGCCCGGTTCGCGTAGAGCCAACCTACGATGATACAACAACGAGGCAACCTTCCATGAGCCCTTTTCGCAATGACAACTATGAAGCACCTCAAATGGAGGATGATGACTTTGAGGGTGATGAGGTTGAGTATGGGCTTCGTGACAATGAAGTAGGAGATGTGGAGGCAAATTGCCATGAGGAGGACATGGACCATGATCTCCCTTATTTGAGGTGTCATGCATCGGACTCCGAGGATGAAGGACCGGATGAAGATGTGGATGAGGATGGTCTAACGGTTAAATTCGCCGAAGCTCACAAAAAAGTAGTAGGTCGAGATCATCGACCTTCATTGTTCCGTGATGTTAGTCTTGCGGATGAGGCCCAAGTGGACGGTGTAATTAGTCGAGTGCTCGAGGCACGAGCACCTTCTAAAAAGGACCTGAAGCCGAAAAAATACGGGATAAATCCCAGGGTGAAGTTTGATAGCTTGTTGGAATTTCAGATGTGGATCAAGGACTATGCGGTGAAGTACCACCGACCGTACAAGGTGGCTCACTCGGACACTAAGGTGCGTTACACAGTCAAGTGTGAGAAGCAAGGATTTCCATGGGTTGTTCGCGTATGACCACTGAGGGGCGGTCCACAATGGATCATTGTAAGTTGTCAGTCCATTCATATGTGTGATGACAAGTTTATCAAGGATGACAAAGTTGTGAAGGAGGACCATCGGCAGCTGACCTCCGATTTCATCGCGTATAGAGTTGCAAATAACATAAGGTCTCTCCCAACATATACTATTAAGGGTGCCATAGATTTGGTTAAAGAAGTATTCGGTTATAAAGTGAAGTATGGTAAGGCGTGGAAGGCCAAACAAGCCGCATTTAAGATGTTGTATGGTGATTGGGAAGAAGCATACAACCGCCTCCCTAGGTTGTTGGGAGCAATGGCCGCAAGGAACCCAGGAATGTATTATGTGGTGGAGCATCTTGGGTCGGTGACTAGGTTGTACAATGGTGTCACTGTACAATGCTACCATGGCGTTTTCCTGGAGGGCGCCATGCTACCATGGCGCTTTGAGCAAGCTCTAGCGCGCTGGGACACAGTGACCGCGCGCGTTCGAAGGAAAACTGGACCAGAAAAACTGCTAAGTCAGGAGCATGGCGCCCTAGCCAAAAGCACCATCCTAGGAAGCATGACGTTTTCCTGGAGGGCTCCATGCTACCATGGCGCTTTGAGAAAGCTCTGGCGCCCTGGGACACAGTGACCGCGCGCGCTCGAAGAAAAACTGGACCAGAAAAACTGTTAAGTCAGGAGCATGGCGCCCTAGCCAAAAGCGCCATCCTAGGAAGCATGGCGTTTTCCTAGAGGGCGCCATGCTCAGTTGCATGGCGCTTTTCTGAAAAACGCCATGTTTTTTAGCACATTCAGTTTTTAGCACATCAAGACACCAAACATCAACATTCAGTTTTTTACATATCCAAACATCAACATTCAGTTTTTAGCACATTCAACAGATACAAACATCAACATCAATAGATCAAGTTTTCCTCACAACAACAGATTCAAACATCAACAAGCATCCAGTTTTTTAGCACATCAACACACCAACAAGTTCAAAACGATGACACCAAACAACAAGTTTAACTTACAAGTTCATAATGACCACAAGCACTAGTTCAAGCTACGAGTTCACTTTCTCCCTTTCCCCCTTTTGGCCACTCGATCCTCATTCGCCTTGCTCCGTCCCTCCTGCCTCCTAACCCTCCGTGGAGGATCGGAGTCTTCCCCCTCATCCTCCTCCTCGCGGCGTGACACATGTGCCCGACGCTTGTTCTCCCATTCACTTGGCGTGTATGGATTCCTCGGTAGCCTCCTCCTCCTCACCCACCGTTAACTAGATCAAGGCGTCGTGTAATTGAGACATGCCTATCTCCTCCTGTTCATCCTCGTCCTCACCATCTTCCTCCTCATCCTCATCATGGCCAGCTTCCTCCTCCACGCATCGCCTCTTCCTCCTTTTCATCTTGTGCATCATCTTCTAGGTGGAAGACCTAATCGGAGATGCGGCATCGAGCAGTCTTGCAACCAAGCAAGACACCTAATCCACGGCCCCAACGCTTGGTACGCTATGACATTGACGAATATGTTAGAACATTTCAACACCCATAAAAATACAATAGAACTAGGAACGGTATGAACACATACCTCCACAAATGCTCGAAGGGCCGACTCAGACTCCTTGCCAGGAGGATGTTTAAGTGCTTCCTCGGCCTCGTCCACGTGTTTCGAGATCTCCTCGCGCTAGCAAAAGAACAAAAAGTCAATTTTATGTCGCTATAATCGCATATACGTACTCCCCTGGACAATGCTTACCACAAAGCGGACAACCCCCGCTGAATTTGCACCCCTGCCGCCTCGGACAAGTCTGTTGTACTCTAGCTGGCTCAGATCATCAAAAGCAGGATAAGGATCCTCCACTATGTCATGAGATGCAAACGAAGCCGACTGCAGGTACAAGCGAGACACCTTCCCAAGCCACACAAGGTACCGATTGAACGCTACAGCATCATGTGCCGCCTCAGGATGAGAGACCGCATTCGGGTTTTCGATCTCCTCAATCCTTGCATAGAACTTCTGAACATACTTGTGATGATATGCAGCCCAATCTTTTTCCCTCTTCTGCTTGATCTTGTCCAATCTACAATCAAATTCATCGACTTAGCAAGTATCATGAGACGCCCAAGAAAATTAGATACTGGGTGTATAAGGATCACTCACCCGTGAAGAGCTATACTCGTCCTTGTATGGCGGGGTCTCTGAAATAATCAAAATTGCCTCATCACCCGTTGTGGAAGGTGGAACTCAACAGCGAGACACAAATCAGCGGGCACGAATCCTCGAGATGTGCTTCTTGCATACATTTGCGATTCAAGTCCGCTGAACCAAACACTGTACCCACATTCCCTCTAGTTCAGTATGGCTCCCATTCCACTGAGCGAGGAACACAATATTAGCATGTCGACCAAGTATATATGGTGGAAAAGATGAGTTCTTGAGAACAATCAAATTATTACCTTCTCCGGGGTTAGCAAGTCGATTTGGTTAGTGTAACACAAGTAGCATTCCTGATTCACCGTGGAATACTTGATTATCCACAATACGCCCATGTAGGAGCTTGAGCGGCTATTGCCATGATCATCCCACGGTTTTTCCTTCATCGAAATGGGTCGACCAACTGGTATGCGCAACCAGGACCATATGGTCAGTAGCACCATAGGTCCACCAATACTTGCTCCTTTTCCAGTTGTACAACACGCCTCGTCCAGCTGCACATACAACAAGCATACATAAGTATCCGGTTGTTGGAGATATGCCCTAGAGGCAATAATAAATGTAGTTATTATTATATCTTTTTGTCTATGATAAATGTTTGCATTAATGCTATAATAGTATTAACAGGAAACATTAATACTTGTGCGATTTGTAAACTAAAATAGAGTCCCTAGTAAAGCCTCTTTATAATACTAGCTTGTTGGTTAATAGATGATTGTGGTTTCCCTATCATGAACATTGAGATGTTATTAACAACAAGATCATATCGTTAGGAGAATGATATGGTGGACATACTCCTATAGATAAGCGTAGCATAAAGATCAAGTCATTTTAATATTTCAATTGCTATATGATTTCTGATACATAGTAACCTAATTCCTTCGACCATGAGATCATGCATATCGCCTTCACCGGAAGGATGCTTTGATGACATCAAACACCACACCGTAACTGGGTTGCTATAAAGGTGGCATTGAGTGTTCAAAAAGTATTGGTTGAGACACATGGATCAAGAGTGGGATTTGTCCATCCATATGACGGATAGATATACTCTGGGCCCTCTCGGTGAAATGTCATCCAATTAGCTTGCAAGCATGTGACTGGCTCACAAGGGATCACATATCACGGGAACGAGAAAAGAGTACTTATCGAACGAGGTTGAACTAGGTATGCGAGATACACCGATCATAACCTCGGATAAGTAAACTATCGTGAGACAAAGGGAAATTGGTATCGTATGTAAGTGGTTCATTCGATCGCAAAGTAATTGTAGAAATATGTGGGAGCCATATGAATTTCTAGATTCCTCTATTGGTTATTGTTCGGAGAAGTGTCTCAATCATGTCCGCATAATTCACGAACCGTAGGGAGACACACTTAAGGATTCGACGTTGTTTGAGTAGTTATGGAATGATGAGTAAGAGACCGAATGTTGTTCGGAGTCTCGGATGGAATCTGGGATATCACGAGGAGATCCGGAATGGTCCGGAGAATAAGATTCATATAAGGAAAGTCCTATTTCAGGGTTGGAGAATGGTTCCGGTGTTTTCATCGGGAATGTTCTAGAAGGTTCTGGAATGTCCGGCACTCCGAAGGGGAAGGGTACATGAATGTGTCATACCAAGTTGGAATGATTGCATCATGTACTAGGTGTCATCGCTGAACAAAATAAAGTGTTTAATCAAATCCTAGTATGAAAAGTCAAACGCCAATTTGAAAAGTCAAACGGCTATTTTGGGAAGTGGAGGGGAAGGTGGAAACCGAGTTGGGGAGGAGTTCCTCCCCTCCATCGCTGGCCCCATTGGGAAACCGAGTTGGGGAGGGACTCCCCTCCCCTGGCGCGGCCCCTCCACCTATATAAGGAGGGGCAGGGCTGCCCCTCCTAGACCCCAACACATCCACCCGCAAACCCTAGCCCTAAGCCGCCGGCCCTCCTGCAGCTGCTGCCGCCCTAGGGCAAGCCGCCGCCGCCTCCTAGCTAACCCTAGCCGCCGGCCAAGCCTCCTCCTTGGTGTGTCTAAACCCTAGATCACCGAGGAGATCTCTCATAGTCCACCATACTCGCTCCGGCTTAAGGCGAAGCCCTGCGAGATCTCCCCTCTACTCTGCTTCACGCCGTTGTCTGCCGGAATCGCGAGAGAGTGCTACAACCTCCGGCCTCTGGAACAACAAGGAGACGGTCTTCCGAAAGTCGAACGTGTGACCGATGCGGGAGCGCTTTAACGGAGCATGGCCGGAAGGATCGTCTATGCGATCTTGAGATCGGGAAGAATCGACTACATCACCCACGAGAATCGCTCGTTAAACACTTTGGAATCTTCGAGGGTGAGTTATTCCATCGACTCGTTGCTACAATCTAGTAGATAGATCTTGGCTTGTTTGTTTGTATGCGGTAGAAAATTTTTGTTTTCCATGCTACGAAACCCTACACCGGTCGATCAAGCATATATACTACTACCATGCAATATATATGGTTTATTACCTGTCGATACAAGTAAGCAAGTGTCGCCGAACCCCAGCTGTGCATATAGCTCCATTCCGCAAATAGAGTGAGCCACATGAATGAAGCATTCCTTCCAGTGCCATCTGAGAAAAGTGTCCTACTAACGGCATACCATAAGTATGCACGGGCATACATCTGGATCACATCCTCATCGGCGTCCTCGGGGCACTTGCTGAAATTTTGTTGTATCCATTTGTAAGTAGCACCGGCAGACATCTTCTCTTGCGTTGGAGCCTTACCAATTAAGCCAATCATCACTTCACGCCACTTACCCGAATCTGAGCTCATACACACGGGCTGTCCTTTGATGGGAAGCGCAAAAATCATGGAGACGTCCTGCAAAGTGACCGCCATCTCACCACAAGGGAGGTGGAAACTGTGTGTCTCCGGTCTCCATCTATCAACAAGCGTTGTGATCAAACAAGGGTTCATATGCGGTGTCGAACGCTAGACAAGCTGGATGAAAGGGAGAAGTCCAGTCCGCTCAACATATGGAGTGTAGCGCTCATCATATGGCATCTTCTTGCTATGCACCTCCTTGGACCTTAGGTGCAACCACTTGAAGACATGCTTATTCTCCGCGATGTACCGCCCATGGTGCCGTTGATCATAATGCCCATGCAAAATAGATTGTCCTTCCATCCTACAAGTGGTTGCAAAAATCCAAGTGAATACACCATACACCACAATATGCACATATGAATACATATATGAGTACATTCATGACATATACCATGCATTCCATATCAACAATAGCCCAACAATTTCCATATATTCCAACAATAGTCCATATATTAATACATTCATTCCATATCATCTACACACATCACAATATGAACACACCATTCAACTAAGCTACTAACCCTAACTAAGCATTTCATATCATCTACACACCTTTCCATATCTTTGTATTCATATGCCCATATATACATGTCAAATATAAACTACTAACCCTAACTAAGCAATTTCAATGATTTACTAACTAACTTTAACAAACTATCATTCTACCACACTAGTTTCTTCAAACAAACTACACATTGCACAAAATACATGCATCATTACACAAGAACTAGGGTTCGGAGGAAGAGGACCATGTGATGATTTCAACCAATAAAACAAGCAAAATTGAAGGGGAATACCTCAAGTGGGGGAGAGGAAGAAATTCCACAATCGATCAGATAAGAGGGGAGCATGTGGATTTGAGGGGATTAGGGGAGGAGCCGCCATGCCGTCTCTTTGGGAGGGTTTGGCAGGGGGTATGGCTGGGTGGGGGGAGGGCGTCCGAGCCGTTTTCTAGGTATAGGACCATGGCGCTTTCCGCAAAAGCGTCATGCCTAGTAGCATGGCGCCCCCGCGGAAAGCGCCAAACATTAAAACGGGCCCGCCTATGCCACGGCGGCCGCCACGTCGGACGGGGTCATGGCGTTTTCTTGGGGAGCGTCATGGTGGCATGGCGCTTTTGGGGAGGGCGCCGTGCTACTGACCATGGCGCCGTCTGGTAAAGCGCCATGAAAACAGGTCAGATCAGGATATCTTCGAAAAAGTAGGTCAATTTGTGAGATCAATCGTTAATTAGGTCAAAACAGTGATTTTGCCGTGCTGGTGACTTAAAGTCACCTAATTTTTGGGTGTGGGAAAGTTATTTGCACCACATGACTTGGCGAGAGATGAAAATGATCCGACATGCCAGATTGAGTTGGATCTGGCAAAGTACCGGAGGATTTCGAAAATAATTAGATGTATACATAGATGTGAACTGTGCACGTATCATCAGTAGTACATGTTTTCCTTTGTGGGCTACACACAAAACATGTATATTAGAAAAGGTAGATATACTATTTGCTATCATGGATCATCCACAATTTTGTCATCTTTTGCTTATATGTCATTGCATTTTAAATTTGATTAGTACACAACACATGTACATGTAATATATAGATAAAGATAAATAATTGAAGTATTCCACTTTTTCTTTCAAATAAACAAGTTTGTATTTTTAGAAAAAACACCACGATTTACCTGTCTTTCTAGCTGTATCTGGTAAAAGAGACTAGCCATAGAGCTAGTGGTTAGCAGCATGAGTTTGCTCGCTAGCCGTTTTCGCTCCGTAGCTTCCTTTCTTCTATATAAAAATATGCCCTGGGTACTAGTGTCCATGGGTACAGGGGTGGACCTACCTATAGCTGAGTGGGGGCCGTGTTCCCCACTCAAATTTGAAAAATACAGTACAGTTCTATCATATTTGAAGGGAAATGTTTCAAAAAAAAATTGAAGTTATGCTTGAAATGCCCTAGCTCACATGAATTGCCAGTATTTGCCAAATCTGGAAACTTCAACCGAATCTGTCCGTATTTTAAATGGTTCGGCTTTTGGCGCCGACCTTCCGAGGCTGTCTCCTAGCTACTTCGCATTGGCGTCGATCTGTACATCTTCAGCGCCATTAAAATGACGCCGACCTCAAGAATCAGATTCCGAATTAGTTTCAAAAAATAGTTAAACATGGAATTAGTTTTGCAAAAAGTTCAGATTTGACAAAAAAAATACGAATTGCCCCCACTAATTTTGTTGTCCGGGTCCGCCACTGCATGGGTATGGTTTTTTTCTAGCTATATCCGGTACCTGCTAAAATGAAACTCAACTCGTTCCTTTTGCAGGGTGAACAGTGCCGATTTTCCTCTCACGTCAGCTTTACCAGACTGGTAGGGGCCGCATGACTCCAAGGTCAAGAGAGGCCATCGACAAGACCAAAGGGGATGATGATGGCATGTCAAATCAGCTTTGGGAATTGGGATAGTACTACTGTACGTTGAGTGCAGGAGCAGGTCAGGTAAAGGGAGAATAATCTCTTGGATGGTTCTCCTCACCTTTTACAGTGACCCAGGCGCAAGTCATACTCATACTGTCAGGGGGCGAATCGCAAGAGTGAGCACATCTGTCGCTCTAGTATGTGTGTCCAACACACCAAGCTCCAAAGCGTTCAGTGGGCCCACCTACTGGCTCGTACCGGCCAAACAATGCTCTAGAAGATTCTTCCTTGGCTACCAAGGTTGCCGTAGATAAATATTCAAAAAAAAAAAAGGTTGCCGTGTGAGCCTTCGTCCCCACGCTAGAGATGTGGCACATGCGCTTTTTCGCCGGCACATTTATTTTTATCAACAATTAGTTAAAACTGCAGTAGTTTAAATTGGCGAGATAAGTACTCCCTCCAAAAGTGTCCCATTCGAAACATTTTTAGATATAAATCCAATGGCGTACTTTTATTCATATTTAACTACTAACATTATGTTGTCTAAATTACTAGTTTATGGAGGGAGTACTCTATATTTATGTTATTCTGCCCTTCATCAAGTCAAGCATTTGGCACTACATGTTGTAGACACCATCCTAATTTGCCTGAACATACTCCATAGATTACTTAGTTTTACCGGATCGTCTAAAACGGGTCAGCCTTTAAGGACGTCTTTCTTACATATTATTCTAGACCAGGCCTTGGAGATCCCAAAACAGTTTGATTCGTTGCCTGACCTCACTCGGCGTTGTGGCTCGCGTGAGCGTCAAAGCACGCCCAACCAGGCTCGCTGGGAGCCCTCGAATCGGCATTTCCGTGAAACCAGACCAAAAAAGAACATCTTGGCCACAATGTACCACTAATTGCATGTGTGGAAAAGCGCGGGAGACAAGGCCTTAGCTCTCTTTCCACCCTCTCTCTCTCTCTCTCTCTGGGTACTACCACCGCCCTACTGCCAGCTCACTTTTCCTCACATCGCATCGACAATCGTCCACGGGCACATCACCTCCTCCACTGCCTCCCCCGGACTGTTCCAATGACCAAGCTATCGCCCCGACAAGCCATTTCGGGATACCTGGATTTTAGAAATCCAATCTAATTTTGTTTGCCATGAAGCGGATTTTTTTATAAAAAAAAACCCACTGGTATTTAGGAAAATAAAACCATCCACTTTTTTGCATCTCTTAGATGCGGGAACGCCATATGCAACACCTTGCCATCACAGTTTCATCACATGCAGCCCCAACTCCCCCGCCCATGGCTTTCACAAAAGCCCCAACAATGTTAATCATCACAAAGGCGGTGTTTGGTAGCAAAGTATTTTTAAACTATTTCAGTAATACTTTAATTTCTCAAAATACTATAGTTTAAAATACTTTAATGTGTTTAGCTATGATTAAATATCGTGGTATTAATACTTTATTATCTCTCAAACCATGTTATTTTAAAAGTATTGGAAAAACAACTTCAGACCACTTTTGTAAAACTGAAGTATTGCAAGCCCACCAAGTAAATACTGTAGTCTTGTAATACTTTAGTTTTGTGAAAACTTTGTTGCCAAATTAGCCAAAAAAACTCGTGACCAGGCCCGTACCGCATGCATGTGGAAAAGGTGTGATGGCACAGGGCCTTAGAAAATTTAGGGCCCCCAATTTGTCTTTAATGCTAGTGTTAATTAATGGACTCGTTTTCTCGCGGTACTTGCCAACTTTCCCGACGCCAACTACAGCTCAAACCACTCCAAGTTTTGCTATGTGTCCATCTCACTTCTCAGTTTTAATTGGATAGTTCCCTGTACAATTAAATTCCTGACAGAATTAAGGTCTCTCTACTCCTCTATCAAATCAAAGAGTAAGAATGAACAGACAGTCCATATCCACCAAATTACTTCTTTTTCTCAAACCCCATCTTAATTCGTCTCCGGTACTACCAATCTCTTACAAAAATCCTATGAGCGTTTGGTGGTCATGTCTTTATAAAATATAGAAAGCATGAGTAGATTGTTTCTTCAACTTTATTTTATCCACGTGCCAATCCCTTCATAGGAGAGGGGGTTCTGTTTAATTTAAAATAAGAACAATTTACATCGTACCGAAATAACATATCACATCAAAACCTTTTTTTGGACAATGCGAATGTATATCTGGTATCAAGAATTTGGGATTTCTATTAAGGAGTTTTACAAGGATGTCATGTTAACAATAATAATACAAATATACATTTTTTGGAAACCAACATACAATTCAATAATACGACTTCCGAAACTTATAGGAAAAAATAATAATCCTGTTCTAGCATAGCAGTTCATCCGTGTGTAAAAAGGGTCTAATTTTTATAATTTTGTACAGGACCCTGAAATTCTCAGGTACGATCCTGCTCATGACAGACCCCCTCATCTGGGTTTTTTGCTGGAAAGAATTCCTTCCATTCCCCGGCTTGGCGATGGATTTGATAAGTACTGAAAGTCTGAAACTCATGGACAGAAACAGCACAGAATGTCGCGGCGCCGAGTGATTTGCTCCGTTAGAAGAATTACTTATTTCTTTTTTGAGAATTAACACGTCCAGGTAAATCAAAACAAGCCCAGACTCTTGGTCGATTTGGCGCCGGATCGGCCCAGCCCATCCTAGCCGAAATACTGCCTCGATCTATCCCCCTCTCCTCCTGTGACTCCTGTCAGCCGCCGCCGCTGCTCCTTTCTCCCGTCGCCGCCGCGACATTCACCACTCTATCTCCCCGTGCTACTCCGTGCTAGGATTCAACTTCTTATTCCGCTTCAGGCCCCGCGCTCCCCCTCCCGCACCTGCGGCAACGCACCCTGATCCCACTGCTTGGCGCACGCGACAAATCTCAGCTCGGCCCCGAGGTGCTCCCGACTCCCGGCAGCGGCAGCGATGAAGATGTGAGTACCCACGTGTTCTTTATGGCTTGTGTGCGGTGACAATCTTGTATATCTGTACACCTGCTCCCTCTACTGTGCAATCCCTTGCGGAACTAAGTTCAGTACAGTATGGCGTCCTACCGATGAGGACTCAGTTATTTTGATAGGAAATCATGATGATATTCAGACGTAAATATTTTCCTAGGCTAATCCTGTTGTGCGCTAGTCTTGAGTCTCAGCTCTCAAACATGATAGCTAGATCCTGAGAAATGATTCATATGTTCTGAATAACTTAGAAGCTGAATCTACATTGCCATGTCGACCCATCCTTCTAGTTTGAAGTCCTGAATATCCAACGCTCTTTATTGCTCTGCAGAGAGAAGGCAAATGCAGGGTATCTCACCAACTTCGAAGTTCTTGACTTCTTACGGTCTAGAGGTGCAAAGACTGATCCCATGGGATGTTTGGGGGCTGTTGCTGCATCAGAGTGTAAGGTGCTCAATTTTTTTCTCTGGTGCTTGACCCAATGTTTACACTAACCTGTTCATCTATGAATCTATGTCCTTTCATGCCTAAACTTACCTCATCTTCATTGTTGTAACGCACAGGTATATGAGTACCTCTTAAATACTCCTGCTTGCAACCAGACAAGAGAATCGGTTGCTCGATTTGCAGAAGAATGTGAGCGTTTCAAGCTTACCCATGCTGAGAAGCAAAACATAATCAATTGGAGACCGTCCTCAGCTCCTGATGTTTTTGCGGTATTGCCCATGTTTATCTTGCTGATCTTAAGATGCTCGTTGGTTATGCTATTTTCACTTCATTATCTGATGCAAACCAAAACATGTAGAGTTATAGAAATATATAAAAACATTATGCTTTGGACCATTTGTGGCATCATGAAATGGAACTGTCTTTCTATGGTGAGTGTTATGGTATTAGTTTTCTCATCCATCATGATGAGAGAGTGAACTCAACATTGTTCAACTTTACTGTACAACTTTGACTGACATCTGAATAGAGAACCAAGTATATCTGAATAGCAATGTTTTAAGATGTTGCGCTTACAGATGTACTGGATTTATAGCCAAGAGATTTAAGTAATCGCAAAGCTGAATATTATGATCGTGTATAGAAGCCTGCATCTATAGGTCTTTTTTTTTTTCTTGCAGTAGTTGGTAAATGAAACTAGTATAGAATTTGGATGAGCTATTGAGCTGTGCTCTTTGGGGGTACAGGTGCCTCCTTGTACTTTCACATGTATCGATATGCATGCAAAATCTTTTTGGCAAGTGTTTTCGTTGGTGCCAACTACTGGATTCCTGAAACTGCTCATCTTATGACCCTCATTAATTCCTCTAGTAAAACATTTAAACATTGCTACATGACAAGTGAAATTGATTTGTTTGGATATTTCAGAGAATTATTGGGTGTTAGAGTAATATGTTTGCAAACAAGTACACAATCTGTTTTGTTCGTCCAACTTCATCTTAATGCAACTTTCAAGATTTTGTGCTTAGAAATGTATTTGATTTATCACTAAGAGATTTAAGTTATCCAGAAGTTGAATGTTTACTATTGTGTATGTCTGCATGCATCTGTAGGTCATTTTTTTGTTCCTTGCAACAGTTGATAAATTGTAGTATAGAATTTAATGAGATGTGTTCTTTGGGGGCATGGGTGTTTTCCTGCACTTTTGCATGTATAGACGTGCATACAAGACCGTTTCGGCAACTGCTGGATTCCCAGAACCACTCAGCTTATAGTAAAACATTACGCCATTACAGTTGAAATTAATTTTTTCATCCAGAGAATCTGAGAGAATCACTGGGTGTTAGAGTAATCTGTTTGTGAACAAGCACCATTATCTGTTTCGTTAGGTCACCTTCATCTTAGTGTTTTTGGTTAAGATCCCGTCCATCTAATTTGTTTCGTTCTCCGTTGCAGATGATAGAGGAGTGTGATAAAAGGTTTTCTAAAGATGAGCGAGGAGTGCCGTGCAATGCAGAAGAATGTATCGACGAACTTCTGGGTCTTGTAAATGAGGTTTTGCCGCCGCCACCCACTAAGCCAGAGGATGAAGCGGATGTGGATATGAAGGACGTCTGAGAGGGTCAGATTCTCTGACATGTTCTAGAGTAACAACAGCTTTTAGTGGCAGACGGCCATGTTGTATGAGTTAAGCTTCGTTTGCAGTTGAGGCTCTCTGCTTCCTTGATTGAAATGAAAATGAACTCGAGAACTTGACATTTCCTTTGCAATGGGATGGTGTAAACTCAGTTTCCACTTTGATCTTGACACATAAAGGCTGAACCAAGAGTAGCAGGATTGTGTTGCAGTCATTGGTAAGCTACAGCTACCATTGTTAAGTCTTGCCCATTCTTGATTGAACACGGTTGTACAATGTTCCGCTAACAACCCTGTAGAATGCATATGTTTCATACTGAAATCAAATCAACAGCCGTGTAATACTCAGGATTGATCCGATGGTCCTCTTGGGAGGTCGTTGACGCCTTGCAGCCTTGGAGGAGAACTTGTCCGGCAGCAGCCCGACAGTGTTACCGCACTGGCACTGGCCAGTGGGTTACCTGCAACGATATAGATGAAGAACACTAAGGTAAACTGCCAAAGTAGCACGACAACGAACATGACACTGCAAGGAGATTTAAAGCAAGGTAATTATGTTTCATTTTCAAGAAACCCTGAGGAAGGGGTTGCTGTACTGACCAAACAGCCATTCTTGACAACAAAGTGGTAGGATGTAGAGCAAATCCAGTACAAGTCCTTCGGATAGGATAATAGCAACACTAACTTCAGCCCCCGGAGATTCTTGCATTCCGCATGCGATGCAATGCTCTATTTTTATTCCTCAAGAAAATAATCCAATGCTATTGTTGCTAAGTAACCATTCCTCCATTTTGAGACTATTACTCAGTTGATACATTGCTGAGAGATTGGTAATTTAATGGATTTTAGTTACAAAGAGAACAGGTTTTGCGATAACGAGTTAGCAACACAATGGGACTATACTTGTTATTTTGTTAAATAGAGAACAAGCTTTGCTATAGCGCTTTAGCAAGTTTGTATTTTTCCGCTCCCGTTTGTCTTTGGGGCTTTGTTGTGATGTGCCCAGCGGATTCTCTTCTGGCTTTTTTTTTTTGGTTCAGAACTTGTGAGAGACTCGCTTGGTTATGCTTTATTTATAAAGCAGGACAAAAACATGTTTCAAGGATAGCGATTTAGGATTAGTATTTCCTTTACAATTAAATCTTCTATTGGAATAAGAGACAGTACACTGTACTTGATTCGTCATGTCCTTCGTGGAGCAGATCGGCTCGGTACCCAGCTGTTTGCATGACAAGGCCCAAATACTCCACAAACCAAATCCGGTAGGTGAGTTGTCTGCGTTCCTTCACTAGAGCTAGATCCTGTATTTATTCTTGTTATCTCCCTACAGAAAGCTATATACGTCTGTGGTCGGATTGAGATGCAGATTTTCAGATCAGTCGTCTATTGCTTATGTCTGCATACATGCATGTTCTTGAGTAACAACTAACAAGAGCTCTTTAGTGGCAGAAGGCCATCTTGTTTGAGACATCCATGTTAGAAACGTGAATTTAACTAGGAGCTTCAATGGCAATTGAGGCTCCGTTCCTCCTTGCTGGAAATGAAAATGAACTCGAGAACTGAACATTTTCTTTACAATGTGGTAGTACTGTAATACTCGATTTTCATGGTTAACCCTTCGCTTCACGCGCCACACTCCCCACATGTTCTGATGTGGTAAAGTTGCAACATTTTATATTGCGCATATATTCCGTGAGAGAGAGTCTTATTTCGGTATGATTTAAACTCGGATTGTGCTACAGTGAAGCTTGGGCTGCACTTGGGTTAGTTCGGAAGCTCTGGGGAAGTTCCACATTCCAAGACTAGTAGTGCACTTCAAAATCGAAAGCAGGATGAAATTAGGCACGTGCAGTTTCTGAGAGGACGTTGTATTGGATTCGCGGGGGAAATCGGCTGGGTATAGGCTCGGAAACTTTACAAACCAATTCGTTAGGTGAGTTGTCTGCGTTCGTTTACTAGACCTGGATCCTGTTATCTCAATACCGAAAGCTACATATATACCTTATGTACAACTTTAAGCCAACCCTTTATGCCAACATTGCGAAAAGTGTAGACAGTACGATCATAGGACCCCTTCTTTTTAGCTTCTTGGCCAGATTCTTCCAGAAGCTACCCTCGACCAGCTTCTCCTAGAATCTCATTTTCAAAATCCGTTCAAATTTCTTAACTAGTAGTTTCAATGCAATTTAAAAATATAAACGATTTTGGCAGATGAGATTCTGGGAGAAGCTGGCCAAGAAGCTGAAAAGAAGGGGGCCATAGTCATGTCTGGTATCCCTCAAAAAAAATAGCCATGTCTGGTATAACATAGATTTGTTGATTTTTTTAGAGAAGATTTGGTGATCGTTGGAGAAATGCCAATGTCAATCTAACATGTGTGTACATATAAACCTGTTTTTTTACTTAGCAAAGACCATCCTCGAAAAAAAAAACTTAGCAGAATCATATTTTCTATGTTATTATACATTTGAAATCATACATATAAGTACTCGGTGGATACTTGTTACCCTTAAAAATCATACATATAGGTGCTCTTTGCAATTGTATGTAAAAATCACAAAATGAATTTCTCGAGAGCAAGTAAAGTAACTTGTACTGCAATGCACTTTTCATACCCCATTTTATTTACTTTCTGATTTTGGAAAATAGTGAACAATTTTAAAAGAAAATATCGTTTTCCAATATTTGTAAAGGTGAAAATATATGGACTTTGAATATATGGAAAAGTTCAAGATTGCTCAACAACCTCACTCAGGCCAAAAATTTAGGAAAGATCAAGATTTTGGTCGTTACAATATGCCTCCTGAAACTGATAGAGATGGCTTTGAGGAAACAAAAACCATAATCCTCTTGAAACCGGTACAAACGGATTTGAGCAAATAAGAACCATACGCCTCTTGAAATCGATAGAGATGTCTTTGAGAAAACAAAGAACATAGTACTCTTGAAACATGTAGAGATTACTTTGAGGAAACAAGAGCATACACCCATTGGAACCGATAGAGATGGTTTGAGGAAACAAAAATCATAGGCCTCTTGAAACCCATAGAGATGGCTTTGAGAAAACAAAAATCTTACAACTCTTGGAACATATAGAGATTACTTGGAGGAGACAAAAACCATATACCCATTGGAACCGATAGAGATGGCTTTGAGGGAAAGAAAATCATAGACCTCTTGAAACCAATAGAGATGGCTTTGAGAAAACAAAAAACATATAACTCTTGGAACACGTGGAGATTACGTAGAGGAAATAAAAACATGCACCTATTGGAACCTATAGAGATGGCTTTGAGGAAATGAATTAGATCTTTTCCATACTATTGATATTTCTGTGCAGATTATTCAGGGTTGTGTCTAGAATGATTAAATATTTATGTTGCAGTTTTGAGGATGAAGGACAAATGGTACCTTTAGCCTAGTAGTAGTATTCTTTTACTGAAGTCGTCCAATTAACTTTAATTGACTCCACAAATAACATATGGTTAATACTGAAATCCAGTTTGTTGTATACTGTTGGAAATATGAGAAATTTACCAAGTGATTTATGCGAAATAAACAACAAGTCAAACATGACTAGAATGATCGAAATTAAACTAGCCAAGTAATCTGACAGAAAGTGTGCAAATAGTTGCAGAGAGATCGATACACATAGTGTAGGAGAGACAAAAACCAGAAGCAAGCAAGTAATTTGAACAAGATGAAGAAAGAAAGCATACAGTAGTGCGCCGGCGTTGGTGTTGGCGTTGTCATTATCTCCCATATCGTTGAGGAAGAGGTTCTCGATGGCGGGGAAGAAGTCATCGTTGGGGAAGATATCGTCGGCGTCGGTGAAGGAATCCGTGATGAAGCCAGTAGTCACGTCGATAGCGCTCCCCAAAAATCTTATCGCCCTTCTTCCGTACAGGACTTGAAGAGGAGGGGTTCCGGAGGCCTACTGTCCCAGCTCACGGTGCACGCCGTAAGACGGGATGTGGAAGAACCGGTGGCAGCTCAGTGCTCTGAAACTTGGAGGCGGTGGTTGTGATAGTACACCTGAGGAGAGGAGCGACCTTCCGCTCTTATAGGCACGGGTAGACAGTGTCGGGAGAGGAAACGAACAGGCAGCGACCGAAGCCAAACAGCCTCCATTGAATTAAACCTCCACTGAGTACGTATTTAAAACCCATTAGTGCAGACTGTTCAAATTCCGCACATCCGTTCATATACCAGTCATGTGTGGCAAAAAAAACTCGGCTCGTGAGATTTCCATAACATGACAGCGCGTCGTGGCGGTGGCGAAGGAGGAGGAGCGCGCATGTGGGACTCTCTCCTTCTCCTTCTCATTCTTTTTACCAAGTGGTAGGAGCGCCTCCCTTATAAGCTGGTGCAAACCTCCTTCAACTAGCAATGTGGGAGTAAACATTTGTCCCACCTCTTGTCATGCATGAATGGACCAAATGGGCCTCTTGGATTTTTAGAAATTATTGGAATGGAAAATGGGCTAGGGTATTTAGCCAAAATTCCAACAATCCCCCACCAGATCCCAGAGACACATGTAACTTGTCTTTGGTTCCAAAACACTGTTTATATACTGGTATTGCGGTGAATACTGTTAAGTTGAACTTCCACCTAAAAGTTTATGCTACACTAGGCTGCGAATTTTACAGTGGACTGTGCCTTGAACTGCAAGTTTGTTGTAACCTAACTTCACACAAAGCCTAGTGGGCTACCGTGGGACTTTCCCGCGTGTGGATTTTATGCGTCATACTCAATGGACTTTCATGAATTTATTAGAGAGCACCCAACTCTCATAGACTGTGACGTTTGACAGTCAGACTCATATAGGTGTCTTTTTTGAAAGATGTTCTGCGGGACAACATCTATGCTTAAGATTAAGCCACTTAGAACATATTAATATAAAAATCAACATGTCATGCAGAATAGAAAAGTATTGCATCTTCACTGAGTGATGTTCATTAAAGTAGGGATACTTTCCTCTCAGTCTACCATCAGGTTGTCTACCAATTCTAATTCACGGGATATTCGATCACATAGATTGGTTTGCCACTGTGGAAAACTCATAGTGTGGGTCTCATACCCATCTCCTTCGATGCATTTTCTATCACATTGCGTGATAGTCCCTTTGTGAAGGGATCTGCCAGGTTCTTAGATGTTTAGATATAATCCAATGCAATAACTCCAAAGTTTCTCATTTTCCTGACAGATTTTAGTCTTCTCTTCACATGTCTTGAGGACTCATATTATCCTTAGAACTGTTCACCTTAATAATCACAGTTTGATTATCACAGTTCATTGGAATTGCGGGTATAGTTTTTCAACCACAGGTAAGTCCATCAAGAGTTAACGAAGCCACTATGCTTCAACAGTGGCCAGGATCACCGCACACATGACAAGGACCTTTCTTCTTATCAATCTTCTTCTTGAAATTGGTAGACTGTGAGGGCTTGTTCCAAATTTTGGTTGCCGTCAAACTTGCTATTGTTCTTGGACTTGCGATGTTAATTTGCTGAGGGACTTCTTACCAACCAAAATTAACATTGAACTTGCCCTTGCCATCAAACTTGTTCTTGTTCTTGGACTTGTGAGACTGGAAGTTCTTTTTCTGTACCAAGTTGGCACTTGAACCTCCCTCAGCAACTCGAGCATATGTGTCTTTTTCTATCGCCTTCTCTTCCACATCAAGAGTCCCAATGAGATCCGATACGGAAAACTTTTGTCTCTTGTGCTTAAATGAGGTAGCAAAGTTCCTCCATGAATAGGGAAGCTTGGCAATAATGCCCCTGGCAACGAACTTGTCTGGTAACACACAGGAGAAGTACTCAAGCTCCTTGGCCAGTGCATGTATCTCATGAGCCTGCTCAACAACGGAGCGGTCATCAGACATATTGAAGTCATAGAATTTCTCCATGATATACAGTTCACTGCCAGCGTTCGAGACCCCAAAATTGGCCTCGAGAGCAGCCCACATGTCCTTGCCATTATCAAATGACATATATGGTTCAACAATGTTCTCCCCAAGCACAGATAACAGAGCAGCCCTGAACAGCTTGTCCATTTTCTGGAATACTTGCTCCTGGGCAGGAGTAAGCTCTCCCTCAGGCTTGCCAAGAGTGGCATCATAGAAGTTCATGTTCTCAAACCAGAGAACTACTCTCACGCGCCATCTCTTATAGTGCGTACCCTCAAAGACAGGTGGCTTCACAGATGCCATGAAACCGCTTGGAGTAAATTGCCTATAATAAGGTTTTTGGATTGTTGGAAATATGAGCAATTTACCAAGTGATTTATGCGAAATGAACAACAGTTAAAATATGACTAGAATGATCAAAATTAAACTAGCCAAATAATCTGACATAATGTGTGCAGATAGTTGCAGAGAGACCGATACACATAGTGTAGGAGAGATAAAAAACAGAAGCAAGCAAGTAATCTGAACAAGATGAAGAAAGAAAGCATACAGCAGTGCGCCGGTGTTGGTGTTGGCGTTGGCGTTATCTCCCATGTCATCAAGGAAGAGGTTCTCGATGGAGGGGAAGAAGTCGGTGTTGGGGAAGATGTCATCGGCGTCAGTGAAGGAGTCCGTGATAAAGCCAGTAGTCATGCCGATAGCGCTCCCCAAAAAACTTATCGCCCTTCTCCCGTTAGGACTCGACGAGGCGGGGTTCCGGAGGCCTATTGTCCCGGCTCGCGGTGCACGCCGCAAGACGGGATGGGAAAGAACTAGTGGCAGCTCAGTGCTTTGGAACTTGGAGGCGGTGGTTGTGATAGTGCACCTGAGGAGATGAGCGACCTTCCGCTCTTATAGGCACGGGTAGACAGGCGAACAGGCAGTGTCATGAGATGAAACGAACATGCAGCGACCGAAGCCAAATATCCTCCATCGAATTAAACCTCCGCTAAGTTCGTATTTAAAACCTATTAGCGCAGACTGTTCAAATTCTGCACATCCGTTCATATAAACCCGCAACCCGCGTCGTGACGAGGCGTGGCAAGGCGGGCGACAGAGGAGGAGGAGCGCGTGTGTGGGACTCTCTTCTTCTCCTTCTTATTCTTTTACCAAGTGGTAGGAGAGCCTCCCTTATAAGATGGTGCAAACCTCCTTGAACTAGCAATGTGGGACTAAACATTTGTCCCACCTCTTGCCATGCATGAATGGGTCACATGGCTTCTAGGATTTTCAAGAATTATTGGAATGGAAAATGGGCTGAGCTATGTAGGCCAAAATTTCAACATATGCTGCTAGATACGCATTGAATTTTATTCGCTAACGGTTTGTGCATATACACGTGAATGGATTATATAGCAGTTGTCCTAGACGGCCTGTTGGAAAACCCGTTGTCAGACCTGATTCATTGCCCATACATAAATGTATACATATGCAAGTGCAACACTCTTTCAAGTAATAAAGCACCCTTTATAAAAAAATACAAATGCAACACACAATTTTTATACTAGCAAATTGTTCTTGTAGAACGTTAGAGAGAGAATTGGCGGAATATGTTGGATGTATTATTGAGCCTCATGGGCGAGTATATATAGGCGTACAGGGATCATCTTGAAGTACAAATCAAGTTAGGCTAGAGTCCTAACTATCCTAAACTACCATAACAACTGTATACGTACAATACTCTAACATTCCCCCGCAGTCGTAGCGATAGCGTCGTGAACAACTGGAACATCGCGGACGGTCAGACTGGAGATAAACCGAAGTAGAACCAGTGAGCTGACATCCCCCCGCGGTTGGAGCAGGAACGTCATGGACGGTGTCGTGTCGCGGTAGCTTGGACTGTAGAGGAAGTTGATGATGCTCAAGCAAGGTGGTAGCCCTTGTGCCGATGTCAAGGGAGCCGAGAGCGTTGGGTAGTGCCGAAGTCGGGGTAGCCGTTGCGAGGGGTCGTCGTGGTCGATGTCGTGGGAGCCAAGAGCTTTGGGTAGTGTCGAGGTCGGGGTAGCCGTTGCGAGGGGTCACCGTGGTCGATGTCGTGGTCAGGGATGCCGGTGTCGAGGTAACCACACGTGAAGCCGCATGCGCATAGTGCGCGAGGAGGATAACGGAGACGCGTCGAGGCAGTCGTCGAGGATGTCGATGCCAAAGATGATGTAGTCCGGGCCGTCGAGGAAGAGGTGCGGCCATAGTTTTTCTAGAACTAGGCGCACGTCGGGGACAAACGCACACTCCGGTTTTGCCAGAACCAAGTATGCAAAGAAGAACTCGTCGATGATGTGGTCGAGGCAGTCGTAGAGGGGTCGATGCTGAAGAAGACATTGTCGAAGCCGATGAACACGAGGCACCGATCCGAGCTTGCCAGACTCAGGAACGCGTCGGGGACGAAGGCACTCTCGGTGTTTCGAGTACCAGGCGTGCGGGGGCAGGGACCATCATGAACTTGTCGCCATGTCAGAAAGGCTAGAAGAGGAAGCCTCCAGAGCGGTTGTGACGCGCAGAGCGGCGAAGGGAGAGATGTCGGCGCTGTTGATGCGGCTCAGATCACAGTAGAGCTTCGTTGGGAAACCCCAAGAGTAAGGTATGATGAGCATAGCAGTAAGTCTTCCCTCAGTTATGAAACCAAGGTTATCGAACCAGTAGGAGGAAGGAAACGACTCCAAGGTGTTGCTAACAACTTAGAACCTGCACAACACAAACTCAAGACTTTGCCCCAACGAACAGTGAGGTTGTCAATCTCACCGGTTTGCTGAAAACAAAGGATTAAATGTATGGTGTGGAAGGTAATGATTGCTTAGAAAGTAGCGATAACGATGGATGATGTATCAATGGTAAAGATTGGACCGAAGTCCACAATTCACTAGAGGTCTTCTCCTTAAGCTAAATAACATAACATGCTGGGTAAACAAATAACAGCGGGGCAATTGAGAGGACTAAGCAAGGCATAACAATGCAATACTAGACATTCATGATCCTATGAGATTTGATTGGGCATTACAACAATATACACATAAAACCATCCAACTGCATCTATGACTAGTAATCCACCTTTAGGTCATCATCCGAACCCCCTCCAGTATTAAGTTGCAAGCAACAGATAACCGCTTTAAGAATGTGTGTAAAGTAAACAATAAATTGTTCCATGAACAAGAGATTGTTGTTTTCTCCCTAGTATCAACAACACATTTACAACCTTAGAGATTTCTGTCACTTCCCTAGATTCAATAGAGGCATGAACCCACTATCGAACATAAATACTCCCTCTTGGAGTCACTAGCATATACTTGGACAAGATAGTTACTAGAAACGGAGAGCATGCAAGATCTCAAACAACACAGACATGGTAGAATCAATAATCAAGAGACATGATAGAATCGATAATCAATCTGACATAGTAATCTCAATATCCATCGGATCCCCGCAAACACAACATGCATGATTACAAATAGATGATCTTGATCATGAATGGAGCTCACAAGATCTGAACATGATAGCACAGAGGAGGAGAAACAACCATCTAGCTACTGTATGGACCCATAGTCCAAGGTGGAACTACTCGCGCATCATACCGGAGGCTGGCATGGTGATGAATAAGGCCTCCGGGATGATCTCTTCCCTCCGGTCTTGGAAGAGCCAGATCCCCGATCTAGGGACGATGGTGGCGTGACACGCGCTGTGAGATCGATCGGGTACTTAGGGTTTTGGCATCGAGGGATTATATAGGAAAAGAGGCAAAGCGATGGCGGCCGGGGCCCACACCCTGCCCAAGCGCGGCCTAGGGTGGGCCCGCGTGTGGGGGGTGGCCACCCTGTGGCTCCCCTCCGGTCGCCCTTTGGTCTCTGTGTTCTTCTTGGTGAAATATTTACTTTGGCTTTTGTTCCGTCCAATTCCGAGAATGTTTCCTTACTAGCTTTTCTGAAAATAAAAATAGCAGAAAACAGGCAACTGGAACTGTGTCATCTTATTAATAGGTTAGTCCTAGAAAAAATACGTCAAAGTGTAGACAAAGCAGAGCAAAATGGATACTAAACAAGCATGGAATATCAAAAATTATAGATATGTTTATGACGTATCAGCTGTCGGTGGTTGTCGGAGTAGAGTATAAGGTGGTGTAGTCGGGGATGAGGCGATGATGCTGACGACAAAGTTGTAGTGGACGAAGACGTAGAAGGCGGCGAAAACAACAACGACCTAGGGTAGTCATGCTGGATGCCTGGAGTGGTGATGTGGTATTCGGCGGGACCTGCGACAACAAGAAGTCGCCCTGCAGGTTACCTTGTGAAGTTCGACAGCAGTGCTCGAAGTAGGTGAGGAAGAACCCAACGGCGTGACGAAGACCATGCGCAGACGGCGGTGATCCGCGCCGGAGGAGATGTCATGGTGGAAACCAAAAACGTCGATGCGCGGGACAACGAAGTAGACTACGTGTAGCAACGCTACGACTCGAGGGGGCGGCATAGCTGTAGGGCGCAAGTCGGTGTAGTGTAGGGTTCGCAGCATAGAAAACAAAAAATTTCCTACGATGTGAACTATGTACCAAGATCTATCTATTAGATACAAACAACGTGAAGACCGACAAAGCTTAACGAGTTCAACTCGTGGTTGATGTAGACGATCTCTTGCCGATCTCAAGATCGAGAGGAAGTCCTAGCACCGCAAATCAGCAGCGCATCCGTGCTCGCACACACGTTCGAGGCACCGAGCAACCTCCGTCTCCTCGCTCCAGCGATGCAGCGGAAGCACAACTCTTTCTTGCCAAATAGCCACCGGGAACATGTATCTCGCTAGTCCGAGACCATGGGGGATAAATTTTAGAGGGAGAGAGAGATCCTTCACGAGGGAGGTGTGAGTGAGAAGTGAGAGGAGGGGCTCCTTTTACAGGAGGAGGGGGGAACCCCAAGGGGTGGCAGCGCATGGGGCTGCCCTGCCTCCCTCTTCATGTGGGTGGACACTCCACTCACAAAAATCCATTCATATGCCTCCACTCAAAATCCCACTCAAACTTGCCATTAAATTTCCACCAAATTTAATGCAAACTCTCATTAAATAAAACACTTTTATTTTATTCAGAATTTTGTCAATTACTTTAATGACAAACATTCACAAATAACCCCTTGCTAGAATTCTATTTCACATGCATAACCACTTTATGCAATTTCACCCAAAACCTTTGTTTGATCTAGTGAAATAAATTCATGTGCTTGTTTATTCTTTCGGCATGAAACTTTTGCTCCAATTGGATGTCGGTGTCTCTTAAGTGTGTCACCCTACGGTTCATGAATAATGCGGACATGATCGAGACCCCTCTCGGATCAATAATCAGAAGCGGGATCTGGAGACCCATACTGACTCCCACACATTCAACGATGACTTTCTTGTGATCGTCGGAACCTTTTACGCTAGTATCTTAATCCATTTGTTTCACGATATATTACATGTCCGAGATTCGATCATCGGTATCTCCATACCCAGTTTTATCTCGTTACTAACATGCACTCTTTTCTCGTTTCCGTGATATAATATTCTAGTGATCAAATCACTTGCTTGCAAGCTAATCAATGTGATATCACCGAGAGGGCCCAGAGTATATCTATTCGTCACCGGGATGAACAAATTCCACTCTCGATCCATGAGCCTCAACATAACACTTTATTAGTTCTGAATCCATCTTTATAATCACCCTGTTACGGTGTGACGTTTGATGTTATCAAGAAACTCTTTCGGTGTTAGTGATTGACATGGTCTAAGGATTAGGATCACTTCGTAAGTTGTTATAGCAATATAAACTTAATGACTTTGATCGTAATGCTATACTTCGGATGAATGTTCATCACACCATTACACTAATGTTGTGATCCCGTTATTAACAACATCCAATATCCATGATCAGGAAACCTTGATCATCTTGTTAATCAACGAGCTAGTTTATGAGAGAGGCATAACTAGAAACTTTCTATTTGTTTATTAAACACGCATGTATTAATGTTTCCGTATTAATACAATTATAGCATGCAAAATAAACATCTATCATATACTTGGAATACACGTAATAAACACTTTATTATTGCCTCTCAGGGCATATTCCCTTCATGTAGCGGCTGGGAGACCACCAGCGACGTACACGCCAATGAAGGCGTGTTGGAAGCCGGCAGTGTGGACCAAAGGCGGCGGCGCTGCGGCCCAATGGGGCGACGCAGCGACAACCCGTAGCTCGATCGGTGGTAGGCGCGTGCTCGGGTACGTGCTTGGCGTAGACAGGCGCGGGATCGGTTGATCAGACCGATAGTGCGCCGTATGCACCAGAGCATGGATGACGCGTAGATCAGAGTCGATGGCGATGTCGGTGAAGTCCAGGACGATGACGAGGAAGACGATCCGAGGGGGGCAGCCGCGGCAGCCTTCCAAGGAAGGTGTAGCAGCCGTCCGTGGTGCGTGGCAGCCTGTCGTGAGGCTGTAACAGCCTATCGAGGCAGGCGCGGTAGCGGAGAGGGCAGGCACACAAGTGTGGTGTAGATCATCGGTGCCGATGGTCGGAGTAGAGTCGCGGCGATGACGACGACGATGGGCGACGCAATCCGATCTAAGATCGGTAAACCAAAAAAGAAGACTGATCAAGAGATCAGAAAAAAAAAAGACTTACAGGACAACCGATCACGGATCGGCGGACGAACCCTGTGTACGGATTGCGCGGCCCCCGGCGGAGATCATGGAGATTGACCTCCCCGGGGGCGGCGCGACGGAAGCGTGTTGCTCGGCTAGCGCGGCGCCATGGAGGGCGGTGGCGCTAGGGTTTGGGAAGTGGTGGCGACGATGCTAGGTGGACGCAATGGCGGCTAAGTCAAGGATCTTGCCGCTCTGATACCATGTAGAATGTTAGAGAGGGAATTGGTGGAATATGTTGGATGTATTATTGGCGCCGTAGGCGGTATATATATAAGCTGAGAGATCATCTTGAAGTACAAGTCAAGTTAGGCTGGAGTTCTAACTATCTTAAACTATCATAACAACCGTATACGTACAATACTCTTACAGTTCTAACAGATTTGGGATCGAGAGTGGACCCCTTCGTTACAATTTAGTCAGCAGCCTCTAAGTAAAAAAGGTAGAACGTACTTAGCAGCCTCCCTTGGTGCTGAATAGACTTCATTGTTACAAGTTACTCAGCAGCCTAGCTAGGCGCGACACAATAATTCTTATTACAAGTTACTCAGCAGCCTAGCTAGGCGCAACACAATAGTTCTTATTACAAGTTATACTTAGCAGCCATCTAATGACGGGGCTTGTCTAGCTAGTCAGAAAAAAAAAGTCTTGACTGTTGTACTATGAAATTCCGTACCTCGAATCGGACAAAACATCGGCATCCTTGCTGGTGTGTTGTATTCTTTGCGATAAATGTGTGAAATATGTGTTTCATGAGTCATGTGTGTACCCCCGAAACTGAAAGGAACTTTCTTCGCATCAAAACTGCACACGATCGATGACTGAAAACACTGAATTATGTGCTCCTGTTTTGCACACGTACCTCATGCGTTGAGTTCGTGAACCTTTTTTTTGTCGAGGTGCCGGCCAGGAAATTTAGTTAGTAAACGAACAGGTGAGACCGGCTTGTTTTGTAGTATATCAAGTATCGCTGAGGGAAACTGCACACGATCATCTGCCTAAGTGCCTATATAAGGCCATGCATTTAGATGCATTTCATATCAGAACACGGAGAGCTAGCCCAGCTACTGAAAACCAAAACACCACAGCAGCCGTCGATCGGTAGATCCTTACAAGATGTTGACCATGGCTACCGACAGCGCCGTCTCACGAGAGGTTGGGGTTGGCCAGCAGAAGCCCCTGCGGGATTACACTCCCAGCCCCTGGGGCAAATTCTTCCTCAATCACATCCCGTGCACTCCATCGCAGGTACTAACTATATTTCCAATCACATATATACTACTCCTATATCGTACAGAAATTCTCGTGTGCACTACTCGCACTGCATATATGTGTGTGTGTGTGTGTATATATATATATATATATATATATATATATATATATATATATATATATATATATATATATATATAAACCTAGAGAACTTATATATCTTGCGTAGTTGCATTATCTAACAAAATTAACATGCATTTATGTGTTGATCGCAAGAAAAAACCATGCACTTATGTGAATATTTGCAGTTGAAGGAAATGGAGGAGATGGCACGTGCCAAGAAAGAGGTGGTAAGGAAGACCATCCTGGACGTTGCTGCGTCTCCTGATTTGGCTACAAAGCTAGAGCTCGTCGACACGCTGCAGCACATCGGAGTGGGCTATCACTACCGCAAAGAGATCGGTGAGCTACTCCGTGACGTGCACGACGACGAGGAAGCCAGGGAGTGCGATGATCTTCGCGTAGCCGCCCTGCAGTTCTACTTGCTCAGGAAGCAAGGCTACCATGTCTCTCATGGTAATCAAGATAAATAGATCCCATCTATATGATATTTGCATAAGGCCTGATGGGGAAATTAATTAGTTATGTACTATATGCAGATGTGTTTCTGAAGTTCAGAGATGGTCATGGAAATTATGAGAGCAATGATGTCAAGTCCTTGTTGGCATTGTTCGATGCAGCCCATACAAGGGTTCATGGAGAAGAAATACTTGATGGTGCCATAGCTTTCACCAGGACCCGCCTCCGATCCATTGCGGAGCAGGGTCACCTAGAACCGGCACTGGCAGAAGAGGTGCGTTGCACGCTGGAAACGTCTTGTTTCAGGAGAGTCGAAAGAGTTGAAGCTAGGCGCTACATTTCGGTGTATGAGAAGAAGGCGACTCGGGATAAGACCATATTGGATTTTGCAAAGTTGGACTTCAACATTATACAAGCTATCTACTGTGAGGAGCTTAAAGCTCTTACCATGTAAGAAGTTTGGCTAATTTAATTATATACGTAGCAAAGTGAACCAGATGACAACTGTATATTATGTAGTAAATTATTGGTGTGCTAATACGACATACTTGCTCATTGCATTACAGATGGTGGGAAGACTTCAAATCACGAACTGACCTCCAATTTGCGCGGGATAGAATTGTGGAGATGCATTTTTGGACGCTTGGAGTTCTCTATGAACCGCAGCATTCGTGTTCACGAGTAATGATAACGAAATTGGTCATGTTTGTGTCTCTATTTGATGATCTCTTTGACAACTATAGCACCACAGAGGAGAGTAACATGTTCACTGCAGCCATGGACAGGTTATCTCACTTCCTTTCTAATACAATCTTTAATATGTCAAACCCATCACGTCTAGTTTCTCGTAGCATCAACAATTTTGCATAGAAGATATGGTAATAAAAAATATACACTACGTATCACATTTGAGCCTGTTTTGTTATCTATGTTTCTTCAAAGAAGTATACATGTAAAGTGAGTTTAACAAAAACAATCATTTGCACATTTTTCCTTTAGCAGACACTACTATTGTGGAATTATGCATAATCAAAAATAGAGTAAAACTCATTCTTATAGTAATTCGATAAATGCTTTAATATAAATAACTTTACAATAAATTATGTATGCAAATGTTGGTGACTTCTCTAGAAATGAAAACAATATTTATACGTGTGCATATTTCGCCTTCCTTGAATTACAGGTGGGAAAAACAAGCCGCGGAGAAATTCCCTGCATACTTGAAGGCGATATATGTCAATATACTTGACACTACGGATGGTATCGTGGAGGAGTTGAAACTCCAGAAAAACAAATATGCCGAGTTAGTGCGAAAACTGGTAATCTCCCTCTATACTATATCAAAGAAAAATATGTTGTCTGATTTCAATACTTATCCCTACACATAGGTAAATTATAAATAAGAAGGCTACACGCTAAGGAGTTTTCATAAATAGTTGTAACTAATTTTCTCAACGAAAAACTTGACAAATTGAAATGAATAGGAAGGTTTGGGTTTGGGAATATTGTCTCAAATAGTATATATATATATATATATATATATATATATATATATATATATATATATATATATATATAATTTAGCACCATTTTGATATATATATATATAATTATTTCTTGTTTTATATGTACAATATTGATGTTGTCATGATTATGCTTATATATGCAACATGCCATCAAAAAATCTTATATGCACGTAAAATTGAACTTCTTGTACATATTATAGGTAATTAACATGGTCAAATGCTACCATGCTGAGGTAAAATGGCGTGATGAACACTATGTGCCAGCTACCGTTGAAGAACATCTTGAAGTATCAGTGCGTAGCAGTGCTTGTATGCATATCATAAGCCTTACATTCATTATGTTGGGTGACATTACTACAATGGAGGCTATTGAGTGGGCTTCTACCTATCCGAAAATTGTTAGAGGTGTTTGTATCGTTGGGCGCATTGGAAACGATATGGTGTCAAATGAGGTACGAATCTTTCCATCTGAAAATTTTAATATATTTTTATAGGTGACACACTCAGCTTTCATACATATAAGTGTGTGTATCTATGATATTATAAGAACATATCAACATCCATCTATAGGAACACCATTTTATCCCACCCTTATGTCCTAAAGAAAAGGAATATAAAAATTATACGCAACCTTCACTCTTTTCTAAATATGTGATTCATTCATGTTCTTGAAGAGAGAACAAGGATCAGAGCATGTCTCGTCAACGGTGGAAACCTGCATGAAGGAGCACGTGATCACGACGGAACAAGCCCATGTGAAGCTCAAAGCAATAATCGAAGAAGCATGGATGGACATCGCCATGGAGTACCTCGAACATAAGCACCCAATCTTGCTTCTGGAGAAGGCGACTGATCTTGCTCGCACGATGGATTTCATGTACAAGCATGAAGATGCATACACCCTCTCGTATAGTCTAAAAAATACACTGGATTCACTCTTCGTGAATTTCGTGTGAGAGCCAATGAACCATGCAATTTATGATCGTATTAGTCGTTCGCGCTTATGTATTCTACCTCCATCAGCGCGTGTGTTTTTGTGCTTGTATTGGTTGTTGGCGGCTATGTATTTTTTTCTTCATGGGTGTGCGTGTGTACGTGTGCTGCTCGCACTTTGAATGTACTTAGGCTAGGTGTGATGTGTGTGTATGCTTGTATTGTCTTTGAAGCGGCATTTTGAGTTTAATAAAAGGGTCTTTATTGGAGAGAAAAATCACGTGTATAACTTTGGAGTCTTTCAGTCAATGCATTAGTTGTACAAAATTAGTGATATGTACGTAGCCATTGATCCGAAGTACATAACGGGGCACGCCGGGGTCATCCCCTCCCCCGGTGCTAGGATTTTCTCTTAAAGCCCCTCTTATATATTATGTGGATTGTTCCTTTTTTTTTTGAAGAAAATATATATGCCCCCTCCAGTCTCCAAGTGATTTGGTCCCCTCTTACTCCATCCGCCCTTTCGAACAGAGGGAGTAATACTTCCGGATCTATCCATGGCTACCCAAAAGAAAGAGTTGAATACACTATCAGTCCATGTACTTATGCATGTGGATTGATTTAGTCCCTGCACTCGTAATTTACACAATTCTACGCATGTACTTGTCAATCTGACTCGATTTAATCCTAAACTAGGTTTATTGTTGAAATTGAGCTGACGTGGACGACACGTGGACGTTGGTCCCACTTGCACACATTACCGTTCCTAGAAATTTGCAGATCGAACCCTCTCAATTGCATCTGACCATGGACAACTCCTTTTGAAAACACGGTACGCCTTCTCCGTACATGAGCTCGAAACAGTGAAGCCACTCTCCATGCTCGAGCTCCAACCACGGGATTAGCTCGCCAAAGAGGAGATCGGGGCAGAGAACAGGAGATGAGCTAGGGTTAGGGATTAGAGGAAGCGGGGATTTTAGAGAAGAGGATATACAAAAAATAAATAAGAGTTCATATATTTAACCCCATGAAAGATTAACTAACATTAGCAAAGTCACACGGAAGGGGCTAAGTGTAAAATTTCAGGACAACTGTTCTCCTGAGAAACACGCCCAAAGATAAGGATTGTCAATGTATTTTTAACTCCAAAAGAAAAAGCAGACGATGGATCTCAACCAAATATCATAGCACCAAAATACTACTAGCATAGATGTAGCCCGACGTTCGATACAGTTCGATACAGTCGTGCAGTGCTTGCGAAAAGGAAGTCTCGTACAGTCGTACAAGCCAAGTCGTCGAAATGTAAATATACTCCCTCCGTCTCATAATAGATGCTTTAGATTTGTCAAAATTTGAATGAACTTATATACTAAATAGTGTCTAGATTTATAAAAATCTGAGACATCTATTTTAGAAACGGAGGGAGTATATTTACACCTTGACGACTTGGCTTTATAATCAGTTGTACTCGGCTCTAATTGGCGAGCAGCGTGCGGTCCCGACCATTTCCCTCTCCCAGCCACTTTATTCCGAGGTTGAACGAGCAGATTAAACCGGCGGGAGGTCCAGTTGGATATGGGATCCGACGCGAATACCCGATCAGCCGAGCCGCTGGATCCCGCGAAGCGGCAGGCATCCATACCTACCCCGAGGCGTCAAACCGCAATCGCTTCCTAGTCCGATCGGCTCTTGGAGTACCCCTCTCGGCCGTCCTCGTCTTGTACTCGTGCGAATCGGAGACTGGGCGCCACCACACCACCCACCAACAGAAACACGGGCGGAATCGTGGAATAGCAGCTCCGTCCCGGTACCGGGCCCGGCCGGTCGGCGTCACACGAGCCGTCCGTACGGTTCCTCCAAACTACTACAGTACTACTACTACTCCCTCCATCTCCGCCAGTCGACGTCGACGTCGCAGCTTCCGGGGTGCACAGCCACGCGATCATGCACCCATATCCCGCAAAGCCCGCACATGCATGCGGATCTTCTGCCTCCAAACACTCCCAACTCCATCTCCTCCAGCACAACCTAACCAGCTAGAATAAGAGGAAGAAAGCACCCCCTCAGATTGCCTATACCTACGGTGACATCCACCACCATGGAAGATCACAGGGAGATGGAGGAAGCTTCTCCAAGCAGTGGTCACTGCTCGAAAGTAACCATGTCATGCTAGGAGAAAGAGAAGACATGGCCTTATATATGGTCAGAGATGCCTTGTTGCAGCTCCATTGCATGCGGCAGATTCTGCCACCGGAGCAGCATAACAATGAATATGAAGCCAAGGAAGCACCAGATCTTGCCATCAGGATCTCAAACCTACCCCCAAACGCAATGCTAGAAAAAAAAATGAGAATCTACCATAAACACTGCTGAGCTCGGCACCTCCCCTAAACCATCCTTGACCAGCTGCGCTCTGCCCTGAGCCCTCTACTGCAATCTCTCCCCCGTCACCGCACCACTCTGCTCCCTCGGACGAGCAATTAGAGGCGAATCACAATAGGAACCCCCACCGTAAGTCACCGATGTGGCAGCTCGAACGGGAGCCACGTCTGTGACGCGCTCCCTCCCACGACTCAGAAGCTGGTAGATTGAGCCCGACGTGACAACGCGGACCCTTCTTCGGAACCAACGGTCGCAGTTCCGGTTAGAACATACTTAGGGAAGCATTCCTACCAGCGAATGAAGCGCCAGCAAGCCGTCACCGAGGCTTACTTGGAGCGTCACAGCAAGCTAAGCACGAACCATGACGACCGGCCACCCGCCTCCGCCTCGAAGAAGCTCAGAAGGAGGTCGAGATGTAGAAGATGATCGCCCGCTCTCATGAGGTGGAGTGGGGCCTTGTTCATGCTGATCCAAGGTACGCGCATGACGATGTTATCTTCTGCTCCCTCGACATCTGAGAATAGGCGCTCCGGCAATGGCAGCGCGACAACGACTAATAGCGCCGCCAATCTAGGGGTACGGGTAGGGTTAGAAGAACTAGTAGTTTCGCCCAAATGTTTGCTTCGGTAATGTAAAACTATTCCCATAGATATGTTCACTTTCATGTTTGCAAGAACTTGTTCTATGAATTTCATGGCACAAACTACTTTATATAAATTTCTAGTTTTTTATCCAATGGTGTCCTTTTTCTACTACCGGATACAATTATCCCGTTTCCCCGGTCTGGATTTTCTGAAATCGGATTACGAGGGATCTGGTAGAGATGCTCTCACAAGGTGATTAGATCCGACGAGTGAGATGAAATGCTATCAGTGTCAGAACTTACGAGTGGCAACACCGATTAAATATCGCCCACTAAAGATAGTACTCCCTTCGTCTCAAAATAAGTGACTTGGGTATGTCTAATTTATATGTATCTACGCACTAAAACACATATAGGTAAAAACAGATCAGCCTGATAAAAAACAAACAAATTTGCACTTTCCTTTGCCTACAGTATCTTGATTGATCCAAACCCTAGCCCCTACCACTCCCTCCTCCTGCCGCCGCCGGTGGCACCGCCGGGCGAAGCCTGGGTGGCGTGGCGGCGGCGGGGGATCTACTCCTGTTGCGCCGGGTAGCGGCTCAGCTTGATTTTTGCTAGGGCTTCGTGAGACGTCCTCGGGATGGTGGAGGAGGCGGTACGTCGGAATAAGGGTGTTGGAGCTCGATCCCCATCTCGGCGAGGCCACTTGTGGCGGCGCCGGAGAGCTGCTGGCCTGGTGTCCTCTCAGATATGCGGATCTGGGGAGGGTAGTTTCTCCGGGCATGATCGACTTTCGACCCGGCCTTGGAGTTTGTGGGGTCTGTTCAGGAGTTGGAGGGGTGCTGATGTTGTTGTCTTCCCCTCGGCCGGCTGTGGTGGCGAGGGAGAGGAAGGGGTTGACACCACCGTCTTCCTTTTTAGGGTTGTTTGTGTTCTTCTGGTGGTGTGCGGCTGTCGCGTCTTGAAGCTTTTTCCGGCCGGCCTTGGTGGGGAGGGGAGGAGGCGGCTCGAAGTGTTGATGCCTAAATCTGCCAGATGGTGGAGCGTTCTACTGGTGGTTTGGCTCTACTGGTCGGGGATCTTTGGTTGGAGGTACTGTTTGTTCTTCCACATCTCCTGCCTGTCTGATGGTCTGGAAAAGGTTCTTAGCTCTCACCCCTCGGGGTGGGCACTCCTACGGTGTTCAAAGCCCAATGTGGCGACGACGGCGACGGTGATTCGATGGCGTCTGAAGATGTGTTGCTTCTGGATCCGGTCCCTATACTTGGTTGGTGACGACGAGGACGATGGTCTTGAATGCGTTTTGGAAGTACGGTGTGAGGTCCTTCTTGCAAAATTCTAGGACCATATTTTATTTTACTTCATTTATGGAGTCGTTTGTAATCGGTTTCGCCAATGAAATTCCATCAGTTATTGTCTCAGAAAAAATATAGGTACATGTGAATATAGACAAATATAATTCACTTATTTTGAGACGAATGAAGTACTTCATTCGTCTGTAATAAGTGAATTGGATTTGTCATGTGAATCTAAGACAAATCGAAAATAATTGTTTCCAAACGGACACTAGCGGACCTTCATGGAGGCCAAATTGGGCCCTCCCCCCCCCCCCCCCCACACACACACACACCCAACATGGGTGCATTGTTTCTAATTTGTAGTATTGTTAAGACTAAGCTAATGGATTAGGAATAATTATATCTATTAAGTGGTTTAATGTAACACTCTAGTTTTAGCTAATCCTTAATTAGGATTTGTTTGTGCATCATGAGATTAATAAAAGAATGCATGCAAGAAGAGAAAACAAAGCAAAAACCATAAACCCTAATTCCTTTCCCTCTCTTGAAAACTCTTCTAAAATGGTTTTGAATTGGAAATCACAAAAATAATGTAGCCCAAATGGATTACAAGGGCGCCTGAGTATTTCACATATTTTATAAATCCTCTGGTACTTTTGAAATTATCCAAAACAAATTTCAAATGAAATTGCAAAAGGAGAAATGAAAACAGAAAATAGAAACAGAAATGTAATAAGGTTTCTAAAAAAATAGAGCCAGAAATCTTCCAGGCCGTAGCCCATTCCCTCTCGCTGCAAGCCTTGCCGCGGCCCAAGTCAGCCCGATGCGGCCCGGTGCCCCTCTGCCATCTTTTGCCTTTCTTCTTCCTCGCGCGACCCAAAGCTGCTCTATGTTAGCGCCTCCGTCGTCGATTGTCACCGCGCTATGATGCCCGCCACCACCGTTGGGCGCCATGATAAGAACGCACTTGTCGAGTTGCCTCTCTCCATGCCCGTTTCTCCTTCTCTCGCTTCCTCTGTTGGTTTTCCCCTTCTGCCCAAAACCCTAGCCGATGCCGCCGTCTCGCGTCGCCGCTAGAGGCCTCCCCAAACCCATATGAGCACGCCCCGAGATTATCCATCTCGCTAGCATCCTCCCTAGCGAAGTAATCGAGCCCAGAAGCCCCGAATCGCCAACGCCAAGCTCGTCTTCCCCGCCTCTTGCCACTGCTCGTGCTCGACGTTGAGCTTGCCTCCGACCTTCCCTGGCCTCCTTGAGCCCCGCACCGCGTTCACGGTGAGCTACCGTGCTCTGGCACCTCTCCGTTGCATTCCTCTCTTCCTTTGTCGAGCCTGCGTCGTGCAGTTGTCGTCGTCGATGTCTGTCGTCGCCTGCCATGCTCTCGTGGCCAATAAACGGCACCACCACCACCTTTTGGTAGCATGCGTCGTGCTCTCTTCGACGCCCCCAACCACGCATGCGCACCCCCATTCTCCTCACCCGCGCTCGATCTGTGAGCAATGGCGAAGCTAACGTCAGCATGACGTCATGCTGACGCCATAATCCCTTTCCTTTTTGTTTTAATGTTTTTGTAAATCATTTCTAGAAAATAATAAATACCATGTGGGCCCTATCTGTTAGAGTTTTATTCATTTAGGAAAATAATTTATGTAATTGATAAACTTATGACATGTGGGTCAAAGTTGGAAAATAATTTAGATAATCCAAAAATGTTTTATAATTCCTAAAATGATCCAAAATGGATTTAAATATTGTAAATTCAATAACTTTTGATTTATAATTCAAAAAAATTACAAATAATATATCAAAATGTTCATAAAAATGAGATCTACCTATTTAAGCCATAATAATGCATTGTTAAGCAAATTTAATTACAAGTTTAATTAGAAGAACAAATGAACCCCCATAGGTGATTCTGAAGTTTCTTCTGTTCTAGGGTTTGCACCCTTAGGACCCTGTTTAAAACGGTCGAGCATGTTTTAGGGTTCATATAAATGCTATTTGACTTGTTGTAACACCCTCAGAATCGGACCTATGCAAGTTTGGGCAAAATTCACCGAACCCGCATAGAAACGATTCAAAGGTGCCCACCAGGCACTTTCGTGCGGGTGGAAAACGAAGTAATAACATTACACAACAGTCCTCGATGGGACCCACAGAACAGATATGTATAACAGCGACTCAAGGAGTCAAGAATACAGATATAATATACAAGATCCAATCACCTTGAAAACAGTAGAGCGTCCGACTACGGACAAGAAGCAAATGGGGCTAAGAGCCCTGAAGAATAACCAATGGCGTCCATAACCCTGCCCAGGCCAAGCCGGAAGGGTAACCCTGCTAACGGCGTCGATCTCAAAACCTGCTTAAACAAAAGGGGTGCCGACAAAGGCAAAAAAACAAAGAAGGGCGTCGATCGAGGCGATGACAGCGAGGCTAGAATTCGGCGGTCCTCGCCTACATAGGTATGGTGGATCAAGCGGCAAAGGCATGCACTAAACAACCTATAGAGACTCGATACAAGCTGGCGGATATCGAGAGAGGGGTGAGAATGACCTATCCGGATCCAACAAGCTAACACCAAACAAACCCATCTGGTGTTTCCCCGAGACCGTCGAGAAGTCAACCGGAACTCACGCATTGGCGCTTTACTTATTCAGTTATAGTTGCGGCACTTTACTAGTCAGGTTTAGGTATTCGTCCTGATAAAATAAGCAGTGGTCATTTTAGTTAACCATTCCTTTATAGTGTTAACAATTACTAATCAGATATGAATAGCATGAGTTATCCCAAAACCCAGCAGTTGTTGGTACTTTTATTCAGCCATTCCGTTGTAGTTGCAATACTTACTAGTCAGATACAATTGTCGCAAGCGACAACCAAACAAGCAAATTGTGGGCAGTATTAATTAGCCATTCCGTTATAGTGAAGCTGATTACTAGTCATTATAAGTCAAATTTATAGCAGTAAACTTTAGTTATGCTTGTCTATGATCAAGAAACTGTGCTCCAAGTCGTCCATATCCGCGGACACGGCTTTCAGAAAGTTTTACCGGCGGGGTGCACCAATAGCAACACACGCCGATCAACCTCGGAAAAACCAAATCAAAACCCAACGAGGCTTTCACATGAACAATCACAGGATTCAGAAATATTTGAGGCCACCCTTAAGTAGAATCCATAGCAGGTAAGCAAGCTCGAGACGGCCTCAAGGTTATGGGGACGGTGTGAACGATGGGAACCCGAAAGTGTGGCTGGGCTTGTCGACACCATGAATCGGGCCATTATCCTAAGCGACAGATGTGCTCCTCGCATAAATTAAATACAGAAAGTAGCATGGCATAAGTACAGGATCGTAAATAAAACCTCAAACTAGTTTGTGGCCCCCAGAAATAAGAATGAATCAAGCTCTGGCTCAGGGGGGTCCCATATACCTCCCGGATGTGGATAGCGCGATAAATCAAGGAACAGGTATCAAGTACTCGGGGTCTTACGGGACACAAGTGGGCGTTCGGAAACCAAATATTTTCTATCACCCACCGATGCCTCTGCTTATTCAATTTTAGTTGTTAAACAGAAATTAAAGTGATGAAAAGTAAAACTAGAATCATCTCCAACTTCAACATGCGGCAATTCATCAGCAACTGTGGCGTTTGACGACACACATCAGCACTTGAGCAAGCAACTACGACGCGCAAGTCCAACTATCTACCAAACAACAGGTAATAGGATGTGTCCAAGGCAATATACGGCTGCAGGGAAAATAACTCGGGTACGGAAACTAAAGCATCGCAACACAGATAGCAATAGATCAACAGGAGGGAATAAAGACTATAAAAGTAAGATAGGTAGAAAGGGGAGATGCTGCTTTGAAAACATTGTCGAAAGGTTCATCAGAAGATCGGTGACTCACATCAACTCAACGGTCTTATCCGCGAAGAAGCAAAACACTAGAATAAACCGGATGCAATATTTAATACAACGGCAGAAGATCGGCATGATGCATGCATGAAGGATGACATGGCAAGGTGCGATGCAATTAGGTCATATTAAGCGGAACCGGGGTCCCGATAATTAATTAGGCGGTTCAAGTTGTTTAGCTACCCCGCAAATTAAATGTTGTTTTAACAAGGCAAGATAAGATACCGGTTCGTTACACAAGTTTAAATGAGGCCAATATAAGGCTAGATTTGCCCGCATATGGGCCCCATATTTAATTATCGGTGAATCGGCATAAGGCTCCCAACCCACATGATAAGATGCATGCATGAACAATTTTATATGCAACAGTTATATAGGTGACAATTATAAATTAGGGTTCTCGGATAAGGGGTTCACACATTAGGGGTCTCGACGATCTTGGGTTTCCGGGGTTCGGGGTCGGTCTCAGGGTCCAGGGTCCGACGGATCGGTCTCGAAGGGATTGTTCTCTCGTTCTCGGTAACGGGGCAGATCTTGCGTTCCGGGAAGTTGTACTTGGCGGTCTCCGGCTCCACCCAGGTCGGGGTCGATCTTGTCGTTGCGAAGGTCTTGTCGGATCCGTGAGCGGTCATGGCGTTCGGGATGAAGAACTCGGTGTCCTGGACGGAGTGCTTGTCGCCACGGGGTCTCGGGTCGAAGAACTGGGCGCGCCCGGGTTCGGGGTTCACCGCTCCGTGAGGTGGATCTTGTCGATTCGGCGTGGCGGCATCAGGGTTCCGCGGGCTTATGCTCCGGTAGAAGTACATGTCGTGACGGGGTCGTCGGGCATGTCGCTTTCGTCAAAGCTCTTGGCGTCGGGTAGATCTTGTTGGTCTCCTCCGAAGGACTCGTTGTTCTGCAGTAGACTCATGGTCATCGGTCCGGGTCTTGGTCGGTCGCGGTAGCTCCGGTGTCGGGTGGTCTTGGCGCATCGAGGTGTCGAGGAAACGCCACGGTCTTGAGCTCGCGGGTTCTAGACGTGGTCCCACGGTCTCGGTGATCTCGTCGGTGCCATGTGTCAAGTTCGGAGGCGACATGGAGAAGCTTGGCGATGGGCAGCGAGCGCGGCTCGGGGCTGGTGGCGGTGATTGACGGGCGGCGCGGAAGCGGTGGCCGTGGTGAGGGGCCCGGCGAAGCGTGCCGCAGGCGGCGGGAGGCGTCTTGGGCAGCGTGGGCGGCGCGGCGACTCGGAGGGACCGGCTCGGCGGGGTCGCCGGCGCAGGTGGCGGAGGCACGGCGTGGCCACGGCGGGCGGACGGCAGTGGAGATGCAGGCCCGGGCATGAGGCAGCAGCTCGGGCGGCGGAGGCTTTGGACTGGAGAGCAGGCGGGCGGGAGGCCGGGGAGAAGCGGTGGAGCTCGAGGTGGCAGGAGGGAGGCTGGGCGGAGCGGGTTAGCGAGGCGGAGGGAGGAAGGAAGCCGGAGCTCGTCGTGGCGCTGCGGAGAGCTTCTGGGTGAGCATGAGAGGACGACGGCCGGAGGCGGGAGAGCTCGGCTTGCAGAGGCTCTGCTGGGGCGAGGCAGCGAGCTAGGCTGGGGAGGCGGAGGTGGAGCAAGCGGCTTCGAGGCGGCCAGGCTCATGTGGTAGCTCCGAGGCTGTGGCCTGAGGCGACATGGGGCGCCGAGAGGAAGAGGCGCTGTGGGGATGGGGTTCTTGAGGCCTTGAGGTGGGAGAAGGGCGACGGGGTCCGGGCGGTCGTGGTGGGCCAGGGGGGCTGGTGGGATAGGTGAGGCTGACGCGTGGGCCCGCGGCGGGACAGAGGCTGTGGGGAGGGGTGGCTAAGGCGTGTGTTGCATGTGTGCGTGGCGTGTAGCGCGTGGGGCCAGGTGGGATGTGTGGGCTGTATGTGGGGGTGGCTTAGCTTAGGTGGAGAGAGGGAGGGTAGGTGGCAGGGAGGGATTGGTGGAGGGAGAGGGGTGTGCTGAGGTGGCGCGTGGGGATTGGGCAGGGTGAGGTGGAGGGGTAGGTTAGGTAGACTTTTAGGTGGGGTTAGGATTTAGGGGCGGTGCAGGGTGGACCGTTTTAAAAAAAACAGGGGTGGTCGTTCGGGTCAATCGGCCCGTTCGACTGCCCCGCAAAAATAAGTATAAATTTTATTTATTTTAAAACACCATTTGCAAACCGATAGCAACAAACAAAAATAATTCCGGAGCACCGGTGTTTGGCGTTTGAATAAAAGACGAGGCGTTTTAGAAAACAAAACGGGTGTTGCGAAAAATAGTTTTGGCAAACAATGCATGTTGATGACGATGCAATGCACAAATTCAACGCGATTTTCTAGTAGTGGTTTTTGCGGGATGCCACAATTCGACACCACTAACAATGGATCTCGCCCTCGAGATCCGCCTCATGGTACCGGAAGGAAGGTCGGCGGTCTGATCCTTCGCGCTTCGTGTAGATCCTCGCGACACCCCTAACAAGAGTTCATCCTCCATCTTGAAATCGGCGACACCACCAACAAAGGGTCGTTGTTCCTGATCGTCGAGAGAGCACTCCGGAAACAAAAGGTCGAAGGTAGAGGTATCACAAATAAAGCCACCCCTAACTTCCGTTAGAAGAGGGAAAAGTTACATTGATCCACCAGTTCGATGTGCAGAGCGAACAGTAAGAGTCGGGTAGGGTGATCAGTCCATCCCGGCCCAAACTATCAACTCTCCACATGGGTAGGGGAATCAGGTAACTCAACTCTCGAGATTTAGACTGAAGATCTTCATAGGTGGTATCCGGAACAAAGGGGTGATGCCAGCAGTAATCGTATGAAAGACACAATGATTAGGTTCCGCGATGGTTCCATTGGCATGAACAACACATGCTCAAGGTATACTCCAACTTCACCAATGCTCGTCCTTCTCATATGTTTTTCAACGACTCAGATATCCAGCAAGGAGCACATAGGGATAAAGATCTCAAGAACAAACGATCGGAGGTAGGGCATAACAGACAAGTTGCAGATTGATGATCGCAGCGCCTCCGTTACAAAAGGAAGAAAACGAAACCCTGAAGGTGCGACGGAAACCCAACCACGAGAAATCCTGGACTCGAAGAGAGAGAAGAGAGCGGATTCAAAACACGTAGAGGTAAGAGGGGAACAGCAGAGGGGTAAGGAGTAAAATCAGACCTAGCCAGAACTATCCAACCGATTTTGCAAAAATAGTTTTGACACTCTACTTCGGCCGTTAGCTAGGTTATCCTACAGGCTGGACTTGTGGAGCATCATCGCTATGAGCTCGATACCACTCTGTAACACCCTCGAATCGGACCTATGCAAGTTTGGGCAAAATTCACGAAACCCGCATAGAAGCGATTCAAAGGTGCCACCGAGCACTTTCGTGCGGGTGGAAAGCGAAGTAATAACATTACACAACAGTCCTCGATGGGACCCACAGAGCAGATATATATAATGACTCAAGGAGTCAAGAATACAGATATAATATACAAGATCCAATCACCTTGAAAGCGAGAGCGTCCACTACGGACAGAAGCAAATGGGGCTAAGAGCCACGAAGAATAACCAATGGCGTCCATAACCCTGCCAAGCGGAAGGGTAACCACGCTAACGTCGATCTCAAAACACCTTAAACAAAGGGGTGCCGAAAGGCAAAGCAGAAAAACAAAGAAGGCGTCGATCGAGGCGATGCAGCTAGAAATCGGCGGTCCTCGCCTACATAGGTATGGTGGTGCGAAGCGGCAGCATGCACTAAACAACCTATAGAGACTCGATACAATGGCGGATATCGAGAGGGTGAGAATGACCTATCCGGATCCAACTGAAGCTAACACCAAACAAACCCATCACGGTGTTTCCCCTCGAGACCATCGAGGAAGTCAACCGCGAACTCACATTGGCGGTTTACTTATTCAGTTATAGTTGCGGCACTTTACTAGTCAGGTTTAGGTATTCGTCCTGATAAAATAAGCAGTGGTCATTTTAGTTAACCATTCCGTTATAGTGGCAACAATTACTAATCAGATATGAATAGCATGAGTTATCCCAAAACCCAGCAGTTGTTGGTACTTTTATTCAGCCATTCCGTTGTAGTTGCAATACTTACTAGTCAGATACAATTGTCGCAAGCGACAACCAAACAAGCAAATTGTGGGCAGTATTAATTAGCCATTCCGTTATAGTGAAGCTGATTACTAGTCATTATAAGTCAAATTTATAGCAGTAAACTTTAGTTATGCTTGTCTATGATCAAGAAACTGTGCTCCAAGTCGTCCATATCCGCGGACACGGCTTTCGAGAAAGTTTTACCGGGGGTGCACCAATAGCAACACACTCGATCAACCTCGGAAAAACCAAATCAAAACCCAACGAGGCTTTCACGGTGAACAATCACAGATTCAGAAATATTTCAGGCGCCACCCTTAAGTAGAATCCATAGCAGTAAGCAAGCTCAGACGGCCTCAAGGTTATGGGGACGGTTTGTGAGCATCGGAACCCGAAAGTGTGGCTGGGCTTGTCGACACCGCTGAATCGGGCCATTATCCTAACAGACAAAGTGTGCTCCTCGCACAAATTAAATACAGAAAGTAGCATGGCATAAGTACAGGATCGTAATAAAACCTCAAACTAGTTTGTGGCCCCAAGAAATAAGATGAATCAAGCTCGCTCGGGGTCCCATATACCTCCCGGATGTGGATAGCGCGATAAATCAAGGAACAGGTATCAAGTACTCGGGGTCTTACGGGACACAAGTGGGCGTTCGGAAACCAAATATTTTCTATCACCCACCGATGCCTCTGCTTATTCAATTTTAGTTGTTAAACAGAAATTAAAGTGATGAAAAGTAAAACTAGAATCATCTCCAACTTCAACATGCGGCAATTCATCAGCAACTGTGGCGTATGACGACACACATCAGCATTTGAGCAAGCAACTACGACGCGTAAGTCCAACTATCTACCAAACAACAGGTAATAGGATGTGTCCAAGGCAATATACGGCTGCAGGGAAAATAACTCGGGTACGGAAACTAAAGCATCGCAACACAGATAGCAATAGATCAACAGGAGGGAATAAAGACTATAAAAGTAAGATAGGTAGAAAGGGGGAGATGCTCGCCTGAAAACATTGTCGAAAGGTTCATCCGAAGATCGGGGCGAAGCTCACATCAACTCAACGGTCTTATCCGCAAAGAAGCAAAACACTAGAATAAACCGGATGCAATATTTAATACAACGGCAGAAGATCGGCATGATGCATGCATGAAGGATGACATGGCAAGGTGCGATGCAATTAGGTCATATTAAAGCAGGGTCCCGACAATTAATTAGATGGTTCAAGTTGTTTAGCTACCCCGCAAATTAAATGTTGTTTTAACAAGGCAAGATAAGATACCGGTTCGTTACACAAGTTTAAACGAGGCCAATATAAGGCTAGATTTGCCCGCATATGGGCCCCATATTTAATTATTAGGTGAATTGGCATAAGGCTCCCAACCCACATGATAAGATGCATGCATGAACAATTTTATATGCAACAGTTATATAGGTGACAATTATAAATTAGGGTTCTCGGATAAGGGGTTCACACATTAGGGGTCTCGACGATCTTGGGTTTCCGGGGTTCGGGGTCGGTCTCAGGGTCCAGGGTCCGACGGATCGGTCTCGAAGGGATTGTTCTCTCGTTCTCGGTAACGGGGCAGATCTTGCGTTCCGGGAAGTTGTACTTGGCGGTCTCCGGCTCCACCTGTCGAAGTCGATCTTGTCGCTATGAAGGTCTTGTCGGATCCGCGTAGACGGTCATGGCGTTCGGGATGAAGAACTCGGTGTCCTGGACGGAGTGCTTGTCGCCACGGGGTCTCGGGTCGAAGAACTGGGCGCGCCCGGGTTCGGGGTTCACCGCTCCGTGAGGTGGATCTTGTCGATTCGGCGTGGCGGCATCAGGGTTCCGCGGGCTTATGCTCCGGTAGAAGTACATGTCGTGGGGTCGTCGGGCATGTCGTCGGCTTCTGGTCCGGCTCTTGGCGTCCGGGTAGATCTTGTTGGTCTCCTCCGAAGGACTCGTTGTTCGCAGCGGAGCTCATGGTCATCGGGGTCCGGTCTTGGTCGTCGCGGTAGCTCTGGTGTCCGGTGGTCTTGGCGCATCGAGGTGTCGAGAACGCCACGGTCTTGAACTCGCGGGTTCTAGACGTGGTCCCACGGTCTCGGTGATCTCGTCGGTGCCATGTGTCGAAGTTCTCGGAGGCTGACATGGAAGAGCTTGGCGATGGGGCGACAGCGCCATTTCGGGGCTGGTGGCGGTGATTGGGCGGTGCAGGCAGGCAGGTGGCCGGCCAGTGAGGGCCAGCGCGTGCCGCGGGGAGGCGTCTTGAGGCCGGCGTGGAAGTGTGGCGCTGCTACGGAGGGACCGGCTCGGCGGGGTCGCAGTGGCGACGGGCGGCGGAGGCCACGCACCGGCCAGCGGGCAGTGCGGCTCGGAGATGCACGGGCCCAGCGAGCTTGGGCCGGAGCGGCGGCCGGGCGGGCGGGCGAGTCTTGGAGAGGAGGCAGGCGGTGCGAGGCCGCGGAGGCAGGCGGCGTGAGCTCGAGGGTGGCGAAGGGTGGCGGAGGAGCACAGGAGGCGTGAGCCCAGGCGGGAGGCTGGGGCGGGCGGGGTTCAGGGCGGGGAGGAAGGCGGAGCTCGTGGTGGCTGGTGAGCTTCTTTGGGGTGGTCGCGGAGGAGGACCGAGGCGGGAGAGGAGGCTCGGCCATGGCTCTGCATGAGGCGGACGGGCGAGGCGGTGGGCGGGCGGGAGCAGGCGAGCTGAGGCGGCAGTGCTACATGTGTTCAAGGCGGCAGGCGGCCACAGGTGGCACTGAGGCATGGCTGCGTGAGAGAGGAAGTGTGGCGTGGGGATGGGGTTGGGGAGCCTTGAGGTGGGAGAAGAGGCGACAGGGGTCCGGCGGTCGTGGTGGGCAGTGGTGGGATAGGTGAGGCGTGGGCCCAGGCGGGAGGCTGTGGGGAGGGGTGGCTAAGGCGTCGTTGCATGTGTCGTGGCGTGTGGGGCCAGTGGGATGTGTGGCTGTATGTGGGGTGGCTTAGCTTAGGTGGAGAGAGAGGGAGGTGGGTGGCGGGAGGGATTGGTGGAGGAGAGGGGTGTCTTTGAGGTGGCGTGGGGATTGGCGGGGGTGAGGTGGAGGGTAGGTTAGGTAGACTTTAGGTGGGGTTAGGATTTAGGCGGCAGGTGGACCGTTTAAAAAAAGCAGGGTGGTCGTTCAATTCAATCGGCCGTTCATTTGCCATAAAAATAAGTATAAATTTTATTTATTTTAAAACACCATTTGCAAACCGATAGCAACAAACAAAAAATTCCGAACCGGTGTTTGGCGTTTGAATAAAAGGCAGGCGTTTAGAAAACAAAACGGGTGTTGCGAAAAATAGTTTTGGCAAACAATGCATGTTGATGACGATGCAATGCACAAATTCAACGCGATTTTCTAGTAGTGGTTTTTGCGGGATGCCACACTTGTCATATCATCATCCTTGTTTGAAAATTGTATCGATGCCATGTGTTGATTGTTTCCTTTCTTTCCGGTGTTTGGTTCTTCCCGGTAGAATATGATATCGAGATCGAGATCAAAGACCGAGATGAACACTGTCGAAGATCGAAGATCAATACTTGACCAACTGTAACCAAGTCAAGTACGAGATGTCTGAAGCTCTGCTTATTGGTTATCAACAGGCAAAGGCAAGCATAGCCCCACCATGATATAATCCTATTATTTCGAAATCATTTCAATTATTGCCATGATACATACGATTTTACTATGGTCTTTTTATCGATAGATAGAGTATCCTATCTATTGCATTACTCCCTTTGAACTTATATCACCTGATCCACTGCTCCTAGCATAACTAGGTTTGGCTTGTGTCCTGCTAGAGTGTATATCTGTGTCCTGCTTAGCCATGCATAGTTGTCAGTGCTGGTTCATCCAGGTGATGTATCAGATGCATGCAGAGAATCTAATATGACAGGAGATGGAGATATGTTGTTGAGATGAGATCAATGGAGAGGTTAAACATGCTAAGGCTTGTATGGGAGGCCACAGTGGGATGTGGTTTTTCTAGTCCCATGCTCTCCATCACTAGGAACCGAGTTCTTGCCTTTAGAACCGAGACGAGCGTACAACCACACAGGGCCTGGAAAACCTCACGGGCAACTAACTTGCCTAGTAGATTCTATGAGTCACATGGTTTGAGCGTTCCATTCGACATACGCATTGAAAAAATTTTCGAAAGAGGAGGTGAAGAAGGTGCATTCGTAACAGGTAGGGAAGCGTGGACCGGGTTGCTTGGGATGGATGGAGTCCCTGGTAAACCAACATCGTCTCACATCTCTAGGGACCATCTTCTGGATTTGATCCGTTACGGCAACCATCCTTAGGGCATGACTCATGGTCTCGGTGAAAGTAAGGTAAAGGTCGTGTCTAACCACCCTTTGTCGGCCTTCCAAGGAAGAGGGCTATTACTAGTGGCATTAAGTGAAGGTTAGTACGTGTGGGTAAAGTTGCACATCCCTGTAGGGTTAAATCTTTTCGAAACCGTGTTCACGGTTATGAACGCTTGGTGACCGAATTCTAAGATCATAGAGAACATTAACCTAATCGTAAAACTCGGCAGATCAACGTGTGCTTGAGGATGCTTTCTTATGGGTACGAGGGGGTGATCCTAGTTGGTAGATGATGGTGACTTGGTGTATATCAAAAGATGATGATCAATACCTTGAAGATGTCGCTCTTTTATCCTCTTTTAAAATATTCTGAATAGACGAGTTTCTTCTCTCTCTTGTTTTATAAACAAAGATAATTTTATGCAAAATAACTTCACCAGCCATAATCCTTGCGGAGTACACCATGTACTCACCCTTGCTTTGATGATGCTTTTGTAGCAGAGTAAGTGTTTCCCCTGAAGACGAGTTCCATATAACATCGACACCGACGAGTAGGTTGGGTCCCCGGCCGACAGTCTGGAATCTATGGGCTGGGACCTCATCGTTATGCTTCAGGCCTCTTATAACATTTATAAGTTTGCTATATTTAATAGCATAATTTGCCTTCTGTTATTTGATGATTGTGGTCAGTGACCTCTGCTTGTAATAATTTGGTTACTTGCTTAGCTTTGGGCTTGCTGTAATAGATTTTATGTCGTAGGACCACTGTTGTGTTACCGATTCTTCACTGGATATACTCGATCTTAAGGTTAAGCTTATATCAGACTCGGGTTCAAAATGTTTAGCCATGATCCGGAGAGTGCATTTTTTCAGCATCTTGGCCCCTCCTTGATTCCCCGCACACACCCACACCCACCCACCACTGCAAACGGAGTGATTACTAGTAGCCCGGCAGTTCGAGCGTGTACTTGCAAAAGCAAGGTCATCTGCTAGTAGTACTAGCCAAGTTCATGAACTTGGAATAAAATCTCGAGTTTTCTCGAAAAAAAAAAGATGCCTAAACTAACCCGTTGATGTTGACAGTTGACCTTGTGTGATTCTAGTAGGTGTGCTCCGTACGTGCCCGGTCCCATCTCTCTCCCCATCACTTCAGTTATTCTGCTCTGTTGAACGAACAAATCTTTTGACGAGAGCTTAGCACCGTGCTAAGTAAGAATGTTAAGATTGTTTCAAAAAAAAAAGTAAGAATGTTAAGATCGTGAACGGGAGGTCCAGTTCCATGGAATCCGATCGAGACCGGCGGCAGCGAGCTGAGCCGCAGAAATCCGCGCGCGAAGTAGCATCGGCGGCATCCCCCGCCCACCTACCCCCGGCCCCAGGCCCCAACCCGCAACCGCCCTTGGCCCCGACGAAGGATGCGCGCGCAAAGGAAAGCCCCGGCGACCAACGGCACCATATATTCTTCCACTTCTCCGAGACTTCGTGTACCCGTCGCCATCGTCTTGTACTCGTACGAATCCGAGACTGGGCCTGGGCGCCACCAGCGGAGAAAACAGGGACGCGGAATCGTGGAACAGCGAGCGGGTTCTCGGGCGGGTCCCTGTCCCTGTCCGCGTCGCACGCACCGTACGTACGGTCCCTCCTGGTATCTCGCTTTGTGATCGATCATGATCATGGTCGGGGAGGAAAGAAAATTGTTGGAAGAAGCGGAAGACAAGCGTGTGGCAGAAAGAAGCCCATGGTCGAGGAGTCCCATGGCCATCGTGCTCTACCACTGATGGTAAATAGCAAACGGTAAACGTCTGAATTCGGGATGCTGAATCCGTGATTGCCCGTTTTGCAGGCGGCAACACCGAGTAGTTACCGTAAAATCAAATTGAAAAATTTAAATTTATGAACAGAAGAAGAACAGCCTTCGTGGCACAATTCAAAGAAAGAACAGAAGAACACCACGGATTTCAATCCGATTCCAGTAACAAAAGCATACGGCGCACATTTTCTACACAAAATGCGGCTCCCCGAGCCTTGTGCGTCGCCGGATGGTGGCGGAGACGGCGCCGCCGCTCTAGTCGAGGTGGATCACCGGAGGCTCCGCCGCCTCCTTGGCCTTCTCCGTCTCCTAGCGCCGGAGGCGCTCCTCCGCCTCTTGGTGATCGATGGTAGGAGCGCTTGGCGAGCTCCTCCGGGCGACCAAGGCTGCGCTTGGCAGCGGCGGCGCACTATCGCCGCTTCCGCTTGAGTCCGCGAATCGCTGCGGACACCGAGGCGCGTCCGCCTCTCGGCCACGTAATCGCGATACCCGGAGGAGCTCGAGCTCGACGGAGACGACGGGCGTGGGTGGACGAGCCCTTACGAGGCGCTCTATACCACGTGTGGAGGAGCCGACACCGGCATGTCGCGACCATTCACCGAGCCTTGCGGCGCTTTTGGCGCCGACGAAGCGGCTGCGATCTCCTCCTCGGTTTTGAGGAGCTGGCCGCGCGAGCCAATGCGGCACTTCCTACACGAGTCGTCGGGACACATGGCAGGGAGGCGGTGCGTTTGCTGGTGGTGGCATAGGAAATGGTGGCGGTGGCGGATTTGATTTGCCGCAGAGTTGCCGTGACGGCGGAGGAGAGGGCATACGCGAGGGTAGAGTTTCGCTCGGGTCGTCCTCTCTGACCGCTAGATATGCTCGTTTAACGGGCCACCAAAAAACATTTATGGGCCGGGTGAGGTATACGGGATCTGATCTGCGCCAAAAACCGAGTGCGGCCCATATTTAGCCGGAAAAGTTTAGTTTTGACCCCTACAAGGCTAGAGATGCTCTAATGGGTTCAAGTGATCTTCCGAGCTGCTGTATGTGTAACTTAAATAGCATTGCCAGGATTGCATTGCGATTGCAGATTAATAATGTCAAGTGCTCGATACAGGGGGCTAAAAGAACAGTCAATTAAATCTTGGCGATCAATCGATCGGTTGTAAGTAGTACATGCACAGGGGAACTGGCGGGAAGGGCAGCGGAGCAATGGGATTGGGCGCTTGTCCACCACACGCGCGGTGGGGATCGAGTGCTCGACCGATCATTCAAGCTTACTAGCTTCACATCACGCGGCAGCCGGCGGTGTTGTCCTCGTTGAAGTAGTCCACGTCGAACCGGGACACCTGCCGCTGCTGCTGGGCAGGCCGCCACGGCATCGGCATCGTCGGCACCGGGGGTGGCATCGCGTAGTAGCCGCCACCGTAGTAGGGCGGCGCGTAGTAGGACGGCGCCATCACGTTTGGTGGCGCGTAGTACGGCATGTGCACGGGGACAGTCATGCTGGGCGGCTCGGCGCGGTTGTAGTGGTGGTGCGCCGCCGGCGCGTTCACGGGAGCAGAGCGTTCGCCGCCGGCGAACCCGTCGTGTTCTTCCTTGAAGGCGCTCCCGGCGCCGTCCTTGGTCGACGGTGCCTTCCCGTGGTCGGCGGCGGCGTCATCGCCGCGCGCGGACTGCTGGTGCGCGCACTTGTGACAGTCTTTGTTCTTGGAAGACGCAGCCGCCGCCGGTTTGTCGCACATATCCTTGCCACCGTCCTTGCGCTTGCTCTTCTCGGCACCGGCGGGCTTGTCACCGCCTTCGTCACGGTCCTTCCTTCCATCGCCGTCACCATCGCCATCGCGCTTCTTCAGTTGCTTATCTGCCGCCGCTATCACCGCCACCTCGGCGATCTTGCCGACCTTGGCGAGCTTCTTGATCAGCACCATGGTGTCGACGTTGCCGACGACGGTGACCCTGTCGAGCGAAGGGTGGATCTCCGTCCTCAGCACGCCCTTGAGGCTCATGGCCTTCATCACCTTCCTCCGGCATCCGTCGCAGCAGCTCACGTTCACCTTCAAATCGACTCTCTGCAAAATCACCAGCAAAACCCAGGTGTTATCACCACAGACCAACAGACTCCCCTGAACAACCATGTTTTTGAAATCTGAATGATATGTTGGTGTCTTGTACACGTACCTTGAGCTCTTCTTCCTTAGCCATGGCGATGATGACTACGGCGCAGGAGCCCAAGAGAGAGGCGGAGGCCGACTGATCAGTGGCTGAGTGAGTGTGGTCGATGAGGCAGGTTGGTCGATCGTTGGCGCCTCGTATTTATACACCCAGCCCTCAACACATGTGCAACAGAGCTCCTCTTTGCAAACTGGACCGTTAGATACATGGTCCATCCATTGATTTGATTCCGAGCTGTATTTACATGTGTTATTTTAGATTGTCAAAAAAAATACGTGTGTTATTTTAATCATCTGAAACAGCTTATGAGAGGTATATTCTGGGACAACTCAATCATGTGTACTTGCAGTTGCACCGCAGCCGCTCACCCCTGTTCTCTCTGTGCCTGCGCCGGCACCAGAGGCTCAGGCCAGAGATCTTTGTGCTACGACATCTACTTTCTCCACTGCAATAATCTATGTGATGACTAATGACATCTCTGGCCAGTGTAAAATAATGCTTCAGGATGAATATTCCTTTCTTTATGCTTATATGCACTGACTTTGAAGCATTTAGGTTCAAGCAACCTTGTCGGCAAACTGGTTTATACAAGTTACAACTGCATATGTTTCATGATATCTGCAGTTAAATTCTGTTCGGACTGGATGATCACCCTGCCTTAGGTGTTCGTCAGAAACAAATAGTATATGTTCTCTCCATGTCTCTCTAACCATCCATTTGATATAACTTGGTGCAACCATGTTACAGAGCATACATGAGAAAACAAGTAGAGGAGAGAATACATTATACCGACAATCTGATGGTATACATGTAGCCGCGCCAGGAGCGATGATCTGGGGGCAGGTACAAGCGCGCAGCTTTTAGTCCATGATTAATCACAGCCAGGCGCACAAATGCCCGAACAAATCTCCGTCATTAGTTTAACCTGGAGAATCAGCCTTGACAATTAAGCGGCAGAGAAAGGGGGAAGGCATCTGTATCGAGCCATCGTAAGTGCCTCACAGTCTAGCATAGGGAAGAACAAAGCGTCTGCCCCCTCCATTAAACAAGATTATATACACCATAGGAGAGGACTTCCTTTTCACTTCCTTTCCAGAAGTCGTGCATCTGCAGCAAACCAGAGATCCAATGGTCATAAGATACTTGGTGTCACTGAGAAGACAGGCAAGCGGAGGCAGGATATTCGGGGATAAACTTTTCATGAATACCTTTACCGGGTCCATGTATCATTCTGAGACTATGGTTGATCATGGTTCAGCCATGCTATTAGATAATACAGCCTATGCAGATGCCGCTGCCCGAGCAGTATGGTAGGGCCCAACCATGAGGGCATTGCAAGGAAACAAGCACCATTGGCCGGAATTAGGACCCTGGGCAACTGCAGAAGTGCAGAACATCGGTTTCATGCAGCCAATCGAGCTTCCTTGGAGTCTGGGATGACAATGTCAGTCCTCATCATTGGCCGGTACTCCTCAGGTATTTCAGCTCCTGCCTGAACACATAGCTCCACAACAGCTGGAGCTTTGCCATAGAAACTCCTTAGAGAGGATCGGAGAGGAGGGCCAGCAGGGTCAGGGACATGCCACACATAGTTGGGCGGTATGACCTCGTCGACAACCGCATCTTGCCAACCGTGTTTGCCATCTCGCCACTGGTGCTTGAAAGCTCCACAGAGCTTCACATTGTGTCCCCATGGACCGACGTGGACCTCGGAGCAGTACCCACATGCTTTTACCATGTACTTCCTCATCAGCTTCCGCACGCCCTGACGGACATTGCAGTATGCTTTCAGTGTCATCTCTGCGTGCTCTTTCACGTTGGATGGCGCAGGCGACTGGCCCTGCTGGTTGCTGAATGTGTCGAGCTCAGCAAGAAGAGATATGCAGTCCTCTGAACGGTGTGGCTTAGGCTCCTCGACAACTCCGCCACGGTCAATCACCTTCTTGCCAATCATCCGCACAGGAGCAGTTCGTCTCCTTGAGGGATATTGCGGTAACTCGACACCGGCCTGAATGCATAGCTCAACAATTGCTGGAATCCTGTCGAATTCAAACCTGGTGTCATGCTTGACCCTCCGCCCAAATGGGTCGAAAAGATGGTAAGATTCAATTGGGATGAGCACGTCATTGATGGAGCCTCTGACCCAAGAGTGGTGACTATTTCGACGCTGGCTTCCTGAGCCATAACAGTCTTGTATCTCGTGGCCAACAGGGCCAACATGGACTTGAGGGCATTTTCTACAGAATCACAAGACAGATGATTAATTAAAATACTAGATACTTGGTGAATCATAAAAGGGGCTAGTATTTTATGACGTGTCTACATAAGAGACTTGAAATATTAATGCATGCATGACCAGCTTATGACACCGATAAGAATTTCATAGTTACCTGCAACCATAAACTGTAACAACATTCAGAAGTTCAGAGAGGCCTCTGATTAGTACTTTCCAGTTATCAAGGACTTCGTAAGCAACCGGGACAAGCTCTGGTAGAAGCAACCCGTTCTTTGGGGGCTCAAGCGGCTTCTCTATCCTCATCTGTGCAAGCCTCTTATTTTGGCGGGAAGCTTGCAGCATCTTTTTAATTGGAACAGGAAAAGGCTTCTTCTTGTTCTTTGGGTGTAATTCTGGGAGATCAATATTTTGTGGTTGTTGCTGATACCTCTCATGCCTCTTACTAGCAGGATCAGGAGAGTACTCACAGCATGTTATTTTCGTTGTTCGATTAACTTGTTGAGACTGGGATCCTACCTGTGACATGTTGTAAATAGAAGGTATAAGTACAAACTGGTGAAAGTGCATGCAAACAAAGAAGAGGATTCTATATTCCATTGCGGCAGCACTTCACCACAAACATGTTTGAAGCATTCTACCAAACCTAAATGGTTGTAAACATACCAACAGGCCATTTCTGGTGATTATGTGCCACAATGTTATAATAGAATGAAGAAAATGGTGCAGACTGAAAGGGAACATGGCAAAGCAAAAGTACAGTAAAAATTTAGGCGTATATGAATAATTTTATGTTCCTAGTTGGATGGATAAACATGACATACTTCTTTTGGTCTGTAGTCACAACAATTTGCCAGTAATGGAAACATAATGCAGACTATGGTCTGGAATAAGACCACACTTCTGATGTTTACAGTTCATAAGATCAGCAACATAGTACAACCATCCATTTATGATTACCCAGAATGGTTGGGGTAATTTTAAAGGCAGAGCAGGGAACCAATACCTTCATTAACTGGTTGGTTCTGGTGAAGTTGATGCCTATGAAGCTAAAACGAACACCTGGATCAAATATTCGAAGGTCAATTCAAGATACGGTAGTACAAAATTCTGACTAATAAATTAATAAGATCATGAAAAGGCAATGGAAGTGTGGAAGCAATGAGGATTGCCTGACAGTGATGAACGTACCCTTGCAGTTAAGCATCTCCATGACAGGAATCCAGGTCCCTAAAAGGGTTCTGCAGCTTACTCGACTCCTAGGAGGCTGGAAAACGCACAAGCTGCTAAATTCAGAGGATAAGCACATGTCAGTGGCCAGTTAAGAGCAAGACACTGAAGGCAACTTACCGTGGGTTCAGTTATTTTTTCTGAAAGGCGACGGGCGAGCAGCTGTGGCGGGCCGGCGGCACAGAAAAACGCAGAGGGGAGAAGGGTACCTGGTGGCGGCACCCGGCGGGAGGGAACCGAGACGCTGGCGGATGAGAGGCGCCTCCAGGCAGCAGCACCGACAAGGAAGAAAAAAAGGGCCGGAAACTAAGTGCGCGCCCGTACACACGGATACTATAGCCGGATTTGAGAATATGACGCCGGCGGAGGGTGGAGTGGAGCTGGCTTGCCCAGCAATGGCCGGAGCTCACGGGCGGCGACGAGACGAGTGGCGGGGAGAGATAAGAACAGCGACGAGCGAAAATATCTCCGTTTCTTATTTTACACACGGGCCGGTCTGGTAAACAGGCCCTTGGTAGCTGGATAAATGGGCTGTGGTGTGCTTGGAGGAACATGAACATGTATTGGACGAAACGCTCAGTTTACGAGCATGGCAGGAAGCCGAGAACGCTTCATGCGCTAAAAAAAAGGCAAAGAACGCTTGAATGGAGTTGTACTGTGTACCAAAAAAACGAATCAAGTCTCAGTATAGGCCAACAAATTTGTGCAATGTGCCTTTTGAGATAGCATCAAAGGTTTTATCAAATAGGCTCAAGTTGATCTTACCATAGATAATATCTCCAGAACTGTCTGCATTTGGTCCTGGTGGTAGGCTGATTACAGATAACATAATAATAGCCTATGAGTGTCTTCATTTTATGACGAAAAATAAAGTAAAAATAGATATTTGGGGCTTTAAAGTTGGAAATGATGAGAGCTTATGACAAGGTAGAGTGGCGCTATCTTGAGGCCATTATGTTAAAGTTGGGCTTTTCTCTGCAATGGATCGTGATGGTGATGAGGGGAGTTCGGTCTGTTTCTTTCTCGGTTTTTCTTGACATCGGTGTTCAAACCCTCTCGGGGTATTAGGCAGGGTGATCCCATATCACCCTACATATTTTTTTCTGGTAGCTGAATGACTGTCGTGTTTGCTTCAACACAGAGGGACGTAGGGTAGACTTGAAAGTTTAGTGGTAGCAAATTCAGCGATATCCATTAATCATTTGTTATTCGCTGATGATAGTCCATTATTCTTCAAATCAAATCAATATACGGCAAGAGAGTTGGATGAGACACTCCAAATTTATTACAATGCTTGTGTCCAAAGGATAAATAGAGATTAGTCATCTATATTTTTCGGGAAAGGATGTCCAGGGAATGTGAAGAATGAGATTAAGGGTATTATGCAAGTTACTAATGAATCCATAAATTATAAATATTTAGGTATGCCTTATGTTGTTGGTAAATCTAAGAATGGAGTGTTTAACTTCTTAAAGGATAGAGTGTGGAAGAAGATTTAAAGATGGATTGAGCAAATCTTATTTGCGCGTGGGGGGCAAGGATGTGTTAATTAGATCAGTAGCCTAAGATGCCCCGGTTTTCTCCATGTCTTGTTTCAAGCTGCCTAGAGGCCTTTGTGAACACATCAATTCACACATTAGGGAGTTCTGGTGGGGTAGTAAGGGCATATACAATGGTTGATAAGACAGTTGTATCGTATACATACCAAAAATGCTAAGGCTTGTTGTTGCCTGCCAAAACCCACCGGCGAGCAGCGACGAGCAACACGGAGAGCCGGGAGGCTCCCAGATCGGTGGACCTCGGTCCCTGGGCGACCCGCAAAACTCCAGCACACGCCCCGGCTTGGTTCGAGATGCCACACCGACCTATACCGTCGGGAAGGTGCGATTGCTCGATTGATTTCTGCATGGTAAACAAGTATCAGAAATTCGAGCCGTAATCGGCTCCTGTGTTTCCAGAATCGGCTCCTAGAGCCGATTGCCCCATGGTTCTGCGTTAGATTTACGATAACATGGGGTTTTGCTTGATCACTACAAGTTAAATCGATCTGACGCTTTAATGTTTTCACCACGAATCGAACGCCCCACGCGATTGAGCCCGGTACGCATAAAAGATGAAGAATATTAACCCTAGAGGAGGCCTAATAACCAACGTAAAGCCACCACGAACATCCTCTAAACGAATAAGCCACGCCCCTATGTACTACCGGATCGCTCAACCCGCTTGTAAGGTCCGATTACGTAGATATCAAACTAAACCTTGGTGAACAAGGCATAACTATAATGATCGAATCGACTAAATAAAGATCAAAGGTGCTACTCTTGCACTTTGGGAAAAGGTGCAAGGTAGCGAGATAGCTAGAGGTAGCATAACCCGACGATAGTAACGAAAAGCACCGATGCTAGCCTCAAACAATCTATGATAATAGTATTACTCGCCATCAACAACGCTCAAGACGAGTAAAACCAGTAACGTGATAGATATCGCCTAGATCGCGAGATGCGATCTAGGCAAGATGGCACTTACCCGAAAGAAACCCTAGAAAAGGGTGGCGATCGCCGAGATTGTGTTTGTTGTGAACGTGGTTGTCCTCCTTTCGATAACCTTAGGTACATATTTATAGTCCGAGACTCTCTACTTTTGGAATAACTCTACAACTCTATCTCTAAACATAAACGGAACCTAAACAAACACGAAACCTACTATGATACAAGATACACGGCAATTTAGCCCAAATCCACGACTAGGCCGATCCAACAACACGTTGAATATATGTATCTTCCAAGCCCATCTTGATCACGGCCCATCTCCGCCTTTGGCCAAAATACGGTGATAACACATGCCCCGGTTTTGGCAATGATAATTTCAAAACCACTGTGTTTTTTCTTCTCCTCCTTTTTTTTATCGGCCACGTCGGCACGTATCGCGTGGCGTAATGTAATCGCCACGCTACCCTTCATCATGATGCCTGTCTTCTCAACTCCTCGCGAAGGCATGATTTGACGATTTTGGCAAAGGTAACTGGGAACTGCTATGGCATTAAACCGTCTCTCCACTATTCCCCTTATTTAAATTCGCCTGCACAGTTCATAATCCCCATCTTCCTCCAGTTGCCAGAAAACCCTCTTCCTTCGCCGAAAAAACCCTCTTTCTTGCCATGGCCTCCTCTGCCTCCTCCGGTGTGTCTTCCCACGCCTCCAACTCGATTAGCGACCGAGAGCCGACGCCATAGCACCCTCCCACGGCCAAGATAAGATTCGCCCACGATGGTGGGACGAAAGGGATCGATTTCGCCCGTCGAGGACGACGCGCCTCGATCGACGGTGAAGAGAGCCTAGCCTCGTTGACGGAGAACCGGAGGCGAAGAGCGCGACGACGCTTTGGTCGTGGACGGCGCCGAGTCCTCCGCCGAGGAGGAATCGGAGGAGGACACCTCCTCCGACGAGTATCCGCCGACGAAGCGCTTCGCGCCGGGTCCAAATAAGACATCAAGATGACGAGGAGGACGAAGAGGTCCCGCTGGTTTCTTCAAGAAGAAGAATGAGGATGATGCGGAAGAAGAAGCCGAGGATGATGCGCAAAGGCAGCAAGACAAAGAGGACGGCATGACGACAACGGCGACGATCTCGCCTTTAGATTAGGAACCAGAGCAACAATGAGTAGTAGGCTCCTTTGTAATCAATCGCCCTTTGTAAGCAATCATCTTTTGAATGAATGAAAATCTATTTCCCGAAGATTGCCTTGTTCACCCCTGATCTTGCCGATAACCACGATAGGTCGATGTCCTAAAAGTCGATGATACTGCATCGGCTCTCAACATACTGCACGCATACAGTTAAACAAGTCAAATCGCAAAGAGCCGATGACTATCCATCGGCTTCTCCCAAAAAACGTTGACAGGGTCAAACTTTGGTCGCATCTTTAGACACATTAAAACGGCCACTTCTTGATTTCAAACGATGACCTGCGACCTTTCTCAAATCGGGCCAATTCGACTCCAATTGCCCATCGAAAAACGTGCTCGCACAAACGATCCGTGACAAGCAAAGATGAAGATGACGGCCGAGATTGCCGAGGTGGATCGTGTTCATGCCGGCGCCCACGCCTCGAAGCATTTCTTCAGCAGCTCAGATGCGCGAATCGGCACTGCTTGTAACACGTGAACCTCTAGAGTCGATGACCGCATCGGCTATATATTTTGTTTTTATTCGCCGATTTTCAGCATCGCCCCATATTTTTACCGTCCATTGTCTCACGTGTTTTACTTAGCCGATTTCATGTATCGCCCTCAAGTTCTATTGTCCAACATCCCACATGCTTGGGAAATATTTCTTGAGATGTTGACCGTTGACCGCCATCGGGAACTTTACGCCATCCAACCGCCGAGCATGTATGCTTCCTCTTAAAACTTGGTCGACTTCAGACGACCGTGCCAATTTGGAGACCATTTACCATATGTTGCATCCTTAGTCCCCAAGGGCAACACACTTCCCATACCGCATCACCAACGTGGAACTCCTTTGGCTTCACTTTCTTGTTGTATGCACGAGCTACTTTGGCCTTGTTCTCTTTGATTTTCTCCAAAGGACCATAGCCCGAGCTCGGTTAAATCCTCCACACCGTCACTCATCGTGGTTGATTCTTCAGCTTGTTAGATCGTCACGAAAAGTGACGTCTCGATCCAAATTGCAATTTCCTGGTAGGACGGCTTCTTGTCCATATACTAGATGGTATGGTGAGGTTTTTATTGCCCCATGGCATGACATGCGATAAGCCCATAACGCCTCGACAAAACCTCGTGCTAACGCCTTTGGGTGCTCATCGACTTTCCTCTTGATCAGCTTGATGAGGCTCGTTGACGCTCAGCTTGCCCATTTGCTTGAGCATAGTATGGAGATGATCAAATCACTTGATCCCCATGTCCTCGCAGAACTTTCTAAACTCCCGAGAAATAAAGACCGAACCTCCATCGGTCGTGATAGTTTGGGGAATCCGAATCTATGGATGACATGTTCTTTCACAAAATTGATAACATCCTTCAATTCATCGACTTCATCGGACAGCCTCCACCCATTTAGTGAAGTAGTCATGATAGCCAATCCACATGTGGCCTTTACTTGATGGAGGATTGATTTTGCCGATCATGTCCATGCCCCAACCTCGAATGGCCAAGGCTTGATGATGGGGTTCATTGTCGACGTGGTACCATCCGGATTTTTCCAAATTTCGACATGCTTGACACCCTTTGTAGTAGTTGAAACAGTCCTCCAAAGATGGTGGGCCAATAAAACCCCGATCACCGATCAACCATTTTATCTTATGAGCCGATTGGTGAGTTCCACAGCGCCTGTACCTCGTAGGAGCTGATTGGCCTCGGCCGTCCCTGCATTTGAGCAATAGCCCTTCCAGAGTCCTCAGAAACATATCATCCCCAATAAGCACGCATTTCATGGCTTTGTACCTTATCCGTTTAGGTGCTCGAGCCAATCTTTCAAGTAATTGAAAATATCGGCTCTCCGTCCGCTTCTGTGAACTGCACAACGCCGGCTCCTTCTACCACGCCCTTGTATCCTCAAGCCATCTGCGCAAGATCGTTCGCCTCGTGATTCTCGCGATCGTGGGATCCAAGTGAAGTTTATGTACCGGAATTGCGCTATCACCGCTGAAGGCAGCCATAATGGGAAGAGGGACTCTCTCGCACTTGTATTCCTCCGTGAGCTGGGAGATCACCAACTTGAGTCTCCAAAATTTCCACCGCTTCGCTCCGGCCGAGGAGTAACTCCATCCCTTGCATATTGCCTCGCATCGCCTACATTGTTGGTGAGAGGTAGACAACTGATGGAGAAGGAAAATGTTGCCCAAGGCGACACGAGTAAAATGCCGATGCCGCGCCCATCGTCACAAATCGATCCGTCGAAAAACATAGCCCACGCCTATGGACGGTGCGGCTATGTTAGTGTTGATCCTTTCACGATAAGATCGCCGCTGCCCCTTAATCGCTGGTTGATACCGGATGTCAACTCGATAATGCAAACATCCATTTGCCCAATGGCCTTTTTAACATAGGAGCCGACAAAGATGTGCTTTATGACGCCGATTTGCATATGATGATGATCTCGCGATAGCAAAATGTGGCGCAACTTGGTGCAGTAAAAAAGCAGAGGCACAACTTATCGATATCGAGTACCTTGTCTGCGGCCCAAAGATCCTTCGCTTATGTAAAAGACGACTCCATTTCATCATAAATTTGCACCACTACCGAGGCGATGGACGGTGCCCATCGACAAGTAAATATAGAACGGCTCGTCAGCCGAGGTGGAACTAACACCGCGGCTTTGTCGATATTCTTTGATCTCGCCGAAAGCTCGTTGTTCTCGCCCCAGCCGAATTCCTCGTCGATTTGATTTTTACTAGTCCCATGAACGGCTCAATCCTTCCCGACAGATTGAGATGAATCGTCGACGAAGTTGATCTTGCCGATAAGGGATCGCAGCTTTCTTCGTGGGTGGCTTCATTGTTCGTGACCGCCTCCCGACTTTTCAGCCGATCTCAATTCCGCGTTCATGGACCAAAACCCAAGAACTGACCGGCCACCCCAAAGCACACTTCTTTGGATTCATCCAGGGTCAATTTTCTTGTTCGGTCCAGACGCTGCAGATCGTCCAAGTGTCCGTCGGCACAAGGCACTTGACCACCACGCCATCGATGTAGATTTCCACCTTTGCCGATCAGATCATGGAAAATATAATTCACGGCCCTTTGGTACGCTATACGGCATTTTTCAGTCCAAACGTCATGACTACATATTCAAATAACCCCACCGAACTCGGGACTCGAATGCGTCTTGTGTATGTCTTCTGGAGCCATGAAGATCTGGTTGTAACCGGCATTGCCGTCCATGAAGCTCAAAATTTTATGACCTGCTGCTGCATTGATTAATGTTTCTGCCACCTAGCTCTGTTGAGATCCCGAAAATCTATAGCAACACGCCATCGGCCATCCTTCTTCTCTACAGGTACGATACTAGAAATCCACTCAGCATACCTGCATGGCCTGATCAACTTGGTTGTCAACATTTTCTCGACCTCTTTCTTGACTTCTTCCGCAATTCGCCTTCATTTGTCGTGCTCGCCGAAACGGCGAAATCCTTTTTGAGCGGAGCCGATGCTCGATGATGCTCTGTCCAACCCAGAATCTCTGTAGTCCCAGCGGCTACCGATATTGTTTTAACAGGGCTATCATCGGGCCCCGCAGACTCGGATCTAACTTTCTGCTGATAAATGTTGGTCGTGGCTTATCCCCAGGACCAATGTCGATCTCTTCTAGCTCATCAGCGGATGTAAACCCATACCCTAGCTTTCCGTCACCTGTCAAATCTACGCTGAACACAGGGCAAACGGTAGGTGAGGACAACGAAAATAATTTGGGCCGATCGCTTGAATCGGCCCCCTTTTTGCTTGCATCAGTCAAGGACGGTTTACCCCGTATTGTTTTACAGTGGCAGAGCATCTCTCTGCTACGACTACATGAGCTGCTTGTCGTATGATCGCTGCTCTTTATTTTTTGTGGCCGATCGCAGGATCGGCCGCATTACCTGATGATCGTGGGCTTTTATACTCTGTAAGGCCAGTGGATAAGACCAGCCTCACCCCGTTTTTTGTAGCTTCAATACGCTCGCAGCCGTCTAGAGTGATTCCAGAGATCGGCTCTTGGTCTTCTGCTTCCCAGACGTTCATGCCAGCTATGGAAATCTCGATAGAATCATCTGTGTGGATGACCTCCACTTCGCCTCCATCCCATCGGATCGTGCATCGGTGCATTGTGGACGGATGCGAATTAGCGTGAATCCAATCCCTTCCTAGCAAGGCGGTGTAAGTGTTTTCTTGTCATTTAAGAATGACGGGTACGGTTTTTCCGCCCATCAAGTCCACGCTCAAGACGCCTTATGCTCCTCAAGACCGACCGCTGAAGTCGCCAACGTGACGTTGGTTTTGATCGATCTGCAGTGGAGCGCCCCAAACGCGTCGTAGCATGGAGTATGGCATGATATTGATCGCCCGGTGTCCACCAACATCTTGCCGAAGTTGCCCATTGATGTAACCTCGCAGGCTGTGGCTTTCGGATGTTTGTAACCCTTCTCACGTGGCTTCTCAAAGATAACGGCCGTGGACCACGCCAAATCGTACACCGGTAGCTCGTCGGTTCTGGCGCGCAGACTCGACGGAGTACAAACACCATGTTTGTGCCACCGATGTCTTTGCATCGGCTTTTACCGTTTGGGGCGCCACTCTTTCCTTGTCGCGTCTTCCGCTTCCAAAGTCTCACTTTGACGGCCGATCAGTGCTTTCTTCAAAGCGTGAGATATCGCGCTCAGCCTTCCTAAGTTACGCAGCCGCACTTCACGCTCGGTGTGTCTCGAGTCCGTCGACACCACCTTGGACGGTGATACCGCTTCGTCTTTGTCATCCCTTTGCACCTTTCACATCAAGTCAAACCTTTCGCAGGCCTTCTTGTTTCACCCATTTGCAGCACGTGATCCGCCCCGAGCCCATTCAGCCACGACCACCTCCCGGTCTGCGTAGGATCTTCTTCTTCTCGTGATCGAGGCCTATCGGACGCTTGAATTTGTCTTGGTACAACTGTGGTGGCGTTCATACATCGCCGGCCGGGCCATGCGCCAATGAGTTGTACTTCACCGAAAGCGATCCTTGATGGGTGCCGAGACCCAACACCGCCACCATTGCTTCCTTCTCGCTTAAACGAGCAACAAGGTTTAGTTTGATGTCCCACGGCGCGAATGTGTTGCTCGCCAAAACCCACCGGCAGCGACGAAAGCAACACGGAGAGCCGGAGGCTCCAGATCGCTGGTGGGCCTGGTCCTCGGCGACGGCCCGAAAAACTCCGCACACGCCCGGCTTGGTTCGAGATGCCACCGACCTATACCGTCGAAGGTGAAGGATTGCTCGATTGATTTCTGCATGGTAAACAAGTATCGTAAAATTCGAGCCGTAATCGGCTCCGTTTCAGTAAATCGGCTCCTAGAGCCGATTGCCCCATGGTTCTGCGTTAGATTTACGATAACATGGGGTTTTGCTGATCACTACAAGTTAAATCGATCTCTGACGGTTTAATGTTTTCACCACGTAATCGAACGCCCTATGCGTGATTGAGCACGTACGCATAAAAAGATGAAGAATATTAACCCTAGAGGAGGCCTAATAACCAACGTAAAGCCAATTACGGAACATCCTCTCTAGAACGAATAAGCCACGCCCTATGTACTCTTGGATCGTTCAACCCGCTTTGTAAGGCCTGACACGTAGATATCAAACTAAACCTTGGTGAACAAGGCACAACTATAACAGATCGAATCGACTAAATAAAGATCAGCAGGTGCTACCTTGCACTTTGGGAAAAGGTGCAAGGGTAGATAGCTAGAGGTAGCATAACTTCGACGATAGTAACGAAAAGCACCGATGCTAGCCTCAAATAATCTATGATAATAGTATTACCGCCATCAACAACGCTTCAAGACGAGTAAAACCAGTAACGATAGTAGATCTTAGATCGCGAGATGCGATCTAGGCGACATGGCACTTACCCGAAAGAAACCCTAGAAACAAGGGTGGCGATCACGAGATTGTGTTTGTTGTGAACGTGGTTGTCCTCCTTTCTCGATAACCTTAGGTACATATTTATAGTCCGGAGACTCTCTACTTTTGGAATAACTCTACAACTCTATCTCTAAACATAAACGGAACCTAAACAAACACGAAACCTACTATGATACAAGATACACGGGCAATTTAGCCCAAATCCACGCACTAGGCCGATCCAACAACACGTTGAATATATGTATCTTCCAAGCCCATCTTGATCACGGCCCATCTCCGTCTTTGGCCAAAATACGGTGATAACACTTGTATAGGAGGTTGAAAGAACATGTGGCCTCCATGTGTGGTTTTGGTAATTAATGACAATGTTTATGGCCTAATGTGTATATTAAGTTGTACTTGTAGGAATTATTCATTGGCTTCGCTTGGAGCATGTGTTGGCTTCAAGGTAAAATAAGAAGAAGATGTGTTGTGCACGCTCAAAATGAGCCACCTATAGAAGATCTTATGTTTGATGCTTGCCATCCTCGGTGATGATGGTTCGATGATGTGGAATCAAGAAAGGCGTTCCATCTAGAGAAGGTCAAGTTCGCCTATATCGAGCTCAAGTGGAATGCTCAAGGCAAAGGTATTATCTTGATAGGTTTTCCTTTGCCGGTCTCATATTGTGTGTGGGAGACCGGGTTTAGGATAGATGGTCGATTATCAAGAGGGCTCGAATGAGTAACTTCGGTCACATCGTCGGAGAGCTTAAAGCTTTGCATATTTGCAACATCATATTTGGTTGTTATTTGGTCTTATCCTTGTGAGGATATAGAGCTTGTGGTAATCTCCATAACAAGATCTTGTTCATCAAAATCGGATCTTCCGTTTATATCTTGTTGCGATTTTGATCTTGATGGCTTTCCGGTTTCTCACCAAGTGAGGTATCTCACATTATTATACTTGATACATTCTCACTTGGTGATAACCAATATTAGGTAGCACATGTCGTCCTCTTTTCAACGCAATTGGAATCGGGTCAATCGGGGCTCTCAATCAAAAGTTATCACACGTTGAATATTTAATCTTATTCGGTTTAAAAAGAAAAAAAAATAGTCTGTTTTTGTGCCGGCCGGTACTACCGGACCCGGTACCGGCCGCGTCTGGCACCACGCGCTTATCTGCTGCCTTGTCCAGTTGCTGGGTCTGGCACTACCAGGCTGGCCCGGTAGTACCGCCCGGGTGGGCCGGTACACCGGCCGGTCCAGGTACACCAGCCTAGCACCCTGCATATTTCTCCCCAGCTTGCTGGATCAGCCCAGCCCCCGCTCCCTACCATCACGCTCTCGCCGCTCGCTGCTTAGATCCCGCGTGGGCCCCGCTACCGCTGCTCGCCTGCTGCGGCCCCGCCGCGCCTGCTCTGCTACATGCTGGCCCGAATGGCCCCACTCGCACTGCCTCATCTGCTGATGTTGGCTCGCGCGCGTTGACCAGCGCATGCAACCGCCCTGCCCCACCCGCGCGCGTGCTAGCTGCTAGTTGCTGCTGCCGCGCTACGCTGCTGCGAAGCAGCACGCGCGACTGCATGCGTTGACCAAGCCGGCTGCCGCGCGCTGCTGCTTCTCTTGCATCTGTTTTTGGCGATAGGTGGTACTGCCGGTTAAATTCGGTACTACCGGTCCAGACAGAAAAATGTCCTAAACACCTAGATTTTTAGGGCCTCTATTTAAGGCTTTGCCCGTTTTTGGTTTAGTTAGCTTTTTCCTCTTCTATTAGGCTAAGTTTTATCCATACTTGCTCTAGATTTGAATCTTGCCTATTCTCTTCCCCTCTGATGATTCTTGCCCATATTTGAGTGGAAGAGAGAGGAGATCTAGATCCACGTTTTGACCTAACCGATTCATCTATTTGTGAGTGTATCTTTGGGGATCTATATTTTGGGGGATTTTGTGTTCCTCTTTGATTCCTCCTCTCTTGTTTCTCCAATATATTTAGTAGCTTTGTTGGAACTTGAGAGTGAGGGATTGTAGCATCTTTGTGGTGTTCTTGTCATTTGCATTCGATGCATCGGTTTGAGTTCTCCCCGGAGGATTTGGTGAGTGAAAGTTGAGAAGCTTTTTACTCTTGGGTTCTTGGAACCCTAGACGGTTTGTTGTGTTGCAGGTTGAAGCCTTGTTGGCGCTTTGTTGGGGGCTCCAATTGTTGTGGAGAAGTGCCCCACCTTGTGTCCTTTGTGGCGTTGGGAGCCTCCAATTAAGTTGTGGAGAAGTGCCCCAATCTTGTGAGAGGTTCTGCCACCGAGACAAGTGCACCGATAGTGGAACCGTGGATCGATCCCATTGGGGTGAGATTCACGGAGAATAAGGGAGGCCTTTTGTGGCGAGGTGGTTAGATACCATCCCTCTCCAAACGAGACTCCATGTTGGGAGGAACTCGGTAAAATATCGTTGTCCCCGCGTGCCTCGGTTATCTCTATACCCGAACTCTTTACTTATGCACTTTACATTGTGATAGCCTTCATGCTTGAAGTAATATATATCTTGCTATCACTTTGTTGCTTGTATTGCTTAGCATAAGTTGTTGGTGCACATAGGTGAACCTTAGTTGTTCTAGGTTGTGCTTAACAAAGTAAACACTAGTTTAATTCCGCCTTTGTTGAGCCACTCTAGGAAAAGTTTTAATCGCCTATTCACCCCCCCCCCCTCTAGACGACATCCGTATCCTTTCAGAGGCCACGGTGGCATGTGGTTTTTATAGTCACATGCTCGTCACCACTAGGATCCGAGTTCTTATTTTTGGAACCGACGAGCGTACAGCCACACGGGACCTGAAAAACCCCACGAGTAACTAACTTGTCTAGTACATTCTATGAGTGACATAGTTCGAGTGTTTCATTCGACATATGCATTTTGGTTGTTCTCGAAGGCGATAAAGAAGGTGCATCAAAACAGGTAGGTAAGCGTGACCAGGATTGCTTGGGGTGGATAGAGCCCCTGGTAAATCAATCTCGCCTCACATCTCTAGGGACCGGGTTCGGGATTTGACCTGTTAGGGCGAAACCCTCCTTAGGGCATAACTCATGGTCTCGACAAAAGCAAGGTAAAAGTCGTGGTCAGCCACCCTCTGTCGGCCTTCCAAGGAAGAGGGCTAATGATCTAGCATTAAGAATTGGTTGGTACGTGTGGGTAAAGTTGTACACCCGTATTGGGTTAAATCTTTTCAAAAATTTGCGTTCACGGTTATGAACGCTTGGTGTCTGAATTCTAAGATTATAAAAAACTTTAAACTAATCGTAAAACTTGACAGATCAATATGAGCTTAAGGATGCTTTCTTATGGGTATGAGGGGGTGATCCTAGATGAGGTTTGGATGATGATGATTTGGTGGATATCAAAAGATGATGATCAATACTTCAGAGATGCCGCTCTCTTATCCCCTTTTAAAAAATCGATTAGATGAGCTTCTTCTCCCTCTTATTTTATAAACAAAGATAGTTTTATGCAAAATAGCTTCACCATCCATAAGTCTTGCGGAGTACACCCTATACTCACCCTTGCGTTGTTGATACTTTTGTAGCAGAGTAAGTGTTCCCCTGAAGACAAGTTTGGTACGACATCAATATCGACGAGTAGCTTCGGGTTCTCGGCCAGCAGCCTGGAATCTATGGGCTGAGACGTCATCATTATGCTTAAGACCTCTTATGTCATTTGTTAAGTTTGCTATATTTAATAGCATAATTTGATATGTTTGTGGTTAATGACCTCGCTTATAATATTTTGGTTCTCTGCTTCGCTTATGAGCTTGCTGTATTAATTTTTGTGTCGAGGGTCCTTTGTTGTGTTACCGAATCTTCACCGGATATCCTCGAGCTCAAAGTTAATCTTATGTCGGGTAAGGTTGGAGATTTGTTTAACCCTGGTCCCAGAGGTGTCACACTCCATTGGGCACATATGATTTTGTCGTTCGTTTCCTAGGGGATCTTGGTGAGATACAACCTCTGGAAGCAAAGAAACATAGGCCTAGTGTTCGATCGAAACCTAAATGGATTCCTCCACAACCTGGAACGGTAAAACGCAAGCTTGGTGCTGCAGTTTCCAGTGGTGAAGATCATGGGCGGTTCTGCGTGTGTAGGGATGCGGAGAAAGATCTGTGGAAGCTCCATCGAGGACGATTGATGAAATTTCTAACCCATACACCCTGGAGAAATGGCATGTGCTGAAGCTTTGGCTCTCGCACAAGATATAGGAGCGAGGAAGCTGATTGTGTCTTCGGATAAAGGAGGTTATTAACATGGTGAAGGCAAAGAATATCTGCAGCTATAATTCTATTATGTTGGAGATTCAAAATTGTTCTAAGAATTTGTTAGAAGTTAGGTTTCAATTTGAAAGTAGGGACAAAACGTTGATGCTCATGTAGTAGTAGCTAGAAACTCTGACCAGTTTGATAGTAGAGTGTGGTCCCTAGAACCAACAGACTCTCTGTTAGTTTATTAGTTTTGTTTTCTCTTTGCAAGAAGGAAGAAAATCGGATGCTTACAAAAAAAACTCCACCGAGGGATTTTTCTTGGACGAGAAGGAATCCTAAAGTTGGAACAAAAAAATCCCAACGTATGACGGATTCAAGGGGGAGACGGCGACGCCCCTCCTCCCTCCTAATGATCGCTACCTTATTAGTGCTAACGATTATGCCCCGTGTAACAAGGCGTCGATGACTAATTTCGCCCCCCTCACATGCTAATCTGCAGCCCAAGTGCCAAACTCCCCATCCTGTAAAAAAGAAACCAGCTCCCTTATCGAGAATTAGTCCACCATCGGAAAGCAAAGGAGCGATATAGCCTGTTTTATCGCTAGCACACGATCACATACGGCAGATCGCCTCCTTTTCCTGCCTGCATTCGCCGCCTGTAACCGTGTTCTAGGGCAGTTTCGCCCTGCTTCTCTTCGTTTTCTAGTCAGACTAAAATAGATCATAATTCAAAACAAAGACTAAGGGCTCCTTTGATTCATAGGATAGGAAAACTATAGGAATAGAAAAGACATAGGATTAAAATGTCATGCATACTTGAATCCTATAGGAAGATAAAATGTCTTTGATTGTTGCAAAGGAATTTTCCATGAGGTATGACTTAGGCCTCCTTTGCTTCTCAGGATAGGAAGCATAAAGGGATAGAAATTGCATAGGATTGACTTGCCCTCTCTAGTGGAATCCTACATGCATAGGAAATTTTGGCAGGATTTTTTCCTGAGGTCTGACCTCATGTTAAATTTCCTATGAAAATACACTACCAAATTCCTATGAGAATATTTTCTGTAGGGTATAATCCCATGAATTAAACACTGTCCAAAGGAAAAATTCCATAGGGTCTAAATCCTACGGAATTTCGGAGACAATCCTACAAATCAAAGGAGGCCTTAATGTTTTCTTCCCATAGGATTTGCACTACTAGATTTCTATAGAATTATTTCCTATGGGATATGTTCCTATAAATTAAACGCGTGTGTAGGAAATTTTTCTATAGTATCCAAATCCTATAAAATTTCTATGTAAATCCTATGAATCAAAGAGGCCCTAAAACAGATCGATGCATAGTTGTACGCCCGGCCGGCTGTGCGCGGCCAGCATAAACGACATGGTAGGAATGAAGGGTTAGTTTACTCTCGAGTCTCATATCTGCCTTCGTCCTAAGCTTGTGTCCAATTGTTAGATTCATTTGTTCCTGTAAATCAATATGGAATTGTAGAAACTACATACAACGAAATTATCATTCCTCCCGGTCAAAAAAATGTCATTCCTTAATTTCTTGTACAAGGAACCGACAATTTTTCTGTATCAAGTTCTAGGCACCCCTATGTCAAAGTTCTGGCTCCGTCCAGCATCTGCCAACTTAGAGAGATCAATTTCATCTGAAAACGCGTGATAAAAATATGTTGCTGAGTTGTGGTAGGGCCATGGTGAGCCGATCGAAATGCTGAATTCTTTTGAATGCCAACGGCACGATCATCAAGTTTGACCGTCTAGCTTGGAGCTAGTAGAACATGAGTGTGTGACACCGGAAAACTACTAGCTACTCCCTCTGTCCCTTAGAATAAGGCATATAAATTTAGTCAAAAATTAAATATTATAAAATTTGACCAAATTTTTAGAAAAACTATAAACCTATACAGGATCAAATCAATCTTATTAGATACATTATGAAATATATTTTTATACTGTAGCTATCTATTATCATAGTTATTGATAGTTTTTTATAAACTTGATCAAATTTTGCACTGTTTGACTTTTGACTAAATTTATAGGCTTAGAGCATCTCCACTCGTTGGCCAAACCCAGGACGAAATTTGGTCCGTTTTTTGGCCGGACTGAACTTGTTTTCGGCCTGGGTACGCCCATTCTCCCAGCCACGTACCCAGTCCGAGTCCCCAAGTTCGGCTAAAATTCATCAAATTTAGGCGTTTTTCATTAAGTTGGGTGAATATAGACGGATTACATCAAATTTAAACTAAACTAGTACATAAATAAACTTAAAAAGGCCGTCGCCGGTGCCTTCGCCGTCCTACATGCCTAAGTTGCCATATAACAACGTGTAGTCGGCTCGGCCGTCATCCTCGCCGCCGTCGTCGCCGCCGGCGATGGTTCTGGCGGAGTTGCCCGCCGGTCGCCATACCTTCATGGTGGTAGGAGGGCCTGCGTCCTCGCCGTCGCCGTCCGGGGCGTGGGCACCTTGGTAGGCGAGCTCACGCCCGACAGCCGACGCCAGATGCTCGCTTCCTCGCTCGCAGCCGAGGATACGCAGATGCTCCGCCTTCTCCCAGTCCCTCGTGTTGCGCGGGAAGCCGAGCCGCGGAGTGTTCCCGCGGTTGATGTGGTCTAGCAAGGCGGCGAAGCTGATGCGCTTCCACCAACGCCGCGTCCGCCGAGTTTTGCGCGCCGGGACTCGCTTGACGGCCCTCGTGGCGAGCTCGCTGGCGCCGCCTCGAAGAAGTGCGCCCGATGGCGAGGTCGTCGGCGCCACCGCTTCCGGGTTGTCCATGCCGGCGATGTACTCACAGACATCGTCTCCTCCGACGCCGGCCCCGGGATTGGGATGCCGCCGCTAGCGTCGGCCCGGAGGCATCCGTGTCTGGCGGGCGATGTACCCCGGCCAGACAAAGATGCGCGCCTCCCAAGTTTGGAGGTGCGCGGCCGAAGCCGTTATCGGCGCCATCGCCGGGGTAGCATCCGCCCATGGTGAGAGAAGAGTGAAGGGGAGAGCTCGCCGGAGTTGGGCTTGTGGGTCGGGGGAGATGTGAGCGAGTGTGAAGATCTCCGGCGATGGGTACGGCTTATAAAGGCCGAGGCTGGCGGCGAGGCGGGAAAAAGTAGCAATGGAACTTAGTGACCGCCGATCCGTCATGCGAGCGGCGACGCATGGCGAACATATGACGCGGTTATTGCCCGTCGGTCGCCGCGTGGTTCCGAGGATGACGACGACTCGGCTTCCATCACTAACACGGCGGGTCCACGCGCCACTTTATTTTTTTTTCGCCGATATCGCTGATTCCAACGCTGTATGCATCGGAACCCGAGTTGATGGGTAGCCGGACCAAAATAAGTAATCCGCCAAACAAGTCCTGCAGACGATCGAGCCGATTTTCGTCGTCCGGACCAAAATTCGACGTTATCGGCCTCCTGGATAGATGCTCTTATTCTAAGGATCGAAGGTAGTATAAGAAGAATTATCGGTGTCCTCCAAAAAGGCACGCCTAGCACAGTAGCACTACCACAACTCGGAATATCAACCCTCACCAACTATGGAACCCGATTCGTTTTGGAACTTCTCGGCGACGAGCATCTCAACCACAGTGGAGCAGTTTTCCCAAGAAAATAGCACCACAACAGCGGAGCAGTTGGAAAGGGCGAAGAACCCGAAGCGGAGCGAGTCCGGCAGAGGAGGACGGAGAGACGTCCAAATGGGACAGTACCCGCCGTGCACACACAGACAGTCGCAGGTGGATACTAGTAGGCCATTGTGGACCGATGTTTCGCCTTCTGGCTGACGCTTTCAACGATCAACAACGCGTTTTCGGAAGACGATGAGTAGAAGAAACTAAAATAAGCCGCCGTCGCCCGCCGCGCATAGAAAACTTGGAAATGTGTGCAGCCGCATTGAAATGCATACTCTCTGTCTTTGGATTACGCGCCTAAGTAATCCTAAAATAGCCTCGCCGGAATCCTGCCAGAGTATGCTTCCATAGTTGTTGTTATATAAAGGGCAATGGCCCAATAGAACATCGTCACAGAGTTGAGAGCAGAGAGCACTGCATAGTTCAGCTTCAGCTGTTGTACTGTCTTATTACATTTCTCTCTCTGAATTCGGTCGAGAGGAACACCATGAGCTACCCGCCACCGGGCACCGCGTACCCTCCGCCGGGCCAGGAAGCCTACCCGCCACCGGGCGCGTACCCGCCGCCCGGCCAGCAGGAGGCCTACCCGCCCCCGGGGTACGGCGCGCCGCCGCCCGTCGCCGCCAACTACCAGCAGGCCCCGCCGCCGCAGGACACGCAGGACCGCGGCGGCGACGGCTTCTGGAAAGGATGGTACGTACTACTCCTACTTGGTAGTGCATAGGCCACCCAGCGGATACGGGTGTACTAGTATCATGCATGTTTCCGTCGCTTCCTGTTCTTCTCCTAATCTGCGGACGTGCTTCGCTATGTTTTTTTTATCTCTGCAGTTGTGCTGCCATTTGCTGCTGCTGTCTGCTGGACATGTGCTTCTGAGATCGACACCGACACCAGCCAATTCTGAGATGATGATCTGCATCTACTCCTTTCTATTGTGTTTGTGGTGTTAGAATCGACATATGTATGGTGTAGACCACTACTACTAGTTACACATGGGGTTTGGCTTAATTCTGTATCATGAATTCATGATAGTATTGTTTACCAGTACTGTATCATTGCATGGTTGCTTATCGCTCAGTCCTGACTAGGAGTATCTTTAGCTTGCTGGCTCTGAACTTAACTGAATGTGTACGAGTTGTTAATCAGGTGAATGCTCACCCTAACCTAACCACATAAACTTCAAACCACCGAAAGCTACTTACGCCAAGGCCAAGGATGCCAGATGTCAAAGACAACCGTACGTGTCCATCGGAAGTATAAAACGGCGTAAAAAATCAACACTGGCGGCATACTCCTTTATGAAACTTATTACTCCCTCCGCCCCAAATCCGTGTACTTCTACGTTTTGTCCCAAGTAAAATTGTTATAAGTTTGACCAACTTTATAGGAAAAGTTAATACATACTCCTACTATTTATAACACCAAATTATATCACTAAATGCATCTTTGAATGTAGTTTTATACAGTATCAGTTTATAGATTTTATGTCATATACTATAAATGTTGCTACAATTTTCTATGAAGTTTATTGAACTTTAAAATGTTTTAACTTTATTTAGTCTTTACAACTTATTTAAGGACGGAAGGAGTACAGCTTAAGATACTACTCTACCTGACATAACCAAACCAATAAGCTAATTAGGCTACCAAGACAGGACAGTGGCCAGGTCTTCTCATCGCTTGGACCCAAACGAGCAGTAAAATATGAACATCTCAACCAACAGACAGACACTAACAAGGTGACAAGCTGGTAATCCATTCTGATTACTGCATTATTTTTTCTCCTTCGTGTTCATAGCCAGTGCACCTTGTGCTTTCAAGTTCGGATATTTACAAGCAGTATACGGTATTTACAGAGATATTTCCAACCTGGCCACATCTTATGTACATCGACGGCTTACAGTATGTGCTGCTGACCTAGCTACATGACAAGTCAGCCATGGCTGACTCCAACAGCCCTGACTTCCACATGCTGCCGCCCTCGGCTCTCCGGGTGAACCACAACTGTGGCCTGCGCCTCGTCCAGCGAGCCCTCTTTACCCTCGCGAGACGCGGACAGCGTGCTGACCATCGGAGGGAGCTCGGCTGATCTTTTGGTTTCATTGCCATCGTCGGTGTGGGAGATGATCTCCCAGTCCTCCCTGACCGACGTGATGTCCCCACGCTTCTCGTGGTGCTTCTCGACCTCAAAGATGGTGGGAAGGATGACGTAGTCGTTGAGGGGGTCGTAGAACGGGTCGGGTTCGCCGGCGTGTAGCCAGTGCTGGACTATTCGAAACACGTGGTGATCACAGACGATTCCTCGGTGGTCAGCTGCAACTCCGATTCTTGCCACCGCATCAAGGCCATCCGCCTGCCGGAAAATGATGATTCTGCTCAGTTTGATTGATGCATACTATCTTTCAGGCACTTAATAAGAAACCAAAGAGACCAGCAATATCAAACCTTTGCTGATTCTGCAGGGACTGATCCATCACCATCAACATAGATGAAATTACCCTGAACCAACACATAGTTCAGAGTTCAGACACAAATTAAGCAAGGCTAACCGGTGCTACAGAAAGGCAGAAAACTGGTATAGGCACAACATTTACCAAGAGAACTAACCTGGGTATATAAGAGGTGACTAAGATTTGAAATAGGATGTTTTTTGCTCCCGTAGCTGCAAAGAGAAGAGTATTCAAACTTAGCATACACAACTTTAGGTTATATGCCTTGCTTTGTATAAAAGGCAACATATCTTTAGAAAAAGGTCTCGTGTGACCAAAAAGGGCGAGAAACAATAATGTGTTTCGACAGTAGTTCTGAACTTGCTTTACTAAACGGTACTAGCTTAATAACATGCAAGTGTAGGTTCCTAATTTTTGAAAAATTTATGAACACCAACTAATCCATCAGTCTGCCAAACTTTAGTGGAACCAATGGAAAATCCAATCGGCATATTGACAAAACTAAAACAGAAACTAAAACTATAAGTATCCAAATAGTAAAGTACCAAACAGTGTGAGCAGTGTCGTAATCAATCCCGTAAATATTGTAGAACTTCACTGATTTTGGAAGCTTTGCCTGACAAAGAATATCTTGAGTTTCCTTTGCCCATTTTAGTATATCCTCATTAAGGGGCAAAGGAATGTGATTTCCATCAGAGACAATCTGCGATGACAACTTAACTATCAGAAACATAAGCATCAATATCTGTTAATTATGTAAAAATAAACTGCAAAATAATCACCTCATGCTCGGAAAGAGCCTTTGCAATCATCTTTATTGTTTCAGCTGGCTCATATGACTCTAGCAAGGCACTTTTCTTGCCATTATCATCCAACCTCTCTCTCCAGATCTGTAGCAGTGGAGTTTCTTCCCAGTGGAAGGTTGAGCTAGCCAACAACTCATATATTGATGGGCATTCAATCAGCTGAAACAGAAAACCTACTATCAGTTCTTTCGCGAAAGGCAATATCATTGTGACCACATGAACACGTGTAGTAGATGATATATATGGACAGGCTATAAAGCATACCAATTGTTGCATGGTCCATTTGGAAATAAAGAAATTTGATTGCCATCCTTCCACAAAAGACATTCCATTCAGCAGACCAGAATTTATGTACCCAGGTGCACCTGTCATGAAGTAGCAAGTATGTTTGACATGTTAAGTTGCTCCATATCATGATTTAAGGTAATAGGTCAGATAATGAAATTCGTAACCGAATGAACAATGCAACTGCTTAACATATTGGAACCAATACAGCTCTAGTGTCAGCTTGGTAAACCCCTTGAAGTAGTTGCCAGTGATAAATCAATAGTTGCACAACTGACAGGTATTCTATGAAAAATGATATTGTCAAGCTGCCACTGTAGCAATAAAGAACATCCAATAGATACTTCGAGTTTATATTATGTTGAAATAACAGAACCCAAAACTTTAGATGCTCAAATGACTCGTACCTTGAAATGGTGCAGCGATCGCAATCCAACTCTTTACATATTTTTCAAAGACCTATTGAAAGAAGACCACATTGTTTAGGAATGGGGTAGGAGCATGACAAACTTCAGCAGAGGACTAAAAATATAAGGACAAGCACTCACATCACCATGAAGAGACATGAAGCACTTAACAAGCAATCCCCCCATTGAATGTGTAATTAGATTGATTTTTTTTCCTCCAGAAGCTGTGTATACTGATTCTAATTTTCTGGAAAATTGGTCAAGTGTTTCTGAAAGCCTGCAGATAAAAAGGGGTGTCAAGTAGAGGAAGGAACTGAATCACTTAGCATTGTTTGAATGAAAAAGCAACCCAATGAACACCACGCTCTATAAACCAAATGTCATGAATTTTGGCAGAAAGCATACACAACTGTACACATGGAAACATATACAAAACAGGGATACAAATGCAAAATCTACCTGTTACTTTGGCGGAAATCGTAACCAAATCCAAACAGCGTTTTCCCCTCTTGATATCCCCATTTAATCATTTGCACTATCATGTCATGATAGTAGTAAACACTGTCATCACCAATTATCTGCAAATTTAAAGTGTAAATGAATGGCACCATGTTGGATACAATATTGAGAACAAAACACTGATTAAATTACTACTGGTAGTGGTAGAGTGTTACAGGACTAAGAGATAGAAGGTAAAGCCATCAGCTAATATATATAGTTGTATGAAGAATAGTGATTTCACTGCCAGCGGACGGAGTAAGTAAATCAAAAAACAAAGGTGGTCCTTACTAGGAAGATGAAAATGAAATAGATTCATTACCATATCTGGGTCCAATGTGTCGATGGCGTACAATCCATACCTGTCCTCGGGGACAGTGATGCTTATTTTCTCATCCACAGAAACAGTTTTTCCTGCTCCATTATAACAGTTTGGTATCATATGACATGAGGAAAGTATATGATCTACTGAATCAGCACTAACATAACAATGAGCAGGAACATATTTATTGAGTCAGCAGTTTGCAAGTGAAAGCCACCATATATCTACGAGTAGTTCCCAAAACTAACCCAAATGCAACAAAAACAGGAATTTGGGTGGACTGTCCTCAATTTATTTATCAGTTAGAAACTAGACATATTTCTCGATATTGTTTCCTAATCATCATCCAAGTAAAACAACCATGCTCACAGAGGTCTCAACTGATTTCTTAGCTCACTGAATTTAATTGCCGACAGATAGTAACAGTAATGGAACAGCAGGTGGTGGCTTGGTCATACCAGTGGCGGCATCGAACTTGGCCCAGAGCTTCTCGCGGCACTCGTGGTCGGCGGCGAGGATGCGCACCCACACCCTCTCCTTGTTCCCAGCCTCATCGACGGCCTCGAGGATGGAGCCGCCGATGCCGGGCACGAGCAGCACCGGGTCGAGGTTTGGGTCCACCAGGGGCACCTGCTCCTTGGCGATTCGCAGCCACAGCTCGATCGCCCGGATCAAATCCTCCAGCACCGCCATGCTCCCGGGCACCAAATCTCACCCTGAGACGCCTTTTAAGCCCGCGATTTTGAACCCCTCCCCCGGTTGTCAGATAAACATCAAGCGCCACCAGCCGGCGAGCGAGCGAGGTCTTCCCGCCAGATCGAACTCCTCTTAGCTCGAATCGGAGGGTGCCGTGGCGTCGGGGGGTGGCCGGAATCTGCGCGGCGCAGCGCTACGCTATATGCTTTGTCCGGGATTTGGGAGGGAGGCGTGAGGGTTTGGAAATCCCGTTCCGTACGCTAATCGCCGACGGAACGAACACGAAGCAAGCAAACGGGGTTTGACGCGGCCTCCTAGTGGTTACCCGAGTCCGTGCTGTCTCACTGACAGTACGACCCTGATCTTTCTGGCCCACGGTGTTAGTGAGTCAAAGTAGCGTGCGGTACGGTGTCGACGGCTCGGGCTATGGGAGGTAGTAGTTTTTGTACGGCAAAGTATGCGATTGCGGTGACTCGCGAGAACACACGTTCCATGACTCCACGTGTCATTGTCAATGTTTTTTTTTTGGTGACGACGATAAGCGGCCATGCTTTGTTGAACGAGAACAGTAGTGTTGTAGAGGATACTTTTTTATTCGAAATCCGATTTATTATTTGAAAGACATTTTAAAATATAAAAAATATTTACATGTATATCCAGCTATTTTATATTTGAACACAAGTTTTCGGGAAAGACGAACATTTTTTGTGTCCAATGTAAAAACGCAAATTTCAATGCTCTATCCATGAATATTTATGGACATTTTTTATATTTTCTACATAAGCCACATAAAATATTTCTTTATCCTTAAAAATTTTGTGCAAACATAGAATGTTCAGATGTACATGTGAGATTTTCTTTCACAATTTTTGCACATTTTTAATTTTGTTTATTATACTTTTTTCATAATTACTCTTATGAGACAAATAAATTTCCTAAATATAAATTGAGGTATATTAATTTAGTTCGAAAAGCAATAGATCATCCACAATATATCCACTATATGAAACATCGACAATACCTAATCTATACCAATAGATCATTCACCTTAAAATAATTTTTCATAGTATACTTATTCAATATTGTAAATGGTGATATTTTATGTATGTATGTGGCAAACTTAGTATGGTTTGACTTTTGATTTGGCCTCTTTTTCGGAATGGAGGTAGTAGATGGAACCGTTGGCCACTGCGACGGTTGGAGGTTGGGGAACCTCGGATCATATGTTAGGTTCCCATAGGGTTTTCGACTTCTTCGTCTCCAGTGTAGGGATATCGACGACGATAAGAATAAAGGTCTTCGGTGTAAGACATCGACGACAATCTCTTGAAAACATGGTTGCTGGCATCTTCCGATCTACGTCCACGACTTCCCTTCCATGGCTTCTACAAGCGTCTAGGTTTGTTCATGTTTTCTCCGGCACGAGCTTTTCTGCGCCGGAGGCCCACAGACGACATCGAGATTTTATTACGACGCACCGTCAAGGGATGCAGAAGGAAGATGGTGTTGAACTTTTTAAGGACTTGCGTGTTATTTCTTTTTTGTTGTAAGGATGTTCTTGTAAGGGCTGGTTTCGAATAATATATGGCCTTAGACCTTTTCCACACAAAAATAACATAGTGTACTTATTCAATATTGTAAATAATGATATTTTGTGTATGCAAAATAATGGGCTGCCCATGATGGCCACGGTGCATGGGCTAACAACCGTTGGATCCGATAAAAAGAGCAAACGGCATTAAGGAAATAAATGGCAGAGCTTTATCAGGAACAAATGGACAATGTTGATCCTAGAGCAAAGCACTTGCATAACACATGTGTGCAACATAGTAGCTCTTGCATAACATATATGTGCAGCACAGTAGCTTGCTGGTCGCGGTTTACATGCGTGGCGCACGCTTTTTAACCCGTGACCATCAGCAAATTAGTATTAGACATGCATTTGTTGCTTGCGCAAGGACATGTAATCAATTCCCACGCATGCATTTTAGTCTCCGGGTGTGCTCAAATCCCTTAAAGAGCCTACTATGCATTATAAACTCGGTTGTTATGGTAGGGTCACGTCAGATGCCATGGGTAGGCTTAAGTTGAGGCTGATGGACGCTGGAGAAATCCGGGGAGGGATGATGAAGTGAAGACAGCATACGAAGAACATGGAAGAACCCTAGAGATGATCGATGTATGATGAACTCCTTCTCTTATTGCTTTTGTATATTGGTTACAAGTGCTCCTTGAGCTGTTTTCCTAGTTACTACTTGGAGCTTGAGGAAGAAGAAGAAGTGTTCATACGTGAACTGAGAGGAGAGGAGCCCTCTGAGGCCTCTATTGAAACGATCCCCCAGGTGCTTCTTATAAAGGGGAGCCTAGGAGACAAGATATGTCTCACAGTTACTGCCTATGAGCTAGCTAATGGGTCCTTGTCAGGTCATCTTGTTCTTTGGCTTGTCCTTTAGTGAGTCACCAGTCTTATCCTTTCAGCATATTTCTTAGCATCTTATGATATGCCTAGCATATTTCTTAGCATCTTCTGAGATGCCCAGCATATTTCTTAGCATCTTCTGAGATGCCCAGCATATTCTTTAGCATCTTGGACCAACGGTGCCAGTCTGAGCCAGGGACGTCCTAAGACTGGCGTCTGGCGTAAGAGCTTGACCTAGCGAGTGGTCTGGATGTAGAGGCTGAGAGAGCGTCTGGAGATGAATACAAGGTTACCTAGGGTGAATTAACTCAGCCCAAGTGCTCTAGGTGAAGAGGAGATTCGGGTCCGAGTCAAGGGTCTGAGTCAGGGATCCGAGTTAGGGAGTAGCCCAGCCCAGTTTTCCCTAAGCCGGCCGAGTTGGCCTTTTTCCTCCTTTCCTTTTATCTTATTATTTTTATACCTCACATCCTCTTAATATATGTCTTTTATCTTTACATCCTCTATTAAATTACTCATGGCTTTGTTGAATCACTTGATACCTCAACTCTGGGGGTACCTGGGATCATATCCCCGACATCGGTAGAAATCCATCTCCAACTGAATTCACTCACCGGATGCTACACTCTGGCGATCCTCAAACTCCTTATACTTTCTACTACAGTTGCTTAAATATGAACAGAGGTTATGTTGTTATACTAAAATTTCTGCTACACACAGTAACCACCTCTACATGTTTACGCGTGGGCATGAATTTGCGTATTTTTTGCCAAATCTGTTCAAATCTGAAAATTTCAATCAAATCTGACCTGTTCCCGAAACTAATTCGGAATCTGACCCCTTGGGTCGGCGCCATTTTAAATGGCGCCAAAGTTGTACAGGTCGGCGCCAAGATGAAGCAGCTGGGAGGCAAACTAGGGAGGTCGGCGCCATTTTAAACGGAGCCGACGTCGGTGCCATTTTAAACGGAGCCGACCTCTTTCGGTTCGGTTTTCAGATGTATGCGCGCTGACATGTACAACTTCGGCGCCATTTTAAACGACGCCGACCCCAGGGGTCAGATTCCGAATTAGTTTCGAGAGGGGTCAGATTCGGTTGAATTTTTTAGATTTAGGCAGATTTGGCAAAAAATACTGGATTTGCATGCACCATGGACCATTTGTTTACTTGTAAAGCTACAAATTGGTGCAGGTTAAAGTTGGTTAACGGCTAGCTGTTTTTGCATGCACCGTGGACCATGCTGCACTTGTAAAGCTTTCAAGAGATGAATGTTGACACGATGAATAGATAGCTATGCATGCTCGTAACAATCGAGTACTAGTAACTCCGTTATTTATACATCACAACCGTTACCGGCATCAATATATTAAGGGAGCATGTGCACCACAATCGGACGATGAGCAGCCTATGGGTCATAGCCACCATGGGCAGAAAATCCGCGTTGTTTTAGCTAATTTTTTTATATAATACATTTTTTATTCAATTTCAAAAATAATACATGAAATAAGGAATTTGCAAATTTAACGGACTGTCGGCCGTTCAAAAGATGATGGACGACTCGTCCGTTTAAAAGACGATGTACAGGGTTCGTCCTTTGAAATGAAGAAGGTGGCATTGATCATGTGCACGTAACGATGTACAGGGTTCGTCCTTTGAAATGAAGAAGGTGGCATTGATCATGCACACCACGTGCACGTCCAAAGATTTCGCGCCGTTTTTTCCCGCTGTGCTGCTCGGTGTTGAACGACGTCTGAGACGTTGGTGCACGTGATGGTCGCGTAGATACGCCGCAGCTTCTCCTCGACCCGCCGGGCAAGGACTGAACATGCTGACGGGGCACAAGAGGAACGGTCGAAAGCGATCGTCCGTACTGAGCCACATCAGTCTATAGCTCCCACGTCATGTCGGGAAAAACGGCGCGAAATATTTGGACGTGCACGTAGTGTGCATGATCAATGTCACCTTCTTCATTTCAAAGGATGAACCCTGTACATCATCTTTTAAACGGACAAACGTGTCCGTCGTCTTTCATCCATCGTTTTTTGAACGGACGAACGTCGTCCATCGTCTTTTGAACAGACGAGCGTCCTTTAGATTTGCAAATTCCCCATTTCGTGTATTATTTTTAAAATTGAATAAAAAATGTATTATTTTTTTAAAAAAATATCCGTTCAAATTTAGTATGATTTGACTTTTGATACTCCTTGTTTTTTAAAACAGAAGTAGTGGACAGAAAGCGGTGAATGCAACGGGAGTAAAATAAAATAAACAAAAAAAGGTAAACAAATTATTTTAAGTAAAGTTTTAAAATAATTAAAAGATAGAACGTCTTCTCTGTCAATTTTTAAAAAATAATCAAATCAGAATGTAGCTAGCCATTTCCTCGCGTCTGTGTGTAGTTCTCACTTCCCAAACTCTCCGGCCGTCTGCTGGTTGAGAGATTATCCTAGTTGATTAATGAAAATCCTTCCAGCAAAGAAAAGAGTAATAACCAAGATTATTTCCTGTTACTTTGGTACAAAAGAGAAGTTATTGAATAAATAAAAGATCTATTGAGTTTTATTCACAGTCCATTGTGAATATTGAACACATTGATGCTCATAAGTGAGATCTAATTCACAAAATAATTTTATTTCTGATGTCAATATTGTGATAACTGTCGCAATTTCAGAGGAATCACCTCATCATCTAGTTATCTCTGATTTCCAATTGTTCTAATGTAAGCCAGATTTTATATAAAAATACCATTGGTATAGTAGAGTGTAGTTTGATGATTTTGTGCACAGAAATCTGCATCTAAAATGCTTTTTAGCTCATCATTCTCGTCACAATAACTTTAGAGATACATATAGCTTTCCATATCACCTAAATGGACAAATGCAACGTCTTTGGTTTTTTTTTTCATTTTCTTACTTACTTTTTTTCCAAATTAAAGAGGGCTGTTGCGGAATCTGCATCTACCCGCTTATTACGAGCGCCATAATAAACGAATTCAACATGGCAAATCTATATAAACTTTAGAGCTGGCGTTCATACAAATTTAAGAAGTTAAGAACGGCAGTAAATATTGAAAGTACATTTTAAGATTTAATCATCAGCATAATAGGAAGATCAATCATTCCATATTATCATCATTCCAGCCGCATTGATTTCCAGGAAAAAATATTCAGATTCAGCATTGTGTATTATCATCAAATCTTATGATCACAGCAAAACTGCAGGGCTACCACCCAACATCCTACAAGAGCTGAATCAAGTGCCATAGTAGTACATGATATGCTTCACGCTCGAAGCCAATAGTTAACTTAAGCTAATATTGCAGGTTCAGTTTGCTGAACTGCAGATCTTTCATCTACTCCGCTTCGATTCTCCACAAGCACATTCCAGAAACGCCGAAAATAACAATGCTTCACTTCTCCAGGTCTATGCTCGGTTCTGGATCGGAGCGAGGCCGTTCCTCCAGGTCTATGCTCTGTTCTGGGTCCGGGCGAGGCCGCTTCTCCAGTTCTAGGCTTGGTTCTGGGTCCGAGCGAGGCCGCTTCTCCAGGTCTAGCCTTGGTTCTGGATCAAAGCAAGGCCGCTTCTGCAGGTCTAGACTCGGTTCTGGGTCAGAGCGAGGCCGCTTCTCCAGGTCTAGGTTCGATTCTGGGTCCAAACGGAGCCGCTTGTGCTCCTGGTCACCTAGGTGCAGTGACATAGCGAGCTCTTCCTCTGATGGATTATTCAAATTGGCGACGATGCTCCTTGGAGCATTTTGGTCATGGCGCACGGGAGACATGCCGACAAAGTTTGACATGAACTGATGCTCTTCCATATCGGACGGCATGTTGGATGCACCCTCCCCTTCAGTTGCAGAGCTTGTCATGTCATGACGAGGCAGCTGCTGAATTTTGATCCCCAAAGGCTCAAAGATTTCTTCAACCTTCTCTTGTGGTGTGGTTTCTGGTGCAGTGACTTCTACCAGGGAAGACTCTCCAACAGCTGAGATAACCGCAGCCACGTAAGCATTCCTCTGCTCCTGCACGGCATCTTTATTGTCGATAAATTATGTCAGTCTTGTACCATGGAGCAAAACTCAACATTGCAAGTATGAAAATGCCAGTAACATTATGCTGCCACCAATAACGCCTTCTCCCTAATGAATAGCTACATTTTTTAAGACTACTTGACCGTCATTTTGCATGGTTAATCTATTTTCAGAATGTCTGGATAACACTGAAATATGAAGAAGTACTCACCTTTGAGTGATTCGTTGGTTGTGATAAGATCAAGTTCTAGACGATCAAGAAGGCGGCCAAGATCAACTCCGGTAGTCCAATTTTCAGGACCATGCTCACTTGTAAGCTTTATCCTCCCACGGTTTGCCGTGCCACCCCATATTATCCCAATAGGACGTGGCTTCTCCTCATCCTGGCTGGTCAGGATTATAAGGCTTCCACTATCACCTTCCAAATCAAATGTTTGGCGGTTCTCGCCAACAACAAGGAGGTCAGTGAAGAAGCATATTCCTTTCTCATCATTGTACTCGAGGGCATATGCCATCACAGTCCCAGTTGTGTGACCAGAGCTTCTGCCAACTTTGCAAACTTGCCTCCCTATGAGACTGTTGATAGGACACTGCAGATCTATAACCTTAACGTCCCCAATCTCACCGACCTCCCTAACTATAGTCGTGACTGTGGATATGTCAAAGTCATCAGAAAATGGAATGAATGCGCCGTCAGCACGTACAAATGTCTCTGCAGATCCATAGCGAGGTAGCATATATGTTTGGGGATTAGAACAGCACATGCAACAATAAATAAAAGGGAAAACGTACTAGTTTAAATACGCAAACAAACTAACTGTTATTTCTCACAAACAGATATTGTTTGTTCCTAGGTAGTTTAATGCAAGTTGACTAATCTGACAAAGCTAAGAATCCTGCCTCTTTAACTTCTTTCCTGTTGCACAATGTATTAACATATTTCTTTCTTTCATGTTGCGCAATGTATTAACATATTTTTTCATGCACTTAAGACACCTTTCTTTCTAATAGACGAAACATGAACTAGGTATTTCTTTACAACCATATATTCTGCAGTTAAATGCTGCAAATAGTACATGAGTTTGAATTCCCTATCTAGCAGATAATTTAGAACTTCTCTACCTGGGTTTGTTCCAGCATAAATTCCATACCAAACATCATCTGTGATAAAAGATGTTGCCCTTTCGACAGCTCCAAGATAAATACCAGGCCCAAGATTGGGTGGCAATGGGTGAAACATCTTCTGGTTAGGGTAGTCCAAGTCAACTGCAACATGTCGATTGGTGAGGAAGCCAACCTGCTTGTTGCTCGTGCGCCGTTTCACAATTGCACCCAACGTTCCAAAGGTGTCCTGGCTTGCAACCTGGAACAGCATATGGAGAACTATAAGAAGGAACTTTCAGAAGCATGCCCTCTCGAATCATTCATTGCACCATCTGCTGCTCTAACTTCTAGTGAACATAATTCAGTTATGTTTTGTAAAGAATTGCCATGAAAAATTGTATGTGTGTTCCAAAGGCAGGTGATGGCTAGGTTTGTGCGGTGCCCTGGATTATTAAGCTTTCATATGCTAATTTACATGATGCGAGTATCATAATCGTCAAATGACATGACACTCTAGAGACTTGCAGGAAAAATTACTTCTGACTGCTGATCATTAAAGGGGATTAACCTAAGTAACATCCAGTTGAATGAAGAACCCTGGCAGGATTTCAAGTAGGACTAGTTGATTAACCTGGCATCACATAGCATTGCAAACAGACAAAGTAACTATCAGTCCTTGTCATAACATTACAAGTGTAGTGCAATTTTATGCGCCTTGTAATAATAAATCCTGAGAATCTTGAAAACATTTGAACTGTCCAATTATACAGGATAAACAGAACTGTTAGTGCATGGTTTTGCCTAATTCAATTTATAGACATGGTAGCAACCCCTGCTTAAAGAACATTGTATTTAGGAAAATCAAACCAATGAAAATGAGAGCATACATGTATGTACCTGAGAGCCTGAACCAATATACTCATCACTCCCACACAGCTTATTAACAAGCTCACTGAACATCTGTTCTTTAGGTGTTGGAGCAGGTGCGCCATAGTATGAAAATTCTACAACATCAACATCACACCAAACACCTCCTGGCCCCTGTAAAAACCCAACTAAGTTGACATATATCGAGTCCATGATAAAAGATCCCAACTATGAAAACAAGCTTGTTCAATAGGCTAATGCAGAAAAAAAAAGGTTTTCCTACCACAAGAATGGCAGGAAGGCACTGGTTCGGATTGAGCCACTTTTTGTGAACCTTTCGAGCAACAAAGACAATAATAGCGGGGATATCTGTCAGAGCCCCTTTCGTTATGCGGAAGCCCACTGCTGTTCCGAGGCTGAAACGCCGCAATATCTTGCTGTGGAAAGCCCTTATAGTCATCAAGTCAAGCAAGCTATTTGCTTGCTGTCCCTTGGGCAACCGTCCAGGGAGCACCGGCAATAGTCCCTTCTGGAGGTTCCCAAAGTAGTTTGCCCGTCCCTCGGCCGCACAATGCTGCAGGTTTGATGTCGGCCATAAGAAGTACGCCGCGCTGTTTTCGGTGTGTACGCATCCAGAGGCAACTGGTTGCATTGACGGAGGACAAGGAAAGATCCCGTAGTGATGGCAATGCCCCTCGACGTCAGGCGATGACTCTTCCGATTGCGTCAAACCTGAGAGCTGTGCCCTGTCATCTGAAGGCTTCATTGTGCTGAAGAGTTGGCGGACGTAGTGGATAGGAGAAGCTATGGACCTAAAAACGATAGCAAACAAGTCTGAAAACATTATCTTTCAAGGCTAATACACTAAGGTGAAGATGTCAGGAGACACTGGAAAGCCAGCAATCTTGCAAATGTGTTTGCACTCTGTATGACTTACTCTGATCTATGGTCAAAACAAGAAATGTGTGAGTGTAGCTAGCATCCAAGATATACGCAAGAGAATAAACAGCTAGTGGTGTAGTAGCCTGATATTCTCATGGAATAGGTTCTTTCTGCGAGATCGCAAGGAGAACCACCCAGACAAAAGCAGGTAATATCATAAGAGGATTCCTCTGTACGAAGAATATGGCTCATATTGTATATTCGCATTGCGCATCGGCCATAGAAACAGGCAGAAGAGGAATCTGCAAAAGCCATTTTTGTTCTCTAAAGGCACGGCACGAATACTCTCCTTTTTAACCGCGGGGAATTTGCATAAATCCACATGATAGCTGCTTGCAATGATAACAGAGAAATATCGGCGCAAAGGGTAGGACCTACAGAAATTCAGTAGACGGCACTGAAAGCGAAGTTGGGCAAAGGCATCATGTACTTTCTTGAAAGAGAAAAAGCATAATCAAAAGGGGAAGAACAACACACCGACAAGAGATTGAGGGAAGAAACAGCAATCACTCTCCTTGTTCTAACCAAAAGCAGGCCTGGAATCAGTGATACCGGAGCAATGCTACTCTCATCAGGCTACTTTTATAGTTTGCAGGACCTGAAGCTGAAGGCACGCTGCTGGATTACTGAAGTAATAGGACAGAACTAGGCGGCTATGGAGCTACCGTGATGGTAATTCTTGAAGACGAATCGCTAACTCTCCGTGGCATTTCGCACCTGAAGCACATTAGCAGCAGCAAGCTTGCCACGATCGAACTCAGAAGTAGAGTGAAGGGCAAAATAGGAGGAACGGCATATACCACGGAGCTATTACTGCGCAGCATCAAGAACAAGAACCGCAGCTCCCAACCCAGAACAGACTAACGAACGGAACTCCTCGGACGAGGAATTGACCAAACCTAGATAGAAATGCAAACCCAGAAAGATACGGTGGACAGAACAGAAACCCAACAAATCGAGGAAGGCGGCGCCAAGATCCCGCCCCCACGGGCCAGTGAAAGATCCGGCCCCGTTAGGATTTCAGGCAGTGGAGGGAGCCGCTCACCTGCGGACCGAAGCAATGGCGAGCCGTCACAGTCTTCCTGTCTTCTCGCTATGCTATCTTCTCCGCGCCGTGCGGCTGCCCATAATTGGGGTGCGGGAGCGGGAAGAATCTGCACTGTTGGGGGCGAGGCCGGGGGCAGAAGATGCCAGCTTTGCAGTCGCAGGGCCTCCCTCCCACCCCCCTCCTCCGCTGCTGCCGTATGGCCACTCTACTGTCGAGCAGCGTGCGTGCGCCGCACAAACACCACACAAGAAGAGGGGCTAGAGAGAGAAGAAAGGGGAGGGGGGCGCTGGGAGCGTGGGAATCTAGGGGGAAGCTAGGTGGTGGTGATCATGGCGTGGTGGTCACAGATTGAGATGAACAACAACTGCACTGTGGTGCCCGTGTGATGTGTCGATGCCTGTGTCGGGTCGGAGCTGTGGCTGCATAGTCGTCCATGTCGCACCGTCCAACGGACGGCCCGGATCGCCGCCGGCGGGGCTGCGGGGACGTGGCCCTCTCCTGGCCCCTCCATCGTGGGGGTACGGTTTCGGCCTTTGAGTGACGGCTGCGTTGACGATATGCAAAGTGCAGCTATATTCCGAAGTCGATGACCTCTAATGTTAACTTTTTTTTCAGCGAATTCCACAAAACTATTAATAATCATCCACACGGTATAAAGAATCCTAAAAATAAATAATTATAAATAGGTTATTGGACCATTTAGACGACTATGTGCTAGACTTTAAAGGACCAGCGCACAAAGGAGCAACCATTGACCAAGATGTAACCATGGATCTTAAAAGACTGGCCTTAAACCACATCAACAAATATGGAAAACGACAAGTTCCTAAAAAATTCACCGGACGCACGACTTCATGTGTCCTTCGCCAGCATCAGACGCATCACCAGAGCGAGGATACGACAGCAAAACATCATTCTAACTTTAAATGTAGTAGTCATCGTCTCAACATTCTGAATAAGATACTAAAAAAACCTAGAAAATGAACGAGAACATTCATGTGGGGAGGGACTATGTCCGCCACGCCTCTATGACCCCAACCAATGGAGATGGAACAGACCGTCGGCGATGCCCGACGAGGGGACAGAGTCCTAGATTGATTTAGACTTTAGAGCCGCTATTACCAAGCTTGCGTCCTCGGTTTGAAAAGATTTTCTTTATAGCGTGGCCACTTGTATGCTTGATCTCTAACGATGATTTTTCATCTAATGAGAATTACGAAGGCATATATTTATTTCATAATGAAAAATATTGATCTAGTCATAAATAAATATTTTTCGTGTGATTTTGGGGCGTTCTTTTTAGCTGAGGTTAAACAACTTATCTTTTTTAATGAAAACTTTTTTAATGAAAACAGCTTATCTTACTGTCAGAAACTATAGTAGAAAAAAGCCATAGAGACATTGCAGTCTAGTTTTTTCCAAGGAAAAAATAGCGTTATAGCGTACGTTATAGCAAATTTGGAGCATCGACGCTACGTTTAAGCTATTTTAGACGTTATGTCGCTAATTTAAAAATAGCACGCTAAAACATGCTATTTATCAAAACGATTGTAGCATCATTATATTTTCTAACGCTGAAAAAATCCAAAAACTACACTCTATAACCCGTCGGCCTAAAAGTCCAAAACCATTCCCGAGTCATAGGCAAACCTAATCCCCCCCCCCCCCCCCCCCCCCCACCCCCACACCAGATTGTTCCTCCAGTCACCAAATTGGCTCGTGAGCGGCGGCGGTGCTTCTCCAGTTCACGAGTGGTGGCGGCGGTGCTTCTCCAGTTCGCGAGGGATGAAAAATAGGGACTCACTTGAAGACAGCATATTTGCTAATGTAATAGAATATGAAGATAATGAGTGGATCACACGTGTTGTGCAAGATGAAGTTGTAGCTCAAGTTGAACAAGTAGCTGAATCAAAAAGAAAGAGAGTTTCCCATCCTTGGAAGAAGAAGCCCCTTCCTGTTCATTTGAATGACGAATTGCATTCTGCTAGTTCATCTTGTGATTCAGAAGATGATTTCCACATGCATTCTCCATCTGATTCTGAATAATACTTCATGCTATGTTGTTGTTAGGCTACCTTAAAACTATTTTGTTCTCTATTCTTGACATGTTTATGTCTATGTGCCTCATATCGATAAGACTGTGACAGTCTGACTGTGTGACTCTGTTTTTATGTCATGGATTATTCTTGACTTTGTTATGGATATAATTGTTCCTAAGCAAATTTTAGATGATGAAATCATTTATGTTTAGACTAAACATGTCATTTCTTTTGCAACCGCTATTTTAAATAGCGTGTGCTATAACATGTTATAGCGTGTATATCATCCTGGGAAGCCGGGGGGCTAAATACCATAGCGCGCTATTTCTTACCTTGGTTTTTTCAGCTCATGTCGTTTGAGCTTATTTATCAGTTATGCGACAAAAGTCCTATAATACTCCTAGACTGTGATAGTGTGATATATATCTTAATCTGATGTGTTTACCATTTATGCGAGTAGGAACATGATTTACGGACATCACAAAATACATAACATACACATATATCATCTCACTTTTTATAGAACAGTTCAATCATCCAAGCGCTCATTGTTTTTCTCTAATCAAAAGCCACTAATAAACAGTTCTAGAATACACCACCATCTACAAACCAGAGATCAAAAGTGTCAAATATCCGGGGATCAATACAAAGCACATCGCTAACGAATTGGTGGTTCAAACTGAAGCGTAAATACCTTCTGCAAACCTTCCAGGTCGTCAGGTGGAGATAAAGTTCGTTATGGCTACCTCCGAGACAACGGAGATCGATGTTGCAAGGTCGGGAACGATAGAGCTTGTGTGTGCGAGGTCATACACGGTGGCTATGGTTTGAGGTCGAAGGCGGGCGACACTTGTTTGGCGTCTAGGTGGGCGGGCTCCGAGGGCAGATGGGAGGCGTTGGGCGGTCGAGCTCCATAGCAGGCTCGGGAGGCGGGGGTGTTGCAAACATTTCCTTTTCTAGATAAGAGATATGGGATGGTGGGAGGGCATTTTAGATGTGATAATGCTTTGTTTGAGGGTTATTTTTGAAAATTGAAATTTATATGAAACAAGAAGCTCGGAAAGCCGTGGGAAGTTGCATGTGAGATCATAGCGCATGGCTTAATATGATTGATAGGATACCCATACCAACAAGATGCAACTTCTTTTTCGGAAGCTCATCTGAAATGAACTCTCAGATTGTGCTTGGTCTCGAGCAATATGTGGATGGGTGGCCGACCGGAACGTTGTACCCGGGTGCGCTCGAATAAGAACAAAATGCACATAAAAGACTAGTGTTGATATGTGGGTCGGTCTAGAAATCTTATTTAGCTGTCAGGGATGACAGCCGCAGGTCCAGAGATGTCAGGTTGTTACAAGTGGTATCAGAGACATGTTCCTCGCGGTTACATAGGGCGTGTGCGGGTTAGTGGAGCGGACATGTGGAGCATGGCGTGGCCTAAAGTGGACACGACATGATACATGTGTCAGCACTGAATATGTGTGCCAAGTGGGGATGTTCCTGGCTTGTGGTTGATCGACGAGGACGTCGATCTTCTAAGGATGGGAGTATGTGAGATCTAGGCGTATGGCTTAATAGGATTGATAGGATATCCATACCAATAGGTTGTAACTTATTTTCTAGAAGCTCATTTGAAAAGAACTCTGAGGTTAAACATACTTGGTCTGGAACAATATGAGGATGGGTGACCGACCGACAAGTTGTTCTCGAGTACGCACGAGTAAGGACAAAGAGCATATAAAATACTAGTGTTGGTGTATGGGGTCAGTCTAAAAATCCTACTGAGCACCCAAGGATGACAACCGCCGGTCCAGAGAGGCCAGAGTGTTACATTGCCCTTCCATAGCTTCAGACAACTACACATAGAGGCACGGTGGCTAAAAAATTAAGTTGTGGGACGTTTACCTTTCTTAGTTAGGCCGGTTGATAAGGTGAAAAGAACTATCCCTTAGAGATAACAAACTTCTATGGAAATTAGTTCATTAACACACTATTGGTCGGAGAACTTTCCCTATCACATATAATCACTAACAATATATAAATGGTGAAAGGCGGAAAATAGAGCTAACTAGTAATTGAGGACCACATTAGTTGCATAGAAATTCAAACAATCCAATGTTTTAATAATTAATGATAATCTCTTTGGATTATTATTTGTATTTATTTATTTTTGAAAGTTTTTCAATAGAAATCTCTTAAATAAAATATGTTGGTTTCAAGGTAAAAAGAAGGAGAAAGTAGAAATTATCAAGTGATGGCCAACGTGATTTTGGGAGTTGAGCTAATTGGAAGGATACTTGAAGAGGAAGGTTGAGTGACATTCATGGTTAACTCCAAGACATCATAATAAAGATATAAGATAAGATACAATATTGATCAACTCCAAATGAAATTTAAGTCGATCCACACACAAAGAATGATGTGAAGTGCAAGTTTAAGATTTGCATCTCAAAGGGCCTGCTGGTTTGAAGCTTTTATCCATTTGATGGTTTTAGATGTGTGAATATGTGCTTAAGTGAGGCTTTCCCATAATGTATTATGGGGGAGTAATTTGTCATTCTTCGTCGAGTAGATATAATCAAGAAAGGTGGTCCAACTTGAGAAAGTCAAGATCGTAATCATCTAGCTCAAGTGGAATGCGTAACTCGAAGATATGATCTTGATAGGTCTTGTATTTTACTGTCTCATGATGTTAGTCGGGAGACCGGGTTATAGAATAGATAGTCATACTATCAATTGGGTGCTTGATATATCTCAAATATAACTACTTTTCCAAGTACTTTTCTCAATGGTTTGCTCCGGAATTTCACCATACTTGGATAAAAGTGTTGAATCTGACCATGTTTTTAGCAAAAGTCTTCTTTCTATATGTTTTCATGGGAAATAAAATCAAGAAAAAATACCACACAGGTTTTCTCCAAAACAAGGATCTTGAGCTTTGAAATCACACGAGGGCGTCCATGAGGTCCAAAAGAGCACATGTGGAGCGCCCTACCTTGCTGGGCGCACCACCTAGGCCCTTTCGGCCTCGGAGCATCGGCTCGGCCTTGATGAGTGCATGAACACTTCGTTGGGAGACCCCAAGAGGAAGGTATGATAAGCATAGAAGCAAGTTTTCCCTCAGTAAGAAACCGAGGTTATCAAACCAGTAGGAGGAAGTAAACTACTCAAAGGTATTGCTAGCAACTTGGAGACCTGCACAACACAAACTCAAGACTTTGCCCCAACGAACAGTGAGGTTGTCAATCTCACCAGTTTGCTGTAACAAAGTATTAACTGTATGGTGTGAAAGGTAATAGTGGTTTGCAACAGTAAACAAGAACAGTGGAAGATGTATCAATGGTAAAGATTGGACCGGGGTCCATAGTTCACTAGAGGTGTTCTCCTTAGATAAACAAACATGCCATGCTGGGTAAGCAAATTACAGCAGGACAATTGACAGGACTGAGCAAGGCATAACAATGCAATACTAGACATTCATCATCCTATGAGATTCGATTGGGCAATACAATAAGATACATAGACCGCCATCCAACTGCATCTATGACTAGAAGTCCACCATTGGGTTATCATCTAAACCCCCTCCAGTATTAAGTTGCAAGCAATAGACAACTGCTTTAAGCAAAGTGTGTAAGGTAAATAATCCACTTGTTCCATGAACAAGAGACCGTTGTTTTCTCCCTAGTGTCAACAACACATCTACAACCTTAGAGATTTTTGTCACTTCCCTTAGGTTAAATAGAGGCATGAACCCACTATCGAGCATAAATACCTCCTCTTGGAGTTACTAGCAACTACTTGGCCAAGATAGCTACTAACAACGGAGAGCATGCAAGATCACAAACAACACATACATGATAGAATCAATAAGACAAAACCATTATTAAATCTGACATAGTAATCTTAATATCCATCGGATCCCCACAAACACAACATGCATCATTACAAATAGATGAGATCTTGATCATGAACAGAGCTCAAAGATCTAGACATGAAATCACAAAGGAGGAGATACAACCATATAGCTACTACATGGACCCGTAGTCCAAGGTGGAACTACTCACGCTTCATACCGAAGGCTGGCATGATGAAAAAGAAGGCCTCCGGGATGATCTCCCCTCCGGCAGGGTGCCGGGAAGAGCTTCAGATCCCCCCAATCTAGGGACGATGGTGGCGGCGGCTACAGACGATTTCGTGGAATATTGATCGGGTACTTAGGGTTTAGGCATCGGGGGCTACTTATAGGTGAAGAGGCGAGGCAGGGGGCGCGAGGGCGGCTACACCCCCCTAGGCGTGGGGTGGGCCCACCCACGCGGCCAGGGGTGTGGCCCCCTAGTGACTCTCCTGCATCTCATATTCAGGCTTCGTGTTCCCCACGGTAAAATATTGACTTTGGCTTTTGTCCCGTCCAATTCCGAGAATATTGACTTTCTGCCTTTCTAGAACCAAAAACATAAGAAAACAGATAACTGGCACTGTGGCATCTTGTTAATAGGTTAGTACCAGAAAACGTATAAAAATACCTCAAAGTGTATACAAAGCAAAGCAAAGTAGATACTAAACAAGCATGGAACATAAAAAATTATAGTTACGTTTCCGACATATCAAGCATCCCCAAGCTTAACTCCTGCTCGTCCTCGAGTAGGTAAGTGATAAAAAGAATAATTTTTGAGGTGACATGCACCATCAAAATAAAGATCAAACCATTTGCAAGCATTCAAAGCTAGGATCAAAGAACTCTAAGCATGGGCATGAAAGATGGAGTTCTAACAGTAAGACAAAGTAACTATGCATGCAACATGAAAGGCTACAAACAAAGATCATGAGTAGCATGCATTGAAAAACGTTTGTTTGTTTCACAAACAGAAAACATGGCATAGTGGCAATCAACTTGTCCCTCATGGAGTAGCAAATAGATGCATAGGACACCTTCAAAGTTCATAAGAGTGACTGGATACAAATAGCACAAGAACAAGTAATATCAACAACATGCATCAATCAATAAGTTTTGGGACAATGCACATAGAACTAAGAATGGCAACCATGCTCTCTTAAATGGTGCCTAAAGGATAGAAGATGGAGACTCAATATAATAGTGGAAGAAAGGCCCTTCATATAGGGAAGCAGGGATTTCAAGTCTCAAAAAGAGCTTCAAAAATTATGGTACTTGTTAGCTTTTAGATCTCATTTCCCCTATCATAAGCATCTTGAAGTGATTAAGGTTAAAGTGAAAAAATTATGGAGTATATGCTTGAAAAGGTATAAGTTGGCAATCTCATGTCCCTTGAATACGAGGGCCGCTCCTCATGCTACTCAACTGTAGCATCCCATTTGTCTAAAAACTGTAATGCTACTTGGTCTAGTAATATAATGGCTACTCTCTACTTATAATTGTTGCATCATCATCAGATCATGCTCATGTCATCATGCCACCTTGCATTTGGGCATCATACAAACCCTTTTGTTTGGTTCTTATCTCATATGCATTATTATTTGTATTTGCCTCTTGATATTGTATTTGGTTCTTGATATATTGTTAAATGCCCAAGTTGAGTTGGGGGCATATCTTTTAATCAACTCCACCACCTTTCTTTCACCACCTTACAATTCCACCATCCCATTAACCATGAGCTTGTAATTATTCTTTCTTTTGGTGTTTAGTCTAGCTCATGAGAGATAGGGTGGGTCCAATGCTACCAATCCTTTTGCTTGGCCCTTACTCCAACTTTGGAGGATGCAAATAAATAGTGCCATGATAATATAATTGCTTCTACAATATTTTACTCATGGTAATTCTCATCTTGCATGGGCCATGCAACCTTTGCCACCTTTGGTTCCCCTTGTTTTAGTTGCATATTTTAAGTGGATCATCTCCCTCTATATCTCTTTTCCTCACCTTCCTCTCTTTTCACCTCCCCATGCATGCTCCATTGCTTGCCTACATGCAATATGGATGCATTGCATGGCACATGCAATATGGGCACCATCTACCCCCTTTACCTCTATTTTTGTTTTGGTGTTGTTTGGGTTTTACCTAAAGGGGTGGGATCAATTGTTTTGGACAACAAAATAATCAAACCTAGCTAACCCTAATTCCAATCCACATCACACCAAACCTCACCTACCCCCTCTCTCATAATCTTCTCCCTAAACCCTACCCCTCTCTAATCACCATACCCTCTCCTATCTAAACCCTAATCCTCCCCCCTCTCTCTCTCTCGGCCTCTTCCCCCCTCTCACCTAGCTGGCCCCACCATGCCACCTAGCTACCATCCCTAAGAAAACCCTAGCCGAGCCATACCTCTCTCCCCTCCAACCCTAAGCCCTAACCCGACCCTAGCTAGCCCGAGCCTAGCTCCACCCTCTCTCCTCCCTCTCTCGTTCTCTCTATGCCATAGGGGGCCCCTAGCCGAGCCTTCCCCTGCCTCCTTGCTCTCACGATGACCCCACCTGGCAGCCCCTTCCCCTGCCATGCCGAGCCCCATGCCGAGCACGTGAGGGAGCAGGTGAAAAAGGTGGCCGACACCACCTTCCCTCCCCCACGCCATCCACACCTCCCCCATCCTTATCTACTCCCTCCCAACCCTCTGGCCTCTCCCAGATCTCCCCAGAGGCCCTGCCTCGCCTCCCCTCTTCTCCCTCTTTCTCCACCGCCACCATCCTCCGACGTCGGCCACCACCGCCGGCTCCCTCTCGTCCACATCGATCCAGGAGGCGGGCGAGGTGCAAGGGTTGTCGAGGCTCAAGAAGACCTCTCGACGCCTGCCTGCACAAGCGAGGAGGAGCCCAGCCGAGCTACTGCGACGCCTGACGCAAACCCTAATCGCCGGTGAGCCAGCCTCGCCGACGATCGTGACCGCCTCGAGCCGATCCTCCTGCACCGACGCCCTCGCGGTGAGCCCACGAACTCCCTAGACATGCCCAGATCCTACGCTGCTTCCCGTTGGCCGTCGATTCGTCGGCGACTGGCCACGCCGTGGCGTCTGCGCTCGCTCGCGCAAACCCTATCTAGCCGCGCCCCTTACTGCACAACCACCCCATCCGCGCGGTGGCTCGCCTCTCACGCTGCAAGCGGCAGTCGCGAGGTCGAGCCCTGTCTCGCCAAGGCTGCTGCGTCTTTTCCGTCGGTTCGTCAGAGGCAGTGGAAGAAAAACAGTAGCGCCTCCCCTTTTACCGATACCCCCCTGGCTTTTATTTTTCTCAACCCGCGATCCATCTCTTCAGGGTTTTTATATAAAAAGGCACCCAACTTTTGTGAACTTTGACCCGCGGTCCTCAACCCCACCAGTCCTTGCCAGGCAGCATGTGGTCCCACCCGTCATTGCCTGGGTCTAAGTTAACCTGAGTAGAAAAAGGTTTCTGTTTCTGTTTAATTTAAAACCTTTTCAAAATTTGTTTAAAATTCAAATTTAAATCTGTTTCAAATAACTTTTAAATTATAAATCCAAATTTAACATATAATATATGTTTTCGAACCAGAAAAATGTGAGGATTTAAAATATGCTATTCAAACTACCTTTTGGACATTTAAAATTCCAAGTTGAGTAAAATTACATAAAATGCCCTTTTCCTTTTTTATTTAATAACTTTTGTTTTATAACTCCGAATTTAACAAATGATATGTCTAAAATGATCAGCTCGACGAGACCTTTCTGTTTATGCTATCCACGATTTCAATTGCAGCATGCATCATATAAATATATAGTATACAGCAACTAATATGACAATAAATTGTGGCCAAAACTCAATAAAATGCTTCTTTCCTGTATTCCACACCTCACCCATGCCATGCTACTTTAATGCCATGCAAATTGTGCATCATTCATCATGGCATGATTGTTTGCTTGTCGCATTTTATTCATATGCTTGTGCACTTTATTTATGTTGGCCCTTGTTTGTTTGGTTCTTCTTCGAATAGACACTGAGCAGGGGATATATCAAGAGAACCAGGAGCACTACCTGCATCCGTCTCGCTTCAAGCTGCCAGGCAAGCACTACCACATGCTTGCATACATACAGTACCTATTGCCTCTATCTTATTCTTGCATCATTGAGTCGCGATTGCATTAAACTGAATTCCAAGTGATGCATAGCCTTTACTTTTAAACCCCACCAAGCTTGTCCCTCCATCCCATGAGCCATTACTACAGGAGTTGTTTGAGCCATGCGAGTCGTAGAACAGCATGTGTAGGGTATGTGAGTGTCTGTTGGATAACGAGGTACCTAAATAACTAAACCTGAGTAGTAATGGGATAACTAATGAAAGTGGCACCGGTGAGCAATATCTGCTATTTGGTTTTTCCTGCTCACTTGTGTCCCGTTGGACCCCGAGTACTTGATTCCTGTTCCTTGATTATTCGCGCTATCCACATCCGGGAGGCTTATGGGACCCCCCCCTGAGCCAGAGCTTGATTCAGTCTTATTTCTTGGGGCCACAAACTAGTTTGAGGTTTTATTTACTATCCTGTACTTATGCCATGCTTACTGCTTTATTACGATTGTGCGAGGAGCACTGTCTGTTAGGATCGGGACACGTTTCGCTGTGTCGACAAGCCCAGTTTTGGGTTCCCGATCGTTCACCGTCCACCCAAACCTCGGGTCCGTCTCGAGTCGCCTAACCGTTGGTGTACTCAAGGGTGGCCCCTGAAATATTTCTGAATCCGTGATTGCTTTGTCGTGAAGGCCTCGTTGGGTTTTGATTTGGTTTTCCGAGGTTGATCGAGTGTGTGTTGCTATTTGTGCACCCCGCAGGTAAAACTTTCAAAGCCGTGTCCGCGGTTATGGACTTGGAGCACGGTTCTCGATCATAGACAAGCATAACTAAAGTACCGCTTCTAATTTGACTAAGTAAATCGACTAGTAAATAGTGCAACACTCATGGAATGGTTAATAAAATTGCCAACGGATGGGGTTGTTCGTCCGCTTCCTCGTTGGTAAGCAAGGAGGAGGATGGATCTGTGGATATTACTTATAATCGTTGTCATTAATTCACGGACATCCGCCTATCTCGGTTAGGCGGATGGTTAGCGTATCTATAGAACTGCTAGGGTTTATATTTTGCTGCAATTGCGTCACCCTGTGTTGTGTCCCTTTAGAGGCATAAAGACTTCTTGAGTACCCTAGGGTCTCACGATAAATTATTGGTTCAGATGAACAGGTACACTCGCAAGACGGATACTGGGTGGAGGAGGCTGATGATGTGGGCAACGATCGTTCGGTGTAGAGATTCCGGGAACGGGGATCCGTGAGATCTGTGGGCGGGATGTGCTTATTTAATGGGCATCTTATGCCGATTTGCTTCTTATTCGTACTCGGATCTTGTTTGCCGCTTCCGCCTGATACTCTGATGTGTGATGTATGAGGAAATATCCTAAACTATTATATCTATCTAGGTCATTTGAATCTTGCCGTATGGCGTTGCTATATTTCCTTTATTTTTAGATGGAATGGCTCTGGTGTACTATTGTATGGTGGCTTGCATACATACTCCTTTGTGTATGTAGTTGATCCCTTCTTTCGATTACGGCCTGTACTTGTCCCGATGATTTGGAAATGGTTGGGACGGCCGAGAGGTCTACACCGTGAGTGGCATTTGGGCCCCACCGCATTATTTCAACCATTTCCGCTCATCCAGCTTGTATCTAGGAGCGTAATTCACCGAGGTAGTTACAATTGGTATCGAGTCATCCCGCCTTCGTGGTCTCACCAAATGGTCGTTGTCATCTAGCAAATATTTTTGATAGTTATGTATACTAGGGGAAAAACAAAAGCGAGAGTAGGACTGCTTCCACTTTTCTTCTTACCCACCCACCCACCCTTTTACGGTAAGGAAGTGTAACGCTTTCAATCCTCTTCTTAAAATTCAAACTAGGATTCACGTGTTCGGGTTTAGTAGTACCATAGGTTGTGTGTGTGTGTGTGTGTGTGTGTGTGTGTGTGTGTGTGTGTGTGTAATCCCTTGTCTATCTGTTGCATCCAAGTTGTTATCTAATTAGCCTTTGGTTATCAACTGTTGGTACATTCCATACCGACAGGCTTTTGCAAACCGACGCGATCTGTCTTACTCTTTGTTATCCGACGTTATCTTGTTTGGGGTGTTCGTTTCCGTAGTTACCAATCTTTAGGATCAACGTGAGAAGAAGGGGTTAAGATATGTGTTCCACTTATTCATGTGCGAAGTAATGATTTGAGTGCGGGATGGAGTCGTGACCATACCACTACTCTTATCATTCGCTTTTGTATATTGAATTGGTAGAGTCACTAATCTTGATTCGTTAAGTAATTTTGCGCATCTATTGGTATTTTAATGCCGAAATTTGTGGAAAATTTTTCTTTGATATATCTGTGTACCACACTCCTTTTCAGTCGTGTGCGATATGCTTAATATCTTCTAGGTGCTTTGAACTTTGTTGATATTTTAATATCATCTTAGTAAATTGTATCCTTTAATCTTGGTTAATTCCATCTTGGTACTATTTTGGATTATTATTATTCTCCATTATAGTACTGACTTGTGTTTTATATCAATCACAGGATGGCTCCACCACGCCGTTCTGATGAGGACATACCACCTGAACTGGGATCCCCGCTGTCAAACATCGCCAATGAGGACATACCACCTCAAGAACTAGACGAACTACTCACAAGACATCATATGTATCAAGATCAAAGATGATATGGTAATGCATAACAATCTGATCATAAACAATAATCCAATGGTTCCACTCACAAGCATCAACTACAATAGTAATCAACACCGGGAAAGTTTCCCCTAAGAACTAATGCAAGATCTAATACAATTATTACAGCGAGATGGAGTGGTGATGATGGTGCTGGTGGAGATGATGGTGTGGATGATGATGATCCCGATGAAGTCTAGCTTGATGATGGTGTTGATGGCGACGATCTCCCCTCTCCGGGAAGGAATTTCCCTGGCAGAAATCTGTCTGCGGGAGAGCTCTTTCTCTCTTGGTGTTTTCCGCCCCGCAGAGGCGGCGGAAATCTTTCTGTGGTCCCTCCTGGTATTAGGGTTCCAAGAGGACTATATAGGCGAGATGGCGGAGTCAGGGGACGGCCAGGTGGGCCACACCTTTCGTAGGCACGGCCCAGGGGGGACCCGCGTCTAGGTGTGGCCCCGTGGCCACGCCCCTTCCGGCTTCGCCGTCTTCTGGGAAAATATAATTTTCCATTATTTTTATGGTATTATTGCATCAAAACACCTATTTTTCTATCAGAAACCTGACTCCAGCAGTACATTGATGACCCGCAAGTATAGGGGGTGTATCGTAGTACTTTTGATAAATAGGAGTGTCGATCCCAACGAGGAGCAGAAGGTGTTGACTAGTGGTATGGGGCACGAACTCTCTGCAAATACTTAGCAAACGAATTTTTAGTGGTTTTCTGATAAAGCAACAAAACAAAGTGCAAGTAATAAAGAACAAATGCAGCAAGTGGCCCAATCCTTTCTTATCAAAGGACAAGCCGGTGGAAATACTTATAAGGACCAAGCGTTCTCGAGGACACATGGGAATTCTGTCAAGTGCTTTCGCTTCAAATAGATGAGTACTCTTCTTTGGTGTTGTAAGTGTTGTGTGGGTGAACCTGTGCTAATGTACCGACCTTACTTGGACTAATGCATACTTGTAATTAAACCCCCTACAAACATCCGTAACTACAGGAAAGTAATTAAGATATAAATCTAACCACAACCTTAAACTCTGAGATCCTACACTCCCTTGTGCAAAGGTGTCCTAACGCAGGTTCAGGTTTCTGTCACTCCGGCAACCCCACAATTAGTAGACAAATACACAATGCATTCCCCTAGGACCATAAATGGTGAATTATCATGTAGTCGACGTTCACATGACACCACTAGAATAATAGCACCACAACTTAAATACTAACCATTGAATAATAACTCAACACAAATGCACTAATAACAACATGACTTCTCACATGTCCTCAAGAACTAAACAAACTACTCACAAGACATCATATGGATCAAGTTCAAAGATGATATGATAATGGATAACAATATGAACATAAACAATAATCCAATGGTTCCACTCACAAGCATCAACTACAATAGTAATTAACACCAGGAAAGTTTCCCCTAAGAACTAAAGTAATATCCAACACAATTGTTACAGCGGGATGGAGTGGTGATGATGGTGCTGGTGGATATGATGGTGTGGATGATGATGATGATTATCCCGATGAAGCCTAGCTTGATGATGGTGTTGATGGCGACGATCTCCCCTTTCTGGGAAGGAATTCCCCTGGCAGAAATCTGTCTGCCGGAGATATCTTTCTCTCTCGGTTTTTTCCACCCCGCAGAGGTGGCGGAAATCTATCTGTAGTCGCCCCTAGCCTTAGGGTTCCGTAGGGAAGATATAGGCGAAGGGGCGAAATCGGGAGTCGGGCAGGTGGGCCACACCTGACCTAGGCACGGCCCAGGGTGGGCCCTCGCCTAGGGGGTGTGGGGCCCCTGCGGCCCTTCTTCGTCCCTCCTTCTGGCTTCCTCTGTCTTCTGGAAAAATATAATTTTCCCATATTTTCTGGTATTTTTCCGATCTTTGTGAAATTGCATCAAAACGCCTTCTTTTCCATCAGAATCCAGACTCCGGTAGTCCATCCTCCAAGAATCATCCAACATGCATAAACAGATGAAAATCCATAGGTAATACCTCATAATAAGACAAATATCGATGAATAGAGGGAGATTACGATATAGAATGGTGATGCAAATTGGGCGTATCAACTCCGCCTGTCCCCAAGCAAAAACTGAGCTCAATAAACATGTCCACATGTTTATGGAGTGAAGTGCCGATAAAAGAATACGAACAAGAAGCATCACACTTACCATTACACAACTCATAGAAGAAAGCAACTCACCATTATATAACTTAGCTTGCAACCAAGTACAACAGTCACAATAGAGATGCATAAAGATAAATCATAATTGGAATTGGAAAACTTGTTCTTCGTTAGAGAACACCTGGCAAACAGTTTCACAAAAATCTTTTTGTAGAAGTTTTTCCACAGGAGCACTCTTTGCTCAAAAAGGTTTTTTAGTGAAGGCTTTCAAAGTAATACTCAATAGATAAGAGTTTTGTGCATACAAGGAAGAATAAGAACATGATTGAGTAAATGACCATATGAATGCTTGCAACACAACAACTCAAATGCTTGCTGGAGATAGAGAGGAAGTAGGTTTACTGACTCAACTTAGAAAATAGGAGAAAGGTCCCTTCATAGAGGGAAACAGAGATTACAAGTCAAAGATATTCCAAAAGATTATGGTACTTACTAGCTTTGAGCCCTCATTGCCCCTATCATAGGCATCTTGATATGATTAAGGTTAAAGTGCACAAAGATGGAGTATATGCCTGACGAAATATAAGTTTTCAATCTCATGTCCCTTGAATATGAGGGCCACTCCTCATGCTACTCAACTTTGGTCACCGGTAAGTTCTTGTCATTGTAAGTACATGCGTATCCTAGAGAACCGCCAACGAGGTACCCCTTGCACATGGTACAGGAGCTATCCCATAACCAAAATGACAAGGCAAGCATACAATGAGCATCTCAGTGATCTTTTTATTTACTGTATACATAGATTTTTATTGAGGATGCTTCATAGATAGCTCACTATGGTGATGCTGCAAGTTTCCACCATGATTAGGCATGGCTTAGGCTAGCGGCCCAGGCATTTCTCTAACACAAAATACAAACTCCATGGACTTACAAGTTCCCTCTTTATTTCACACCGTTGACATCCATAGACAAAAGAGCATGATATCAACTGAGTACAAACTACAGGTGCAATGTTGAAAATGTTCCCCGTGATAGCACGGTTCTGCTAATTCCAACGTATAGATGCAAGCATATACAACTTCGATGACACAATGGTTCAAGTCTATTAGGGGCAAACAAATAAGGTGTGCCATCAAGTTTGTGAGAGCTTTACTAACTAGTTTTCACATAAAAATAATAATTTTTAATTTGAAAGGTAGATGAAGCTTGAGAATTTGCTTGGAATAGCAAAAGCTACTAGGTAGATATGGTGGACACAAGTGGCAAAGGTTTTGGTTCAAAGGGATTGGAAACATGAGAAGTATGCCTTCTCAAAACAGGTTTTTGGCTAGCAAGGCTGGGTAGCAAGCAAGCGAGTTGAAAGAAACAAGCAAACATACAAGTAATAAAGCCAAACATGCAATCTTACTTGAAGACACAAAAGATCTTAAATAAAGAATACCAATCTTATGAGCCAATAAGAAAGAAAACAAATGATACAAAATACCTGCAAGCTTCTTTTCTATTTTTCTTTCAAACATCAAAAAGTATTGCTACTGACCAGAACTCGGTTTGCCAAAACCAATTTAGATCCACTTGATGCTTCCAAAGTGATGCCAATACTGATCAACAAGACCCATCATATAATAGACATTGCAAACTAAAATAAGAAGTGCAAAAAGTAAAAGATGAGACTTCTCATTAATATTCCAATAAAGGCACTCACACCAAGGGATACATAGATAATCAACTAAAGAAGAGATACTTCCACATGCAAACCAAACTATAAGATAACCTCTCTACCAAAGATATGAATCCACTAAAAAGGTAAAAGATAAAAGATAATGGTGGTGATACCGCGACACTCCCCCTAGCTTGAAACAAGCCAAGGGGATGTTAAACCTGATGACGAATTACTCCTTCGATGGTGGTGGTGTTCTTTTGATAAGCTCCTCAATCAGCTTCCTCAAATGCTCAATATCGAAGGTCAGAGTACGAATCAACTCTGAATTATGCTCAATGCAGCTCATGATCAATTCGGACTGAGGATCCCAGTCCTTGTTATTCTTTCCCCACTCTTCCTTCTTAGAGTGTTCCTTCCCTGCATGGTTAGAACGAGTGGTACGAGGAGGAGATTACCGTGGAGAGAGGACATGACGCGGAGGTTTCCCTCCTGTAGATATCCGTGTTGTCCTCCTAAGCTTTATAGGGGTTGCCGCCACTCCAATGCTTGCGATAGTAGCGCGGGTGTCCGGTTGCTTGTCCTCCTCCATGTCTCCTTCATAACCTACCAAAATCTCCTCCTCCTTGGGTTTGTGAGGATCGTCTTCCTCGGGCTTCTTGCCTTTGTTGTTGGCGGAGACCATGGTGCTATAAACTTGAGAAGATTTCCTGACGTAAACAGATCGAAATGAAAACATGACGAGAACATGATGCACGAACCTCGGGGGATCCGGGGGGTTATATATTACGAAGTTTCAATGCATAAGGAAGGTTCTGACACGGAAACGAGTCGGGGTGGCACACCCTCCAGCGTGACAGCAGGGGCCACGCCTAGGGTGGGTTTGTCCACCCCGGACTCCGTTTCCTCTTTTGTTCCGTCTCGTAACTTTCCTTATGTATTAAAAACATCAAAAATATAAAAATATTGGGGTTTCACGAACCTTCTTTTTTCACCACTTTTACCTATTCAAAGACGAACTCTCCAGACTCCTTTTCTCCTTCTCCTAGAATTTTCATTTCCTCACAAGGCAATACACAAACTTCAATGGCAACATTAGTGTAAGCAAAACAACAAACCTTTAGGTTCACACTTCAACTGAAATCTATCAAAACAAAGGCTTCTATAAGAGTCAAATGCAAATGATAACAAAAATCTGTCAAAACAGACCAGCAGGTAAAGATTGATTTTTTTTCGAAAACCTTCTGCTGCTCAAATAAAAAAGTGCAAAACTAATGAAAGTTGGGTAACAACTTGGAGAACAAGCTCAGAAAAATACAGCTCCATCCGACGTACTTAGCTCCCTCACGAATTTTTACGGTGCAGCACAAAAATCTGTCCTAGGACAACCACCTTTCACAACTCCTCTACTTCACAAAAGTAGTTGAACTTGACAAAAAAACAAAAAAAAGGATAAGGAGCAGTTATTACAAAGGTAATAACTTCCAAGACTCAACCAAACTCTTGGGTTATCTCCCAACAAGTACTTTTCTTTAATGCCTTTAAGTTAGGCTTGATAGTCTCAAAGATGCTCACAAAGGAGATATATATTTGAAGTGAAAGAGAGCATCAAGAAGCAAATAACCAACACATTTTAGTCTAACCCAATTCCTATGCATGGGGGTATCATGAGAAAACAAATTGTTGAAACAAAAATCCACTAGCATAGGAAGGTAAAACACATGCAACTTCAAAGCTTTCAACATAAAACGGGGAAACTTAACATTATTGAGATGCATAAAACCATGTTTCCCTCTCTCATAATAACTTTCACTAGCATTTTGAATAAAGTTTACAATATAAATATCGATGGCAACAACTTTATCATCAGAATGAGCATACTTACAGTCACTAAAAAGAGGTCCAAGGTCATAAACTGGATCAATAGAACCAAGTTGTTCCATCCTGAAATCTTTATTAGGCAAGCTATTTTCACAAGGAGCTTTAGCAAATTTGGAAAAGTTAAACTCATCAGAATCTCCATCAAACCTAGTTAAAACTTTCTACTTCTTACAATCTATAATAGCTCCACAAGTGTTCAAGAAAGGTCTACCAAAAATGATAGGACATGTTTTGCTAGCTGCTGAATTAAGCACTAGAAAATCAGAATGATACTTAACCTTACCACAAAGAACCTCCACATCTCTTACAATACCTATAGGGAAAATGGTTTACTTATTAGCAAGGTGAATAACCACATCAATCTCATCAAGCTCACAAGGACCAATTTCATGCAGAATTTCCCTGTAAATCTCATAAGGAATAGCACTAGAACTAGAACCAATATCACATAAACCATAGTAGCAATGATCACCAATTTTAACAGAAAGCACAGGAACACTAGCTTTTCTAGCCTTACTCGGATGAGAGATAATATTAGAAGGGTCTTCACAGAAGACAATGTGCTCATCCTCTATATTTCTAGCGTCAAGATCTTTCACAATAGCAACCACAGGTTCAATAATCAATTGCTCAACATGCTCCACAGTTTTCTTTGCACTTTTATTATTTGCACTAATAATCATAGAATACTCCTTTACCTTAGCTAGGAAAGGTATTTTCTCAACATAAGGTTCAGGCACAATATAATTAGTTGTACAAACTTCAGTACTTCTAATAGGAACATGACTAACAACATCTTTATCAGGAGCATGGTACTTATTTCACTTCTTTTGGGGAATTTCTATGTAAGAGGCAAAGGCCTTAAAATAGTTAGAGATACTTTGGGAATCAAGACCAAACTCATTACTAATATCATGGAAGTCATCAGTTCCCATAAAAGATTTAATGCATTCATAATCATAGTTTATACCTGACTTTCTTCCTTTGTTATTCTCCCAAGCTTCAGTGTTCACTCGAATACGGTCTAGTAGGTCCCATTTAGCTTCTTCCTCCATATGTGTGAATGATCCAGCACAATAAGCATCTAGTAAATCTTTATCATATAAAGCCTAGCATAAAAGTTATTGATAATAATACTGTTAGGGAGTTCATGAATAGGAAATTTAAGCATTAGTAACTTCAATCTCCCCCAAGCTTGAGCTGTACTCTCTCCATCACGAGGCCAAAAGTTATATATCAGATTTCTATCCTTATGAATCTCACTGGGAGGATAAAATTTAGAATAAAAGTGAGATGCCATTTCCTCTCATTCCATGGATTGTCCATTCTTCAGCAACTTATACCATTCTTGAGCTCTCCCTTTCAAGGATATGGAGAGTAAATTTTTCTTCACCTGTTGAGTTGTGATACCTGCACACTTGAACAACCCACATAATTCATGGATAAAAAGCAAGTGATCACCAAGATGGACAGTTCCATCCCCTAAATAATAATTATCCATAACACGATCAACAATACTTGTAGGTATCTTAAAAGGATCTATCTCAACAGGTGGTGGTTCATCTACTACCCTAGCAGTGGTAGTAGTTTTCCCAAATAGAAAACCAAGTGGGTTATCCATATTGGAAACAAAGTAACAAGCATTAAAAAAATCAATACTCATAGTAGAAATTTCCTTTACCAGTTCCACTCTTCAATAGCGCTTCACTCGCCAGCAACGGCGCCAGAAAATAGTCTTGATGACCCACAAGTATAGGGGGTGTATCGTAGTACTTTTGATAAATAGGAGTGTCGATCCCAGCGAGGAGCAGAAGGTGTTGACTAGTGGTAAGGAGCAGGAACTCTCTGTAAATACTTAGCAAACAGATTTTTAGGTGTTTTCTAAGAAATCAACAAAACAAAATGCAAGTAATAAAGACAAATGCAGCAAGTGGCCCAATCCTCTCTTAGCAAAGGACAAGCCGGTGGAAATACTTATAAATACCAAACGTTCTCGAGGACACATGGGAATTCTATCAAGTGCTTTCGCTTCAAATAGCGGAGTACTCGTCTTTGGTGTTGATAGTGCTGGTGGAGATGATGGTGTGGATGATGATGATGATCCCGATGAAGCCTAGCTTGACGATGGTGTTGATGGCGATGATCTCCCCTCTCTGGGAAGGAATTTCCCCGGCAGAAATCTGTGTGCCGGAGAGATCTTTCTCTCTCGGTGTTTTCCGCCCCGCAGAGGCGGCGGAAATATATTTGTGGTCACCCCCCTAGTATTAGGGTTCTGTAGGTAAGATATAGGCAAAGGGGTGGAGTCGGGAGCAGGCGGGGCACACACCTGCCTAGGCGCTACTAGGTGGGATCGCCTAGGGGTGTGGGCCCCTGCAGCCTTCTTGCCTCCCTTCGATTCTTAAAGCTCGGAAAAATATAATTTATTCCATATTTTTCTGGTATTTTTCTGATCTTCGTGAAATTGCATCAAAACACATTCTTTTCCATCAGAATCTAGACTCCGGCAGTCCATAATCCAAGAATCATCCAACATGCAAAAATAGTGGAAAAGACATAAGTAATACCTCATAATAAGACATATATCAATGGATAGAGGAAAATTATGATATAGAATGGTGATGCAAATTGGACGTATCAGCAAACAAAACAAAAGAAACTAAGCAAAACAAAAACAAAGTAAAGAGAAAGGTTATGAAGGACTCCCCTTGTGAAGACGTCCTTAGCCTCCCGGCAACGACGTCAAAAAAGGCTTGATGAGTGCGTGAAAACTTTGTTGGGAGACCCCAAGAGGAAGGTATGATGAGCACAACAGCAAGTTTTCCCACAGTAAGAAACTGAGGTTATCGAACCAGTAGGAGGAAGGAAACGACTCAAATGTGTTGCTAGCAACTTGGAGACCTGCACAACACAAACTCAAGACTTTGACCCAACAAACAGTGAGGCTGTCAATCTCACCGGTTTGCTGTAACAAAGGATTAACTATATGGTGTGGAAGGTAATAATGGTTTGCAACAAGTAAACAAGAACAGTGGAAGATGTATCAATGGTAAAGATTAGACCGGGGTCCGTAGTTCACTAGAGGTGTTCTCCTTAGATAAACAAACATGGCATTGATACGTCGGAAACGTATCTATAATTTTTTATGTTCCATGCTTGTTTAGTATCTACTTTGCTTTGCTTTATCTACACTTTGAGGTGTTTTTCTTTCTTTTATGGAACTAACCTATTAATAAGTTTCCACAGTGCTAGTTGCATGTTTTCTTCTGTTTTTGGTTCCAGAAAGGCAGAAAATCAATATTCTTGGAATTGGACGGGACAAAAGCCAAAGTCAATATTTTATCGTTGGCGACACGAAGCCGGAAGACGAGACGGAGGGGCGCCATACGGAGGCCAAACCCCCTAGGCGCGGGTGGGCCCAGTCCGCGCCTGGGAAGGGCGTGGCCCCCCTGGCGGCCCCCCTTCCTGGCCTCTTCGCCTATAAGAAGCCCCCGAGGCAGAAACCCTAGGCACCCGATCAAAACTCCACGAAACCTTCTGTAGTCGCTGCCACCATTGTCCCTAGATCGGGGGGATCTGAAGGTCTTCCCGGCACCCTGCCGAAGGGGAGATCATCCCGGAGGCCTTGTTCTCCGGTATGAAGCGTGAGTAGTTCCACCTTGGACTACGGGTCCATGTAGTAGCTAGATGGTTGTATCTCCTCCTTTGTGCTTTCATGTATAGATCTTGTGAGCTCCGTTCATGATCAAGATCTAATCTATTTGTAATCATGCATGTTGTGTTTGCGGGTATATGATGGATATTGAGATTACCATGTCAGATTGATTAATGGTTTTGTCTATTTGATACTATTATGTCTGTGTTGTTTGTGATGTTGCATGCTCTTTGTTGTTAGTAGCTATCTTGTCCAAGTAGTTGCTAGTGACTCCAAGAGGGGGTATTTATGCTTGATAGTGGGTTCATGCCTCTAGTTTCCAAGGGAAGTGACTGAAATCTCTTCGGTTGTAGATGTGTTGTTGCCACTAGTTTAGTTTGCCATCAACAAAGTAAACAGGCTCCACATCAACTGAGCCATCAACAAGTTTTCTAGCGCCTTTGTCGGGGAGGCTAAGGACGTCTTCACAAGGGGAGTCCTCCTCAACCTTTCTGTTTACTTTGTTTTTAGTTTGCTTAGTTTCTTTTGCTTGTTTTTGTTTGCCTCTTTTTATCAAAAATCCAAAAAAATTAGTTTAGTTTGGTTTGCTTTCTATTATCAAAAACACAAAAAAATTAGTTCCTACTCTAGTTGTCACCTTGCTCTAGCTCACCATGTTGTTCCCCAAGTTCGCCCTGAAAGATCTTGCAATAGGTAGTGGCTCTATAATTGGGAAACATAATATTGAAGAATTTTTCAATCATGTTAGCAAGCATGAGGATATTGAGGATAAATCTGTAGCAGAGCTTGATCCTAATTATGAAATTGCTGCAGCTTCTTTAGTTCATATGTTGGAGTCTAGGTTTGTTATCCTTAACCCCATGATGCAAATTTTGTTCCTAAAACTAAAAGAAGAAAAGAATGCTGAAAAGAGAGAATTTATTCTTGAAACTTTACTCAAAGAGTTCCATGATGTTGCTAAGGAATCCAAAAAGGTCTTTGAGCATTTCGATATGCTAGTCTCTTGTGTAGATGTTGTGGGTGCTTCAGATAAAACCAAACCTAGAGAGGAATTTAAGATACCCATACCCTTTAAGCTTGTTGGGATGCATGAGGCCATTGAAAAGAATTTTGATTGGATTGTTCCTGAAAATCCTTTTGATGAAAGTAATAAACCAAAGAGAGATGAGAAGGGATCCTCCAAAACTCATTTGGATAAGATACCTTTCATAGTTGAAGACTTTGCAAGTATTGATCTAAATTCCTCATTTGAAAATACTTGATTTGTTACTTCTTGTGCCTAACTTAAAGGCGTTAAAGAAAAGTACTTGTTGGGAGATAACTCAAGAGTTTACTTGAGTCTTGGAAGTTATTACTTCAGTAATGAACTCTCCTTATCCCTTTTGTTTGCTTTTCGTGCCAAGAATAGCCTCTAATGAGAGGGAAGTAAGATTTGGGGAGTTGCTGTCCCGAAACAGATTTCTGTCCTCCACCATAAAAATTCGTGAGGAGTCTCTGTAAGTAAGATTGAGCTTAAAATTTACGAATAAATCCTCCATTATGTTAGCTAACTTTTGTTAGTTCAACACTTTTTGATTTGAGCAACATAAGACTTTCGAAAAAATTGGTTTATACCTGCTGGTCTGTTTTGATATATTTTTGCCATTATTTGCATTTGCTTCTTATTGATTCCTTTTTGAGTTCTATTTTGGGGAATTGAGATTTTTGAAGGAGTTGATATAGTAGCTTGTGTTTTCAGTGTGTTCCAAAGATAAACCCAAAGGTCTATTATATTTTGAATACACTAATGTTGTTAATGAAGATTGTGTGAAGTTTTGTATGAAGGAAAAATTCCAGGTGTAGAGAGAGAATGATGTAATAAGATGAAGGATGGACAAAAGCTCAAGCTTGGGGATGCCACCCCGGTGTCACCCCAAGAAATATCCAAGAGGTACAAGCGTCAAAGCTTGGGGATGTCCAAGGCATCCCCTTCTTCATCAATAAAAAGCTCAGGTCTGTCTAGACACTTCGTTTTTATTGTTTCATGCACTTTTGTGTTGTTCTTGGAGCATCTTAGTTTTCGTTTTCTTTGCTTAGTTTGTTTAGTTTGCTTGAATAAACTAGTTTGGACCCCCGTTCTCACTGTGTTGTTTCAAATAAGTTGCTTGGTGTTGGAAAGGAGTAGTAAGTTCTTGCTTGGAAGTGCAAGAGGAGCTTGCATTGACTGTGACTTATACTTTAGCATGACATGCTAGGTGTTGTTTTAACCTTATGCTTGGTAATTATTTACGTAGCATGTTTTGTTCCAAACAATTGGGATTGCTTAGTGTGCCTGATACGTCGGAAACGTATCTATAATTTTTGATGTTCCATGCTTGTTTTGTATCTACTTTGCTTTGTTTTGTCTATACTTTGAGGTGTTTTTATATCTTTTATGTAACTAACCTATTAACAAGTTTCCACAGTGCCAGTTGCATGTTTTCTTCTGTTTTTGGTTCCAGAAAGGCAGAAAATCAATATTCTCGGAATTGTACGGGACAAAAGCCAAAGTCAATAACTTTCCGTGAGGGACACGAATCCAGAAGGAGGGACGGAGAGGCACCAGAGGGTGGCCAGACCCGCCCTGGGCATGGCCAAGCCTGGCCCACGCCCGGGGAGGGTGTGGGCCCTCTGGCCGCCTCCTCGGCCTCCCCCTTCGCCTATAAGAAGCCTCCGACCCAAAAACCCTAGGGAATCCAGAAGAAATCCACGAAAACCTCCGTAGCGCCGCCGCCACCGAAGGGGAGATTCGAGGGATAGAAAGTCTCTGTTCTGGCACCCTGCCGGGACGGTGAAGTGCCCCCGAAGCCATCTCCATCGATCTCCACCACCACCACCATCTCCATCACCGTTGCTGATTCCCATGATGAGGAGGGAGTATTTATCCTTCGAGGCTAAGGGCTCTACCGGTAGCTATGTGTCCATCTCTCTCTCTATGCATGATCTTGCTGTGGTCGTGAGCTTCGTAATCAAGTAGATCTACTGTGCTACTCAAGTGCTTCATTACATCTCTGCTCTCCCCATGTGTGTGAAAGTTACAGCGTGCACGCCATGGTGGCACTTAGGCTTGTGTCTACATAAATACTCTTTGTGCTTTAATAGATCTATGTTTTTTCCCACGTGTGTGAAAGTGACAGCGTGCATACCGTGTGTGGCACTTTGGCTAGATTGAATATTTGTTATGAGTTATATTTGGAGTTGGATGTCTCTATGAAATTGTGGTGTTTGTTGGAACCATCTAGCGCTCAAGGTGACAGTGTGGGGTTATCTAGATTAGGAAAGGCGGACTTTGAGGAGTGCTGTTATAGCCCTACCGATGATTAGAGTATCCAACCGAACAGTAGTATCATGAAGAGAGGATATTTATATGAGAGAGTGTTCACTAGTGAAAGTATGATCCCTAGGCCTTGTTTCTAAACATTGAAACACCGTTTGCTACTAGATCTGTTGCATGTTTGCTTGCTTCTATCTTTGTTCCGTTTGACGGGGAGGTTTTGGGCTTTTACCTTTCCTCCACGCCATCAGCTCTTTTCTGGCACCGTTACCCCACGTCAACAACAAGTCAGAAGCTATTTTCGCATGAATTACCACTTGTATTTCACTATCTCTTCGCCGAACTAGTGCACCAATACACCTGACAAGTGTATTGGGTGTGTTGGGGACACAAGAGACTTCTTGTATCTTGATTGCAGGATTGCTTGAGAGGGAATACCTTTGACCCCCCCCCCCCCCCCCCGAGTTCGATAAACCTTGGGTTATCCACTTAACGGAAACTTGCTGCTGTTTTACAAACCTCTGCACTTGGAGGCCAAACAACCGTCTACAAGAATAGAAGTGTGTAGACATCAGTGCCTTGAAGAAATCATGCGTTGTTTTAGCATGCAAAAGCATAGTATTGTGGTATTCTCCTTTGATGCTTTGTTTGGGTTGACTTGGCACATGCTCACACCATGTTATGACTATGAACAAGTCACCATAGCCTATATGATCATTTAGTCCTTGACTTGTAGTACCACTCTATGATTTGATTAGTAATGTTTTGTTGCTCTGCATGATTATGGCCATTATTGCTCTCTTAGTTGGTTGATCCTAGTTTTTGCTAGCCTCCACTTGTATGAGTAAGCTCTAATCATGCTTCCAACTCCCAATAAACCAAGTTATTCCAAGGTGTCCACTATAAACTCATATGCATGGTGTGTTACACCATTCCAAGTATATTCTTCCTTTCAGCTATCTTCCAATTAAAAAGTATTCTGTTATGTGGAAACTTAGTGATTAAAGCCCTCACAAACTTGATGACACACTTTATATTCTTTGCCCCTAATAAACTTGAACCATTGTGTCATCTCTATTATATATGCTTGCACTTATACATTGGAATTTACATTGGAATTAGCAGAACCGTGTTGTCACGGGGAACGTTTTCAACATTGCACTTGTACTTTGTACACATCTGATATCATGATCTTTTGTCTATGGATGTCACCGGTGTGAAATAAAGAGGGAGCTTGTAAGTCCATGGAGTTATGTATTTTGTGTTAGATAAACGCCTGGGCCGCTAGCCTAAGCCATACCTAATCATGGTGGAAACTTGCAGCATCACCATAATGAGCTATCTATGAAGCATCCTCAATAAAAAGCTATGCACATAGTAAATAAAAAGATTGCTGAGATGCTCATTGTCTGCTTGCCTTGTCATTTTGGTTATGGGATAGCTCCTGTACCATGTGCAAGGGGTACCCCGTTGGCGGTTCTCTATGATACGCATGTATTTACTATGACAAGAACTTACAGGTGACTGAAATTGAGTAGCATGAGGTGTGACCCTCGTATTCAAGGGACTTGAGATTGCCAACTTATACTTTGTCAAGCATATACTCCATAGTTTGTTCACTTTAACCTTAATCACTTCAATATGCTTATGATAGGTCCAATGATGGCTAAAAGCTAACCAGTACCATAATTTTTGGAAGCTCTTTTTGAAACTTGAAATCCCTGCTTCCCTTTATGAAGGGTCTTTCTTCCACTATTATATTGAGTCTCCACCTTCAACCTTTAGGCACCATTAAGAGAGCATAGTTGCCATTCTATGTGCAGTGTCCCAAAACTTATTGATTGGTGCATATTGTGATATTACTTGTTCTTGTGCTACTTGTATCTAGTAACTCTTATGAACTTTGAAGGTGTCCTATGCATCTACTTGCTACTCTATGAGGGACAAGCTGAACGCCACTATGCCATGTTTTCTGTTTGTGAAACAAACAAACGTTTTTCAATGCATGTTATTCATGATCTTTGTTTGTAGCCTTTCATGTTGCATGCATAGTTACTTTGTCTTATTGTTAGAACTCCATCTTTCATGCACATGTTTAGAGTTCTTTGATCCCAGCTTTCAATGCTTGCAAATGGTTTGATCTTGGTTTTGATGGTGCATGTCACCTCAAAAATTATTCTTTTATTACTTACCTACTCGAGGACGAGGAGGAGTTAAACTTGGGGATGCTTGATACATTGGAAACATATCTATAATTTTTGATGTTCCATGCTTGTTTAGTATCTACTTTGCTTTGCTTTGTCTACACTTTGAGGTGTTTTTATATCTTTTCTGAAACTAACCTATTAACAAGTTGCCACAGTGCCAGTTACCTGTATTCTTCTGTTTTTGGTTCCAGAAAGGCAGAAAATTAATATTCTATAAATTGGACGGGACAAAAGCCAAAGTAAATATTTTACCACGGGCGACAGGCGGGAAGGCGAGACGGGCGCCAGGCGCCAAACCCCAGCAGTGGGTGGGCCCAGCCGGTGCACAGGCGGTGTGGCCTTGGCACCTGCCTCGCCACTTATAAAGCCCCCGAGGCGAAACCCTAGGCACCGATCAAAACTCCACGAAACCTTCTAGCCGCGCCACCATCGTCCCTAGATCGGGGATCCGAAGTTCTTAGGGCACCTACGGAGGAGATCATCTGAGGCCTTCTTCTCCGGTATGAAGCGTGAGTAGTTCCACCTTGGACTATGGGTCCATGTAGTAGCTAGATGGTTGTATCTCCTCCTTCGTGCTTTCATGTATAGATCTTATGAGCTCCGTTCATGATCAAGATCTCATCTATTTGTAATGATGCATGTTGTGTTTGCGGGGATCCGATGGATATTGAGATTACTATGTCAGATTGATTAATGGTTTTTTCTTATTGATTCTATCATGTCTGTGTTACTTGGCCAAGATAGCTACTAACAACAGAGAGCATGCAAGATCACAAACAACACAGACATGATAGAATCATTAAGACAAAACCATTAATCAATCTGACATAGTAATCTCAATATCCATCGGATCCCCGCAAACACAACATGCATGATTACAAATAGATGAGATCTTGATCATGAACGGGGCTCACAAGATCTATACATGAAAGCACAAAGGAGGAGATACAACCATCTAGCTACTACATGGACCCATACACCAAGGTGGAACTACTCAAGCTTCATAACGGAGGCTGGAATGATGAAGAAGAAGGCCTTCGGGATGATCTCCCCTCCGACAGGGTGCTGAGAAGAGCTTCAGATCCCCCAATCTAGGGACAATGGTGGCGGCGGCTACAGACGGTTTCGTGGAATATTGATCGGGTACTTAGGGTTTAGGCATCGGGGGCTTCTTATAGGCGAAGAGGCGAGGCAGGTTGGCCGCCAGGGCGGCTGCATCCCCAGGCGCGGGGTGGGCCCACCCGCGCGGCCAGGGAGTATGGCCCCCTAGTGACTCTCCTCCGTCTCGTATTCAGGCTTCATGTTCCCCATGGTAAAATATTGACTTTGGCTTTTATCCCATCCAATTCTGAGAATATTGATTTGCTGCCTTTCTGGAACCAAAAACAGAAGAAAACAGACAACTGGCACTGTGACATCTTGTTAATAGGTTAGTACCAGAAAACATATAAAAACACCTCAAAGTGTAGACAAAGCAAAGCAAAGTAGATACTAAACAAGCATGGAACATAAAAAATTATAGATACGTTTCCGACGTATCAGGCCTCTCCTTTGAAACACCCCTATATATACCTGAGAGACCTAGGTATCTAGGATGACAAAACCTTTGGCAAAACAGAAAGTCGCCACATCCGTGATCTTTTTTTTGGGGGTCAGATTGGTCCTTCTCTCCACACCGGAGAGGGGGATTTCAAGGTCTCCTCCAACACCATCATCACCAGCGTCATCACCAACAACCATGCGCTTACTCTTCATCATCATGTGTGATTAGTCCTTTGTAGTCATATGAGGTGGATGGGGATTGGATGAGATTGATCATGTAATCATCCATATGTATCAAGATTTGATGTGTTTATCTTGAGGATATTCTTGTATGAGTGTTGGTACACCTTTGCTATGTTTAATGCTTCTTGCTAGGGTCCGAGTGACATGATTTCAGTACTGAACTTTTATTGCCCCCATCATATATATGATTTTGGTATCTATCTGCAGAGTGTATTGCCTATTATCGTGTTGAACTTGCGAACCCTAAAGTGAGAGTTAGGGAAAATAATGGGAATATATGATAGTTTGAGGATATTGTGTGTTCATGAAGTGTGTTAATGCTTTTTTCCAGGCTATTCGAAAGGATAGACCTTAATTGACTATAGTTCCAAGTTGGCCCTGGTGAAATGGGTAGACAGGACAATAGATGTTATGCAAATTCTCTTGGTTAGTATGCATAACTATATTAGGATCACACACCTACACACAACTAAATTATATATGAATTCCATGTTAGTAGGATTACATTATATGATCAATATCATTCATGCAACACCCCGCAATCACCTCATGCCTATGCTTTTAGCCACTAAAAGTTACCCACTACTACTTCCGGTGAAAACTGGAAATCTGCTTCTATTTACTACTTGTTTTACTGCTTTAAATCAACTGCTATAAATCACCACTTTCTTTGTGAGTTTATTTATATACAAGTGTGGTTGAGAGTGACGTCTCAATTGCTAAAGTCTAATTGACATTCTTGTGTTCCCCTTGAGTCAAACTATAAAATTGGGAAATACTTCCCATTGAAGATTTCAACGATCCCCTATACTTGTGGGCGTCAAGACATTTTATGGCACCATTGCCGGGGATCCTAGATTTATTGGTAAAATCACTTGTTATCATTTACTTGTTGTACTTATTTGTTTCTCACTATGGGACATGATAAGGACGCTGCTAAGAAGGTCATAGTGCCTTCCACCATAAGGAGAGGTACGAACTTGCCTTATAGGCCACACTCTTCACCTAATGCTACTACTAATCCTGTTACTAGAAAGAAAAATATTGTCCTACCAAGTTCACAATTGTCTAGGATGTCTACTAGTACTAAACATGACTTGTTGGATGTTGGCAAAGATAAAGAGGGGAAAACCTGATTTATCTAAGTTTGTGTCCAATGATGATATAGAATCTGAATATGATGAAGATAAACTTTATGATGAAAAATGTTTAGCTCTTGTGATCACCTCCAACGCACCAGCAATCCCAGCCACCTTCGTCCATTGGGCCCGCCGCCAACATGGAGAGGGACGCCGACAATGGCGGCGAGGGGAGCCTGAGAGGAGGGAGGGACGCGCCTGGTATGCAGATTTGCAACAATGTCAATGGATCTGTGCTTCTAGGGTGTGTTTAGTGGGGATAAATGGAATTCGTGGGTTCACTTGGTGCAGCATGTGATGTGAGTCACCCTATCTCAAAATCAAGATGTATCCTGATAGAATTTCCATATTTCAAGGTCCTTTTATAGTTTTCTTGAACCAAGCGGCTACTTTTCTTGGATGTACTGACTTTTTGGGTCGCTTGTTTCCATTTTGTAAGGTTTACGTATTTTTTTCACGCAAAATCATAGTTTTTTGAGGAACGCGCAGGAGATCTGCGTGCCTTTGTATTAAGCTTAAAAGAGGGGGGTGTACAACAATCAGTGATGCATCGTAATGGCACAAGGCCGTCGAATGTGCCACCGCCAATGATCCGCTTTGGGATAGAGGCAGAACCACCGCTAGAAAAGGAACTGTTCTAGTCTAGACCTCTCTCATGTCTACCTCTACAAGCTAGCCATTCATGCCACTCTAGCAGGATGTCGCTCGCCACCCTAACCGCCGTTTTTTCCTTGGCGTCGAAGACTCTGGAGTTGCGCTCTAGCCATAGGGAGCGTAAGGCGAGGAGGGCAAGGGAGTTAGCCTTACGTTCGGGCGCCCACCTGCCCGAAGAACGACCACCAAGAGGAGATCTGGCAGGCGTGAGGCACGCCCGATGCCATCCTTCTCCGCGAGAACCACGCCCGGGACGGCACGAGCAAATAGGCACCCAAGGAGGAGGTGGTCTAGGGTTTCGACCTGGCTCTTGCAGAACGGGCACGCCCCGTGGTTGGGAAGCCCCCTCAGCTCTTGGCGAAGTTGACTAGCAGTCCTGATGCCGCTCCAAAGCAGCCTAGAACGCCATGGATCACTTCCAGGTCGCCCAGAGTTGGTTTGACAAAGACCACCAGGTCATCCGTGTAGAGGGACACCCTATGCCTGATCCCCACGTGGCGCAAATCTGCCAGAAGCCCGCGCTCTTCAGCCACCCGTAGCATGGCGGAAAGAACGTTCATTGCTAGGATGAAGAGGAGCGACGAGATGGGGTCTCCTTGGCGGAGGCCACGACCATGTGAGAACTTGGGCCCTAGGCACCCGTTTATGAGCACCCGCGTCGTGGCTGATACATCCTCTAGTGTTATCATAACACGGATGATGATAACATCATTACAAAGCGACTACTATGCATAAAAAATTAAATTGGTGTATGTTTGTTCTTCGATGCATGTTTGGTAAGTCAAGCATTGTCAACTTCCAATGCATATATAACGTACCGTATGAGGCAGTTCGTAACCGTACCCTATGTGTTTCAAAAGTTGGTCTTTTCTTGTGTCGTCCTATCACCTAAAGAAGAGAAAAACTGCCCTTGGAGCTTTTCTTCTATTCCCTCCGTCCCAAAATAGATGTCTTAGATTTGTGAAACCTATATACTAAATAATGTTTAGATTCATCCAAATTTTAACAAATGAGAGACATCTATTTTGGGACGGAGGGAGTATAATATTGATATGTCTGCTAGACGTATCCTTGATAAAAAAAAAGGAAAAAACCATGCTATAAAATGAGTTAACTATTCTTTGATTGTTATTCTAACAACTAGTGCTCACATTAAAGCGATTATCGAAATTAAATAGAAAACGCGTGACAAATTTGAAACAATCTCGTGTGAAGGATAAATAAAACGAACCCTCTTAGACACATAGAAAACATATACTTACTATTTACCAAGAGAAGAGAGTTCATTTTCTCGGCTTCCTCTTTTTTTTTTGCTCAATCACACTCTCACGTGTCGAATTTATTTACATCTAGGTTGGCGTGAGCGTTTCCATGTATCTGTGCTGAGATCAGTTGCATCATCGGTTTTGATATGAGTAGTAGCGGTCTACCTAGGGCCGTTTTGTTGGTTGGGGTAGAATAGGAAAAGCATACGAATAAGAAACATGTAGGAAGTAGGGTGACATGTATATTTGGATTGTAGCTAGGGCAAGAGAAATTCCGTCTGATCGAAGCGAAGATCTTTTCTTTTTCATAAGATCTAACCTATTAGAGTATTATATGTATACGGTTGTTATGGCAGTATAGGATAGTTAGGACTCTAGCCTAACTTGACTTGTACTTTAAAATGATTCCTGTATGTCTATATATACTCGGTCATTAGGCTCAATAATATATGAGAAATGATCTGGATCCCCCGGACGATGGAGGTTCCCATCGTCCTCCTCCCCCTGCGTTTATCCCCAAAATCGCCCCAAATTTCGTTTTTGCTGCAAACGACCCGCTTTTGTTACATATCCCCCATCGTCCTCCTCCCCCTGCGTTTATCCCCAAAATCGCCCCAAATTTCGTTTTTGCTGCAAACAGCCCGCTTTTGCTATGTCCCCGCTTTTGCTTCCGAAGCAAAAAAAAAACGGTTCATTTCAGAAATAGAACGTCTTGCCGGAGACCTCGCCGGAGACCATGCAACAAAAAAATTGTTTTAATGCAGCAAAACCGACTTCGCCGGAAACTTTTTTTGCTGCATGGTCTCCGGCGAGGGTCATCAACGAGTTTTTTCCGACGATGTCTCCGGCGAAGTTTGTTTTGCTGCATTAGCACATTTTTTGCTGCATGGTCTCCGGCGAGGTCTCCGACGAGACGTTCTATTTCTAAAACGAACCCTTTTTTGCTTCGGAAGCAAAAACGGGAACATATGCAACAAACGCAGGATGTTTTGCAGCAAATAAACACGTGTCAACACGGGAAGCAGGACGATGGGAGCTCCCCCATCGTCCGGGGGACGCCTAGCACTTCCCATAATATATCCAACATATTTTGCCAATCTCCTCTCTATCGTTCTACATGGTATCAGAGCGACAAGATCCTTGACCTAGCCGCCGCTGCATCCATCCCCCAGGGAGGTCAATCTCCATGATCTCCGCCGGGGGCCACGCAATTCGTACGCAGGGTTTGTCCGCCGATCCGTGATCGGCTGTTCTGTAAGTCTTTTTTTCCAATCTTTTGATCGGTTTTCTTTTTTGGTTTACCGATCTTAGATCGGATTGTGTCGCCCATCGCCGTAGTCATCGCCGCGCCTCTACTCCGACCATCGGCACCGACGATCTACACCGCGCTTGTGCGCCTGCCCTCTCTGCTGCTGCGCCTGCCTCGGCAGTCTGTTGAGGCCTCACGACAGGCTGCCGCGCATCACGGACTGCTGCTACGCCTTTCTTGGAAGGCTGCCGCGGCTGCCCCCCTTAAATCGTCTTCGTCGTCATCGTCCGGGACTTCACCGACAACGTCGCTATCGACTCCGATCTACGCTCGTCCACCCCATGGCGCACCGTCGGTCTGATCAACCGATCCCGCGCCTGTCTACGCCAAGCATGTCCCCGAGCACACGCTTACCATCGATCGAGCTACGGGTCGCATTGCCGCGCCGCTTGACGCAGCCGCCGCTTGGTCCATGCTACCGCTTCAACGCGTCTTTCTTGGCGTGTCGTCGCGGTGGTCTCTAGCCCCTGCCGACTTGCGTCCGTAGCTATGCCGCTTTACGGTCATAGCGTCATTGCCTTGATCTACTTCGTTGTCCCGGTGCATCCACGTCCTCGGCTTTTACCGCGCCTACTCCTACAGGCTGGATCGCCGCCGTCTGCACATGGTCTTCGTCATGTCGCCAGATTTCTTCCTCACCTACTTCGAGCACCGCCGCCGCACTTCACAAGGTAACCTGCAGGGCGATCTCACGCTGTCGTAGGTCCCGCCGACTACCCCATCGCCACTCCAGTCATCTAGCATGACTACCCAGGTCGATGCTGTTTTTGCCGCCTTCTACGTCTTCGTCCACTACAACTTCGTCGTCAGCGTCATCGCCTCATCCCCGACTACACCACCTTCTACTCTACTCCGACAACCTTGTCGACAGCGCCGGCATCTCTCCCTTTGCCGCTCTATATATACTCGGCCATGAGGCTCAATAATACATCCAACATATTCCGTCAATCCCCTCTCTATTTGTTTTACGTAACTTAATGCTAGTTTTTTATGAAATTTTTCAAGGGGTTAGTTCCGAGATGAAATATCATCCTATATGGACTAAAATGTTTCCGTCGAAAATATTTTAAAGTATTTGTTGACCAATCAAATATGCTCTTAATTAAGGGCCATGCAAAGACCGGGATAGTAGATGGCATTACACATAATAGCACGAAGCATAAAAAAATCATCTAGGCGAGTGAGATGCCTGCAGCCACGGTCTGCCTTACAAAGTGTCAACGAAAGTGAGATACCATCAGAATCTCACTTGTAGGAGTAATATTTTTGCGATTTCGGTAAGATGCCACTTGTATCTGTGTACTGGCTTCACCTGAAACGGCTGCATAAAAAAGGACGACGCATCTGCTGTTGCCACAGTTGAACCGCAACTGGCACATATGCATGGATGATCGATCCGGCCAAGGCTGGGTGACGCACGCGGGCTGGCCTCGCCCGCGGTGGGCCCCATCGCGGAAGGCGAGGACAGGTTCTTCCTGTAGACGGACAGCGCCGGGACGCTGCCGCCGCGCGCGCCCCCACTCCTAGCACCCGTGGACGCCGTGGAGCCACGTCTCTCCGCCGCAGAGTGGATCCTTGCTCACAGTACCGTCTCTCTCTGCTGCTGCTACGCTAGCCGTGGCAATGGCGATGCGTGCGTGTGATATTAAGAGCGACCGAGCGAGGACGAAAGGGACCACCAGAGAGAGAGAAAGAGAGAGGGGTATAGGAACGGCAGTGAGGTCTAGAGGGCACTCAAGTTTCTTGTCCAGGGATTGGTGTACGTAACAACATCAGATGTAGTACTGGCTGGCCGTGCGCCAAGCGACGAGGGAGGGCAGGCCGGCAGGATAGGGTCTGCGGCAGTGTACGTGCGTGTGAGACCACACCAGTACCAGTACCACCGGTACCCTCTCGGTGTTTGACCACAGGTCCACACCCATCCCATGATGACATCCTCCAGGATTCAAATCATGGCGGCCGCTGGCACCTAGCCGATCCTCCCCTCTCTGCTAGCTATAATTTGGCGCCAACCCGGCCGGAGGGGCATCACGCAACAGTACGCGCCATGCATGTTTTCTCTCCCCGTCCGTCCGTCCGTCCTGCCGCCCCTGGTCCCGTAGGCCGTAGCGGGCGTCCGATCGTCGCGAGTACCCCGGCCCGAATGAGCATCGGCGCGAGAGCTGCTAGTGGCTGGCCCTGCTAGCCGAGTACGATGCGGTGTACTACCTAGGGAGGGAGGGAGGGAGATGTACTACTTGCAAATATCGCTCCATGTTTATATAGCTAGCCAAACCTGGTGCGGTGTACCGTGCGCCACACCATTTATTGCCCTTCTTGGATACTACACCTGATCATATGTGTACCGCTCCTCTCCCGCGTTTGGTTATACACCTCTTTCTTTTTTCAGTCAAATCCGTCGCTCACAGCCGATCTTTCTATAGTTACTTTGACTTGGTGCTTCATCTCGGCATTCTGTATAGCATTCATGTTGTAAGTTCTCTGTTTTGATCAGAATCATAACCAAATTACACTACTAGAGAAAAGGTTATAGGAGACATGCTTATGCGAGGCACATTTAGCATATGCGCCTCCTATAAAAATAGGCGAGGCACACTTTGCGATATGCGCCTCTAGTATAAAAATAGGCGAGGCGCATATGATAAGAATGCGTCTCCTATAATCCCTGTACGGACAGAATCTAGCAGCCCCATATTATGCGAGGCGCATTCTAGTCATATGCGCCTCCTATATATCAGATATGCGAAAGATATGGACGTAATGCCTCGCATATTCTGTGTGGGCATGTGTGTAGGTGTGACATGCGAGGCGATATGGCTGCGCCTCTATATTTGATAATATCGAGGCGCATATGGGCAATCGCTCGCATATTACGTGGGCCGCGTGTTGGTAGGTGCACGAATATGCGAGGCGCATATATGCTCCTCCTATATTTGACAATATCTGGCGCATATGGCCATATCGCCTCAAGTAACTCATGCGGGCTGGTAGGTGGCCGATATATAGGCGATATTGCTATATGCGCCTCCTATAGTTTGAATTATAGGAGGCGCATATTGTGCAATATGCGACTCGCATAAGCTGGCACCACTTTTTTCCAGCTTTTTGCACATGGAGGCAACTACCACCCCACTCACTTGTGTCACTTCTTCCTCCTCCACCAAGACAAATCTGGTCGCCCCCTCTCCTCCCCACCTCATTTCTCCCATTGATTCACCTTCGAAGCTTGCTCAACATCCATTGGTTGACACCCATATGTAAGTGAAGTCTCTTGCTCCTCTAGATCTACAACATGTCCATTTACTTCTCCTCCGGCTCTCTTGCGCAAGTCGTTGTTGGAGGAAGCGTGAAGGCGTTGCTTGCATGTATGCGCGTTGTCGGAGACACCGACTATATGATTGTGTTGTGGTTCTACTTTTTGTGCAGGGATTTCATTTGAGATGCCAATGTTTCCGAATGTCGATTTATTTCTTTTCCGAATTTACACTCATGGATGTCCTCTTTTAGGGAGGTCATGCCGAATTTTTTCGGCGATCCACGTCCATATATGCTCTAATTATTCTCTTGCTCTTTGTACCACGCAGGCGGCCATGGTCCGACCACTGATCAACAAAGCCCGCGTGGATAGGTGGATGACATGCGCGAGGGCCGACATGGAACGTGCAAACAAGACAGAGATAATATGTCCATGTCGGGACTGCAAGATGATGTATCTGATAAGGCATGATTCAGGAATGCTGGAGTCGCACCTGCTTCGACGTAGTTTCATGGATGGCTACACTCGATGGATATGTGATGATCACGAAGATCAAGATGCCAGTGATGATCACGAAGATCAAGACGCCAGTCACGATCACGATGATCCAGGTGGCGTCGGGCATGGACACGAAGATGATCAAGGTGGTGCCGACCATGATTCGAGCTGGTTGCGAGACCCTCATGTCCAAGATCTGCTTCTCAAGGAGACGAGTAACGCCAGAGCCGCCGGTAGAGAGAAGGCTAAACTGGAGCAAATGGAGAAAGACGCGGTCACTCCATTGTTTGACGGATGCAACGACGGGATACCCGTCTAAATGTAACGCTTAGGGCTCTAGAGATGAAGGCGAAACACAAAATGACCGAAATGTTTCGACGACAACATTGTATTCGCACGATATTCTTCCCAAGAAGGGGAACACATGTCCGACTAGTATCGCTGAGGCGAAGAAAGTCGTGTGCCCTCTCAATCTACCGCACGTGAAATACCACGTCAGATAAATGATTGCATCATCTACCGGGCGAGGACGGAGAAGACCACGTGTCCGTGTGCAAGACCTCTCGATACAAGAGAGGGACCAAGAAAGCTCCTAGGAAGGTGGTGTGGTACTTTCCTCTAACTCCTCGCTTGCAGCGGTATTTCGCAGACCCTAAGGAAGACAACTCATGCGGCACGCGGAAAGAAAGAGGCCTAAGACGATGATCCGAGAAGTAGGAATGTTGAGGCACCCTTCGGATGCTTGCCGGAAGGCGTTGGACCTAAAATATTACCAACATTTTGGGAAAGAGTCAAGGAACCTCGGTGCGTGAGCAGACGGACTCAATCCGCTTGGAAGCGTGAGCAGACACACAAAGACCGCCCGTGTTTGTATGGATCTACAACCTTCCTCCTGGTTGTGCATGAAGAAGAAGCACGTAACCATGAGTATGCTCGTTCAAGGGCCAAAACAACTGGTACAGACATCAATCTGCATCTCACGTTGTTGAAAGAGGAGTTGGCCACGTTATGGGAAGAAGGAGCCCGACATGGACGCCTCGAGACAAGAGTACTTTGACATGAGAGCGGCGGTGATCACGACGGTGCAAGACTATCCAGTTACGGATACTTCTCGGGCAGGTGGTCCAAGGATTCTATGGGTGCGTTAGGTGCAAGGATAATACAACGTCGCCAGCTGAAAGATCCGGTCCGGAAAACCGTGTTCCTTGGGGCTCGGAGGTGGCTTCCCAAGAATCACGCTGGAGAAAGCTAGGACATCTGCTCGATGGGACGATCGAGCTCGAGGAATCCCACCGTAAGAGTGGCGCCAAAGCTACAAGTTGTTGAATAACTGGAAGGAGTGCCTGCGCCAGAAAGACCGGAAGAAGCGAGACGTTCTTTGAAGGTATGGAAGGGGTCTGTTTTGCAGGACTTGCCATCTTGGAAGATCCTCCGTGCCTCATAGCCTTGATCTCATGCATATCACGAAGAACGTGGCGAGAGTCCGCTTGCCACCCTCCTTAACACCGACAAGACCAAAGATGGGCCAAGGCAAGGAACGACTTGAAGCATATGGGCATCGTGGATGAACTTCAACCACCACCTAGCGATGATGAGGAGGGGACGAGGTGGAGGAGAAACACGAATAGCCGCATCGCAAGGGGAAAAAGGTTAAGAAGGGAGAGGTCAAGCTCAAGGCCTCATGCTTCACTCGAGTAAGAAGGAGGCCATACGGTTTATGAAGTGCCTCCTGAGTCAAATTTCCGAACGGCTACAGGAAGATAAGCGAGATGGCTAGATGAGGCGGCTTTCGGATGAAGTCTCATGACGTCGCCATGCTAATGACGCAGTACTCCGGTCGCGATCCGAGGTATAATGGACAAGCACATCCGTGAAACACTATTTGGCCTCGCAACTTTTGACGTCATCTCTAAGTCGATAGGCATTAAGCGACTCACGAGGCTACAGGACGAGATCGTGGTGATAATGTGCGAGCTCGAAATCTATTCCCCCGCTTTCTTCGACATCATGCTTCATCTTCTTCTCCATGTCGTGGAGGATATCGCCATTTCGGTCCTGCGTTTCGCGAAGCATGATGCCGCTCGAAAGGCTCAATGGACACATCAAGGGATACGTTAAGAACAAGTCCGTCTAGATGGAAGCATAGCAACGGCTTCGGCGAAGAGTGCATCTCTTCGCCGAACTTTCTACAAACCGAGACCCCTCTTGGTATGCCATTCAACAAGCACCTCGGGAGGCTCGCTGGATGGGGTCACCGCGAGGGTCGACATGCAAAGCATGTCGACATGGAGGGCCGAACCAAGGACTTTGAAAGAGCAAACCTGGTCGCGCTGTGTAACACCCTCAGAATCGACCCTATGCAAGTTTTAGCGAAACCCGCCAAACCTGCATAGAAACGATTCAAAGGTGCCCACCAGGCACTTTCGTGCGGGTGGAAAACGAAGTAATAACATTACACAACAGTCCTCGATGGGACCCACAGAACATATATATATACAATAGCGACTCAATGAGTCAAGAATACAGATATAATATACAAAGATCCAAATCACCTTGAACATGATAGAGCGTCCGGCTACGGACAAGATGCAAATGGGGCTAAGAGCCCTGAAGAATAACCAATGGCGTCCATAACCCTGCCCAGGCCAAGCCGGAAGGGTAACCCTGCTAACGACGTCGATCTCAAAACCTGCTTAAACAAAAGGGGTGCCGACAAAGGGCAAAGGAAAAGAGGAGCGTCGATCGAGGCCGTGCAGCGAGGCTAGAATTCGGCGGTCCTCGCCTACATAGGTATGGTGGACTGAAGCGGCAGCGGCAGCATGCACTAAACAACCTATAGAGACTCGATACATCTGGCGGCTATCAGAGAGGGATAAGAAAGACCTATTCGGAACCAACCTGATGCTACCATCAAAACAAACCCATCCTGGTGTTTCCCCCTCGAGACCAAACGAGGAAGTCAACCGAGGAACTCACACAGTTGGCAGTTTTATTTATTTAGTTATCGTTGCAACCATTACTAGTCAGGTAGAGATATTCGTCCTGATAAATTAAGCAGTGGGCACTTTTAGTTAACCATTCCGTTATAGTGGCAACACTTACTAGTCAGATACAATTAGCATGAGATAACCCAAAACCCGGCAGTTGTTGGTAATTTTATTCAGCCTTTCCGTTGTAGTTGTAATACTTACTAGTAAGATACAATTGTCTCAAGCGACAACCCAAACAAGCAATTGTGGGCAGTTTTATTTATCCATTCCATTATAGTGAAGCTGATTACTAGTCATTATAAAGTCAAATTTATAGCACTACCTTAGTTATAGTTGTCTATGATCGAGATACTGTGCTCCAAGTCGTCCATAACCGCGGACACGGCTTTCAGAAAGTTTTACGCCGGGTGCACCAATAGCAACACACGCCGATCAACCTCGGAAAACCAAATCAAAACCCAACGAGGCCTTCACGACAAAGCAATCACAGGATTCAGAAATATTTGGGGCCACCCCATTGAGTAGACCCAACGAAGTTAGACTCGAGACGGACTCAAGGTTTGCGTCAATGGTCAGAACGATCGGGAACCCAAACTGGGCTTGTCGACACCGCGAAAACACTCCGCTTTCCTAACAAGATGCAAAGTGCTATCCATCACAATTTAAATAAAGCGAAAGCATGACATAAGCAGGATTGTAAATAAAACCTCAAACTAGTTTGTGGCCCCAAGAAATAAGAATGAATCAAGCTCGCTCGGGGGTCCCATAATCCTCCCGGATGTGGATAGCGCGATAAATCAAGGAACAGTATCAAGTACTCGGGTCCTGGGACACAAGTGGACGGTTAACAACCAAATAACATCTATTGCCCAATTGCCTCTCGCTACTTCAATTTTAGTTGTTAAACAAAGAATTAAAGTGAACGATAAGTAAAGCCATGAGCATCTCCAACATCAAACATGCGCAATACTCCCACAACTGTGGTAATCGATTTACAACAAAGACTTGAGCTGGCGACTAGGACGCATAAGTCCAACTATCTACCAAACAATGTAATAGGATGTGTCCAAGGCAATATAAGGCTGCAAGGGATACCACGGGTACGAAAACTAGAGCATCGCAACACAGATAGCATTAGATCAACAGGAGGGAATAAATACTATAAAAGTAAGATGGGTAGAAAGGGGGAGGTGCTCGCCTGAAAACGTTGTCGAAGGTTCAACCGAAGATCGGGGCGAAGCTCACATCAACTCAACGGCCTTATCCGCGAAGAAGCAAAACACTAAAAGAAACACCGGATGCACTATTTAATACTACGGCAAAAGATCGGGCATGATACATGTATGATGCATGACATGGCAAAGGTGCGATGCAATTAGGTCAATATTAAGCGGAACCGGGGTCCCGACAATTAGATATATGGTTCTAGTTTTTTAGATAACCCGCAATTTAAATGTTGCATTAACAAGGCAAAATATATCACCGGTCCGCTACACAAATTTAAATGAGGCCAATATGAGACTAGATTTGTCCGCATATGGGCCCCATATTTATTTATTAGGTGAATCGGCATAAGGCCCCCAAACCACATGACAAGTATGCATGCATGAACAATTAATATGCGACAAGTTTATTATGTTATAAAATAGGGTTTCGGAAGGGTTCACACATTAGGGTTCGCAGATCTTGAGGTTCCGGGTTCGTCGGGTCTCGGGTCAGGTTCGACGGATCGTTCTCGACCGGATCGTTCTCGGATGGCGAGTAGATCTTGCTCGGGTAGACAAACTTGGCGTGGCGTCGGGGCGCATCGGTCTCGCCCTGGTCGGTGTCGATCTTGTCATCACGAAGGTCTTGTCGGGCCGTCGTATCGGGTCGGTCTTGGCGTCCGGGAAGAAGTACTTGTCGCACCGGGGTCTCGGTGTCCGGGGTGAAGTACTCGGCGTCCTCAAGGGAGTACTTGGCGTTATGGCGACACAGGCGTCCGAGATGATCTTGTCGCATCCACGGCCTTCGGGTACGGGGATCTCGGCAACCTTGGCGGTTCCGAGGGTTTGACGGTTTTCGGCTGGGTCTACAGGCAGATCTTGGGTGCCCGTTCCAATGGTCGAGGAGGAACTTGGGGTTCCGAGGCTTCAATTGTCGATGGCGAACTTGGACTTAGAAGCGCATGTTCGGGTGGATTATCGGGGTGCTAGTCCGACTTGCAGCTCTTGTTCACCGGAAGGTTTGTATGCCGAGTTACCAACTTGCAACACCATGTATGTAGCACATGACACCAACTCGAACAATGAGCAGCCATTACAGGCGGCTCACGCGCGACGGCCGGCCGACGACGGCGCAATGGGCCACCGCGAGGGGACGGGTTCGGCCGGGACGTCCGCGAGGGCAGGACGAGTCCCGGTCGGGCGCGGCCTGGGCGGAGGTCGGGTGGACGCTTCGCTCGGGACGCGCAGAGGAGACGGTGACGAGGCTCGCGGACGGAGGGGGGGCTGGCGGAGCGCGCGCTGGGAGACGAAGGTCGAGCGGCCGGAGGCGCCACCGGGAGGTGAGCGGCGCGGCGAGGCGGGCTCATGGCGGAGCGAGGCGGCGAGGGATGGAGGCGAGTGGCGGCAGCGGCCGGCGCAAGGCGGGCGGGCGGCATGGGTCGAGGCGCATATGGCCGGAGGAGAGGGCAAGGGCGAGAGAGGCGGGCCAAGGCCGGAGGAGGAGCGGAGGAGGAGGAGGGAGAGCGCAGAGGCGGCCGGGCCGGGCTGGGGGCAGCGCTGAAAGGAGGCGGCTTGGCGTCGGGCGAGGGCGCAGGGCGCGGCCGGGAGGTGGTCCCGGCCGGAGAGGGGAAGGCAGTTGAGGGGACGACAGCGAGGCGTGGGAAAGCGGCGGGGAGGTGGAAGAGAGGATGGGGGCCAGGCGCGGGGGTCTGAGGTGGGGTCAGGCGTGGGGCCGGGGTGGAAGGGGCAGTGTGGGGTGTGTCGACGCCAGGCCGAGAGAGGGAGAGAGAGAGAGGATGTGGGCCAGGAGGGTGGGGTCGGCCTGTAAGGGAGAGGGGTAGGAGGAGGCTGGGTGAGAAAGAGGTAGAGGGGAAGTGGGGCTGGTGGATTGATGAGGTGGCAGGGTGGGTAGGAGTTTGGGGAGAGGGTGAGGTGGCACATTGCGGTTGGTGGGTAGATTAGGATTGGGTGGGGATAGGTTTTAGGGGTGGCTGATTTAGGTGGACCGTTTTTGTACTGGGGGTGGTCGACTGGGTCGGTTCGGCCCGTTCGACTGCCCCCACTAAAATAATTAAATATTTTATTTGTTTCAAACATATTTTTGCAACCCGATAGCAAACAAAACAAAATATTCCGGTGACCCGGGTTTTGCGTTTGAACAAAGACGGGGCGTTTAGAAAACACAAACAGGTTTTTCCGAAATAGTTTTATGCAAGCAAATGCAAGATGATGACGATGCTCAAATGCAATGTGGCATGATGACATGAGCATGCGGTCATGATGATGCAATGCACAAAAACAACGCGATTTTCTAGTAGTGGTTTTGCGGGATGCCACAATTCGACACCACTAACAATGGATCTCGCCCTCGAGATCCGCCTCATGGTACCGGAAGGAAAGGTCGGTGATCTGCGTCTTCTTGCTTCGTGTAGTCCCTCGCGACACCACTAACAAGAGGTCGTTGTCCGTGATCGTCGAGAGAACACTCCGGGAACAAAAGGTCGAAGGTAGAGGTATCAACAAATAAAGCCACCTCTATCTTCGGTAGAAAGAGGGATCCGATGCATTCTCATCCACTTCAATGTACCAAAGCGAATAGAAGGGGTAGTCGGCATGGGGGCCAGTCCATCACGCACCCAAACTATTACTCTGCACAATCAGTAGAAAAGAGTGCAACCATTCTCGGAATCGATCAAGATCTCGACAATCGAGGTTCGAAAGCAAAGTTGATGCGATCGCATCGGATCCGCGAGATGACGTCGCTGCTGGAAAACACCGGAAGGCACAAACAAAGACAAAGGATGGTACGACAGATAAAGGACCACTCAGATAGCAGGAGGACCGGATGTAGCAACACCGTTATCAGAGGAGGAAGCGAAACCCTGAAGGTACGACGGAAACCCAACCACGAGAATTCCTGGACTCGAAGAAAGAGAAGAGGGCGGATTCAAAACGCGTAGAGGTAAGAGGAGGATAGCAGAGGGGTAAGGAGTAAAATCAGACCTAATCAGAACTATCCAACCGATTTTGCAAAATAGTTTTGACACTATACTTCGGCCGTTAGCTAGGTTATCCTACAGGCTGGACTTGTGGGGTATCGCAACCTTGAGCTCGATACCACTCAGAACACCTCGATCGACCCTATGCAAGTTTTAGCGAAACCCGCCAAACCCGCATAGAAACGATTCAAAGGTGCTCACCAGCACTTTAAATGCGGTTGGAAACAAGTAATAACATTACACAATAGTCCTCGATGGGACCCACGTAACATATATATATACAATAGCGACTCAATGAGTCAAGAATACATATAATATACAAAGATCCAAATCACCTTGAACATGATAGGCGTCCGCCACGACAAGATGCAAATGGGGCTAAGAGCTCAAGAATAACCAATGGCGTCCATAACCTGCCTGCCAAGCGGAAGGTAACCCCGCTAACGACGCCGATCTCAAAACCGCTTAAACAAAAGGGGTGCCGACAAAGGGCAAAGGAAAAAGAGGAGCGTCGATCGAGGCCAAGACACGGCGAGGCTAGATTCGGCGGTCCTCGCCACATAGGTATGGTGGATCAAGCGGCGTGGCAAGATGCACTAAACAACCTATAGAGACTCGATACATCCGGCTATCGAGAGGGATAAGAAAGACCTATTCGAACCAACTCGATGCTACCATCAAACAAACCCATCCCGTGTTTCTCGAGACCAAACGAGGAAGTCAACCGAGGAACTCACACAGTTGGCAGTTTTATTTATTTAGTTATCGTTGCAACCATTACTAGTCAGGTAGAGATATTCGTCCTGATAAATTAAGCAGTGGGCACTTTTAGTTAACCATTCCGTTATAGTGGCAACACTTACTAGTCAGATACAATTAGCATGAGATAACCCAAAACCCGGCAGTTGTTGGTAATTTTATTCACCTTTCCGCTGTAGTTGTAATACTTACTAGTCAGATACAATTGTCTCAAGCGACAACCCAAACAAGCAATTGTGGGCAGTTTTATTTATCCATTCCATTATAGTGAAGCTGATTACTAGTCATTATAAAGTCAAATTTATAGCACTACTTTAGTTATAGTTGTCTATGATCGAGATCTTGCTCCAAGTCGTCCATAACCGCGACACGGCTTTCGAAAAGTTTTACTACCGGGTGCACCAATAGCAACACACGCCGATCAACCTCGAAAACCAAATCAAAACCCAACGAGGCCTTCACGACAAAGCAATCACAGGATTCAGAAATATTTCAGGGGCACCCCCATTGAGTAGACCATAGAACGGTTAGCGACTCGAGGACTCAAGGTTTGCGTCAATGGTCAGAACGATCGGGAACCCAAACTGGGCTTGTCGATACGCGAAAACACTCCGCTTTCCTAAACAAAGACTGTGCTATCCATCGCACAATTTAAATAAAGGTAAAGCATGACATAAGTACAGATTGTAAATAAAACCTCAAACTAGTTTGTGGCCCCAAGAAATAAGAATGAATCAAGCTCGCTCGGGGGTCCCATAATCCTCCCGGATGTGGATAGCGATAAATCAAGGAACAGTATCAAGTACTCGGGGTCCCACGGGACACAAGTGGACGGTTAACAACCAAATAACATCTATTGCCCACCTGCCTCTCGCTACTTACTTCAATTTTAGTTGTTAAACAGTAATTAAAGTGAACGATAAGTAAAGCCATGAGCATCTCCAACATCAAACATGCGGCAATACTCCCACAACTGTGGTACTGGACGACACGCAACAGCACTTGAGCTGGCGACTAGGACGCGCAAGTCCAACTATCTACCAAACAACAGGTAATAGGATGTGTCCAAGGCAATATAAGGCTGCAAGGGATACCACGGGTACGAAAACTAGAGCATCGCAACACAGATAGCATTAGATCAACAGGAGGGAATAAATACTATAAAAGTAAGATGGGTAGAAAGGGGGAGGTGCTCGCCTGAAAACGTTGTCGAAGGTTCAACCGAAGAGCGGGTCGAAGCTCACATCAACTCAACGGCCTTATCCGCGAAGAAGCAAAACACTAAAAGAAACACCGGATGCACTATTTAATACTACGGCAAAAGATCGGGCATGATGCATGTATGATGCATGACATGGCAAAGGTGCGATGCAATTAGGTCAATATTAAGCGGAACCGAGGTCCCGACAATTAGATACATGGTTCTAGTTGTTTAGATAACCCGCAATTTAAATGTTGCATTAACAAGGCAAAATATATCACCGGTCCGCTACACAAATTTAAATGAGGCCAATATGAGACTAGATTTGTCCGCATATGGGCCCCATATTTATTTATTAGGTGAATCGGCATAAGGCCCCCAAACCACATGACAAGTATGCATGCATGAACAATTAATATGCGACAAGTTTATTATGTTATAAAATAGGGTTTCCGGGAAGGGGTTCACACATTAGGGTTCGGCAGATCTTGAGGTTCCGGGGTTCGGGGTTCAGGGTTCGACGGAATCGTTCTCGGACTCCGGGATCGTTCTCGGATGGCAGAGTAGATCTTGGCGTTCGGGTAGACAAACTTGGCGTGGCGTCGGGGCGCATCGGTCTCGCCCTGGTCGGTGTCGATCTTGTCATCACGAAGGTCTTGTCGGGCCGTCGTATCGGGTCGGTCTTGGCGTCCGGGAAGAAGTACTTGTCGCACCGGGGTCTCGGTGTCCGGGGTGAAGTACTCGGCGTCCTCGAGGAGTACTTATGCCCGGTGGCGACACGGGTGTCCGAGAGATGATCTTGTCGCATCCACGGCCTTCGGGTACGGGGATCTCGGCGACCTTGGCGGTTCCGAGGGTTTGACGGTTTTCGGCTGGGTCTACAGGAAGATCTTGGGTGCCCGTTCCAATGGTCGAGGAGGAACTTGGGGTTCCGAGGCTTCAATTGTCGATGGCGAACTTGGACTTAGAAGCGCATGTTTGGGTGGATTATCGGGGTGCTAGTCCGACTTGCAGCTCTTGTTCACCGGAAGGTTTGTATGCCGAGTTACCAACTTGCAGTACCATGTATGCAGCACATGACACCAACTCGAATGGGCAAAGAACATTGGGGCGGCCTCACGCGCGACGCGGCCGGCTCGGGACGACGGCGCAGCGGGGCCACCGCGAGGGACGCGGTTCGGCTGGGACGGTCCGACTGGCAGGACGAGCACCGAAGCTTGGGCGTGGCGGAGGTCGGGTGGACGCTGCCTTGGGACGCGCAGAGGAGTGGCGGAGGCTTCATGGACGGAGGGCGAAGCCTTCGGGCGCCAGCTCCGCGGGAGACGGAAGGTCGTATGGGCGGCCGAGGCGCTACCGAGGGGAGGAAGCGGAGGCGGGCCTCAGCGAGCGAGGAGGCGAGGAGGGCGGAGGATGGCGGCGGTGGCCGGAGGAGCGGCGTGAGGGCGTGCTCGGGCGGCGGTCGAGGCGCTATGGCGGAGGAGAGAGGGCGCGAGGCGGGCGGCCGGCCGAGGAGGCGGGCGGAGGAGGAGGAGGAGAGCGGGCGCAGAGGAGGCGGGCGGCGGGCCGGTGGGGGGCAGGCTATGGGAGGCGACGGGAGGAGGCGGCGCCATGGGACGCGGGTGGCGAGGCGCGCCCGGGAGGTGGTCCGCACCGAGAGGGAAGGGCGCAGTTGAGGACGCAGCCAGGGGCTGGGAGGCGACACGGGAAGGCGTCGGGAGGTGGAAGAGAGGATGGGACGGGGCGCGTGGGGGTCTCATGAGGGGTGGGGCCAGGGGTGGAAGGGCAGGTGTGGGGTGTGTGGGCTGACGCAGGCTGTGGGGAGAGAGAGAGGAGAGAGAGAGAGGATGTGGGCCAGAGGGTGGGGTCGGCTGTAAGGGAGAGGAGGGAGGAGGTGGTGAGAAAGAGGTAGAGGGGAAGTGGGGCTGGTGGATTGATGAGGTGGCAGGGTGGGTAGGAGTTTGGGGAGAGGGTGAGGTGGCACATTGCGGTTGGTGGGTAGATTAGGATTGGGTGGGGATAGGTTTTAGGGGTGGCTGATTTAGGTGGACCGTTTTTGTACTGGGGGTGGTCGACTGGGTCGGTTCGGCCCGTTCGACTGCCCCCACTAAAATAATTAAATATTTTATTTGTTTCAAACATATTTTTGCAACGATAGCAAACAAAACAAAATATTCCGGTGACCCGGTTTATGCTTGAACAAAGACGGGCGTTGAAAACACAAACAGGTTTTTCCGAAATAGTTTTATGCAAGCAAATGCAAGATGATGACGATGCTCAAATGCAATGTGGCATGATGACATGAGCATGCGGTCATGATGGTGCAATGCACAAAAACAACGCGATTTTCTAGTAGTGGTTTTGCGGGATGTCACACGCTGCAACACCTGCAGGTGGTTGATCCATACATACATGAGCACAAAGAGTTTATCAAGAAGAATTACGATGGGGCGCGGTCCCAGGAGGAAGATGTTATCAAGGAGCACAACTCCGGTTTCACGCGGTGTTTTAGGGAGAAGGTCATAGCTAATCCACCGCAGGGCGAGTACTCGGAGGAAGATAAACTCATATTCTCATTGTCACAGGGCGCCTCGCACAACCTCATGACCTATCAGGCTTACGATATCAACGGATACGCTCTACACAGGAAAAAAAGACAATAAGCGATTACCGTAACTCGGGTAACAGGGATATTCTACACCGGCGACATCCCGGAAAGATACTACGGAAGGATCGAGGAGATTTGGGAGCTCGACTATGTTACGGAGAAGGTGTCGATGTTCCGTGTCAGGTGGGCCAAGAGCGTCGAGAAAGAAGACCGGCATTTCACCACGATGGTTATACCGTCAAAGACCACCAGCGCGAACGCACCCGCAAGAAATGAGCCTTGGGTTTTGGCTAGCAAAGTCGACCAATGTTGGTACATCAAATACCCGTCAAAGCCTAGCCGGGTTGTCGTCAGGAGAGGCAAAAGGAACATTATCGGAATGGACGGAGTCGCCAACGAGCAAGACTTTGACCAGAACGGCGACCCGAAGATAGAAGACGGGTATGGCAACCAAACACCGTACACCACAACCCTACCTAAGAAAGGACTTCCGTTCAAGAGAAGTAGTGAAGACGTCCCGGACCTAACATATGCAACCGCGACAAAGAAGGGCAAGAAGACGACCATTATTGTCAAGAAACGCTAGCGCGCTCCGACCATTGTCAAGAACCGTCGTGTGTGTGGCCTACTATTATGTATCAAAACATTCTTAATTTTCATTATGTGTGTGTAATAATAATATTGCATTGAGAATATTATGTATCGATAAGACACATTCATTGAGAATACTCACTTTTGTTGTTTTAGCAATATTTGAATATTTAAAATATTTGTAGTATATTTTATAGTTCATATTTGTATGCTTTTACATGAATATTGGCCTTTAAAAAAAATTCCAAAAAATTTGCCCCCTTAGGATTCGAACTTGGGTGGCCAGCAGTGAAGGACAAGGCATGTTACCACTAGGCTGCTGTGTGATAGTTGATAGAAACATGCGCACTGCCCTATTTGTCTAGGAGTGCATATTATGCGAGGCGCATTTAGCCCAGATGCGCCTCGTGCAATATTATACGTGGCGCACTTTGCGATATGCGCCTCGCATAACCGGCACCCATCGAACTTTTTTTTATACGCACGCAGACCACTCTCCTCGCCGCCGCCCCTTCCCCCATCTTACCTCACCTCACCCCCCAACGTCTCTCCCCACTCGCCTCGACTGGCCGCCCCAAAGACCCGACCCCAGCTCAAGGTGAGCGCGCCGTCTCCCGCCTCCGCGCCTTCCATTTCACCGGGGAATCGGTGGTCCCGGTACTACTCCGATCCGACACGGCATGCTGCGATCTCTCCAGGACGCCGCGGCGGCGCCGATCGGAGCACCCTGGCGTTCTCGGTCGCGGATCCGAGCGCGACGGTGCAAGTCCCCGAGCCTACGGAGTCCCAGAAGAAGAGGAAGCCCAAGGGGAGGAGCCCGACGCCGTCGCCGCCACCCATGCCTCGTCCCCTCTCTCCGGTGAGTCCCCTCCCCCCACCCACCCACGCCTTTGATTCTCTGAAGGATGGCATACAATGTTCTTCACCAGATTGACATACAATCACCAATGGTCATGGTAATTGTAATGTTTCATATTGTAGTCCGTCTAGGTCACATCGTTGCCATTAAATGGGTCTTTATTCTTTGTGTTATTGCGTGGATGTACCGAGAGGAAGGTTGCAAGACGGGCAAAGCTATCATCCGAAAGTTTTGAGTATACTTGTTTTGAGACATCCTCCTGTTCTCGTGAGAATGGAATGGCATGTTAGGACTAGACGCGATTTACCTAACCCTACATTTCGAACTTGCGATCTTGCAGCGATGGTAGCAAGTGCAATGCTGAGTATTATGTTGTTCTCATCATATATGCCAACTGCTATGTTCTTTCTGTGAAGTAGTAGTAGGTTTGGTGATTTATGTTTTTGGTTCATCTTCCAGTCAGCAGGTTATCAATTCAAGACTCGCTGTTTCGGTTCTGTTGTTGCTGATCGCAGAGCCTGGACGTGGTTGTCCATCATCCTCGTCTGCTCTTGTTGCATGGTAGGGCGAGAGGGTGTTAGGTTGCTGCAAGGAATCCCTGGTTCTTGCATTATAGTTATAGCAGCATAGCCATTGTTTACGTATGGACGGATGTGTTGCAGCATTCATTCTCCTTTGTTGTTATTGCCTTGTCTGGATGGTTTCTGAAGATGGCAGGCATGAGGCTTGCGTATCTCTCTTTTCCTGACATACTGCTTATTTGATCGGGCTAATGACCAGAACATAGTGTTGTCCTTGGAAGTGATCCTGGAGCATATTGCTTTTTTACTCCTTGTTTGGCATTACTGCCAGAGGGATTTTGCCTTGTAGAAATCTTGCTTGCAAACCCAATATTTGTGGGATCTTTATCTCTGTTTACGGGGCACAATTCCCTTGAGTAAAAGAGGCTTGTGATCCTTAAAGTTTGAGTTTTGTTTTTTTGAGAATTCTTAAAGTTTGAGTTAACTGTACTGAAATTGCATCTTTGTTTAAATTTGCAACAATTTTTTGTAGGATCATTATGTTGAGCTAAGAACCTGAAAGTAGTGTCTAGCTTTGGCACTGGTCCTGGTGTATGCCGATTCGTAACTTGCTTTCTGCATTACCGACATAGAAGTATTTATGAACATCTTTGTTGGTTGCAAGGACATTCTTAAGTAAAAGAGGCCTGTAGATCAGGACACCATCTATTGGAGGAACCTGAAGATCAGGACACCATCTATTGCAGGATCATTTATTCCTTTAGTTCCTGGTAACTGTACTATTCATGCTCAGGTTGTTGACAAGCAAACAGATGATACATGGTGCCTCTGTGTATGTATGGCCTGGAGCATGATATATACATGGTGTTTGTGTATGCTAGCAAAATGGCTGTGATGATGGCTGTGTGTTTTGATCCTTTTGTGCAGGTTTTTCTTTTGAGTTGCCAATGTTTCACGGAATATTGATTCATTTCGTTCCGAATTTCGGCACTCCTAGACATAGAAAATTAGCAAAGTTCATGCCAAAATTTTCTATGAATTTTGTGCTTATTAGTTTCATTTATTTGTGTGTTTAGAAATGTCGGATCCGGGCCCTTCTAGCTAGAAGCCCTTTTGGGAGCAGAAGTGAGATGGAATCCTAGAGGCCCCGGAATTTGTTCATGACGACGAGATGGAGGAGGACGAGGATACCTCGTCGGGCAATGAGGAGATGGGGACGCCGATGGCGACGCCACTACCCGATGGCGGCGGTGAAGCTACTACGACGGTGGCGCATCGAAGAAGTCTCGGAAGGATCGGACCCGATCATGGTCGACCTCAAAAGGTCCATCATCACAAGCGTGAGTCCTAAAGGTGCGCCTTTGGAGCCGTAAGAATTTGTTGGGGTTACTCTAACCAGCTCGCGGCAATCCTCCTAACACCGCCACGATCAACATGGAGAACCTAAAGGTCAAGAGAACAAGGGTTTCCTCATCCACTTTTTCCGAAGTCGCACGCAAGATACGCGTTCCCGGGTGGTGAGGAAAACAAGTATAATAATGACAATCTCAAAGGGAATCCGGTGAACAAGTATGCCCTCGGGAGGATGACCAAGGCCTTGTCAAATTGGAAGGCTCGGGTGAAGAATCTGATTTTCGAGGAGAAGCTAAGTTATCCAGAGCTCGTCAAGAAGGAGCCTTTGGTCAAGGAAGAAGACTAAAATGTTTTCAAGACCAGATGTAACTCCGCCTTGGGCAAGGCCAGGACTGAGAAGGGCAAGAATATGAGATCCCGAAACATTGGTACCCACACTACTAGAGAAAAGCCTATAGGAGACATGCTTATGCGAGGCACATTTAGCATATGCGCCTCCTATAAAAATAGGCGAGGCGCACTTTGCGATATGCGCCTCTAGTATAAAAATAGGCGAGGCGCATATGATAAGAATGCGCCTCCTATAATCCCTGTACGGACAGAATCTAGCAGCCCCATATTATGCGAGGCGCATTCTAGTCATATGCGCCTCGTATATATCAGATAAGCGAGGCGCATATGGACAGAATGCGCCTCGCATATTCTGTGTGGGCCCGCGTGTTGGTAGGTGCACGAATATGCGAGGCGCATATGGCTATATGCGCCTCCTATATTTGATAATATCAGGCGATATGGCGAGAATGCCTCGCATTCTGCGTGGGCAGCGTGTTGGTGCGAGGTGAATATGCGCTATATATGCGCCTCCTATATTTGACAATATGCGAGGCGCATATTGCCATATGCGCCTCAAGTAACTCATGCGGGCCATATGCGCCTCCTATACCTGATAATATGCGAGGCGAATATAGCATAATGCGCCTCCAGTAAATCCCTCCCACAGACGCTCCCACGTGTAGATCTTTGCCCACGCGTGGTCAAACCGGACCCGCGACCCCACACCGACCCTCAAGACAGCCCACTTCGCCATGCCCACCACCCCACCTCGTATCCCCCTCGTCTCTTCTGGCTGCCCACCACGCCTCCGCCCACTCCAGAACCTTCTTCCCCTCTCGCCTAGCTCGGCCACCGCCACCGCCGCCGACCAAGACAGAGAGAGAGAGAAGGAAGGAAGGGAGGATGGGGACCCGGGACGTGCCGCTGCCTCGCCTGTTCAAGATCCTCCACGGCGAAGGTGACCGACATCCCTACCCTAACCAATCTCCCATCGATCTTCCCTCCTACGTCCCCACCTCCGCCGCGCCGTCTCATCACTCGATTCACTTTTTTCGTGCAAACCGCGACCGGTGGCCGCTGGAGGCCAGGTTCATCGCATTACCACAACGTGGCGATGTCCGCAAAATCAAGAGTAAGGCCGCATCCGCAACCGCCTCCTTTCCGCCGCTTAATTTGCTCGCCGCTGATCCGGGGGTTAAGGATTAGCCTTTCTGGCGCCGATTAATTTGCTCGCCTACGACTTTGTCGAGGAGGTCGGGATGGACGCCAAGCCGAGACACCGCTCAGTAGCTCGCCTCCGATCCTATATTCAGGTTGTTGACTTGATGAGAATCGTTAACTTCAGTCTTGGATCTATCTTGATGCTAGAGTTTACGCTGTGGTGCATGCCGTCATCAACGGCTGCCTTCCGTCCAAGTACCTTCTTGATCATGGCGATGTGCATCAACGCTCAAAGGGAACATCACTCTTCTTCATACAGTTGCAGTTCTTGGTACGAAGGAACTTCACTTGATTGTTACTTTCCTGCGTAAGAATATAGATGGACTTTGAGTTGTTGGCAGAGATCAGCTTTTAGAGGACTCATTATTGCTACCAACCAATCTTTTTCAGTTTAGCCATTTAAACTAGTTTCTGGAGAAGCGTTTGTTTACCAATTCTTGGGGCATCTATTTCATACACTATTCTGTTGTAGCTGTTCAAAGCAACCGCCATACCCTCAACCACCCTGCCCAAATGGTGACTCATTATTTAGTATGATTGCTGAATTCTTATGGTGACCCATATATATGCATGATTCTATCTTGTGAACTGCTAGCTATTGTTTTCCACTGACATACGTAATATCATCTTTATTATGTGTAGGAGATGGCGAGGAAGTGTTATGTCGTGTACATCGGTCGGGTTCCAGGTGTGTACGAGGAGTGGAAAGACTGCCAGAAGCAAGTGAACAACTTCTCGGGTAACAACTACCAAGGATATGAGAGTAGAGAGGTGGCAGAAGAGAAGTGGAGGAACTTCCTCGTGATCACAACCTTGTTGCTCTTCATGGTAGGTTATGTGTTCTACTTCATATAGGTAGAGCTACGTCGTTGGAGTTGTAATGTGATTGTGAACTTGTACTCGGAGGTGTAATGTGATTGTAAACTTGTACTCGGAGGTGTGAACTTGTGGCATAAACACTTGATGTATGAATTTGTATTCATGTTGGTTCTATTATGCTTTGGCAAATTGCAAGTTTCTGAAAAATTCTGTGCTCTTTATACTGTATTCTGGACTATATTGTATATTTGAATATCTGTATATTATTATTTATAGTGGTCTGTAAAACTTGAATTTCGAAAATATTACCGGAGGCGCATATAGGATACTATAGGAGGCGCATATACTATAAATATCCGAGGCGCATTCTGAAACATATGCGAGGCGCATTCTGAAACATATGCGAGGCGCATATACTATAAATATCCGAGGCGCATATCATATGCGCCTCGCATAAGAAATACCCGAGGCTTGAAGCTAGAGGCACATGTGATATGCGTCTCGGATAGGCTTTTTGGTGCGCCTCGCATAGGCTTTTCTCTAGTAGTGTTGGTTGTAAGTTATTTATACAGTAGAGATGAATTGCATATCTTTGTCTACGCATATCCCTGTCGCCCCTCTCTCACCTTCCTCACTAAAAATTATATTCTCATGATTTCGTGTTTTTTCCAGAGCTCGCTGAGACCAATTTAGTCAAATATGTCGTTCACAACCGAGATCTTTCTATAGTTACTTTGACTTGGTGCTTCATCTCGGCATTCTGTATAGCATTCATGTTATAAGTTCTCTGTTTTGAGAATCATAACCGAATTGGTTGCAAGTTAGTATTTATACAGTACAGATGAATTGCATATCTTTGTCTACACATATCCCTCCAAGCCCACTCTCGCTTCATCTTCTTCTTCTATTTAGACCAATCGATGCTCCAGTTCTCTCTTTTGAGAAGTAAGCCGATTTGGTTGTAAGTTCTTTATATAGTAGATGAATTGCATATCGTTCGCCCATCGTATTATTGCAAATCTTGAAAATACATTTTCCCATGTTTTTAGTTTTACGTCGACGAAGAATAAAACTATCGCTATATATTTTTCCCTTTTTTCCAAATCAAATTACAAAGGCTCAAATTCGACACTTATAGCTTCGATAGAATTTCTTATAATTTAAGATCTGCTACTTTGGTATCGATCAATTAGGAATAGGTTTACTTTGTAGCTCTAATTCAGGCATGGCTGCTTTTGGACGCTATCGTAGTGATAAGATATGGTCCAACTCAAGATGAGATCAAGGGAGGCGGGCAAACACGGACATCTACGAATGTAATGATGTAGAGGCTATCATCATGCTTTGAATAAGAAGAGCCCCCCTTTTCACCTTTTTGAAACATGCTTCACAAAAGGGATAAGCTAGTAAGTAACATCCACACATGGATGAAAGAGAAGGTCGCCATGTTCCTTCATGTCGTGGATCATGATCTGAAGTTTAGAGTGATTCACAACACCTTCATAAGATCTTTAGAGAATCCACCAATATTACAAGCAAACAGTGTGGTCCACTTGGCGAGCTTAGAGCACCCACCGGTGACAAACTAGTGAAGACAAGAACTACCCCAAGATGGTGATCATATTTGAAGGCAAGATACACCCTTATGATTGCCCATAGTATGTAAATGTCACCAAGACGACAATTTGTTCCTTATTGTCATAAGATTCTGTTGGTGCAACCGATATTACACATGTGACCGTTATAGTGCTAGTATCACATATGCTGCAACATTCATGTGGGTAGAAGACACTAGACTAGCTAGAATGTTCTTGATGGACTAACTAGATCATACTGTGATTGTAAACATTTGATTTGATCATAAATAGCTGAATTGTTACACATTGCCGTCCTACGGGTAAACCCACCGATCATAAGAAGAGGTAACCACGATCAGCTGATGTAGGCAACCAAGCACAGTGTTATTGCATCTACCAAGACATTTACCTAGCTAGATGTACGCAGGTATGATTGCCTACTCGTGCAATGTAGGCAATCAAATCAAACGCGGGGTGTATATCTCGTCTGGACCTTTGATAGGCTCAAACAAACAAACAAACAAACGTGCACTCTGTCCTCTGGTGACGGTGAGTGCGGGTTGAAAACTTTGGACTTGTTTTAATATGTTATTGATTAGTGTCATATCATAGGCAAACTTTGAATGGCATGTGGTACACTTTGTCTTCACCACAAATGTAGGCTTTAAAATGGTATCTATTCCCTTCGGCCTTTGTCATCCATCTTTCACCTTTTTCTCCTTTCTCCTACAAAAAAGTTCACTTGGGGATCTTGTGAAGGAGCATCATGTGGGTCTAGTGCACACAGTTTATTCTGCTTTGTCTCTTGAGACAGCGAGAGGTCTCTTCAGCTAATCCCGATGCTACCAATTAAGAATGGTGATTAGTACACCTTCCAAATCGGTGTCCATCAGTACCTCCTAGTCCTAGCCAATTCATCTGTGGACCCCCTGGAAAGCATCAACACATCGCAGAGGCTGAAAATCCAGACAGACTCTCGACCCTACTGTTCCCCATCAAGAGAGAAAGCTAATGGACTTTACTCAGTCACTAATGACTGCGGCCATATCAGTCGCTCGCTGAAGGCTTTTCAGGCAGTTTAATTGTAAGCCTGCGGAGGCCAACCCTTGACAGCTCTCCGTACGCTTGTGCTGGGGCCTCTGAAGCCATCTATTAAACCATAGTACTAGTGTACTGTCAGCATTGCAGCACTAACTGGAACGAGAAAGGCCACTAGTTTGAACATGTTTCCAAAAAAAGTTAAAGGTGGCACTGCATGGCGTACTGACATGTGGGACCAGGGCCCACTGGCCACTCTCGTGTCCCTACTACTCCGTACTTATCCAAAACTGCGTGCTTTGCTGCGCTGTGGCGTTTATCCAGACCACACCAAAAAGATCTTTGTCAATTAGTATCAACATGGGAAAGCATGTTGTAACACATCACTGTCGCTTGTGCGTGGTTCGAGTGCCCTTTGCGCTCTCATGCATGTGTGTACCTGCAAAGTACAAATACGGCCAGATTCATTGGCTCGTACCGTATGGCCTCCAAATGGTACTGGCACCATGCAGTGAATAAATCAAACTTCCTTGAGATTTACAGTGAGAGGAGAAAGCATTTAGAGTGAGGCAAAAGGTTCAATTCAGAGAGAGAGAAAATGAGTCACTTCTTGCCAGCCAGCAATCCAGATATACAGATCAAAAACACTGGAGTGTACAGCATATCACTATCAACACAGCTTTTACTCTCCGTAACGACATATGAACAAATTGAAATTTCTGGCCCACTTCTTTTTTACAGAGAGAGATGTAGTAGATACAAGCCTACCGACAGCGAAATCCAATCGCATGCATATGGCCTTCAGCACGCGAAGGGTAGGAATGAACAAAAATCAAATCCCTAGCCCTCCTTAACCCAAAAAGAAACTAAAGGGAGAACACATCAGGAGGAGAAAGAAAAATAGCTTCCAGATTTCCGACTTCTCCCTTAAAGCCATCCATCTGTCCAAGCGCAGTGCACCAAACCAAACTAGTATTGTGTTCAGCTAGAGCAGTTTAGGTTCATGGGAAGCAGTAGTTTTTTAACTTTTAACAGCGGGATTTCCCATTGGGCACCAGCAGCGGTTTCACAAGAGCAGGACTAGTATTTCTTTCCGAGGAATACACCGATGACCACGGAGAGCAGGGCGACGCCCAGGATGAACTTGAAGGCCATGATACCCGAAGGTTCCCGCACTTCTTGTGCCACAGGCGCAGCGCCAGGAGCCTGAGATCTGTCATGTTGTTTGTTTTGCGGTGTTGCCGAGTCCAGGCTGAACTCTCGGGATCTCGACGATACCACTGCATCCTTTGCCTGCAAAAGAGATGATGTTGTTAGTTGCTGGTAACCACTTATCAGGGTAACTCAAGGTTTCTCATAGCATCTTTTTTTTTTTGCTTGCCTGATCCTCGGGTTTCGAATAAGCTACCTGCAGTTTCTGCTCAAGGTCCTGTACCTTCTTCTCCATTTCAACACTCTTGCTCAGATTTTGGGTCAGCTTGTTCAGCTCTGTATTAACAAGGGTGAGTTTTTCACTCTCTTCTGCAACCTGAAAAAACTCAAATAAATCAATACATGCGGAAAAAACTGTTGATACATACTTAGAAGGTGTCAAAATATTAGGGGGGACTACAATTTGTAAACACGAAGATAAATTTTCTGATACGAAGTATGGGGTGTTGGGTGAATCTATCAGCCTTTTTTATCAGCAAGAATCTGAAAGTATGACTACCACAAGATTGAAAATTCTACTTGTCCCAAACTTGAACATGTTCTGTAATCGCATAAAGGCAATATTACTTTTTCCACTATTTTTATGAAGGCAACTTTTTTCTTCCTATTAATTACACCAACAAGGAGGATAGTTTACCTTCTGCTTGTACTGTGTTTCGGCTAATTGTAGCTGCTCTGTAAGAGTTGTGATTTGTTTCTCCAAATCTTCAGTATGTTGCTTCTGGGCTTCTAGCTGATCCGCTGAATATGTCTTATAAGCATCCCACTTTATCTCCCTCACTGAAGCTTGCTCTTCCTGCCAAAACAAAGGTTTTTCATGTCAAGCTTAGATCATAAACAATAAAATTTCGAAGAAAGAAGTGCCAAATCATTTGGATTCTCAACTTCGCTACATGTCAAAACTGTCGAAAAAATTGCCATGCAAAGAGGCAATTGTTTATCTGACATCATTTTTAGATAGTACCAGTGGAGCAGAAAGGTTTGCCAGTAAGAAAATGATAGATCCAGTAATCCCTTTTACATTTAGCAAGAAGGCTTGACAATATACCTGATTTGCTATGGTGTGGTAAGCAGCATCCAGTTCCTTCCTAACTTCCAGCAATTGTTGCTCCAACTCATATTTTGCTTGGACTACGTTTGCATGCTCTTGCATCTTGGTTGTAAGTGCTTCGTTCTTTTCAGTTGTTTCCACTTGCATAGTCTGGATCTGAAAATATTTGGAAATTATACAGATATTACTTCCAAAGTAGGACACCAAATAGTTTAGAGGGAGATAAATAACAATATACCTCCTCCATGTATTTTAGCTCAGACACTGTAATTTGTCTCTCGAGTTTTGAAATATGTAATTCTTTTTCAGACTTCTCCAAATTCATTTGCTCCTCCAACTTGGTTATTGCTTCGTCAAGCTCCTTCTTTGCAGTTTCATATTTGTCATTCAAAATCTGCTTCTCTTCTAGTGTACTTTGGTACTTGCCCTTCAGTTCTTCATGCTCTTCCAGAGTAGAAGACACCTGAAAAAAAATATCTTGGTAAAGGGTCTTTTCCATCACTTTTGTGAGGATACAGCATATGCAATGTCCAGATGAGAGCAATGTAACAGTATGAGAAACATTTTGAAGCCAAGAGCAGTAAGCAGCACTAAGCCGAGAACAATAAAATAGAACACTCGATCACCTGGCTTTCTAGTTCCTCTTTGCGTTGAATCATGCCATCGAGTGTTTTACGCAATGAGTGAATCTCTTCCGATGACCCCTGCTTTTCTGCTGCTGCAGCAGCAAGTGCCAGCTGTAATTCATTCAGCTTGCTCTGATGTACTTCCAACTCCTCATTCAAACTACTATTTGCACTAATCAAGTTTTCTTTCTCCGTATGGAAAAGTTCAACCTTGTTTTGTGTTTCTGCAAGTTGTGCTTCTAAGTTCTTTAGTTTGTGTACAGCTTCATCAAAATTAACTTTATGATTTTCTTCATTGGCAGCAGCTTCAGTTGCCTGCTCTTCATAATATCCCAACTCGATTTCAAGAGCATCCAGTTTCTTGCTCAAGTCTTTAACTTCAGCTTCTCTCTGTGCTATTGTCTCGAGGGCTTCATGCAGCTTAGCTTCAGTTTCTCCATTCTTTGATTCAGCTGCAGAGTGGAGTTCCAAGTTTCTTGTGTGCACCTCAGTCAGGTGTGTGATTGTTCCTTCATGAACAGCTAGCTTCTCTACAGCTTCTTCCTTTTCAGCATGAGTAGCGCTAAACCGTTCCTGTAACTCCTCATACATGGCCACCTTAGCAAACACTTCCTCCTTTAAGTACTCATTCTTATCAGCCAGGTTTTCATACCTAGCTTCAAGAGAAACCAGCTTTTCCTTGAACTCTGTAATTTCAGCTTCTTTGTCTGCAATCGTCTGAAGAGCTTCACGCAGTTGACTCTCAATTTCTGCATACCTCGATTCAGCAGCAGAGTGGAGCTCCAAGCCCCTTGAATGATCTTCTGTCAATTTTTTTATTGTTTCCTCGTGAACAGCCAGCTTCTCCGCAGCTTCTTCTTTATCGGAACTCACAGACGCAAATTTCTCCTGCAGCTCATCAACCATGACCAGCTTAGCATTGATTTCCTGTTGCAAGGCTTCATTAACATGCATCAAACTTTCAGTCTCAGACTGAAGTGCAATCAGCCTCTGATTCAAGTCTTTCATTTCTGAATCTTTTTGTTCTATTGTCTCATGAGCTTCACGCATTTGAGCTTCAACTTCTGCATTCCTTGATTCAGCTGCAGATTGAAGTTCTAAGCCTCTACTGTGAACCTCAGTCAAATGTTCTATCGTCCTTCCATGCTCAGATAGTTTCATGACAATGTCTTCCTTTTCAGCATGAGTAGAGTTAAACTGCTCTTGCAGTTCATGAAGCATGGCTAGCTTAGCATCAAGTTCTTCTTTCAAGACCTGGTTTGCTCCACTCACAGCCACGCTCTCAGCCAACGCCTCTTCTGCCTTTAACTCGGCACTGGAGACCTTGGTCTTGAGTTCCTCAATGGTGGTCTCGTGAGTAGCGATCTCATTTTCAAAGGCTTCGAGCTCCACCTTCATGGATTCCACCTCTTCAGTGGCCGCAGTTGTTTTTGCTTCATAAGATGCGACTTGTTCCTCGGCCAACTTCAACTTTTCAGAAAGTTGCTGACATTCCGTCTCCTTCTGAGTCAGGTTGTCCCCTGCTTGTTGGAGCTTCACCTCTGTATCTTCAAGTAAAGACTGGTACAGAGCTTCCAGATCAAGTTTCTTGGAAGTGGTATGTTCCAGTGCCCTCCCACTGTGCTCAAGCTGATCCTCTGCAGATTTAAGCTTGTCAAGTATTGAGCTTTCCCTAACACCCAGGGCCTGAAGATCATTCTCCACCTCTTCCATTTTACCCAGGGCAGATTCTAGATCAGCCTGTAAAGTCTGGACCTGCTTCTCCGCTTCCAAATGTGCTGCGGTGGCTTTCTTTGACAGTTCTTCATACTTCTCCTTCTCTTCATTAGCTTGAGCCAACTTTCCTGACAACTCATCCTCCTTTTTGTTTGCTTCTGCTAATAAAGCTTCAAGACTTGCTGATTTCTCCTTGTATGCTTCAACTTCGCCAGAAAGTTCATCGACCTTCACACGGAAATCATTGCATTCGTCTGTCGCATCTTTAAGCTCTTGCTCAAGATCTGTGCCCTTCTTCTCAGCAGATGCTAGCTTTGACTCAAACTCAGTAAGTTGTAACTTCAGACTTTGTTCAGCAGCACTTAATTCCTGAACTTGAGTTTCAAGCTCTGCAGTTCTCTGCATTGCAGACTCCGCAGCTGTTTTGGCTTCAGTGTGCAGGTCATTAAGAGATTTCAAATTTAACTCTAGCTCCTCTTTGTGTGAGTGTGCATCAGAGAGAAGTGATCTTGTTTTGCTATGATCGTCTCCAGCCTGGCTTAACTGGGACTCCAATTGCATGTACATGTCGTTCTTATTGGACAATTGCAGGGTAAGATCAGCAATGGTGTTCTCCCCACTTTCTTTTTCTTCTCTCAGTTTTGCCAACAGTTCTTCCAAATCAAGCACCTTCGATTCTTGAGTCTGCACCTTCTCTTCAAAAACTTCCTTTTCCTTCAAGTGTTCTTGAAGTTTTTCTTCATACTCTACTGTTAGTTCTTCAAGTTTCTTCTTTTCTTCGGTGATTTGGATCAGCGAGTCCATAAGCTCTTTCTCCTTCCCGCTTGTGGCTTCCATCACAGCTTCAAGACTGGCTGCTTTTGTTTGGTAAGCTTCCAGATCATCGGAAAGATGAGAGACCTTGCTTTTATACTGTTCAAGCTCTGTTTCAACCTCATTGAACTTCGCTTGTGTGGTTTCAAGCTCCTGCTCCAGCTCCTGTCTTCGGGAGTGTGCACCATCAGCATCAGACTTTGATGTATGGAGCAAACTCTCCAGTTCAAGACTTCTTTCATGAACAGAATGAGCTTGTTCTTGATGCTGTGAGAATGTGTCAGTCAGATCCTTGACTTCTTGTTCAAGTAGCTGAGTTTTAGATGTCGAGGAATCCAGAGAAGATTGCAGCTCATTCATCTTCTCTTTGTATGCCTCTGCACTATTCACTGCTTCTTCAAGCTGCTTTTCTTTTTCTGCTAAAGAAGCTGATTGTTGTTGAATGTGCTCTTCCAGCAATTTTACTTGTTCACTTGAAGTGACTAATTTATTATCAGATTCGCTGAGCTGTTCCTCAAGATCAGAACATTTCTTCTCAGCAACTTCCACATTTGTCTTAGCCTCTTCCAGATGTGACTTCAAAGCCTCTTCAGCTGCATGCAGTGCCTGGATTTGTCCTTCAAGCTCGAGAATCTTCTCGTTTGCACCTTCAGCAACAGCTTTGGACTCACCATGCTGCTCACTGATAGATTTCACATTTATCTCGAGTTCTTCTTTATGCGACAATGCTTCTGATAGGAGCAATTGTGCTTTAGCATGCTCCTCTTCAGCCTGACGCAGCATGGAATCTCTCTCTGTTAGCTTTGACTCAGTGTCAGCTAGAGTCCCTTTGAGAGTTTCATTTTCATCCTTTAGTTCATCGAGCCCAGACTGCAGGTTGACTATCTGCACTTGCTGCTTCTCCAATGTAGCTTCACTTGTCTCTTTTTCCTTCACCTGCTCATCCAGTTTCATCTCCATTTCTTGCAAACTCAGAAGCTTCACTTGCAACTCTTCATTAATGGCAGCAAGTTCAGTCTCTAGTTTAAGACTCTTCTCCTTCAGAGATTCTTCAGATGAGCACTGGAGACTCAACTCTTCAGTGAGCTTATTGATGCTAGCATCCTGAGAAGTAAGCTTCTGCTCCAAATCAGTCACGTGTGATTTTGAAAGTTCAAGTGCCTCTTGTACCATCTTGAATTGTGAGACTGTGGCACTCAGTGATTCTTCTACTTGCTGATGGTCGATAGCCTTATCTTGATGTCCCTTTATCTCTTCCTGTAGATTGCTAATCTGGTCTTCCATCTCTTTCATGTTCAACTGAGCCTTTTCAAGCATCTTATCAAGTTCTGCAGCCCTCTTCGCCTCCTGTGCAGCATGCAAGCTTCTTTCATCCTTCAGCTCTTCAAGTTTGTGGAGCTTCTCAGCTGATAAACCTAACTCAGCTTCAATTTCTTGAATCCTCTTTTTCGAGATTTCAAGTTCAGACCCAAGCTCGCTCAGTGAATGTGTTGCATCAGCCAGCTCTTTATCCTTCTCGGTGAGAGATCTTTGTGCTTCTTGAAGAGAATCGTATTGCAGTGTCTGCTTATTTTCTGCTTCTATCACGTCCTTCATCAATTTGTCCTTCTCAGATTCAAGCTCTTCAATACGCCTCGATAGTTCTTCCAAACGTTCTGTTCCTTGGTTCAACATGGAAGATTCCCTAGTTCTTTCGTCCTCTTTTGTAGCACTTGCACTTGCCTTTTCTTCGTCCACCACTTTTGCAGAACCAAAGTTTTCCTTCACATCTACCAGCTCAAAACCATCGGATCCTGTTCCATCGTCGTCGTCATTGTGTGTTTCTTTCACATGTGGATTTGAATTCCCATTTACTAGATTTTCTTTGACATCATCATGTACCTGAGACATAGGCATTGTCAGAATTCAGTGGCATCTTTGGAATTTCAAATCAACTGATAACCAAGTGATCAGTGAAACATAAACAAGTCCTCATCAAAAGAAAAATACTACATACTGTTCTCAAAAAAAAAAATACTACATACTAAAAGCGTGAGATTTCCATTCATCTTGAGACTCCAAGCATGTTTTGATGGAGATTTTTCCAATCTCCACCCTCCTTGTAGAATCTTATTCAATGCAACGGATGCAAATATTTACAACTTTGGGCTGAAAACTATGGTGAACTTTAACCAGTCATGGAAACTGCACCATAATTCTCTATACAAAATGTGACAGTATTAGTAAAATATAAATGTTTTCTTCTTCCCACCAATTAGCATCTGCCCAATATATGATATTCAAGTACCAGAGACCAATGTAATGGATTCATATAAATGACTAAAGTACTGAAAATATATGAAGGCGCCCACCCAAAACATGTTCAGATTTCAGAAATCACACTTTCCTTTTTCGACATCAGGAAAATACTAAGGTGATAGTAATGCAAGCCAACCAACAAAACTAGGCATGATAAACAAGCTATTGCAAATACCACGAATGAAAACCTACTGAAAAACTAACAAGATATGTAAACAGCACTCATTTATGAAAGTGCGTCAGGAATCTCAAACATGCACTCCATTTCATGTAGAATGTTTTCCTTACCGGAGTCGTGTCAGGCGACTTCAGATCAGTCGTCTCTCCAGTGTTTACTTCCGCAGCCTGTTCGACTTCCATCTCTGGCGACTAGCTTAGTATTCGTCTCTACAGTTCACAACAAGTATTATTTAGCATCAATAGTTGCATCATGTCTACATAGGCATCAATCTAATGTGCGGTGATGCTGAAACCTACAACTGGAATCCTACCAAAGCAAGCCCAAAAGGTGCAACGGTCTTCCTGAAACAGGCTCTGTGGGTGGGGGTAAACAATTGATTTTGTGTACAGACTACTTCACTACAGACTGGAAGGATACAGAGGAAAGGCGACAGCAAGGATCCAACTATCGTTGTTATTCTGGCAAAAGTAAACAACTAAACACTATGATATCATTAAGAATTGTGTGATCTCCTCATCATCCTGCATAGCCTACCACCCTACCAAGTAGTACCAACTCCACACAAGGCCAATCAGGAGCAGAATTATATTACAAGGATAAGCTAGCACGGGATCTGATCGATGATATTTTTTCTTCCGAAACTCTGATCCGGGGTCACTGAGCTTTGGAGAACACGCTCCCAGCTACCAAACGCAGCAGCCAACAAACAATCCAGCAACCAATCCAGAAAAAGGCAACAGACAAAAACGACAATTCGTGCCCACCAACTCTCCCACGATCACTGCCTTTCTATCCTACCCCGAGCAGGGACGTGCCATCCGCAGCGCTTGAAAAAGTCAGAAAATAATAATGATTCAGAATATAATCTGATCGGAAGTTCGGAACGCCGTCGCCCTCGCTGGAACAAATCCACCGCCCTCCGCCGCGAGCAAGCAAAGAGAGCTGGCGGCGAACGAAATCGAGCAGGAGCCGATCGAAATGGTGAAGCAACCGGAGGCGGAGCAAAAACCACGACAGCCGCCGCCCCGCGATTCAGGCGACGGCAGCCGCTCGGAATCGAGACGAGGAGATCAGATCGAACGGCGGAAACAGCAAAGCGGAACCAGAGCTCTCGCACGGCACGGAACCGACGGATCGCTTGACGGGGAAGTCGCTCCACGGACGCAATCGGATTTCAAAATACAAGCGAGAAAAAACATGGTGCGGAAAAAATGGTAATTAGGCCAGCTAAACGGCAGCTCACCTCGGGAATTAAAGGCCGGCCAAAGCTCGCGCTGTCGTCTGCTTTTCCGGTGGTCTTGAAGCAACCTCAGACCAAATCCCCCGGAGAAAACTCGGGAGGGGAGAGATTTATCGGAGCAGGACGATCGAGAGGGGGTGGGGAGAGAGAGAATGGGAGGGATGGGAGGGGAGAGAATCTTTTCTTATTTTGTCGGGGTTTTGAGAACTGCAATTTTCTCCTTCGTGCGGGGTTTATATCTGCATACGTGCCGCTGAGTTGGCCGGGTCGCGGCGAGGACCCACCAATAAAGCCGGCGGGGTTTGCTCGGCTCACCGACCCGTGCGCTCACCTACTTTGGTCTCACTGCCAAGTGGGTCCGCGCGTGTCTGGTCCCATGATTCGGTGGGTAAAATGGGATCGAGCCGCGGCCCCGTGGGCGGCAGAATTACCAGGTCTGCCACTCGGCGGGACACCATGCGCATGTTGGGGCGGCGGCGCAGGAGCGGTTTTCTCTAGGGAATTTTGCAACGAGAACCCCCTGAAGCGTATAAACAATTGAAATGTTAGTTGGTTAGCAATTGAAATGCTGAACAGAAAACCATTTGCAATACCTAGTCATGGTATATGAGCAACATTTTTTACTTTCTTAGTTGTTGCTCTCGGCCAAACGAGGTCTTGCCATTGGATTGGATTTCCATTACTTTCTATTTTAAATTGGTGTGCGAAAAAACTGCTATAGTTGTACTAAAAATATATGGAAAGTAACTGGGGAAAAGGAAGAAGAAAAATTGCACACCAATGCATCTTCATTGAGGCACTGAAGCATTTTCATTGCACACCAATGCATTTTCTCTAGGGAATTTTGCAACGAGAAACCCAATAATTGAAATGTTGAACAGAAATACATTTTCAAATTTTTTTGGAAATGGAAATACATTTTCAATGCCTAATAAGGTCTGTGAGAAACATTTTTACTCACCATTGGATTGGATTTCCATTCCTTTTCTATTTCAAATTGGTGTGAGAAAAACCTGCTATAACTATAGCGAGACTATACGGAGAACAGCTAGGGAAAAGGAAAAAAAAGAGCACACCAATGCATCTTCATTGAGGGTCTGTTTGACTCAAAGGATTTTCAAAGGATTTCAATCCATATGAATTTTTCCAATAGTACAAAATTCCTATGTATTGCTTTCCTACACTACAATCTTATAAGTTTTCTAACAAGAGGTGAGATCTCTTGGAGAAAATTCTATGTGTCTATGATAGCTATGACATGTACCTAAACCCTGTAAATTTTCCTGCGTTTTTCCTCCGATGAATGAAACAACTTATCTTACCGATTCCTGCATTTTTCATTCCTATATGATTCTAAGTGTCATGTCATTCTATTCCTTCACTTTTCCTATTTCTATGTTTAACAAATCCTTTGAATCAAACGAGCCTTGAATTTTGTACTCCTTGCAACTTGAACTGTTGAAAAGAAATACATTTTTAATGCCTAATAAGGTCTGTGAGCAAAATGTTTTACTCACCATTGGATTGGATTTCCATTCTTTTCCTATTTCAAATTGGTGTGAGAAAAAACTGCTATAACTGTACTAAAATTATACGGAAAACAACTGGGGAAAAGGGAAAAAAGAGCACATCAATGCATCTTCATTGAATTTTTGTACTCCTTGCAACTTGTTGCCATTGAATTTCCTTTTATTTTTCTTATTTTAAGTGGTGTATGAAAATGCACCATAGTGATTATTCCAAAGATATACGGAAAGCCATGCGACTAGAAAAAAGCGGACAAATTTGTGAAACAAGAAAAATAAAGATAAATTTTTACTTGACGGATCATACAAATATATGCTTGTTTATGCCCAAGCCCAAAGAAACCAAAATGTCATTATAACTATTGCAAAGGTATATAGAAAGCCGTCTGGCGACATAACACATAAACAAGGATAATGTGGAGAGAAATAAGAGAAATACAAACCAGTAAATCCCAACTTGGACAATCATACAAATATGTTTGAATATGTTATAGAAACAAAAATACACAAGCCATGCGTAATTAGTGTGCATGATGTCATGCGTGGATGGTGGCAGCCTATGAGGCTATGACACGACGGTTTGATCATAAACGGTTCATGCTAGTGCAACATTAGTGTCGAAACCGGGGTGAGAGATAGGAGATTTATCAATAGAAACCGGAAGATTCTTCACTTAGTGGTGGAGACTTTGTTTTGCCTCGTGTGAGGCAGTGTGTGAAATAATCAAAGGTTATGAGTTCGTTTGAATTGCATCCAATGTGACTTCATGTGAATAATTAAAGATGGTGGAAGAAAGTTCTTTAGCTACTCTAGTCAGTCAAAATTCCTTACAAAGAAATGAACGATTAGCCCATCTAGCCGCCTATCTGGACAAACGATCGGTCTTCTGCTCTCTTTTCCTCGGTTTTCTACTCCCTTGACCAAACAAAAATAAAACAAGCCAGCGGTTCGTTAATCAAAATAAGAAATTAATTAGTAATTGCATCTGCAGACATCAGGTCATTTTCTGGTCCCACTTCAGAAGCCTTTTGCTTTTGGAGGACCGATTCTTTTTCAATACCATACCAAGTTTATAATACTACATCACTTTGCTTGAGAGAAATTGATAGGGACAATGATAATGCACTCCAAAAACTAACAGTGCTTTCTTCGTGCACGTCTTTACGATTTTGGATTAACTTGCAAACTAATCCCTTTGTTCATCCGCAGACAAGAAACTCCCAATCATTTTCAGGTGTGATCTCTTCCTAACTAGCCCAATCGGGTGAAAGAAACCAATTATTCGGCTATCTATTAATGTTTCGACATACTTGAGGACTTGAGGTGCCAAATGACGACTAATTATTAGTTGCATTGGCCCTTTCTTGCTGAGAAGTGGGAATTGTGTAAGGGAGTGTCTCATCTCTCACGGCATTAAAGCCCATCTTAATCCTTGAAAGATTATTGATGACTTCATCCACCAAAGAGACCGGTTGACGAATACATAATGGAAAGTAGCGTTATCACCAAGACGATTTCAGTGACGCATGCTAGTAGCTTAAATTTAGTAAGCATTTTTTTCATGTGAAACAGATAGTACTCGTAATAGAGATAACATTTGAGTCTACATCACGAATGCAGGATAGGGAAGTCATGATCTTAAAAATTAACCACAGATTTGGTTTTCTATATAGCAGGATGATAAGGCTGCCCACCTTAAACTTAAAGTACTCTACTACCGGTGTGCAAGGTTGTCACACTAGAGAAAAAAATAAGATAAAGGGAAGAAATAGTTTAGAGCAATGGCGTCATGCATGGCAGCAGGCTAGCTAAGACCAAAGCTGGTCCAGTCGAGCCCAGCCACAAACTCCATCTAATTAATAAAGGGAGGAAAAGATGTAATGGAGGAGAAGGGAGGACGATGATAGCCAGCTTTGGCTTTTTGTTTCTCTTTAGTAGGTCTCGCTGGGTCCACCGCGCAGTGGGCGGCAGCTAATAATCAGCCGTCCAAACCGACCCTAGCGACTCCTTTTGGCACGCTGACGGTGTCACTGCCTGCATGTGGTTGTCTCCGCATGGTTAAGTGCAATTGCACTTGTAATTTGCAGACAAAATACTGCTTAACCAAGTCCAAAAGTTCATATAGTTTCTTTTGTTGCATTGATAATTGTTGATGAGGAACTTTACTTGATTAACATTTTTTTTTTTTGCATCTTGTGGTATTTAGATCTCACAATGCTCTCCCATGTGAAAACATTTGGAACCGATGGGCTAGCTCCTCTCCCCTACTAGCCTCATGGGGAGTCGACGAAGAGAAACTAGGTCAAACCCGAGCCTTCTCCGTCGGTGCTGACGGTCGGAGATGGTGAGAGGGAGGCGCCAAAGTAGTTAGTTGTAGTAGTAGGGCTAGGTTTATCGGCGGTCAGCCGGAGGTTTGGCATAGGGCGTCGATCGATCTTGGCCAGATCTAGCGCAACCTGCGGTGGGTCTTCTTCCACGATGTGCTCCAATAGACGGAGCTCTTTGTGATGCCCTCCACGATAGGGATCTCCGCAAATAAAGTCAAGCTATGCTACCCTTTGACCTGGATAGTGGCTTTGCTGCTCTTTCTCCTACTGGCCGGCCTTGGTGGCGAGGAGAGGAAGAGCAACAGGGACATTGCTAGTTTCTTAGGGTGGTGGGGGTCTTCCATGGCGGCACATCGGCACGGTGCTGCCTGGTCAGCGCCTGGGCTCTCCAGTGTGCTCCCACGACGTAAGGTGTTGGAGCTCGCCTTAGAGCTGAGCCCCAAGTTCAATAAGCGCCTCTACTTTCGGCACGACGGTCAATCTTTGTTGTTGCTCCTCTCGGCTGACCTTAGTGACAAGGGAGAGGACGGCGGTGATGCGGTTGCTGCTGCTGCCTGGAGGTGGTGCTCGGGGTCTGAGGAGACTGTGACCTCGGTAGTAGTCCCAAGCAGAGGCCTCTGGCCAACGCTATCTCCGGCCATGAGATTGGCCATGCTACGCTCGTGTTGTGTGTTTGCTCAAGCTACCTCTTCCTCTTCAAGTGGAGGATCCTTTCCGATCTTGGTGTGGCAAAGCACGTCGTTGCTTCCCCAAGTGGTGATGTCCCCTGTGGAGGCGATGGTGGCCGCCTTTTGAAGGTCAAAGCTCGTCGGTGGAGAAAAAGAACTTGATGTGTTTCTGCGTGTTTTCCTAGGGTGCAAAATGTAAAAGTCAAGTGCTCGGGTGTAATTTCTTTTCTTTATGAGGTCCTTTCTAGAAATGTACTCCCACCGTTGAATGAATGCAATCTCTAGGTCCTCTCTCGTTCCAAAGAAAAATCATATACCGGTAGATCTATAGAAAGGTAAGGATAATTAGCTTAATTTGATCCATTCACAAGAACAATCAGTGTTCAGTTTCCACATGCAAAGTAGCAGGCTACTTGAATCACTCCTGCAAATTTACAGTCTCGCAGATGTAGATTATTCACCAACCGGCAGGACAATTATTCAGCTGTACCATTTTGCAGCATCGATGAATTAAGTTCACGGCCACTGAGAATCTTCGCACTGCTCTCCGATCTTGTACTCTATTGCAAGTTGGGATCTAAATGTCCTGGGGTACCATGATATAGTATGGCCATATAATATGGGGAAGGATATATATATATATATATATATATATATATATAGGCACTGTTCGATCTCGATCCAGCGGGGATCTCGCATGGGCACGACGTACAATTGCGATTATGTGTAATCGTTCCAGATTTGGCCATTCTCGGCCGGAGTTGGAGGCACCGCACTGCGTGGTACTTGGTCCGGTCCATGTGGGCGTAGTACGTCAATGGTCTCGATCGATGATGATGATGGGAGATTAAGGAGACCGGTCGTGCAATTATGCAGGAATCATTACACGAGCTCATCTGATGCTGTCCCAGAAAGCATTTTGTAGTGGCTCGAATCGGTGTTAATTAACTAACTGAAAGTGTGATTGGCAGGTTCTGAATATTGAGATGCAGCACGCTTGTGCGTGTGCGTGTTGTGGCCTTTCCAGGTGTGGTCTTGTGCTCATGATCAGACGAGCTGTCCATGAGAACATGCATGCTTGTTCTCTTGATCATGTGCCGTTTTGTCCCGTCAGAGAAAAACTTTTGGCAACGATTTCACAATTCCATGTGAACCAACAACTTCGTTGGATTTTTGACGGGATCGACTAAAGCAGTTTTAGGCTGGCTGCTGGCAGCTGTGTCTAGGGTCCATACATACATGATGATGCTCTTCAGCAAACGCTTTTAGTTTTCAACCGCCAAACTCGTCAACGAACTGTCAAGGTTTATAGAACCAGAAAAGCATCTGGGAATATCCAGCAGTTCATACGCAACTCCTGCACCTTCTTCCAGCGTTTCCATGCCAGCTTCGCGGTATATATATTCATCCGTCGACGCCCCTTCTTCTCTTCGACCTGACTTCATTTTTCTTTTGCGGGCAACTCGGTGCTTCCTTCCTTTTTGATCCGCACCTTAGCATGTGTGTATACTCTCGATCCACACCTTAATTACAACACGTTTTTCTAAAAACGTATTCGTCGTTTTCTCTCTTGTACAGTACAAAAAATTGTACACAGGTACGCATATGTTTTACATTATTCGTGGCGGCATATCTTGTTCTTTTCAAAGGTATTCCGACCCAAGAGAGTGTAAGAGCATCTCCACTCGCCTATCCAGGAGGCCGATTCAAACGCCGAAAATCGGCCTGCACACTCCAAGGACTGTTTCCGGATTCGTCCGCATGTTTTGGTTCTGCCTACCCAGTCAGTAATCAGATCCTGCACGTGGGAACGCCGGACTCAGCGAAAACGGGCGTGAGTCAGCTCTGTCGGCGAGAGAAGGCACCACTCCCGCCAATTCGCCGAGCTCCCCGCCCTTTTCTTCCCCATCCCGCCTTTATTCCCCATTCCCCCACCCCCGAAGCTCCGCCGATCAACGCGCCCGACATGCCGCCCAAGAGTTTCGTTCAACCCAGATTGATCCTCGGCGAGGGTCCGGCGGAGAAGAAGGCGAAGAAGCCGAGAGCACCACCGACCAAACCGTAGGGCATGTCCTCCATCGACTGGGAGAAGAAGGAGCAGGCCAGGCAGATCTCTTCGGCCGAACGGAAGGACGGGAAGGAGAGGGCGATGGTGAAGGCGGCGGTGAAAGAACATGCGATGGTGAAGGCGAAGCAGGCTACGGCGACGCAGTCGGCCTTGATGACCGCGCCGTACCCACCGCACTGGGGAAGCCAGGATAGCGTCGGCTCGCCCGCCGGCTTCTCGCCGATCTCTCCGGCCAACTTCCAGGAGAGCCAGGCAGCTGCTCGACAGAGGTACTCCCCGTCGCCGGAGTTTGACGGCGACTTCAACCCGAACGTGTTTTCCTCGGCCGCGCCACCTTTTCGCTGCTCGGCGTGGACATCAACATCCCTACTCGACCTCTCCGGCGACGCAAGCTCGCTCATAAGGTCCGCCGCTTTCGGAAGTTTCGGCAACCTTCGGCGAGGCCGACGCGCGAACTGTTCGGCGGAATGTCGGGCATGACGCCGGCATGACGCCCGAGGCCTACATGGAGGACTGATCGCAATGTGCTCGGCCTCCAACCACCCCTCCTTCTTCACGGAAGAAGAGCAGACCGGCCGACGCCGAGCGTACGGTCCCGTGACTCGCCGACGTCGATGCCGAGGAGACTAAGGCCGAGCAGACTTAGCTAGAGGACGCCGAGACTGAGGCGAAAGGCAAGAAGGGGAAGAAGACGGCGGACGCTCGGCTCAAATGGACCGTGGCCGAGGACACCTGCCTCGCCGAAGCATGGAATATGGTGAGCATGGATCCGATAATGCGTGCGAACCAAAATTCCGACAATTATTGGCGGCGCGTGAAGGCATCATTCGACGAGCGAAGTCTGTGCGACCCAAAGTCTGCCCGAGGCCCCGGCTGCTGCTGCCAGCGAAGGAAGACCTGAGCTCAGCCAGAAGAAGGCGAAGATGCTCAAGGCCGCCGGACCTCCCGCCGAGCGTCTCCAGGCTTCGATCGAGAAATGCCTCGCTGACACGAGGGCGCAGGCCGAGAAGAGCGAGGAGCGCTGGAAGAAGCTGGTGGAGACACAAGGGGAAAAGGTGCCCCTCATCAAGGCCAGCCTCGCCGAGAAGAAAACCAGCCTCGCCGAGAAAAATGCCAACTACGCCGCCAGGAAGCGCCACAAGGACCTCAAGTTCCTCATGGGTGGCGAGGACACGTCGAAGATGAGCTCGCCGGTCAAGGCCTGGTACATGGCGCAACGTCAGGCCATCCTGGAGGGCATGACCACGGCTTCCCCTTCCTCTGCCAACGTAACGTTAACGCTCCCACGCCGAGCTCTGATTCGACTTCCTTCAACCCGGGGGTCTTCACCGGCGAGATGGACGACAACGCCGCGTCGGCCACGCCGCAGGAGCCCATCCCCATCGACGACTGATCGTTGTTTCCCCGTTATGTAATAAAAATGTATCGCCAAACATGTAGGAGTATCTGTCGAACACCTTGTGACCGAGCACTCGCCGGCGAGAACTATGCAGATTCAAAATATATAGTCGTTTGTGTCGCGGATCTCGGCCCAGAATCGAACGGAAGCTGGTTGCACTGCGAATTTTGCGCTGTCCGGCTAAAAGGTCCGGATTTTGGCCTGAGTTTGACCAACGAGGGAGATGCTCTAACATCTAGTGCCGCCGAAAGGCTACACGACTGCGACGTCGTCATGTAGACGGTGGCAATTTCCGGCAAGATAAGCCGGCCGGCCGGCCGTGTACGTAGTGTTCACGCTGACGTGGACGCCACTGCTTTTTTCCCTGGGCCAAGGCCACCGCCCACCCGACTTTCCAGCTGTGTCACGGCCGTGGTGGGCCCCGAGCACGACACTGCTCACAGCCTCACACTGGCTCAGCCCTGACGTTGTGCGGTGTTGCTAGGACGAGCGGTGACTGGATTCGGCGTCAGACAGTTCTTCGCGCGGGGGCCCACACACTGACAGCGGAGCCAAGTTAAAGAAAAGAAATCCCAGACTGACCGTTGCTTACCGTTTCAACTTTCAACCCGGGGCTGTGTTTGTCAATGTGTATCATCCTTCTCTCTCAAAAAAAAAAGTGTATTATCCTTGTTACTTTGCTCCTGTAACTTCAACACAGCCGTACGTAGCAAAATTCAGGAAATCCAGCTTGGCAATGGCAGGAATGTCCATCTCCCTTTGCTTGGTGCGTGCGAGAATAGTTTGCCACTTCTCCACATCACCAACAGCGTTCACTCGCTGCATTCCATCTCCGACAGCTAACGAGGAAATATTCCGAACGAACGCTAGAGCCGCATCGATCGTGGTCATCGTCGCCACCGACATTAGCATGATCCTCGACGGCACGTAGTACAAGCTAGCCGAGAGAGACGGCAGGCATCGCCTGGATCTCCTTGGATCCGACCTCCGACACTCCCCACCCTGTACGGTCACCAGTCAGTGCTTCCCCCTGTTCCTTCCTCGATCCTCATTAGCTGAAAAGCCCGAAAGGAGTTTCCAGTGCGACTGATCAGGGTTCAGATTATGACACGAAACTGTAAACAGAGAGATGGTAGTAATGGTATCGCCACTGCGACTGCGAGTACGTCTCACCGGTCTTTGAGCGAGACATTAACGTCACGAGTACACGGTCCAGCTCCAAAGAAGATTAAGGCCGGCTGCTGGCGGCTCCATACACACTTGGTCCACGACGAATTGACCATGTCCAGATATGTGGATTGATGCATGCGCATTTGTTTCAACTGTCAGTCAGCGGCCGAACACACCAAGATCCAGTCCTCGAGATCGGACGGCTGATCAAATAGGATTTTTGTGCAACGCCGTCCAGCTTCAAAGAAGGTTGGGCCAGCCGCTCTATACATACTACGTATCCCGTGTGACCTGGACGGCCATGTCTATGTCTAGCTGGCCTTTCCGGCCGTGTCGTGTGCGGCCCAGCGCATGCCCACAGCCGCACTAGGCTTCAGTGGACGGGGCCGTGGACGGTTGGCCACGGATTTAAAGTGGGCCGGCTATATAAACTTAGTTTCGGAGCCGAAGCCCAGCCTAGCCCACGCGCAGCTCCGTCTTCTTCCTGCCGCACCCCGTACGTACTCAAGCAGATATCGACCTCGCGACGGCAGCCGCTGAGGAAGTAGTACTAAAGACGGCAAGGTTTAGCCTATCACGCGATTCGTACACCGGACAACGGCAGCTCACAAGTTGCGCATGGGCGCGGACGGACAGTAGGGAACCAATTGAAGACGTACGCCTCGGTCATCACTTGCCAATCCCCAGGCATTTAAACAGCACTCGCCTCGCAGTGTTCACAGAGATCGGAAATCCCACAAATCAGAACCTCCCAGGCGCCGCCGCTGCCAAAAAAAAAAAGTCTCGGCCTCCTCTTGTCCAGCGTGCTCTCCTCTCCGGCAGTCGCCGGACGGACGGGAGAGGAAGGACCGGCGTGTCGCGGCGGCACTCCAGCCGGAGGCCTACGTAACCGCAGTGGGAATATGCGCTGACGGTGCCGTTCGGCGATTTAATAGAATGGCGAACGGCATCGCCAACACATGGTCCCACTGCGGCTAGTACGCCTCCGGGGCCCGGGCTGGAGTGCCTCCGCGGCACGCCCGTCCTTCCTCTCCGACAGTCCGGCTGGGCCGTCTACAAGGTGACCCACGTCAAGGTGTCGGTCGTCGACGTGAGCGCATCCGGATTTTCGATGTTAAAAAAAAGCTAAGTAAATGGTTTTGCTCATCTTGTGTGATCAAAAATCGTGGAAGATTTCAGAACATGCACTGCTGGTCTTCTGGACGTATTTATTTTCTTGTAAATACTAGTACACTCATAACCCTAGCTTTTTCTCTCTATACTTGTGTACTAGGACGTTTGTCTGAAGGGACGAATGAAAATCAGCGTTGCTGTGTTTCGTCCAAATATTACTGTTAGCTAGTTAGGGTGGTGTCCTCGCTTCCTGACAGCACCTGCTTGCTTGTGTACGAATGTATATTTTATGAGTGTAATATATGCGCCTTGTTCTTGTGCACAGGGGAGGGAGGCCTTCGTTTTTTTCAGCTCTGCGACGCGCGCGGCGGTTAGCCTCTGAAGTCTGAAGCATGGGAAGACAGGCATCACTCACCCGGGCCCTGAGCAAGGAAATTCTCAACAAGTTCACATATTGAGCTCTCGCACGATCAAAGCAGAGCACAAAAGCAGAGCACGCTGAATTTGGGATTGCCATGTTCAGGCACCCTTTGGGGTAGTAGCTAGGTTGCTACAATTAGTAGTATAATTTTCTACCGGTGACCGCAGCTCGATCACAGTAATATAGTATAAGTTTATTATGTTACCCTGTATCCTCGATTCTCATCAGCTGAAAGAAAGCGTGAAAGGAGTTTCCCCTATAGACAATTATATTTCACGTTCTTGTTTGCTTAATTGCTAGTTTATGTCCGATTAGCTTGATGATGTACAAAATTATGTTTCATGTTTAAATTCGGTTAGGCATTTTGCTATTTTGAATTTTGCATATCAAGGTTGCCATAATGATATTGCTAAGGAAAAGGATACATATCCCCCGGACGATCGCGTCGTTGCGATCCCCCGCCTCCTCGTGCGTGTACGTGACAACACAACCACCACGCACCTCATAGTAGTGGGCCTCACCAAAACCACCGCCCACGCTTTCTTTTCCTAATCCCCTTTCTCCCCTCTCCTTCCTAGCTTATCCTTTCATGTGGTCCAGAATTTTTCCCGAGAAGCTCCTGCCGCCATAGCGCCATCGGCATTCTAACACGCACCATCTCCCCAGACCTCCACCCTCCTTTCAGGGGTTGCTTCCCTAGGCGTCGCCGCCATAGCTCCCCCTCCCGCTCCCGCTCTATCTACACCCGTGAACTTATGAGCACGAGGGCTTGGCCCGACGATCGCCACTGCAAGGACTTGCGGTCATGGTGTGCCGAGCTGATGCTCCGGGTCCGCATCTTCGCTCGCACGTTCTGCCATGGCCATGGAAAGGGTAGCTGCGAGCATGGAGCATGTAGCGAGCAACGGGCTTCCTATGCCCTCCCTGCTATGGTACCCCTACGGCCCGCACTACGAGCGCGGACTGCTACATAGGCATAGAGCCGCTGCTGCTGAGCGCAGGTGCTGAGGGCGGCCGCTGCCGCTATCGGTTGCAGGCTGCTGCTAACGAGGGCGGCCGACCCTGCTACATCGGTTGCAGGCTGCTGCTACCGAGGGCGGCCGACCCTGCTACATCGGTTGCAGGCTGCTGCTACCGAGGGCGGCCGACCCTGCTACATAGGCGCGGCACTGCTGCTATAATGGGTGGCCGGCCCTGCTACACAGGCATAGAGCCGCTGCTAGCAAGGCACGACTGCTGCTACCGAGGGTGGCCGGCAAGGCGCGGCTGCTGCTACCGAGGGAGGCCGGCGCTGCTACATATTTGCGGCGCTGCTGCTACAATGTGCGGTCGTCTTTGATACAACGGGTGAGTGGCCTCTCCGACGACGTCTTATTCTCCGGCAATAATGTCTTCTTCTGTGACACCTTTGCTACAAGCAGTATGATTCTATGCTACCGGCGGCCGGAGGCTATGCTACAAGAGGTGGCTGGTGTTGCTACTGCTGCAACGACGGATTCTCCGGTGACAGCCGGCGATGGCGCCTGCCTCTCCGACAACGGTTGGGACCATGGCGAAGAGAGGTGCGGGACATGTTAAGAAGGCAGTTTCGTTCTACTCTAAGTCTCTGAGAAAAATGTTATTTTCTTTTGGGAGAAAGAGAAAGTACAGATGCGTACGGAGGCTCTTCCGTCGTTGACCACTTATGGGACACGTGTCGGCCTCTCCACCCGGGGGATCGGGGGAATTAATCCCCCGGGGACGCCTAGCACTGTCCTATTGCTAAACTATAATTTATGTCCCCACTCGTGGGCATCAACTCTAAATGTTGAATTCCTTATTGTGAGATATAAGCATGTACTCCCTCTCTTCGTAAATAAGTGTGCTTAGCTTTTGTTCTGAGCCAAATTTAATAAAGTTTGATTAACTTTATAGAAACAATCGTAACAATATTTATGGCACTAAATTAGTACCATTAGATGCATTTTGTAATGCATTTTCATAATATACAAGTATGATGTCATATATTTTGCTACGTTTGTCTATAAGTTAGTCAATATTTTAAAATTTTGACTCAAGACAAAAGCTAGAAGTACACTTATTTTGTGGACGGAGGGAGGTAAGTGTTGTAATCTGTTAATAAACAGGTCAGTGTAATAATTGGAACCACTATATCAAGAGTTTTGCAAGGATACAGAGATGTTGGGTTGCTTGTGGTTATGTGAGTTTTTGTTTTGAAGATTTGTATCTATTGCTTGTATCTTACCCTACATGAAGAATTTTCTAAAACTTGCATGCTTCAAATAGTTTTTCCACACATGTTAAGATCCAGCTTGTCAATATTGTTCCGATTTGACATGTTTAGGCTCTGTTCTGCTGCTCGGTATTTTTCAAAACAATTGTACGCCTAAAGCGCAGTATTCGGATGCCCGACAATGAAATACCGCAGTTTTGGAAAATCATATTTTTCTGTTGTTTTTGTCTAAAATCTGAGATGTTTGGGATTGTGCATGCATTGCAATATTTAGTTGCTCTGTTCAGGAGGGGAAGGTTGTTGTCGCAGGCTCAGTTTGTTTGAAAACTTTCGGGAGAGTATGTCGTCATTAGCCAGGGGATACTCTTGGAGCATGCTCAACCAAACAAAGAGCATTTAGATTTGTTGCTGGCCTATGCAATTGGTTGAAATAATGTACCCACATGGCTTTCTTGATTGATTACCAGCTTGCAACACTCACGAAAGGAGACATTAGGTTTGGTTAGCGAGTGATCCATGGAAAGGCAGATCGCATCTCGACAGATTACCGAATATGGTAGGGTGACCATGCAGGACCATCAAAAGAGACGGAAAAAGAAAGCATTTCTCAGTTTTAAAAAAAGAGAGTTTAGGGGCTCTTTTTAAGATACAACGAAAATACTATAGTTTTGTCTATAATACAGTATTTAAAACTGTAGTTTTTATTATAGCCAAACACCTCAAAGTATCTAAAACTATGGTATTTCTAAGAACTGAAGTATCTGTCAAACACTTAGAAAATACTTTACTACCAAAAGGGGCCTTAATGTTTTCACCTATTTTCATTTGTTGTACATAACAGTTTGGTTTCTTTTTCAAAAAAAATAGGCATGACCGCGGTCATTACTTAATGCTCTATATCAAACACTGGAATTACAAGGTTATGAAAGACTTCAACAAGGTTACTTTTTTGTGTTAAGTTTCATTGTCTATTTTCTACATCATATATGTTCTTATATACGTTGCTTTTCAACACTTTCTAATGTGCATTTCTTTTTTCGTGATATGCAAGTCATAATTCTAAAATACAAGATGGTAACGGCACACAAGATGTTTCGATCGGTTCACAACAAATTTTAGATCAAAGCACTCGAAGCTATGAAGAAGAAAAAGATATAGCCGCTCCATTTTCTCTTTAAGATGTTTTGAAGTGATGTTTAGTCGATTACACACTCACACGTCAGTAGCATGGATTAGAATCTCAAAAACGATCTAAAAAAAGTAACATGGACCATTTCTGTTTTGTCTAGTCTTAGACGCTTCTTTTATGCTGGACGAAATGCATGTCGCTGTGGTCACCGCGTGTAATGAGTTCGTTTTTTCTACATACATGGATGATTCTTGCGGTGACCAATGTTAAGGCTAGAATTAAGGTTTCTTGGCTTTCAGATCAAATGACCAATGTTAAGGCTAGAATCAAGGTATAGTTTGTGATATTGTGCTCATATTATGCATACATGTACATCATGGGATGGCGAATAATATTGTAGGAGGACGTTTTCCTTTTCGTCGCACCAAAAAACCATTTTCCATTTTTTTCGAGCGCAAAAAAGGGAGATTTTATGAAGCAACCACCAAATAGCTAATTCAAAAACTAGAGATTTGTGATAACTTGATATGGATTTCATATTTAGATTCCTTTCATTTTTTTGATCAATTTAGACATATTATTTATTGAATTTCGATTTACAGATTTAAAGATATTAATATTCCATATTAAATAGAAAAATACAAAAAAGTAAAATTAGTATATTTTATTTGAATTCAATAGTATTTTTATTTGAATCACTAGTATTTTTACTTATTCATTGTTGTTTACTTAAATAAGTGTTTGTAGTTTCAAAAAATAAAAACATGTGACATAATGATATAAGAGTTAATAGGATTGATTTCATAGTATTGACAACTAGATACAAATTGGCTCGCGAAAACTGATTCGGAAGGAACTGAGAAGTTAAGCGTGTTGCAGCTGGAGTAGTATTAGGATGAGTGACCGAGCGAGAAGTTTGATAAAGACTATAATTTAATTAAAGATTAAATGTAATTAGTGTTAAAAATGTTCTAGGAGAGAGATTAATGATTCAAACAATTCAAAGATTTAAAAAATTAAAAAAAAATAAAAAAAATGATTTTTTTGGATTTTTTACAACCTGCCGTTATTATGCCGACGGGGCTATGCCGAGGGCAAAGCCGTCGGCGTATCATAAGCCGATGGCTAGAGCTACGCCTACGGCAAAAGTGCCTCCGCCGAGGGAGACCTGTGGCATCCCGCAAAACCACTACTAGAAAATCGCGTTGAATTTGTGCATTGCATCGTCATCATCAGGCATTGTTTGTATAAAACTATTTCGGAAACCCGGGTTGTTTTCTAAAACGCCCCGCCTTTTATTTAAACGCCGAACCCCCGGATGTTCCGGATATTTTTTGTTTGTCTAAAACTAGTTATAAAAGCTATTTGAAAATAAATAAAATATTAAGATTATTTTAGTGGGGCAGTCGAACGGGCCGAGTAGACCCGAACGACCACCCCTGTTTTTAAATCGGTCCATTCAAACCAGCCCCACCTAAATCCTTTTTCTCACCTAAAACTCTACCCAAACCATCCCTCCACCTCACTCCCTCCAATCAGCTCTCGCCACCTCAGCACACCCCAAACCCCCACCAATCCTACGCTGCCACGTCACTCCCTCTCTCCCCTCTCTCTCACCTGCCCACCACACACCCCACCAGCTAGCAACACACGCACACCCACGCACGCGTCCCCCACCCCCTGGCGCCTGGGTCCCACCCCACTACCCTGGCCCGCCCCGACCCCACTCCCACCGGCACCCCCTCGGCCCGACCCATCGTCCTCTCCTGCTCTCTCTCTCTCGCGCGACTACCCCCCTCCGTTCCTCCTCCGCCAACCGCAGCCACGCTCAACCCCACCCAGCATCCGTTCTCCCTCTCCTCCTTCCATCACCTGGCTGGCTCGCCAGGCCTCCTCCTTCGCGCCTCCGCCCGCCCGCCTGCCGGGCAGCTTCTCCTCCTTCCCGCCTCCCTGAGACCCCTCCACTGCTCGCCTCCCAACTCGTCCGTCCTCCCGTGCTCGGCGCACCTCCCGCCTCGAGCAGCCGCCACTCGAACCCAGATCAGCCGCCCGCCGGCCTGCTCCCCTCTGCCCCGCCTCCGCCCTGGTCTCTGCCACCAGCCTTAGGCCCTGCCGTCGCCAGTGACCCGGGCCCGGCCCCGCGCGCCGCCTACCTGAGCTCCTCCACTCACCTTTCTGTTGCCGATCTTGCTGGAGACCTCCTTCCGCCGCCTCTGCAACCCCCTTCCTGTTGCGGCCTCCTGTCGTCCTCTGCGCATCCTCGCTCGCTGTCACTCGCGCATGCGAAGCCGCCGCCATCCCCGACCTTGTCCGCTCTCTGGCCGCCCGTCCTCGCTGCCTTGTTGCGAGCCACCATCGTTGTCCGCCGTCGCTCGTGTCTTCCATCGCCCCAGCCACGCTGGAGCACCGCCGGCAACCCCTGTCGCGGCGGATGCCCATCCCCTCGGCCTCCTTCCTGCAGCGCAGCCGGACGCCGGTAGACTTCTCCACAAAGTAGAGAATGGTGGTGCCTTTAGCCTCTGCTTATTGCTTTGCCTACGTCACCCTATTCTGCTGGTGGTGCCGCTGAATGCCAACCTTCAGTGTTTTGGCCGCCCTTGTCGAAGTTCTATGGTGATAGAATTATGCACCACAAGATCTTCGTCAGGGAGCCTCGAGACCACCGGAATAGAAAGCCAAAGACACCGAGAACCTGCGGTACCCGGAGGTCGTCACCGGACCAGAACATCAAGACCTTCCTGGACGCCAAGATCTACGCGTGAGACGACAAGACCGACAACATGGCCGCCTACCCCGGATACGACAAGTACTCCCTCGAGGACGTCAAGTACTTCACTCCTGACGCGAGAACCCTGACGCCAAGATCGCCACCGGAACGCCAAGTTCTCCACTTTGAACGTCATGACCGTCGACATGACCCGAAGACCCCGGATGCGCCCAGACCTATCCCGGAGTCCGAGAACGACCTCGCCGAACCCTGAACCCCGGACCCCGAACCCCCGGATCCCCAAGATCGTCGAGACCCCTAATGTGTGAACCCCTTCCCGAAAACCCTATTTTATAACATAACAACAACCTGTTGCATATAAATTGTTCGCGCATGCATCTCATTGGTTTGGGGGCCTTATGCCGATTCACCTTATAATTAAATATGAGGCCCATATGCGGGCAAATCTAGTTCTCATATTGGCCTTATTTAAATTTGTGTAGCGAACCCGGTGCTATCTTCTACCATGTTAAACAACATTTAAATTGCGGGGTAGCTAAACAACTTGAACCACCTAAGTAATTGTCGGGACCCCGGTTCCACTTAATATGACCTAATTGCATCGCACCTTTGCCATGTCATACATCATGCATGCATCATGCCGATCTTCTGCCGTTGTATTAAATATTGCATCCGGTGTTTCTTCTAGTGTTTTGCTTCTTCGCGGATAAGACCGTTGAGTTGATGTGAGCTTCGCCCCGTTCTTCGGTTGAACCTTCGACAATGTTTTCAGGCGAGCATCTCCCCCTTTCTACCTATCTTACTTTTATAGTATTTACTTCCCTCCTGTTGATCTATTGCTATCTGTGTTGCGTTGCTCTAGTTTCGTAACCGTGATAATTCCTTGCAGCCATATATAGCCTTGGACACATCCTATTACCTGTTGTTTGGTAGATAGTTGGACCCGCGCGTCGTAGATGCTTGCTCAAGTGCTGATGTGTGTCGTCATATGCCACAAATGTTGATGTATTGCCGCATGTTGATGTTGGAGATGATCCTAGTTTTACTTACTGTTCACTTTAAATTCCTGTTTAACAACTAAAATTGAAATAAGCAGAGGCATCAGTGGGTGATAGAAAATATTTGGTTTCGAGCTTCACTTGTGTCCCGTAAGACCCCGAGTACTTGATACTTGTTCCTTGTTTTATCGCTATCCACATCCGGAGGTATATGGGACCCCCGAGCGAGCTTGATTCAGTCTTATTTCTTGGGGCCACAAACTAGTTTGAGGTTTTATTTACGATCTGTACTTATGCCATGCTACTTTCAAGATTTAAATTGTGCGACGATAGCATCTACGCTTAGTTAGGTAAGCGGGATGTTTTCGCGGTATCGACGATCCCGATTGGGGATCTGGCATGTTCTCTGACCATCGACGCGAACCTTGAGTCCGTCTCGAGCTTGCTTACTCCGTTGGTGTACTCAAGGTGGCCCTGAAATATTTCTGAATCCTGATTGTTCACGTGAAAGCCTCGTTGGGTTTTGATTTGGTTTTTCCGAGGTTGATCGGCGTGTGTTGCTATTGGTGCACCCGGCCGGTAAAACTTTCGAAAGCCGTGTCATGGATATGGACGACTTGGAGCCAAGATCTCGATCATAGACAAGCATAACTAAAGTTTATCGCAATAAATTTGACTTATAATGACTAGTAATCAGCTTCACTATAATGGAATGGCTAATTAATACGCCCACCATTGCTTGTTTGGAGTGTCGCTGCGACCATTGTACTGACTAGTAAGTGTTGCAACTACAAGCGAATGGCGGAATAAAAGTACCAACAACTTTGGGTTTTGGGTTTATCTCATGCTATCTGCACGATTAGTAATTGTTGCAACTATCACGGAATGGTTAACTAAAGTGCCCATCGCTTACTTTATCGTGACGATTATCTAAACCCGACTAGTAAAGTGCCGCAACTATAATCGAATAAAGTAAAGCGCCAACTGTGTGAGTTCCTCGGTTGACTTCTCACGGTCTCGAGGGGAAACGCCAGATGGTTTGTTTGATGCTAGTATCAGTTGGAACCGAATAGGTCTTTCTTATCCCTCCTTTATAGTCGCCATTGTATCGAGTCTCTATAGGTTGTTGAGGTGCATCTTTGCCGCTTGATCCACCATACCTATGTGGCGAGGACCGCGAATTCTAGCCTCGCTGTGTCGCCTCATCGACGCTCCTTCTTTTTCCTTTGCCCTTTGTCGGCACCCCTTTTTGTTTAAGCAGGTTTTGAGATCGACGTCGTTAGCAGGGTTACCCTTCCGGCTTGGCCTGGGCAGGGTTATGGACGCCATTGGTTATTCTTCAGGGCTCTTAGCCCCATTAGCATCTTGTCCGTAGTCGGACGCTCCGTCTTTTCAAGGTGATTTGGATATTTGCACCGTAAATCTGTATTCTTGACTCCTTGAGTCGCTGTTACATATATCTGTTCTGTGGGTCCCATCGAGGACTGTTGTGTAATGTTATTACTTCGTTTTCCACCCGCACGAAAGTGCCTGGTGGGCACCTTTGAATCGTTTCTATGCGGGTTTGGCGAATTTTGCTCAAACTTGCATAGGTCCGATTCTGAGGGTGTTACAAGACCTTTGCCGAGGAGGCTATGCCGAGGGCATTTTGGCCTAGCCCGCGCGTCATGTAGTGAATGGTTCTGATTCACCCAAAAAACTAGCCGTTAGAATTGACACTATATATTTTGAGTTTAGCTTATTATGTCTTGGCTTTTGACCCGGAGAATTCATCTGTCAAAATTAAAAGATAACTGATTCAGACATGTTCATTGCAACTTGGCGGCCCAAAGGTATGGATTTGGGACATGTCATTATCTTTCACTTAGTAAGAAATTTTCTACCAAACATCTATTTGGTAATTCGCCAAAAAATGTTGTTTTTGGTAGGCCGAGGACATTCTACCGTCGACTTTGTTATCTTATGCCTCATAGACACTAGTAGCTTTAAAAATGAAGGGGCAAGTTAATTATTCACAAGTAGGAGTTCAAGCCTCCCCATTTTTACCAAAAGACCGAGATATATATAGCTAAAACAATATAAGCAACTTAATTATGCGAAGATACGAGTGTCCATTAATTAGAGTAGATAGGAGGGGAGGATTGACCGGTGCAATGAATAGGATCCCTCCATTGCAGCTAGCCGGTGATCTCAGCCCCGCTCCAAATTTTTGTTCGAAGCGGCCAAAACCAGCAGCCAGAAATGTGTTTATCATGGGCGATGGCACAAGCGGACACGAGAGATCTTAATGTTGGGGATATATATTTAATGTTAGGATACATAGAAACATTAACGCAGCAAAGAGAAATTACTATGTACACTGCAGGAATGGACGCACGGGGAGAGCGAGCCAGCCAGCGCCTGGGACCAGGTACACTCAGTCGCGGAGAGCGGGGTTCCCACTCCCCCGACCCTCGCTCCCCGCCCTATAAAATGGCTCCCCCAACGCCCTGGAGACCATCGATCGTTCTCTCTTCTCCTGTCTCCGACGAGGAAGCCATTAGAGGAAGGTTGAAAAGGTGGGCGTTTATAGGGGGTTTTCTGGAATTCTTGGTGATGTTTCCTTTTATATGTCTGTTTAATTATGGGTGTTTCTTTCCTTTTTAGTTTGTTTTGAAGAAGCTGGATTGCGAGGCATGTATGGCGGTGACGACAGGCATGGGAAGGGACCGGCGGCGGAGGCGCCGAAGGACGACAAGTTCCCCGAGGGGATGCGCGTGCTTGCCGTTGACGACGACCCCGTCTTCCTCAGGGTCCTCGGTTTCCTCCTGCGCGTTTGCAAATACAAAGGTGAGCGCTTTCGATCTCCCTCCTCCTCTGCTTCTATCGTAATCCATTACAACCTGGGAATAATGCTTGATTGGTTGGATTTAGTGCAGCAACAACGGTGACGGACGCAAGGACAGCGCTGGAGATGTTGAGGGAAGGAGGCGAGGAGCAATTCGACATGGTCATCACCGACTTGCACATGCCGGACATGGACGGCTTCAAGCTCCTCGAGATCATCGGCCTCGAGATGGATCTCCCAGTCATCAGTATAATTAATCTCCCTTGCCATCTCGTGTTTTGTTATTTGTTTTTTGTCATCTAGTTGACCATTGCTAGCTCATGGTCATTAAGATCTTCTATTAGTCCTCAATCCTCGGGTTTAGCGATGTTTCTATATATATACATGGCCTCCAAGTAGCATATGCATTTCCCCGAAAAAATAGTAGCATATGCATTGGACGGATGTTTACGTGCACAATGTGTTGTTGCATGCATGACCTATTTTTTGTAGCGAGGATCTAACAAACCAGATCCTGTTTCGACCTGGACCACCGAGATCCTATGTAACCGCTCATTTCTTAGATCGGATGGCAATTGGGGGAAGTGGAACGGATCTGGAGCAACACATGGGTTAGGTGGGAGGAATGTGTTGTTGCACACATGTCCTATTTTTGGTAACGAGCGAACCAAATCATGTTTCAACTCGGACCACCAGGATCCCATGTAACCATTCATCTGTTAGATCATATGCAATTGGGGGAAGCGAAGCAGATCTCGAGCAAGACATAGGTTAGATGGTAGGGTGGGATCGGTTGTTGTGGAGGTTCAATGAAATTAAACTAAGACACCAAGGACGAGGAGATGGTGGTGATACCTGTGGTTCAGAGGCATGGGAGGTGGTGATAGATATGGCGACATGGCAGTAGTACCCTTTCGGACAAGATTTAGATCCGTTCTCCAATTTTTGTCCGGACCAACATGGTCCCATCTAACCGTTTACCGGTTTGGTCAGACATGCACAAATGTTTTGTTGCACACATGACCTATTTTTGGTAGCCAGGATCTAACAAACCAGATCCTATTTCGACCTGGACCACTGTGATCCCATGTAACTGTTCATCTGTTAGATTCTGATGGAAATTGGGGAAGCGGAGCAGATCTGGAGCAACACATGGGTTAGGTGGGACGATGGGACCAGTTGTTGTGACCGTTCAATGAAATTAAGCTAAGAGACCGAGGACGAGGAGATGGTGGTTGACAGTGCAATGAACGTCGCCTAGAGGGGGGTGAATAGACTGTTAACATTATTATGGTTTAGGCTCAAACAGATGCGGAATAAAAACTAACATTTAATTTATTGAGCACAAAACCTAACCACTAGGTTCACCTAAGTGCACCAACAACCTATGCTAAGCAATACAAGCAACAAGGTGATAGCAAGGTAAAATACTTCAATCACAATGGCTATCACAATGTAAAATGCATAAGTAAAGGAGTCGGTTGAGAGATAACCGATGGACACGAAGACGGAGATTTTTATCCCAAAGTTTACTTCAAAAGAAGCTACGTCTCTGTTGAAGAGGTGCGATGGCGCAATGCTTTCCTAACGCCAAAAATGGCTCACCTAAGGGTGTGGTGGTTCGATTCACACCCAATGCCACACAAGGCCTCACCCCGAATGCGGAAGCACGCAACTCACTGACGCTACAAAGGCTCACCCTATTATCCCGAGTGCGCACCACAAAATACGAGCACTCGGTCTAATATGGGACACTTGAGGGCGGTCACCGAACCCGAATAAGATTGGGGCAATCTCCACAACTCAATTGGAGGCTCCCAACAAAAATGCCACAAAAGGCTACAAAGTCACAAAAGGCTACAAGGCCAACAAAGACCACAAGAGGTCAACACTCCAACCATACAACCGTCTAGGGTTCCAAGAACCCAAGAGTAACAAGCCCACAATCTTGTACTCGCCTAATCTCTGAGGAGAACTCAAACCTATGCACCAAATGCAAGGTCAAGTCCTTCACTCCCAAATTCCAACAAAGCTACAAAAGCTATTTGGGGACACAAAACTCGCCAAGATCTAGATCCCAATGATTCCTTCACAAAGAAGGGGTTTAGCTTGAGGGGATTGTAGATCTAGATCTCCTATTTCAAATCCCTCAAAAATATGCAAGAATCATGGAAGGGGGAAGGAGAGAGGACAACCTCTTCAAGGTCAACAATGGAGAGAGAGAGAAAAATGGACCAAAGAACTAGTGCCCACGAAGGGGAAGAGGAGCCTATTTTAAAGGGCTCCCGAATCTGCCCGTTACGGACATTTACCACCCTGGTCGGAACTTCCGGTGGAAGGCCAGAATTTCTGGTGCCACATAGCCAACGGTCAGAAAACTGTGATCTAAAAGACAGAAAAACGAGACTGGCCGGAACTTCCTCCGGTTCACCAGAACTTCCGGTGGGAGCGGAACTACCGTAGAAATTCCAACCGTAGTTCTGTCAAATAGAGCACATAAAACATAGAGGTTACAGTACGTGAGAGGAATGAGAGCCGTATTTTTAATCAAAACTTTCGGCGGCAACTAGGCCCGAGCGGAATTTCTGGTACAACTTCCGATCCAAATTCCATCAAATACAACAAACCAGACAAAGAGAATACATTACGTGAGCGGAAGAAGAACCAGATCTTCCACCGGAACTATCGGCGGCAAAATGCCCTAGCGGTACTACCGGTGGCTAGCCGGAACTTCCGATCAGGGAAATCCAGAAACCAAAACTGTAATAACTTTTGCATACGAACTCCAAACGAGATGAAACCAATTTTGTTGGAAATATATCGACATGAAGAATCCAAACGTAATAAGATATGCAAGGGAAATCCTAATTTGATGAACTAGAGCTTGTTATGATGATAACCACAAGCTCTAGATCCTCTCATGGACAAGAACAAACTAACAACGAATAAAGATGATGCTATGGATGCTAAGGTTTGAGATCTCTCCGAACAATGCGAACGAGTCACTCACTCGAGAGCCCCTCTTGATAGTATGGCTATCTATCCTAAACCCGGTCTCCCAACTAACAACACGAGACCAGTAAATGAGAAACCCTATGAAGATCATACCTTTGCCTTGAGCATTCCACTTGATCTTGATGTAGACAATTTTGTCCTTCTCAAGATGGAACACCTTTCTTGATTGCTCTTGCTCTCTCTTGCTTGATGAAGACTTGTAAATTGCTCCCCCATACTTCATGGGGAAACCTCTTCTTTTAACTTGTCTTCATCACTCCATGACCACCGAGGATAGGAAGCTTGAAGCATGAGATCTTCTAGAGATGGCGTATCTTGAGCTTGCCCTTCTTCATTCCTTATTGAGGTTGATCCAACTTGGATCGACTCTTTCCACTCATGATCAACCTTCAAGCTCCTTCTTTCTTCAGGATTCTAAGGAGCACAAAGCCCTTGGACATTTCTTCTTCTCCTTCTTCATATTTTCAACCTTGAGACCAACACATGACCCAAGCGATGCCAATGGACAAACCTACAAGTGAAACTCAATCTACCATGGGCGACGATGCAAGCGGACATGAGAGATCTTAATGTTGGGGGTATATATTTAATGTTAGGGATATATAGAAACATTAACGCAGCAAAGAGAAATTACTATGTACTATTGTTCGAGGTTTCTTGGCTTTCAGATCAAATGACCAATGTTAAGGCTAGAATCAAGGTAAAGTTTGTGATAATGTGCTCATATTATGCATACATGTACATCATGGGATGGCGAATAATATTGTAGGAGGAAGTTTTCCTTTTCGTCGCACCAAAAAGCCATTTTCCATTTTTTCGAGCGCAAAAAAGGGAGATTTTGCGAAGCAACCACCAAATAGCTAATTCAAAAACTAGAGATTTGTGATAACTTGATATGGATTTCATATTTAGATTCCTTTCATTTTTTGATCAATTTAGACATACTATTTATTGAATTCCGATTTACAGATTTAAAGATATTAATATTCCATATTAAATAGAAAAATACAAAAAAGTAAAATTAGTATATTTTATTTGAATTCAATACTCCCTCCGATCCATATTACTTGTCGTGGAAATGGATGTATCTAGCACTAAAACATGTCTAGATACATCCATTTTCGCGACAAGTAATATGAATCGGAGGGAGTAGTATTTTTATTTGAATTAGTAGTATTTTTACTTATTCATTGTTGTTTACTTAAATAAGTGTTTGTAGTTTCAAAAAATAAAAACATGTGACATAATAATATAAGAGTTAATAGGATTGATATCATAGTATTGACAACTAGGTACAAATTGGTTCGCGAAAACTGATTCGGAAGAAACTGAGAAGTTAAGCGTGTTGGAGCTGGAGTAGTATTAGGATGAGTGACCGAGTGAGAAGTTTGATAAAGACTATAATTTAATTAGTGTTAAAAATGTTCTAGGTGAGAGATTAATGATTCAAACAATTCAAAGATTTAAAAAATTCAAAAAAAATCAAAAAAAAATTGATTTTTTTGGATTTTTTACAACCTACCGTTATTATGCCGACGGGGCTATGCCGAGGGCAAAGCCGTCGGCGTATCATACGCCGATGGCTAGAGCTACGCCTACGGCAAAAGTGCCTCCGCCAAGGGAGACCTTTGCCGAGGAGGCTACGCCGAGGGCAACCGTCGGCGTAGCATACGCCAAGGGCATTTTGGCCTAGCCCGCGCGTCATGTAGTGAATGGTTCTGATTCACCCAAAAAAACTAGCGGTTAGAATTGACACTATATATTTTGAGTTTAGCTTATTATGTCTTGGCTTTTGACCCGGAGAATTCATCTGTCAAAATTAAAAGATAACTGATTCAGACATGTTCATTGCAACTTGGCGGCCCGAAGGTATGGATTTGGGACATGTCCATTATCTTTCACTTGGTAAGAAATTTTCTACCAAACATCTATTTGGTAATTCGCTAAAAAATGTTGTTTCTGGTAGGCCGAGGACATTCTACCGCCGACTTTGTTATCTTATGCCTCATAGACACTAGTAGCTTTAAAAATGAAGGGGCAAGTTAATTATTCACAAGTAGGAGTTCAAGCCTCCCCATTTTTACCAAAAGACCGAGATATATATAGCTAAAACAAAATAAGCAACTTAATTATGCGAAGATACGAGTGTCCATTAATTAGAGTAGATAGGAGGGGAGGACTGACCGGTGCAATGAATAGGATCCCTCCATTGCAGCTAGCCGGTGATCTCAGCCCCGCTCCAAATTTTGGTTTGAAGCGGCCAAAACCAGTAGCCTGAAATGTGTTTACCATGGGCGATGGCACAAGCGGACATGAGAGATCTTAATGTTGGGGATATATATTTAATATTAGGATATATATAAACATTAACGCAGCAAAGAGAAATTACTATGTACACTGCAGGAATGGGCCTTGACGGGAGAGCGAGCGAGCCGGGACAGTACACTCAACATGGAGAGAGGGGTTCCCACTCCCCCGACCCTCGCTCCCCGCCTTATAAAATGGCTCCCCCAAAGCCCTAGAGACCATCGACCGTCCTCTCTTCTCCTGTCTTCGACGAGGAAGCCATTAGAGGAAGGTTAAAAAGGTGGGCGTTTATAGGGGGGGTTTCTGGAATTCTTGGTGATGTTTCCTTTTATATGTTTGTTTAATTCTGTGTGTTTCTTTCCTTTTTATGTTTGTCTTGAAGAAGCTGGACTGCGAGGCATGTATGGCGGTGACGACAGTCATGGGAAGGGACCGGCGGCGGAGGCGCCGAAGGACGACAAGTTCCCCGAGGGGATGCGCGTGCTTGCCGTTGACGACGACCTCGTCTTTCTCAGGGTCCTCGGTTTCCTCCTGCGCGTTTGCAAATACAAAGGTGAGCGCTTTCGATCTCCCTCCTCCTCTGCTTCTACCGTAACCCATTACAACCTGGGAATAATGCTTGATTGGTTGGATTTAGTGCAGCAACAACGGTGACAGACGCAAGGACGGCGCTGGAGATGTTGAGGGAAGGAGGCGAGGAGCAATTCGACCTGGTCATCACCGAGTTGCACATGCCGGACATGGACAGCTTCAAGATCCTCGAGATCATAGGCCTCGAGATGGATCTCCCAGTCATCAGTATAATTAATCTCCCTTGCCATCTCGTGTTTTGTTATTTGTTTGTTGTCATCTAGTTGACCATTGCTAGCTCATGGTCATTAAGATCTTCAATTAGTCCTCAATCCTCGGGTTTAGCGATGTTTCTATATATATATATACATGGCCTCCAAGTAGCATATGCATTTCCCCGAAAAAATAGTAGCATATGCATTGGACGGATGTTTACATGCACAATGTGTTGTTGCACGTATGACCTATTTTTTGTAGCGAGGATCTAACAAACCGGATCATGTTTCGACCCGGACCACCGGGTTCCTATGTAACCGCTCATTTGTTAGATCGGATGGCAATTGGGGGAAGTGGAACAGATCTCGAGCAACACATGGGTTAGGTGGGAGGAATGTGTTGTTGCACACATGACCTATTTTTGGTAACGAGCGAACCAAATCATGTTTCAACTCGGACCACCAGGATCCCATGTAACCATTCATCTGTTAGATCATATGCAATTGGGGGAAGCGGAGCAGATCTGGAGCAAGACATGGGTTAGATGGTTGGGTGGGATCGGTTGTTGTGGAGGTTCAATGAAATTAAACTAAGACACGAAGGACGAGGAGATGGTGGTGATGCCTGTGGTTCGGAGGCATGGGAGGTGGTGATAGATATGGCGACATGGCAGTAGTACCCTTTCGGACAAGATTTAGATCCGTTCTCCAATTTTTTTCCGGACCAACGTGGTGTTGGAGATATGCCCTAGAGGCAATAATAAATGTAGTTATTATTATATCTTTGTGTTTATGATAAATGTTTACATTCATGCTATAATAGTATTAACAAGGAAACCATTAATACTTGTGTGATTTGTAAACTTAATTTGAAGTCCCTAGTATAGCCTCTATACTTCACTAGCTTGTTGGTTGATTAATGATTGTGGTTTCCCTATCATGAACATTGAGATGTTATCAACAACAAGATCATATCGTTAGGAGAATGATATGGTGGACATACTCCTATAGATAAGCATAAAAGATCAAGTCATTTCATTAGTTCAATTGCTATATGCTTTCCGATACATAGTAACCTAATTCCTTCGACCATGAGATCATGCATATCACCTTTACCGGATGGATGCTTTGATGACATCAAACACCACACCGTGAATCGGGTGGTTATAAAAGTGGCATTGAGTGTTCGGAAGGTATTGGTTGAGACATGGATCAAGAGTGGGATTTGTCCATCCACATGACGGATAGATATACTGGGCCCTCTCGGTGGAATGTCATCCAATTAGCTTGCAAGCATGTGACTTGGTCACAAGGGATCACATATCACGAACGAGAAAAGAGTACTTATCGGTAACAAGGTTGAACTAGGTATGCAGAGATACCGACGATCATAACCTTGGGTAAGTAACATATCGTGAGACAAAGGGAAATTGGTATCGTATGTAAGTGGTTCATTCGATCGCAAAGTAATCGTAGAAATATGTGGAGCCATATGAATTTCCATTCCTCTATTGGTTATTGTTCGGAGAAGTGTCTCGATCATGTCCGCATAATTCACGAACCGTAGGGAGACACACTTAAGGATTCGACGTTGTTTGAGTAGTTATGGTATTATGAGAAAGAGACCGAATGTTGTTCGAGTCTCGGATGGGATCCGGATATCACGAGGTGATCCGGAATGGTCCGGAGAATAAGATTCATATAAGGAAAGTCCGTTTGAGTTCGGGAATGATTCCGTGTTTTCATCGGAATGTTCTAGAAGGTTCCGGATTGTCCCAAGACTCCGGGGAGGGTACATGAATGTGTCATTGCTCATTGAATGATTGCATCATGTACTATGTGTTATTGCTGTCCCAAATAAAGGATTAAATTGAATCCTAAAAGAAAGTCAAATGTCCAGTTTGAAAGTCAAACCCAAAACAAGAAACTGTGGGAAACAAGCAAGAGGAGTTGGAACCAACCGAGGAGGAGTTGGACTCCAGCCGGGCGCCAGCCCAAGTCGAGTTGGGGAGGGACTCCTCCTCCTGGGCGCCATGACCTCCCTCCCATAAAAGGAGGCAGGCCTCCCATAGACACAATACTTTCTACTCTAGATCTCGGTTTAGAGCTGTTTTGGTTTAGAGCTTCTAATTGCTTTAGCCAATGCTTAGAGCCTTCTAATTGGTTTAGAGCCCTCTAATTGGTGTGTCTAATTACTAGGCCACTAATCCTCTCTCATAAGCTCCACCATACCGCACCGGCTTAAGGCGAAGCTCAGGATCTCCCTCTACTTAGGTACCACGCCAGTCAGCCCGGAATCGCGAGGAGAGTGCTACAACCTCCGCCTCACTGGAACAAGGGAGAGGAAGGTCTTCGCCGAGTACCGAACGTGTGACCGATCATGGGAGCGCTGCGAACGTGGGCGGAAGGATCGCTCACGATCTTGAGATCGAAGTGTACGACTACATCACCCACGAGAATCCGCTCTCGTTAACCACTTTGGAATCTTCGAGGGTGAGTTCCTCTATCGACTCGTTGCTACAATCTAGTAGATAGATCTTGGCTTGTTTGTTTGTATGCGATAGAAAATTTTTGTTTTCCATGCTACGAACCCCTACAAAGGGTATCGAGCCGTGTCTATATGTAGATCTCAGACGAGTAGAACACAATGGTCATTGTGGGCGTTGATGCTTTTATTGTAGATTACTTTTTGTGTACTTTGCATCTTGCGGTATGTTGGGATGAAGCGGCCCGGGCTAACCTTACATGACATCGTTCATGAGACTTGCTCCACGCTTGACATGTAACTTGTATTGCATAAGTGGCTTTATGGTGCATGTTTCTCCTAGCATAGTTAAGATCCAATTTACAACGGGTGATCAACAATGCTAGTATCAATGTTGTGGTTCTTGTTCGTAAGTTAGAACGACACTTATTGAAAGCCCCAAACCACGTAAAATATGCAAAAGAAAGTAGAAGCGTCTAACTTTGTTTTGCGTGGGTGCAAAGTGATGTGATATGGCCATGATTGTGATTATATTTGATGTATGCAATGTTCCTTATTGTAAGTCGACAACCGCGTGAGCCATATGGTTGTCTTTAATTTATGTTAAGACCTGCGTGTCTATTCAAAGTAGTTGTAATAGTTGAAGCCGTGGGCGACAACCATGGAGAAGCGTCATTGACCTTGATGCAATGCGGTGATGATGGAGATCATGTTCATGCTTGAAGATGGAGATCGAAGGCACGAAGAAGAAAGGCCATATCATATCACATATATATTGAATTGCATGTGATGTTAATCCTTTATGCATCTTGTATTGCTTAGTAGAGCGGTAGCATTATAAGATGATCCCTCATGCACATCAATTTCAAATCATAAAGTGTTCACCCTTAGTTAGCACCGCTAAAAAGCTTGTTGTTTCAAGCACCACGTGATGATCGGGTGTTCTAGATTCGCAAGTGTATACAACGTGAGCAAGCCAGATTTGCTCATGCGAAACTAAGGTTTGATCTTGACGAGCCTAGCATGTCGCAGACATGGTCTCGGAACACGGATTACCGAAAGGTAAAGCATGAATCGTATAGTAGATATGATGAACATGATGATTGTTCGCCATTGAAAACTATATCAACTCTCGTGATGATCGGTGTTGATGTAGTGGATTTGGTTCGTGTGATCACTAAAACAATGTGAGGGATATTGTTTTGAGTGGGAGTTCACCTAGTTTAAATTCATTAATTAATTTGAACTCAATTTGTCATAAACTTAGTCTAAACTATTGCAAATATGTTGTAGATCAATGGCAGCCCCTACCATCAATTTTAATGCGTTCCTAGAGAAAGAAAAGTTGAAAAACAATGGAAGCAACTTCGCGGATTGGTTCCGCAATTTGAGGATTGTCCTCACATGGGTAATTTGACCTATGTCTTTGGATGCACTTGGGTGACCACTGCGGTGATGCTCCGATGAAGTAAAGAACGTTTACCTCGCCTAAGAATCGATTACTCCATAGTTCGATGTGCTATCTTGTATGGTTTAGAATCGAGCTTGTAAAAGGTTTGAAGAGTCGACCCATATGATATTGTCGAGGATCTCAAATTGATTTTTGAGACTCATGCGGCAATTGAAAGCTATGAGGCTTACGAAAAGTTCTTTAAGCGCAAGATGGAAGAGGGCAGCTCCGTCAGTGAGCATGTGCTTAAGATGTCTGGGCATGCAAACAAACTTCAAAGCTTGGGTATTGTGATTCCTAATGCTTTGGGGATTTACCGTGTCCTCCAATCACTACCACCAAGTTACAAGAACTTTGTGATGAACTACAACATGCAGAACATGAACAAGACGTTGCCAGAACTCTTTGCCATGTTGAAATCTGCAGAAGTGGAGATCAAGAAAGAGCACCAAGTGTTGTTGGTCAATAAGACCACCAAATTCAAGAAAGGCAAGTCTAAGCAAAAGGGACACTTCAAGAAGGGTGGTAAGAAAGCTACCACGCCGAAGAAGACCAAGGCTGGACCTAAGCACAAACCGAGTGCTTTTACCGCAAGGGAGAAGGTCCTCGAAGCGGAATTGCCCAAAGTACTTGGCGGATCTCAAGAACGGCAACATCAAGAAGAAAGGTATATCCGATATACATGTTATTGATGTGTATCTCACTAGTACTGTAGTAGTGCTGGGTATTTGATCTTGGTTCGGTTGCTCATATTTGTAACTCAAACAGTCTTGCAGAATAAGCGGAAGCTAGCGAAGAACGAGGTGACGATGCGTGGGAAGCGGATCAAAGGTTGATGTGATCGCTTGGCACGCTACCCTTCATCTACCATCGGGATTAGTTTTATACTTAAATAATTGTTATTTAGTGCTGCGTTGAGCATGAACATTATCTCAGGATCTTGTTTATTGCGAGGCGGTTACTTGTTTAAGTCGAGAATAATGGTTGTTCGATTTATATGAGTAATATGTTTTACGCACATGCACCTTTGATAGATGGTCTATTCTTATTGAATCTCGATAGTGGAAATACACATATCAACAACATTGAGGCTAAACGTTTGAAATCAGCGATAATTCGACCTATATGTGGCATCGCTGTCTTGGTCACATCGGAGTGAAACGTATGAAGAAACTCCATTCGATGGACTTCTTGAATCACTTGATTTTGAATCACTTGAAAGATGCGAAGCATGTCGATGGGAAAAATGACTAAGACTCCATTTTACGGTATGATGGAGCGAGCTACGGACTTATTGGAAATCATACATACCGATGTGTGTGGTCCAATGAGTGTAGCATCGTGATGGTTATCGTTATGTTCTTACCTTCACGGATGACTTGAGTAGATATGGGTATATCTATTTCATGAAACACAAGTCCGAAACTTTCGAGAAGTTTAAGGAGTTTCAAAGTGAGGTAGAGAATCAACGTAACAAGAAGATTAAATTTCGCGTTCGATCGTGGAGGTGAATATCTAAGTTACGAGTTTGGCGAGCATTTAAAGAAGTGCGGAATACTTTCACAATTGACACCCGGGAACACCACAACAGTAATGGTGTGTCCGAACGTCGTAATCGAACTCTCTTAGATATGGTTCGTTCTATGATGTCACTTACAGATTTACCGCTATCATTTTGGGGTTATGCATTAGAAACACGCATTCACTTTAAATAGGGCACCGTCTAAATCCGTTGAAACGACACCGTATGAATTATGGTTTGGGAAGAAACCTAAATTGTCGTTCCTTAAAGTTTGGGGATCTGAAGCCTATGTAAAGAAGTTACAGGACAAGCTTGAACCCAAAGCGGAAAATGCGTCTTCATAGGATACCAAGGAAACTATTGGGTATACCTTCTATCATAGATCCGAAGGCAAAACATTCGTTGTTAAGAATGGATCCTTTCTAGAGAAGGAATTTCTCTCGAAAGAAGTGATGGAAGGAAAGTAGAACTTGACGAGGTTGTTGAACCTTCTCTCGAAATTGCGAGTAGCGCAAAGACCGAAGAAGTTCTGTGGTGCCCGCACCAATAAGGAGGAAGCTAATGATGATGATCATGAAACTTCGGTTGAAGTTGCTACTGAGCCTCGGAGGTCAACGAGAACTCGTGCCACTCCAGATTGGTATGATTCCGTTATGAATGTCATGGTGGTGGACAACACCGATGACCCCGAGACATATGAAGCGATGATGAGCCCAGATTCCAATAAATGGCAAGAAGCCATGAAATCCGAGATTGGATCCATGTACGAAAACCAAGTATGGACTTTGGTGGACTTACCGGATGGCGAAGGCTGTCGAGAACAAATGGATTTTCAAGAAGAAAACAGATCTTGATGGTAATGTTCTGTCTATAAAGCTCGACTTGTCGCAAAGGGTTTCGACAAATTCAAGGAGTTGACTACGATGAGACTTTCTCACCGATGTGAAGCTAAAGTCTGTGAGGATTATGTTAGCAATCGCGCATATTATGATTATGAGATATGGCGATGGATGTCAAAACAGCATTCCTCAATGGAGACATTGATGAAGAGTTGTATATGATGCAACCCAAAGGTTTTGTCGATCCTAAAGGTGCTAACAAGGTATGCAAACTTCAACGGTCCATCTATGGATTGAAGCAAGCATCCGAAGTTGGAATCAACGCTTTGATAAGGTAATCAAAAGTTTTGGTTTTATACAAACTTATGGAGAAGCTTGTATTTACAAGAAAGTGAGTGGGAGCTCAGAGCATTCTTAATCTTGTATGTGGATGACATATTGTTGATTGGGAATGATGTAGACCTTCTTAATAGTGTCAAGGAATATTTGAATAATAGTTTTTCAATGAAGGATCTTGGCGAAGCGACTTACATATTAGGCATAAAGATTTATAGAGATAGATCGAAACGCCAAATATCATTGTCACAGAGTACATATTTGGACAAAGTTCTAAAGAGATTTGGAATGGAGGAAAGCAAGAAAGGGTTCTTGCCCATGTTGCTCAATACGACCTTGAGTAAAACTCAAAGTCCGACATCGGGCGTAAGATAGAGAAAGGATGAGTAAGACTCCTATGCCTCAGCCATAGGATCTCTAATGTATGCCATGCTATGTACTAGACCCGACATTGCATATGCCGTTAGTTTAACTAGCAGATATCAAAGTGATCCGGAGTGGATCATTGGACGTGATCAAAACATCCTTAAGTACTTGAGAAGAACTAAGGATATGGTTCTTTCTTATGGAGGTGATGAACGACTCTCATTGTTAATGGTTACACCGATGCTAGTTGGAACACCGATCCGATGATTCTAAATCACAATCCGGATACGTATTTATTTTGAATGGTGCAGCTGATCTGGAGGAGTGCAAAGCAAAGCGTTGTGGCGAGATCTTCAACCGAATCGGAATACATGGTTGCTCGGAGGCTTCACAAGCGATATGGATGAAAGAGTTCATTACAGAGTGGGTGTGGTTCCAAGTGCGCTGGACCCAATGTCTATCTCTTGTGATAACATGGGCGCCATAGCCAATGCGCAAGAACCAAGGTCACACAAGAAGTCAAGCATATCAAGCTGCGTTTTCACGCTATTCGAGAACATATCCGGATGGGGATATAAAGATTTGCAAAGTACACACAGATCGAATGTGGCGGATCCGTTGACTAAACCTCTCCCGAGGGCAAACATTACCAACACCAAACCGCCATGGGTGTTCGGTATATTACCATGTAATCTAGATTAGATGACTCTAGTGCAAGTGGGAGACTGTTGGAGATATGCCCTAGAGGCAATAATAAATGTAGTTATTATTATATCTTTGTGTTTATGATAAATGTTTACATTCATGCTATAATAGTATTAACAAGGAAACCATTAATACTTGTGTGATTTGTAAACTTAATTTGAAGTCCCTAGTATAGCCTCTATACTTCACTAGCTTGTTGGTTGATTAATGATTGTGGTTTCCCTATCATGAACATTGAGATGTTATCAACAACAAGATCATATCGTTAGGAGAATGATATGGTGGACATACTCCTATAGATAAGCGTAGCATAAAGATCAAGTCATTTCATTAGTTCAATTGCTATATGCTTTCTGATACATAGTAACCTAATTCCTTCGACCATGAGATCATGCATATCACCTTTACCGATGGATGCTTTGATGACATCAAACACCACACCGTAATCGGGTGGTTATAAAAGTGGCATTGAGTGTTCGGAAGGTATTGGTTGAGACACATGGATCAAGAGTGGATTTGTCCATCCACATGACGGATAGATATACTGGCCCTCTCGGTGGAATGTCATCCAATTAGCTTGCAAGCATGTGACTTGGTCACAAGGGATCACATATCACGGAACGAGAAAAGAGTACTTATCAAGAACAAGGTTGAACTAGGTATGCGAGATACCGACGATCATAACCTTGGGTAAGTAACATATCGTGAGACAAAGGGAAATTGGTATCGTATGTAAGTGGTTCATTCGATCGCAAAGTAATCGAGAAATATGGGAGCCATATGAATTTCCAGATTCCTCTATTGGTTATTGTTAGGAGAAGTGTCTCGATCATGTCCGCATAATTCACGAACCGTAGGGAGACACACTTAAGGATTCGACGTTGTTTGAGTAGTTATGGTATTATGAGAAAGAGACCGAATGTTGTTCGAGTCTCGGATGGGATCCGGATATCACGAGGTGATCCGGAATGGTCCGGAGAATAAGATTCATATAAGGAAAGTCCTGCTTTGAGTTCGGGAATGATTCTGTTTTCATCGGAATGTTCTAGAAGGTTCGGATTGTCCCAAGACTCGGGGAGGGTACATGAATGTGTCATTGCTCATTGAATGATTGCATCATGTACTATGTGTTATTGCTGTCCCAAATAAAGGATTAAATTGAATCCTAAAACAGAAAAGTCAAATGTCCGCTTTGAAAGTCAAACGCCAAAACAAGAAACGTGGGAAGAAACAAGCAAGAGGAGTTGGAACCAACTGGAGGAGGAGTTGACCTCCAGCCGCGCCCAGCCTGTCGAGTTGGGAGGGACTCCTCCCTCCTGGCGGCCATGACCTCCCTCCCATAAAAGGAGGCAGGGCCTCCCATAGACACAATACTTTCTACTCTAGATCTCCGGTTTAGAGCTGTTTTGGTTTAGAGCTTCTAATTGCTTTAGCCAACAGTTTAGAGCCTTCTAATTGGTTTAGAGCCCTCTAATTGGTGTGTCTAATTACTAGGCCACTAATCCTCTCTCATAAGCTCCACCATACCGCACCGGCTTAAGGCGAAGCCTCGGGATCTCCCTCTACTTAGGTACCACGCCGTTGTCTTTAGGAATCGCGAGGAGAGTGCTACAACCTCCGCCGCCTTTGGAACAAGGGAGGAAGGTCTTCGAGTACCGAACGTGTGACCGACTGCGGGAGCGCTGCCGGAACGTGGCGCCGGAAGGATCGTCTACGCGATCTTGAGATCGGAAGTGTACGACTACATCACCCACGAGAATCCGCTCTCGTTAACCACTTTGGAATCTTCGAGGGTGAGTTCCTCTATCGACTCGTTGCTACAATCTAGTAGATAGATCTTGGCTTGTTTGTTTGTATGCGATAGAAAATTTTTGTTTTCCATGCTACGAACCCCTACACGTGGTCCCATCTAACCGTTTACCGGTTTGGTCAGACATGCACAAATGTTTTGTTGCACGCATGACCTATTTTTGGTAGCCAGGATCTAACAAACCAGATCCTATTTCGACCCAGACCACTATGATCCCATGTAACCGTTCATCTGTTAGATTCTGATGGCAATTGGGGAAGCGGAGCAGATCTGGAGCAACACATGGGTTAGGTGGGACGATGGGACCATTTGTTGTGACCGTTCAATGAAATTAAGCTAAGAGACCGAGGACGAGGAGATGGTGGTTGACAATGCAATGAACGTCGCCTAGAGGGGGGTGAATAGACTGTTAACATTATTATGGTTTAGGCTCAAACAAATGCGGAATAAAAACTAACATTTAATTTATTGAGCACAAAACCTAACCACTAGGTTCACCTAAGTGCACCAACAACCTATGCTAAGCAATACAAGAAACAAGGTGATAGCAAGGTAAAATACTTCAATCACGATGGCTATCACAATGTAAAATGCATAAGTAAAGGGGTCGGTTGAGAGATAACCGATGGACACGAAGACGGAGATTTTTATCCCGAAGTTTACTTCAAAAGAAGCTACATCTCCATTGAAGAGGTGCGATCGCGCAATGGTTTCCTAACTCCAAAAATGGCTCACCTAAGGGTGTGGTGGTTCGATTCACACCCAACGCCACACAAGGCCTCACCTCGAATGCGGAAGCACACAACTCACCGACGCTACAAAGGCTCACCCTATTATCCCGAGTGCGCACCACAAAATACGGGCACTCGATCCAATATGGGACACTTGAGGGCGGTCACCAAACCCGAATAAGATTGGGGCAATCTCCACAACTCAATTGGAGGATCCCAACAAAAATGCCACAAAAGGCTACAAAGCCACAAAAGGCTACAAGGACACAACAGGCAACAAAGACCACAAGAGGTCAACACTCCAACCATACAACCGTCTAGGGTTCCAAGAACCCAAGAGTAACAAGCCCACAATCTTGTACTCGCCTAATCTCTGAGGAGAACTCAAACCTATGCACCAAATGCAAGGTCAAGTCCTTCACTCCCAAATTCCAAATATACCACTACATGATGTAGTATACTATAGTTGATTTTATTCTTCAAAGGTTGCTTTCATTCTGAAAATCTATGTCCGTTAGCCTTCACAGGTTTACCAGAACCTTCATGGGGTTCCTTTCCCGTCGCGTTCGCAGCTCCTTCCCGGAACAGGGAGTAACAAGTTACAGTTCTTACACTCTGCAGAGGTGCGTTACTTTACCCATGAGATATCAACTCTTTGTTGCACAACCGGGCAGCTTATTCCCGTCCACAATTCCATGATGTGGGGCCCAGAAGATTATCCAAGCCAATCACTGCCCCCTTCGCGACCTTGCATGCCTCCTTGGTGTACACCATGCCCACATAACGAATTACGGCAATGGTTTGTACAAACCGTTAGATGCCAAAACTATCGTGGGACGTTGAGGGTTCCCACCCATATGCTGCATATCCTCTACGAATTACCAATTAATATGCACGCTTCAAGGATAACAGCCACGACCTGCACATCCGGCTTAATGCAAGAGGAAGAAGATACAGCTGACTTCTCCGTCCCATTCCAAATCTCATGGTCAACGCGTAATATACGGCGCAAGAATCACTAGCGACATTGGTTATTAATTCCTAGGAGATATAGTTCTGAACAGTGGTATTCCAACTGTCAGATGTAATAGATTAACTGATCGCCCTGGATTAGTAACCAATAGTTCACATTATTATCAAAAATAGTGTTTTTAGACTTTTTCAAATGCAGGTGATAACAACACTGGATTTGTAAATACTTTACAGAAAATAAACAAAGGACATGAGCAAGTGTGAACTTGCCTTTTGTGATTGCAAGATTATGCACTCACGATCTTCGAGTCAGTATAAGATCCAAAATCTGAAATCAGCATCATTGGTCTGGTAAGGACTAATGTTTAAAGAAGCAATATGCTTTTATGCATAAGTAATGTGATGCACGTTCTAAACGCAATCCCCGGAATAATGTTGTCCTAGGGTTTGGATTCCGGAAATGGTTACTTTGGAATATGTGGTCCTTTTAGATAAGTTTCACATTTGTGCTTTTAGTAGAGCTTATGAGTGCATGTGAGCAACATGTACTTATGTAGCAATAAAATATACACTTATGAAGTACTAGTCAAACTTGCTTATATAGGAGTTGTTGTTTGAAGTGGCAAGAAGAATAACCTTCGAAGAAAAGGTTTCTCTTCTAAGGTTTAAACAAGCTTCAGGGTTAGTTAGTGGTGGTTGATGTTATTTGTTTGCTCAAATGGTTTGTCTTGAGTTGCTTTATAATTTAACTACTTCAGGCCAAAGTTAACTATAAAACATATAGTAATGTTTATTGTTTTATATTTAGATTCTTGGAGACTAAAGTTAACTTTAAAATATAGATATTTTTGAAAGTATAGTACTTATACATTTGTTTCTTGTGTATCTAAAATGTTTTCTTTAAGTTACTTAAGAATGGTTATCCTTTTACTTGGGGTAATGGTTTCTTGATTCTATAATGGAGTAATATCATTTATCTTTTATAGATGAGTGAGTATAGTTTATAATCCAAAACATACTATTACTTAACTACTTATGGATTTATATAAAGTTGTGGTAATTTTGTAATTTGGTGGTTAACATGGTTTAGAAAAGGTTTAGTGTATTCATAAGTTGCTCTTTAAGGTTTTTATTATAAGTGGGAATCTTTTTAGAATATGATCTTCATTTAAGGTTGAGGATAATTTAATAAAAAAATATTTATAATGTTTTAAACCATTAAAGCTTCGTTTTATTAATTTTTTAAGACTAATACTATTTATTAAACTTAATTTACTTATTTGAGGAATTTTATTAGATTTTATTTATCCTTATATGAATTATTAATGAAGTAAATAAGTTTAGATTTGAGTTATTAAAATATTTGAATTTTTATTTAACTCAAAAGGAGATTTTAGATTTTGAACATGTAGATAATATTTTTGTGATCATTTAGGTATATTATATTTATTTTTGTGATTTATAAATAATAAGATATGATTTTTACAATTCTTATTACTTTATAATAAATTAATAAATAATAAATATTTACTTAAGTGAAGTAATAATACATAATTATAGTTTTAAATTATAATTTTTATTTTTCTAAGATTTTTGATATTTTATTTATATTTTTAATAATTACCATTATTAAAATATGAATTATCAAAGCTTTATTACTTATAAAACCTTTATTAAATAATATTTATTGAAATAATCATCATAATAATATTTGATAATAAGTTTAAGTTGTAGATTTTATTTTCCTACAAATTTTCATATATTATACATATTTTTCTGAATTGTAAATCGAAAGTTATTAATTAAACAAGATTTAATCATTTATTTGATTTTTGGAATATTAATAATTGAATTATAACATTTTATCTAACTCTTAACAGAAAATACTTTTAACACCGTACCAAGAGCTAGCCCCAGTCACTGACTAGTGGGCCAGTGACCACCTCAGCACGCTGTGTGAAGAAAATCCATTTATTAGTGACCCTGCCTTGACCCCCAGTCAATGACATATGGTCCCAAGGCCATGTCATCAACCACGCGGGCAGAGACTGGTCAAACAAGCTGACGTGGCTTGATCATGAGGTCAGCATGACGCGGCGATGGCATCAGCACTACCACGCCGTTGGTGAGTGGTCACCGGCGACGATCTACGACGCCCTAGCAAGCGAGATAAGCCTAGTTCGAATATGCGCAACCTACTGAACCTAAGAGTGGCGGTGCCTCTCGGAAATAGTCATCGGAGCCTCAGCTCCGACGAGCTCCGACGGTGACCGACGGTGGTACAAGGTGAAACGGCGATTTACAACGAGATTCGGCGATTGAATGCTACTGGAAGGTTCAGGAACTCACCCTTATGATGATAGAGCGGTCGAGGAGGCTTGGGGAGGCGTGACGACGGCGAATCGACGGTAATGGCCACGATGGACGAGGAAAAGGATCGCTCGATTTCACATGATTCCCGGCGAGCGGGCCTCTGTGCTTGGTCCTAGATGGTTCAGTCCACGATGACACGTCTAATGGTGGCTATCACGATTCAAGGGGTGGTCGGAGTTGGCCGGAACGATGAACTCCGATGAGATAGGTTTTCGGGTGAAGGAAAGAAGTGAGTCTGGGAAGCGAGATTGAGGATGAGGACGAGCAGGGTTGTCGCAGTGGCCTTCTTATCCTCTACTGGCAACGGTGGTGTTGATCTTGGCATAACAACGACGATGAAGGCATCGGGCGGCGGCGAGCTCCGACAGCGAGCTGTCTATGTGCGTGACGATGACGACGATGACCGTTTTGCGGATAACCCCATGACGATCCTTTCTTGTCAACCCGCAGTACTTTGCTGTCCCCACTTGTCAGTCATAGAAGAAAAAGAACTGGGCTGGTTACTGGGCTGTTGTGGGCTGCACAGGGGCGTCAGATAGGTATAGGGGTGTTGGTCCACGGCAAGGTTGTGTTTTTCTTTGTTTTATCCTTTTTCTATTTTCTGTTTTCTTATTCAGATTTGAATTTGATTTATATTTTCAACCTTTCTTTGTATGATTTATTTGCTAGATATTTGCAACAATACTAAAATTTATTTTGTATCATTTGTGAATTTTTATTATATCATCTTTTTGTATTTCTTTTATTTACTCAATATGAACCCCCTTTTAATAGTTTGTAGAAACTTTTCTTATTATTTGTATCTCCTATTTTAGTTAGGGATTTCTTGAATGATATATTCTTATTTGTTTTATAAACTTAACTTAGTTGGCTCATAGTTTGAATAGAAACTTTTATATGTATAATGATCCTATATCATTATTTGATGCAAGAAATATAAAAGACATTGATATGGTTATTACTACTCCCATTAATTTGGAAAATGGCAATGTATATATTCTATTATGATATATAAATAAATTTAAGGTTTTGAATTATAAATATTTACCCTAGAGTTTAGGGTTTTTAATATACTTAGATTCCTTTTTGGATATGAGTAAAGAATTAATAACTAAGCATATTGTTTTCTGTTTGTGATATTTGATGACATCACCTTTCTTAAGAGAAGGTTATAATTAGAATATTTTATGGAAATGAATTGATCAATATATACTTAAGCACATATAGTTATGATGGTTGGAATTAACATAGATGTACTTATGTGATTTGCTATAGGGAAATATTTCTATAAAGTGTTATGGACATCAGATGATGGATCAATAGTATGAGATGGATATTATGTTCGATTTGAGATTTAGAGTTGATTGCTTACCAATATTAAATATGAAAATGATTTATAACATATAATTATATTTCACAATCCTGGATCTTTAATTAAGGAATTCCTTTCCTAGATATAATACTTCTTCCTATCCATCATCATGGTTAGTATGATGAGCTTACTTATTAAAATCTTCTTATTCATATATCATTCTTATAAACTCATGGATAAATCCAATGAGTTTAATACAAAGACATTTTATAATTTGCTCATAACCTTGCTTGGTTGTATTTACTATTCTACTATTGATAATCTTCCATCCAACCAGTAGTTCCTTCAAACTCTGCTTACAATCTTCCTTAATCCTCCATCACTAATCTTTATCTAAAGTTGACTATCCTTTAAGATGAATAACATTACTTCTATAACTCCATGCTACACTAGCTTTACTTGAATAACACCATATTATATTCACTTTACTCTAATAATTCACACTTCAATCCCTAAATTATATTTAGGTGGTTTGCAATGACTACTCTATGATCAATTATCTCTACGAAGGTTCCAATTATGTTCTACCCACTAGTATTACTTATACTAAATACAAGCATTCAATATTGGTGGCTAAATAAAACATTACCCTTATAATCCTTTAATCATTTATTGCTTAAGTTCTTAGTTGGCTAAGCAAGGCTTTATCATTCCTCTTTTTCATTGTCTTGAATTTATCTTCTTAGGATCCCATATTGGATTTAAAATTATTAATGGACTATGCCCCCTTTAAAGGATTTAAGTAGATATTATGATAGGATCAAGAAATAGTAAATCAAGGATTGATAGTTAAAGAATTTGTGAATCAATGGGGTATTACCCAACATTGATGAACAACTTATATTAAGATGGTTCCATAAATATTGCTATAGAAAGAAAGATATATAGTGGATAATCTTGACTTAATCTCTTTTCAACACTAACTCATAAAAGAGTTTGAGGTTAGGTATTACTATGATACTCATAGTAAGAATAGATAAGAATAAGATAGGTCAGGATTAGTCATTACATTTATATTACATTAGTTTGTAATCTTAACTTGGCACTTATGAATTGTTGTGTTGAATATGATGATAGAATCCCTTAAGGATCAGATATTAATTATTTAAGCAATGTATTATGAGTGACATTTTATTATCTCTGGTCTACCCTTAGACCAAATCATGTTTAACCAAATAAGGTTTTATCCAAGGTCATATTGAAACTTATCGCAGTTAACTTGATAATCTACTTCAATTCCATCAAGTTAAGAGAAGCTCCAATCACTTTGACCAGTTTTGTTTAAAAGCGCGAAAATTATTCGTATTTTCTATGCATGAATGCAATGCACACATCAGGTTCAACTTATTTCTAAGCTCTAATCTGGGATTTTCTGAGACTCTCCCCCTTAAAATAAACTTCGTCCTCGAAGTTCGCAAACTCTCATGTTTCGGAGTAAGAAATTGTTTTGTAGTGGTTGCTACATTCTCCCCTTCATGATGACCTTAAATGGAATTAATTGGAGTATTCCATAACCTGATTAGATATCCTAATCCAATTCTTCTTATTTAATCATCAAACTTTATTACTATTTTAAATACAGTTTAAAGGTTCTCATTACCATTAGTTTTAAGTTTCTATATCCCCGTGGTAGTAGTCAAAAGACTACCCTTCTATTACGGTCGTAGTATAGTTGATCCTGGTACTCCTTCCTAGGTTGGATTTGAACTCAATTTGTCCATACCCATTGGAATTTTCTTTTTTATTCTCGACACTTGCCCAATTAGGTATTCTATATTACTTCTTAAGGGTTAATTAAAAGTTGTTTCTTTTTTAAAAAATTTGATTGTTAAATATATCCTGTATCACCTTCAAACTTATACCTTCTTAAGGTTTTGAAATAATCTTCCCTTATTACCTATAGGGTTTCCTTCAACTTTCATTCATAATGTCTACTCTCCCCCTTAGGTTTTACTAACAGTATTTGAACTACATTCATAGAAACCATTGGTTCTTAAACTAGAATGTTGGTCTCGGTTCAGTTTATACTTTACCTAATTAGGGTCTGATGAAAGATTGTACGGTGTATCCACATAATTGTGGATCTCCGAAACAAACCTTTCAGCATTATATGTATACATACTTTTGGACATTTTTGCTTGGGTAAGTTTGACCTTGCGAAACATCTCGAAAGATGATCGCCTTTAAATTTTATACTTCTCTAGGTCTTACTTGGCTTAGGCCAAATTTAATGCTCTTTATGCAACTTCTTGGAAGATCTCAGTAACTATGTTAACCAGATACCCGCTACGGACAAAACACTAACTGTGGATCAGAACACCGATTATGGATTAAGTACTAGCTGTAGAAATTTACCAGTTGCGAATCATCTTAGGGTGTATGTATTATCCTATGATTTCTATCATACTTGTGGCATTCTCTCTGAATTGTCAGAATTTGAATACCATTTTGGTTCCAAAACTTCTTTGCACCTATTCATGATACTTCCATGTACTTCATTGACTTCTTAGTAAAATTATCTATTTAGATTGAACTTTAAGTTCGTCACTTCTTGTTGCGGACTAATGATGATCTAGGCTTGATCCATCCTCCAAATGGTGTTACTACCTCTTATATCATGCTTCACCCTTCAAGTCAGTCTTATTTATGATCTTCAAAACTCGTCACTCTCTTACACGAATTTCCCATTTCTATCTAGGTCTATAACATCAAGTAATAACTGGGCGTTGCATCATGCATTTGCACACCTAATTAAACTTTATGTACAGATCTAGTCAATCAAGAAGATCCAATAAGATCCAAAAGTCAATAAACAACCAAACATAAACCATGTATTACACATAGATTTTAAATAATTTACAAATGTACTAGATGTTCCCACGATTTTCTCCAAACCTATTTACACAACTATCTTACAAGAACCTCTTGTTCTTGTGGATATATCCTCACTTATTTCGGCAAACTCTTCAAACTACAATACGCATTACCCTCTATATACATTATTCAAGCCCTCATCCCTTGGGATGTCGTTCTTTTCTTACTTTCATCTTCCTCTAGTGCTTCCTGGAGTTCCGTCCATGATGACGTGAAGTCCTATGACTGCCTTCTGGAGCATAAGAGCATCCAGAGGTGTGTATTCTTGATTAGAAATCCGAGACTGAGATTAGTCATTGAAAAATGACTAGAGTTGGCGTCAACAGCGGTCGGGTTTTTCGCAACGCTTCCTCATAGTAAGTTGGTTCCTTAGCTTTTTCTTGGATCCATCATATATATTGCAAGGTAGCTATTGAAGTACTCTTCTAAGTTGATTGGATTTGTATTACCCCCATATGGTCCATAAGGCTCTCTATGGTTATAGTTGGTCTCTTCTTCAATACCTGTATCACAAGGTATAGGATTTCCCATGGTTTTACCTTGAGATTCTATTTCCCATCCATATTTGTTAGGCTCAGGATTATTTGGGATAACTTTATCCCATTCCTGTTGTTCGGAGTTGTACTTGGTCCATAGGTCTTCAGGTGGCTTGAAGTCATTCTGGTAATAGGCATAATTTTCCAAGTTTGGGTCATCAAACTCAGTTTCCTCAAACACTTCTCCTGAAGGTATGTATTTGGGATGCCTAGTTTCTTTATCTAGCTTCTTCCTACGAGCCATTTCTTTATCAGGATCTGTAAAATCCTCAATGACCGTATCCAGATCCTGAACTAAGACTTGGTGAGTGTTATGATAAGTGTTTAGCAAAGACCGATAACGATCCATATACTCTACTGCTAGAGTAGGTTCATCTTGGACTAGAGTAGAGTGTTCTAACTCATGCTCTGGGTTTGAGGTTTCATGTGGTATAATTGTCTGAGTACTACCTTCTAGAGCTTGGGATTTATGCTCTCGGATCATGGTTATGGCTGCTGCTACGGCAATCTGGTATGCAGATGCCATGCACCTTGCCTATCCTGCTAGCATTTCTCCCTTAAGTCCTAACTTCTTGGGTAACATGATCATGACACGATATTTAGCTAATACCTGCCCATCATAGTTAGTGCAAATCTTGACCAAAAGTCTTGGTTCACATTCCAAACTCCATAGAAGTTGTCGGAGATTGTTTGTCCAATCCCCTCCGTAGTCATCCAACGTCCTGTTCATCACTTGAACATTCCAGGGTGGATATCGAGGTACCATGTGGAACTGTGGATAAATAATTATCATCAGTCTCATAGAGTTAAAACTCTTGGGTAATGATTGGAATTGCAATCATATAAAAGAGTTATCGCACTAGTAACATAACATGATTATTCTCAAGTGAATATCCCTCATATCACTAGAGAACTCTTTATTCTTGCAAGGGTGTGTCCTACAGGTTCTACCCATTTGCTAGGTTTCCAACCTAAGGTCAAAGCATATGCTCTGATACCAACTGCGGTGACCCAGCATACCACTGCATGATGTAGTATACTATAGTCGTTGACATAACACCAATGAAACACCGTTCACTAGTATTAAATCCCTCAGAGTGGCACAACAGAAACACAACGGGTCCAATACATGGCTAAAGGTTACAACTCACTCTTTACATAAGATCAATAGAACATTCTTGGTTAAAGAGAGAGAAAGAACTTCTTACAGAGAAGTATCAAAGGCAAATAATGCAAGAGCGATTATACTATTAAGTCTAGTATTATGGCTAAGAGGTTGGCATTGCTGCTATTGCAACACACTACAGAAATACGTCCTTTGGTTAGAGATTTTACTCCTATCTAATCAGTATCTTCGTCTTCACTTGATTTGAGGTATATGTTGTCTTCCTTGTCTTCATTGAAGAGCTTAAGTTGGGCATGATAAGTCCTGGAGCATAACTTGATGTAGACGTCATCTTAATGGCTTCAGAATCTAGCAAGGGTTAAGAAGATACTTTGAGTACGAGCGTACTCAGCAAGTTCACTAGAAAAGGAGTGTTTGATGCACTATAACTATAGCCACATACCGTAGGTCGTAGGAAATGCAAGTTTTCGTAAACATTTCTTCAAAGGTTGCTTTTATTCTGAAAAGCTATGTCCGTCAGCCTTCACAGGTTTACCATAACCTTCATGGGGTTCCTTCATGATCTATTTAAAATATTTGAATTTTTATTTAACTCAAAGGGAGATTATTAGATTTTTAACACGTAGATAATATTTTTGTGATCATTTAGTTATATTATATTTATTTTTGTGATTTATATATAATAAGATATGATTTTTATAATTCTTATTACTTTATAATAACTTAATAAATAAAAATATTTACTTAAGTGAAATAATAATACATAATTATAGTTTTAAATTATAATTTTTATTTTTCTAAGATTTTTGATATTTTATTTATATTTTTAATATTTACCATTATTAAAATATGAATTATCAAAGCTTTATTACTTATAAAACCTTTATTAAATAATATTTATTTAAATAATCATCATAATAATATTTTATAATAAGTTTAAGTTGTAGATTTTATTTTCCTACAAATTTTCATATATTATACGTATTTTGCTGGATTGTAAATCAAAAGTTATTAATTAAACAAGATTTAATCATTTATTTGATTTTTGGAATATTAATAATTGAATTATAACATTTTATCTAACTCTTAACAGAAAATACTTTTAACACCGTACCAAGAGCTAGCCCCAGTCAATGACTAGTGGGCTAGTGACCACCTCAGCACGCTGTGTGAAGAAAATCCATTTATTACTAACCCTGCCTTGACCCCCAGTCAATGACATATGGGCCCAAGTCCATGTCATCAACCACGCGGGCAGAGACTGGTCAAACAAGCTGACGTGGCTTGATCATGAGGTTAGCATGACGCGGCGATGGCGTCAGCACCACCACCGCCGTTGGTGAGTGGTCACCGGCGACGATCTACGACGCCCTAGCAAGCGAGATAAGCCTAGTTCGAATAAGCGCAACCTACTGAACCTAAGAGTGGCGACGCCGCTCGAAATAGTCATCGGAGCCTCAGCTCCGACGAGCTCCAACGGTGACCGACGGTGGTACAAGGTGAAACGACGATTTACAACGAGATCCGGCGATTGAATGCTACTGGAAGGTTCAGGAACTCACCCTTATGATGATAGAGCGGTCGAGGAGGCTTGGGGAGGCGTGACGACAGCGAATTAATGGTAATGGCCACGGCGACCGAGGAAAAGGATCGCTCGATTTCACATGATTCCCGGTGAGCAGGCCTCCGTGCTTGGTCCTAGATGGTTCAGTCCACGATGGCACGTCTAATGGTGGCTATCACGAGGCAAGGGGTGGTCGGAGTTGTCCGGAACAATGAACTCCGATGAGCTAGGTATTCGGGTGAAGGAAATAAGTGAGTCTGGGAAGCGAGATTGAGGATGAGGACGAGCAGGGTTGTCGCGGTGGCCTTCTTATCCTCTCCTGGCAACGACGGCTTTGATCTTGGCGTAACAACGACGATGACGGCATCGGGCGGCGGCGAGCTCCGCCAGCGAGCTGTCTGTGTGCGTGACGATGACGACGATGACCGTTTTGCGGATAACCCCCTAACGATACTTTCTTCTCAACCCGTAGTCCTTTGCTGTCCCCACTTGTCAGTCATAGAAGAAAAATAACTTAGCTGGTTACTGGGTTGTTGTGGGCTGCACAGGGGCGTCAGATAGGTATAGGGGTGTTGGGCCACGGCCAGGTTGTGTTTTTCTTTGTTTTATCCTTTTTTATTTTCCGTTTTCTTATTCAGATTTGAATTTGATTTATATTTTCAACCTTTCTTTGTATGATTTATTTGCTAGATATTTGCAACAATACTAAAATATATTTTGTATCATTTGTTATTATATCATCTTTTTGTATTTCTTTTATTTACTCAATATGAACCCCCTTTTAATAGTTTGCAGAAACTTTTCTTATTATTTTTCTCTCCTATTTTAGTTGGGGATTTCTTGAATGATATATTCTTATTTGTTTTATAAACTTAACTCTAGTTAGCTCATAGTTTGAATAGAAACTTTTATATGTATAATGATCCTATATCATTATTTGATGCAAGAAATATAAAAGACATTGATATGGTTATTACTACTCCCATTAATTTGGCAAATGGCAATGTATATATTATATTATGATATATAAAGAAATTTAAGGTTTTGAATTATAAATATTTACCCTAGAGTTTAGGGTTTTTAATATACTTAGATTCCTTTTTGGATATGAGTAAAGAATGAATAACTAAGCATATTGTTTTCTGTTTGTGATATTTGATGACATCACCTTTCATAAGAGAAGGTTATAATAAGAATATTTTATAGAAATGAATTTATCAAGATATACTTAAGCACATATAGTTATGATGGTTGGAATTAACAGAGGTGTACTTATGTGATTTGCTATAGGGAAATATTTCTATAAAGTGTTATAGACATCAGATGATGGATCAATAGTATGAGATGGATATTATGTTTGATTTGAGATTTAGAGTTGATTGCTTACCAAGATTAAATATGAAAATGATTTATAACATATAATTATATTTTACAATCTTGGATCTCTAATTAAGGAATTCCTTTCCTAGATATAATACTTCTTCCTATCCATCATCATGGTTAGTATGATGAGCTTACTTATTAAAATCTTCTTATTCATATATCATTCTTATAAACTCATGGATAAATCCAATGAGTTTAATACAAAGGCATTTTATAATTTGCTCATAACCTTGCTTGGTTGTATTTACTATTCTACTGTTGATAATCTTCCATCCAACCAGTAGTTCCTTCAAACTCTGCTTACAATCTTCCATAATCCTCCATCACTAATCTTTCTCTAAAGTTGACTATCCTTTAAGATGAATAACACTACTTCTATAACTCCATGCTACACTAGCTTTACTTGAATAACACCATATTATATTCACTTTACTCTAATAATTCACACTTCAATCCCTAAATTATATTTAGGTGGTTTGCAATGACTACTCTATGATCATTTATCTCTACTAAGGTTCCAATTATGTTCTACCCACTAGTATTACTTATACTAAATACAAGCATTCAATATTGGTGGCTAAAACATTACCCTTATAACCCTTTAATCATTTATTGCTTAAGTTCTTAGGTGGCTAAGCAAGGCTTTATCATTCCTCTTTTTCATTGTCTTGAGTTTATCTTCTTAGGATCCCATATTGGATTTAAAATTATTAATGGACTATGCCCCCTTTAAAGGATTTAAGTAGATATTATGATAGGATCAAGAAATAGTAGATCAAGGATTGATAGTTAAAGAATTTGTGAATCAATGGGGTATTACCCAACGTTGATGAACAACTTATATTAAGATGGTTCCATAAAGATTGTTATAGAAAGAAAGATATATAGTGGATGATCTTGACTTAATCTCTTTTCAACACTAACTCATAAAAGAGTTTGAGGTTAGGTATTACTATGATACTCATAGTAAGAATAGATAAGAATAAGATAGGTCAGGATTAGTCATTATATTTATATTACGTTAGTTTGTAATCTTAACTTGGCACTTATGAATTGTTGTGTTGAATATGATGATAGAATCCCTTAAGGATCAGATATTAATTATTTAAGCAATGTATTATGAGTGACATTTTATTATCTCTGGTCTATCCTTAGACCAAATCATGTTTAACCAAATAAGGTTTTGTCCAAGGTCATATTGAAACTTATCGCAATTAACTTGATAATCTACTTCAATTCCATCAAGTTAAGAGAAGCTTCAATCACTTTGACCAGTTTTGTTTAAAAGTGCGAAAATTATTCGGATTTTCTATGCATGAATGCAATGCACACATCTGGGTCCAGCTTATCTCTAAGCTCTAATGCTGGGATGTTACAATTCTTATACATACAATTGTATGTATAGTAGCCATTTTCTGGTTTCTTATACATACAAATGTATTTTGTTTCTTATTGTCTTGTGTTTATTTCTTTTCTTTTGTCCCTTTTACAATACTTGTTTCCATAGTTGCATATATCATATATTTTTGTGGAATAATGAGCCTATCTTATATGAAGTCTTTTATTCTCCCCACCACATTCCAAACCAGTTGTTTTGAATGAACCAAAAATATTAGTTTGTTTACAAAGGGGTGGCCTAAAATCCCACCTGTATGTAGTTTTGTTTTACTATCTTGCCTAATTATCTTAATTACGAGGGAAATAACTTGTGTGTGGTTTCTTTCCCAATCCCAACGGAAAAGGCCGCTCCAACTGTTGAACAAAATTCTCCTTTTTCATTTTTTTAAACCAAGACCTTTTGTCGGTTCATTCAGATTTGTTCAAAGTTAATTTATTTTTTGGTTTAAGATTTTTCTTGGTTTTCGCAAAAAAAAGTTCAACTTTAATTTTGTTTAGGAGGTACCTTTCTTCAAGAAATTTTCATTTTGATCATACTTTTATTTCACAACTTTATTTTCCCTCATTAGAAAATGTTCAAGTTTATAATTAAAATTTGTTGGTTACACAACTTTTTTTTGAATGGTCGTCGGGGGAGAGGTTCCCCACCTGAATATATTCATTCAAAGAAGACTCAAAAGCCGGCATGTTTTACAAAATAAGGGGATCAAGAGAGGGTTTAACATCGCAGCACCGCGAGAGAAGCATGCTGCCTAGGAGTCCGTATCAGGACATATGTTCCAGCAGCAAAGCACCGTGAGGGTCGACGCCGTCTCGCCGATGGAGAGCAGGGGGGTACTCATGCAGGCGACGGACATCGACATCGATGGGGTAGCGAGCGCCGACCGCATGCCAAAAGCTCTGCGCGGATGGGCACCTGAAGATGATGTGCAACGCACTTTTGTCACGCACGGCGCAAATGGGGCAGACTGCCTCTTCAGAGGAGAGGATCTTCTTAATCTTAAGGAGGGCCGCACGTGACTGAATCCTCGACTGCACCAAGAGCCATCAGAAGAACTTCGTCTTGGAGGGAGCATAGTTGCTCCAAACAAAGTCGGCGAAGCCGCGAAGGGGACGACGGTGGTTACACAAAATTTAAAATTCGTTCAAGTTTATATTTCATTCTTTGCTTTTTGGCCCGACCTTGGTTATTCGTACTAAAAATGTTCAAGTTTATATTCTTTTAAGTGTTTGGTTCACCATGCTTTTCATATTAACTTTGTTCACGTGCTACATTCTATCCAATGAAGTTTGATTTACGAACAAATTCCTGTCCCTTTTATGGGGTTTATATACCCCATAAAAAAATTCTTTCTTTTGATGATTGGTCAAGAATTCACGTGCTCTCTGTGAGTTGGGCTATTCGTCCTACTGGTTGGACGGGTAGAGGTGGTTTTGGACCTGGACGTGGCCGTGGTCGAGGGGCTAGACAGTATGATTATGAGGAGGAAGAGGAGACACCTGGTGGTCGGTGAGGACAGCGTTGTCATGGAAACTGATCCATTAAGGAAGAGGGTTATTGGAGGTGGTGATTTGAACATTAATGGGAAGGAGCTAGTGCTAGCAGGTGATGGTAAATATCAAGTTGGAGTCCTAGTGAACCAATTTCAGTCTGGGGCAGGTGTCGTGGCCTCAAGTCCCCCTCCTAAGAGGGACCAAAAACGTCACAGAACTACAAATGTGGAGAAGAGGAACAAACCAGATATCCCAATGACGGCGGGCTCCAACCTAGAGCGCCGCCAGGGACAATGAATTGCTTCAGTTTGAACTGTCGGGGTGCGGGGAATAAACCGACAGTTCGTGATGTGGTTGGCCTTGCTAGATGTAACACCCTCAGAATCGGCCCTATGCAAGTTTTAGCAAAACTCGCCAAACCCGCATAGAAACGATTCGAAGGTGCCCACCAGGCACTTTCATGCGGGTGGAAAAACAAAGTAATAACATTACACAACAGTCCTCGATGGGACCCACAGAACAGATATATATACAGCAGCGACTCAAAGAGTCAAGAATACAAATATACGGTACAAAGATCCAATTCACCTTGAAAAGAGGGAGCGTCCGACTACGGACAAGATGCAAATGGGGCTAAGAGCCCTGAAGAATAACCAATGGCGTCCATAACCCTGCCCAGGCCAAGCCGGAAGGGTAACCACCGCTAACGTCGATCTCACAACCTGCTTAAACAAAGGGGTGCCGACAAAGGGCAAGGAAAGCAGAAGGGCGTCGATCGAGGCGATACAGCGAGGCTAGAATTCGGTCCTCGCCTACAAAGGTATGGTGGTGGCGGCACAAGATGCACTAAACAACCTATAGAGACTCGATTCAAGCTATTATATCGGAGAGGGGGGGGTAAGAATGACCTAACCGGATCCATCCTGGAGCTATCACCAAACAAACCCATCCTGGTGTTTCCCCCTCGAGACCAAACGAGGAAGTCAACCGAGGAACTCACACAGTTGGAAGTTTTACTTATTCAGTTATCGTTGCGGCAATTACTAGTCAGGTTTAGATTATCGTCCTGATAAAGTAAGCAGTGGGCACTTTTAGTTAAACATTCTGTTATAGTGGCAACATTACTAGTCAGGTACATTTAGCATGATGATAACCCAAAACCCAGCAGTTGTTGGTACTTTTACTTAGCCATTCCGTTGTAGTGAAGCTGATTACCAATCATATCGGAAACAAGTCATTTTAAAACAGTAAACTTTAGTTATAGTTGTCTATGATCGGACCTTTGTGCTCCAAGTCGTCCATAACGCGGACACGGCTTCTCGAAAAGATTTAACCTGCAGGGTGCACCAAAGTATCCACAGGCACTTCGACCCTTTTTGCCAGATCAGTTAACATACACCCATCGGTATGTCGTCGGGGCCTAGGTCACGACGTTCCCAGACGCAAAGCAAGCACTGGGGGGCCACCCCACTAAGTACACCATAGCGAAGTCGGCGGTCTCGAGACAGACTCGGGGTTTGCGACAATGGTATGAACGACGGCAGTCCCCAATCAGGGGTCGACACCGAAAACATTCCGCTTCAAAAGATGCGTGCTACCTCGCACAATCGTAAATAAAGCGATAAAGCATGGCATAAGTACAGGATAGTAATAAAGCCCCAAACTACTTGTGGCCCCAGTACAATACTTTGAAATCGGTAATTATCAATGGGGGCCCATATCTCCCCACGTGGTTAGCGCTCGATCTCGGAGCAGTGTCAAGAACTCGGGTCCCACGGGACACAAGTGGGGTCGGAAACCAAATCTTACCTATCACCCACCGATGCCTGCTTAATTCAATTTTAGTTGTTAAACAGAATTTAAAGTGAACAATAATTAAACCATGATCATTTCCAACGTCAACATGCGGCAATTCTCCAACAATGGTGGTACTTGACGTCACACAAACACTTGAGCAAGCAACTACGACACGCGGGTCCAACTATCTACCAAACAACAGGTAATAGGATGTGTCCAAGGCTATATATGGCTGCAAGGGATATCACGAGCGAGAACTAGAGCATCGCAATAACCGGATAGCAAAGATCAGGGAGGAAGTAAATACTAGCAAAGTAAGATAGGTAGAAAGGGAGATGCTACTTTGAAAACATTGTCGAAGGGTTCAACCGATGATCGGGGCGAAGCTCACATCAACTCAACGGCCTTATCCGCGAAGAACCAAAACACTAGAAGAAAACACCGGATGCAATATTTAATACACGGCAGAAGATCGGCATGATGCATGCATGATGTATGGCATGGCAAGGTGCGAAGCAATTAGGTCAAGATTAAGCGGAACCGGGGTCCCGACAACTGGTTATATTGTTCAAGTTATTTAATTACCCCGCAAATTAAATGTTGTATTAGCATGGAAAAGATAGCACCGGGTTCGCTACACAAGTTTAAATGAGGCCGATATGAGACTAGATTTGCCCGCATATGGGCCCCATATTTAATTATTAGGTGAATCGGCATAAGGCCCCCAAACAACAGATATGCATGCGAGATGAAAGACAATTTAATATGCAACAAATTGATATGTTATTTATAAAATAGGGTATCGAGGAAAAGGGGTTCACACATCAGAGGGGGCTCGACGATCTTGGGGTTTCCGGGGTTCGGGGTCGGGGTCGGTCTCGGGGTCCAGGGTTCGACGGATCTGGGGTTCGGGGTTCGGCGGAAACGTTCTCGGATTCCGGGGTAGTGGATCTTGTCGCATCCGACCTTAGTCTGATCGGCTCGAGTTCGGGGTCTCGGCGTTCCATGAAGGAGTACTTGGCGTCGGGGCATCGGTACCGATCTGGTTCTTTGTCGTTCTTGTCGGCTGCGCTCTGTCGGGTCCGCGCCATCGAGGCGGTCTTGGCTTCGGGGTGGAGTACTTGGCGTCCGGGGTGCGGTACTTGTGGTACATGTGGCGATCTTGGCGTCCTTCCGGTTAGGGTTTGGCGTTCGCGGGAGGGACGTGTCGTTCTCGGGGGGTTCTTGATGGCCAACGGTCGAGGCTGAACTTGACGCGGTACCGGGTTCGGGGTGTCGAGGCTTGGCCTCCGGGGTTCGTGAAGATCTTGGAGTTCGGCGGGTTCGGCCTTCGGATCGGCTTCGGGGTCCTGGGATCCGTGAAGGAGGCCTTCGCGCTCCATGACGAAGATCTTGACATCGGGCCGTTCTTGCCGGGCATACTGCAGATTACCCCGCCACTTATCGAACTTGTCGGGTTTCGCCAGGGAATCCTTGCAACCGTGGTACTGTTCTGGTGCTCAAACGCTGGTCCACAGCGGTGCAGGCGGGGCAGGATCCCGAGGAGGAGGCCGAAGCGGGGCGAGCCGAGAGGAGCTAGGCCGGAGGAACATGATGGCGGAGAAGGCGAGGCTACTCATGGTCGGGGGTTACGGAGGCGGGCGGCGTCGAGGCCACCGGCGGCGGTGGGGTCTGCGGCGGCGACGGCAGTGGTGGTCGCGGCTCGGGCAGGGCGCGGGCTGGAGGAGGAAGGCGGCGGTCGACGGAGGAACCGCCCGTGGCGAAGCCAGCGAAGGAGGGAGCAGGAGGCGGCGGGGCGCGCGGGGCTTGCAGCCGGGCTCGAGGCTGCACGGCGAGCACCAGGCGGTGGAGGTGAGGGGCAGGTCCGTGGGCAGCGCTTCATGTGAGGTCGGAGCTTAGCGGAGGCGGCTCGGAGGAGGCGAGGTGGTGGGCAGGCGGCGGCAGCGGGCGGGCTGTGATTGAGGGAGGGGCAGGAGTCGCTGGGACGGAGGCAGTGAGGGCGGTGGAGGAGGAGGCGGGTTCAGCCGGCCGGGAGGAGAGCCTCGGGAGGCGGGGTGGTGAGCTTGGGAGGAGGCTGCCATGGCAGCCAGGCGGCGGAGAGAGAGGTGGCGAGGCGGCGTGGAGGAGAAGAGGCACGGGAGGAGGGGTTCCTGGGGGAGGGGCGGAGGTTGCGGATGAACAGGCGCGTGGGGGTCGTGGGACGCGTGGGCGTGGCCATGTGGGGCGTGGGGCCCAGGGTGGTCCCACGGCGGGGCCCAGGGGCTGTGTGGTTGTCGGTGGGGTGGGCAGGTGAGTGTGTGCGTGTGTGTTTGGTGTCTTTGGGCTGGTGTGTTGTGTGTGTGTTGGGTGTGTCTAGGTGGCAGGGTAGGACTGGGTGAGGGAGAGGGAGGGGTGAGGTGGCGCGACGGGATAGGTGGGAGTGATGTGGCCAAGGAGGTGGGTAGAAAAACTGGGTAGCTCTAGGATTTAGGTAGGGCTGGCCGGTGGACCGTTTGTTTTAAACTGGGGGTGGTCGTTCGGGTCGGGACGGCCCGTTCGACTGCCCCCGCTAAAAATAAAATAAATTTTTATTTGTTTAATTGGACCGTTTGCAAACCGCTCGCGGCCAAAACAAAATAATCCGGCGACCCGGGTTTTGCGTTTGAATTAGGATGGGGCGGCTTAGAAAATTAAAACAGGTTTTTGCGAAATAGTTTTGGACAAACAACATGATGATGACGATGCAATGCACAAATTCCACGCGATTTTCTAGTAGTGGTTTTGCGGGATGCCACAATCCGACACCACTAACAAGGGATCTCGCCCTCGAGATCCGCCTCATGGTACCGGAAGGAAGGTCGGCGATCTGCGTCTTCTCGCTTCGTGTAGATCTTCGCGACACCACTAACAAGGCGTCGTTGATCCCGTTCGTCAAGAGAACACTCCGGATAAACAACGGATGAAGTTAAAGGTAAGGCCACCTCTAACTTCAGCGGAAGGAGTACAATTGCATCGATCCACTATTCAATATACAAAGCAAATGATAAGAGTAGTGGTATGGTCGCGACTCCATCCCGCACTCAAAGCATTACCACATACGCAATGATAGATTATGCAACCAACCCTCAGATTCAGACTGAAGATCTCGACAAGCGAGGTTCGGATCAAAGGAGTGATGCAGACTCTGCATCGGAGCTGGCGTAGAGGATGATGTCGTCACGTCGGAAAACACCGGACGGCACAAACAAGGAACAAAGAATGGTAACACCGTAGACGGATTCATCGAGTGACTTGAACAGGCGGTAGAACACCGTTATCAAAGAAGGCGAAACCCTAAAGTGCAGCGGAACCCAACCACGAAATCCTGGACTCGAAGAGGAAGGAGAGAGCAGATTCAAAACACGTCGAGATAAGGGGAATAGCGGAGGGTAAGGTAAAATCAGACCTAATCGGAACTATCCAACCGATTTTCAAAAATAGTTTTGACACTCTACTTGGTAGTTAGCTAGGTTATCCTACGAAATTTGGACTTGTGGGTATCGCAACTGGGCTCGATACCACTCAGTAACACCCTCGAATCGGCCCTATGCAAGTTTTAGCAAACTCGCCAAACCCGCATAGAAGCGATTCGAAGGTGCCCACCAGCACTTTGCGGGTGGAAAAACAAAGTAATAACATTACACACAGTCCTCGATGGGACCCACAGCAGATATATATACATGGCGACTCAAAGAGTCAAGAATACAAATATACGGTACAAAGATCCAATTCACCTTGAAAAGAGGGGCGTCACTACGGACAAGATGCAAATGGGGCTAAGAGCCACGAAGAATAACCAATGGCGTCCATAACCCTGCCCAGGCCAAGGAAGGGTAACCACGCTAACGTCGATCTCACAACCTTAAACAAAGGGGTGCCGACAAAGGGCAAAGGAAAGCAGAAGGAGCGTCGATCGAGGCCGATGCAGCGAGGCTAGAATTCGGCGGTCCTCGCCTACAAAGGTATGGTGGACTGAGCGGCAGCGGCAGCATGCACTAAACAACCTATAGAGACTCGATTCAACTGGCGTATATCGGAGAGGGGGGGGTAAGAATGACCTAACCGGATCCATCCTGGAGCTATCACCAAACAAACCCATCCTGGTGTTTCCCCCTCGAGACCAAACGAGGAAGTCAACCGAGGAACTCACACAGTTGGAAGTTTTACTTATTCAGTTATCGTTGCGGCAATTACTAGTCAGGTTTAGATTATCGTCACGATAAAGTGCGATGGGCACTTTTAGTTAAACATTACATTATAGTGGCAACATTACTAGTCGGTACATTTAGCATGATGATAACCCAAAACCCAAAGGTTGTTGGTACTTTTACTTAGCCATTCCGTTGTAGTGGCGATTACCAATCATATCGGAAACAAGTCATTTTAAAACGATGAAACTTTAGTTATAGTTGTCTATGATCGAACCGTGCTCCAAGTCGTCCATAACCGCGCGGACACGGCTTCTCGAAAGATTTAACCTAGGGGGTGCACCAAAGTATCCACAGGCACTTCGACCCTTTTTGCCAGATCAGTTAACATACACCCATCGGTATGTCGGCGGGGCCTAGGTCACAACGTTCCCAGACACAAAGCAAGCACTGGGGGGCCACCCCACTAAGTACACCATAGCAAGTCGGCGGTCTCCGAGACGGACTCGGGGTTTGCGACAATGGTGTGAACAACGGAGGTCCCCAATCGGGATCGACACCGCGAAAACATTCCGCTTCAAGCAGCGATGTGCGGTACCTCGCACAATCGTAAATAAAGCGATAAAGCATGGCATAAGCAGGATAGTAATAAAGCCCCAAACTACTTGTGGCCCCAGTACAATACTTTGAAATCGGTAATTATCAATGGGGGCCCATATCTCCCCACTGTGGTTAGCGCTCGATCTCGGAGCAGTGTCAAGAACTCGGGTCTCTGGGACACAAGTGGATCGGAAACCAAATCTTACCTATCACCCACCGATGCCTCTGCTTAATTCAATTTTAGTTGTTAAACAGAATTTAAGGTGCAACAATAATTAAGCCTTGATCATCTCCAACGTCAACATGCGGCCATTCTCCAACAATGGTGGTACTTGACGTCACACAAACACTTAAGCAAGCAACTACGACACGCGGGTCCAACTATCTACCAAACAACAGGTAATAGGATGTGTCCAAGGCTATATATGGCTGCAAGGGATATCACGGGAACGAGAACTAGAGCATCGCAACACAGATAGCAAAGATCAACAGGAGGGAAGTAAATACTAGCAAAGTAAGATAGGTAGAAAGGGGGAGATGCTCGCCTGAAAACATTGTCGAAGGGTTCAACCGATGATCGGGGCGAAGCTCACATCAACTCAACGGCCTTATCCGCGAAGAACCAAAACACTAGAAGAAAACACCGGATGCAATATTTAATACACGGCAGAAGATCGGCATGATGCATGCATGATGTATGGCATGGCAAGGTGCGAAGCAATTAGGTCAAGATTAAGCGGAACCGGGGTCCCGACAACTGGTTATATTGTTCAAGTTATTTAATTACCCCGCAAATTAAATGTTGTATTAGCATGGAAAAGATAGCACCGGGTTCGCTACACAAGTTTAAATGAGGCCGATATGAGACTAGATTTGCCCGCATATGGGCCCCATATTTAATTATTAGGTGAATCGGCATAAGGCCCCCAAACCACAGATATGCATGCGAGATGAATGACAATTTAATATGCAACAAATTGATATGTTATTTATAAAATAGGGTATCGAGGAAAAGGGGTTCACACATCAGAGGGGGCTCGACGATCTTGGGGTTTCCGGGGTTCGGGGTCGGGGTCGGTCTCGGGGTCCAGGGTTCGACGGATCTGGGGTTCGGGGTTCGGCGGAAACGTTCTCGGATTCCGGGGTAGTGGATCTTGTCGCATCCATGCCTTGGTCACGAGATCGGCTCGAGTTCGGGTCTCGGCGTTCCATGAAGGAGTACTTGGCCCGCATCGGGGCATCGGTCTGATTCTTTGTCGTTCTTGTCGCCGCGACGCTCGTCGGTCGCGCCATCGAGGCGGTCTTGGCTTCGGGGTGGAGTACTTGGCGTCCGGGGTGCGGTACTTGTGGTACATGTGGCGATCTTGGCGTCCTTCCGGTTAGGGTTTGGCGTTCGCGGGAGGTACTTGTCGTTCTCGGGGCGTTCTTGATGGCCAACGGGTCCGAGGGGCTGAACTTGACGCGGTACCGGGTTCGGGGTGTCGAGGCTTGGCCTCCGGGGTTCGTGAAGATCTTGGAGTTCGGCGGGTTCGGCCTTCGGATCGGCTTCGGGGTCCTGGGATCCGTGAAGGAGGCCTTCGCGCTCCATGACGAAGATCTTGACATCGGGCGTTCTTCTTAGACATCTGCAGATTACCCGCCACTTATCGAACTTGTCGGGTTTCGCCAGGAATCCTTGCAACCGTGGTACTCCTGTTCTGGTGCTCAAACGGGTCCACATGCGGTGCGGGCGAGCCACGGATCCCGAGGAGGAGGCCGGCGGGTCCCGCCGAGCCGGAGAGGAGCTGGCGGAGGAGGAACTGGTGGCGGAGGAGAGGCGGGCGGGGGCTACTCGCGGGTCGGGGGGTTACAGGCGGAGGCGGCGTCGAGCCACCGGCGGGTCTTGGCGGCGCAGCGGGCTTGAGTGGGATCGCGGCTTCGGGGCGGCAGGAGGGCGGCGGTCGACGGAGGAACCCGGGCCGGGCGCGAAGAAGCCCGAAGGAGGAGCCGAGAGCGGCGGGGGCAGCGGGGCAGCAGACTCTGGGGCGAGCTGCAGGCGAACCGCAGCGGAGTGCGTTCTGAGGACGGGAGGTCCGTGCGGCAGCCTTCAGGCGGAGGTCGGAGCTTGGCGGAGGCGCTCGGGCGAGGTGGTGGGCAGGCGGCGGCGGGCCCTGTGATTGAGGAGGGGCAGTCGCCTGGGACCAGTGAGGCGGTGGCTGAGGGAGCCGTGGGCCAGGTTCGGCCAGCCGGAGAGAGAGCCTCGGGAGGCGGGTGGCGGGTTCTGGAGGAGGCAACCTTGGCGGGCAGCGCTTGAGGCGAGAGGTGGCGGGCGGCCAGGCGAGAGGAGAAGAGGCAGAGGAGGGTTCTGGGGGAGGCGGAGGTTGGATGAGCAGTGGGGGTGGGCGTGGGGCGTGGGCGTGGCCATGTGGGGCGTGGGGCCCAGGGTGGTCCCACGGCGGGGCCCAGGGGCTGTGTGGTTGTCGGTGGGGTGGGCAGGTGAGTGTGTGCGTGTGTGTTTGGTGTGCTGGAGCTGTGGTGTGTTGTGTGTGTGTTGGGTGTGTCTAGGTGGCAGGGTAGGACTGGGTGAGGGAGAGGGAGGGGTGAGGTGGCGCGACGGGATAGGTGGGAGTGATGTGGCCAAGGAGGTGGGTAGAAAAACTGGGTAGCTCTAGGATTTAGGTAGGGCTGGCCGGTGGACCGTTTGTTTTAAACTGGGGGTGGTCGTTCGGGTCGGGACGGCGCTCATTACCCGCTAAAATAAAATAAATTTTTATTTGTTTAATTGGACCGTTTGCAAACCGCTCGCGGCCAAAACAAAATAATCCGGCGACCCGGGTTTTGCGTTTGAATTAGGATGGGGCGGCTTAGAAAAATTAAAACAGGTTTTTGCGAAATAGTTTTGGACAAACAACATGATGATGACGATGCAATGCACAAATTCCACGCGATTTTCTAGTAGTAGTTTTGCGGGATGCCACACTAGATCAACCAAGGCTGGCTTAATTTTCCTCTGTGAGATTAGACAAAAGGCGGATAAAATGAAAAGGTTACGTGGAAGGCTGGGTTTGAAGGGATTTGCGGGACTGGATAGTGAAGGAAGGAGTGGAGGTTTAGCTCTATATTGGAGTGAGCTAATTCATGTAGATGTGCAAGAGGTAACAAAAAGATATATTGACATGTTTGTCAGAATTTCCCCTAGTGAGCCGCTTTGGCGTCTAACGTGTGTTTATGGGGAGCCAAGGATGGAGGATAGGCATCCAATGTGGTCAAAGCTGCAAACACTTAAATCACAGTCAGATCTTCCATGGTGTGTGATGGGGGATTTTAATGAAGCAATGTGGTCTTTTGAACATCAATCAGCTACACCAAGGAATGAGAATCAGATGCTTGCGTTCCGTGATACTCTGGAGGTATGCGAATTGGTCGACTTGGGTTTTTCTGGTCCTGCTTTTACGTATGATAACAGGCGAAGTGGTATGGCAAACGTCCAAGTTCGTTTAGACAGGCGATGGTGATAATAATTGGAGGAACATGTTTGCTTGAGTCGAGTTACGCATAGATCTACCCTGTTCCGATCATTGCTTGGTACTTTGGAATGTAAAAGGAAGAAAGTTTAGGGCCACGACCCACTCAACGTCGATATGAAATCATGTGGAGGCGAGACCCAAGTGCGCCAGAGAGAGTGGCAACGCATGGGCGATCTTTGGACCAAAGGTGTCGATGGGCGACATTAACAATGGCCTGGGCTCGGTAATGGTAAAACTTCACAAATGGGCGAAAGATAAATTTGGTTCAGTCACACGGAAAATTGAATTATCTCGCTCACAACTAGAAGAGCTAATGAGTATGAATGTTGATCGGCAAGAAATAAGAGTTGTCCAAGATAAAATGAATGAACTACTTTATAGAGAAGAGATGATGTGGATGCAGCGGTCTATGCTGGAATGGCTAAAACCTAAAAGAGGAGGATCAAACCACGAAGTTTTTTCATAGCAAATCTGTTTGGAGGGCGAGGAAAAACAACATTAAGAAGCTCAAAGATAGTAATGGAGTGTGGCATAGTGAGCGGTCTGCTATGGGAATTTTGGCAACGGAGCACTTTCAAAAATTATTTGAGGCTGATCCTAGCATTAATCGGGATCCTTTGGTGGCGCTGTTTGAGCCTTTGGTTTCCTTAGAGGATAATGAGAGACTATGTGATGTATTCACTGACAAGGAAATATCCGGTGCACTCTTCCAAAATGGGCCGTTAAAAGCCTCGGGCGGTGATGGCTTTCTAGGTCGTTTTTTCCAGCGGAATTGTGGGGTTTTGAAGGAGGAAATTATAGGAGCAGTAAAACATTTCTTCAATACAAGAGTTATGGACCCGGGAATTAATGATACAGTCATTGTACTAATTGCAAAAGTGGATGAACCGGAAACACTCTTCCAATTTCGGCCAATAAGTCTGTGTAATGTTGTCTATAAGATTATTTCTAAGTGCCTGGTTAATAGACTTCATCCTTTGCTAGGAGGTCTAATTTTAGAGGCCCAAAGTGCATTTGTTCCGGGGAGACTAATAACGGATAATGCTATCCTGGCGTTTGAGTGTATGCATCATATACAGCAAGAGAAAGATCCGGAAAAAAGCTTTTGTGCTTATAAGCTTGACCTTTCAAATGCATATGATCGGGTGGATTGGAATTTCTTGAAGCAAATGATGACTAAACTTGGCTTCTCTCATCAGTGGGTGAAATGGATTATGGCATGTGTCACCTCGGTGAGATATACAGTTAAACTTAATGGAGCCGTGTTTGAATCGTTTGCACCGTCGCGCGCGTGGTCTTCGGCAAGGTGATCCTTTATCCCCGTTTTTATTTCTCTTTGTAGATGATGGCTTATCTGCATTGTTGAAGAGAGGAGTGGATGAGTATAGAATTCAGTCGGTAAAGATTTGTCGGCGTGCTCCAGGAATTTCACACCTCTTGTTTGTCGATGATACGATCCTATTCTTCAAAGCTGATGCTACCCAGGCACAACATATAAAGGACACAATTGAGAAGTTTGAAGTCGCCACGGGACAGTTCATCAACCGTGAGAAGTGTTCAATTTTATTCGGTGATGCATGTCCAGCGGAAGTAAAAGAGGATATGAAGAGAATACTCCAAGTACAAGCAAATGCGTTCGAGGAAAAGTACCTCGGATTACCTACCCCGGATGGCCGTATGCACAAGGGAAGATTTCAGAACCTACAAGAGAAATTACTGAAAAGGCTGTTGGTGTGGGGGGGATGGCCTCTTATCCTAGGGTGCAAAGGAAATATTAATTAAGGCGGTGGCGCAGGCAATTCCAACATACATTTTGGGTATTTTTAAATTGTCACTATCAGTTTGTGATGATCTTACTCGCATGGTGAGGAATTATTGGTGGGGATCACGTGATCGAAAACGTAAAACATACTGAAAAAATTGGGATGATATCACATGTGCTAAGAGACATGGAGGCTTGGGGTTCAAAGATTTTAGGATCTTTAACCAAGCGCTTCTCGCTAGACAGGCTTGGAGACTGTTAGTGTTTCCTGAGAGTTTGGTCGCAAGGGTGCTCAAGGCCAAATACTATCCCCGAATGGCCAACTTGAGGACACTGTGTTTTCAGCAAATGATTCAGCTCCCTGGCAAGGAATACAACACGGTCTAAAACTGCTGAAAAGGGGCCTTATTTGGAGAATTGGTAGCGGTGAGAATATACGCATCTGACGCGATCCATGGATTCCGCGGCCCTTCTCTTACTGGCCTCTATCTAGCCAAAATAGATGCAGGCTACGGAGGGTATCTCAACTTATCTCGCCGGATGGAACTTGGGATGAAGCCAAATTGTGGCGTTATTTCATGCAAATTGATATGGTGAATATCATGAAAATCAAGCTACCTCGTGCAAGGCAGGAGGATATTTTGGCATGGGAACCAACACTACTGGTGTTTTCTCCGTCAAGTCGGCATATCAGCTGGGTCTTGAGGAAAAATGCCGGCCTAATCAAGGCGCCACGAGCAGGGCACCGAATGGCCGCCGTGTCATTTGGGACCAACTTTGGGGGTGCCCTGCTCCCCTAAAGGTACGCATATTTGGCTGGAAATTGGCTACAAACTCCTTACCTACATGAGAAAATAAATGGAGAAGGAACATGGAAATAACTAATGTTTGCACAATTTATGGTTTGGAATGTGAGAACACATACCACACCTTCTGCAGATGCCCAAGAGCTCGCGCACTTTGGGATGAGATGCAGACCGTGTGGAATTTGCCATCCATGGCGACGGTGGACGGAGCTAACGATGAATGGGTGTTGCACCTCCTTGAGGGCCAGTCGGAGATTATTCGCATGCAAATATTAATGACACTGGCAGATCTAGCATGTGCGGAATGAAGTCATACATGATAAACCTCCGCCTCCGGTGGAGAGCTCCAGGATCTTCCTCTACGCATATGTTGATTCCTTTGTGACAGTTAAATATTGTCCCAATGTTGACGATCTCAAAGGGAAGCAACCAACAGCCGGGGAACTTGTGGCCTCACGCGGTCGGGTGAAGAAGAAGGAGATCAGAGCCACTACGTGGGCCAGACCGGTACCTGGATCAATCAAGCTAAATGTCGATGGCTCGTTTCAAACATCGACATGTGATGGGGGTACGGGCATAGTGCTGCGTGATGAGAAAGGAAAACCAATTGTTTCGGCATGCAGATACCTACAGCAATGTGCGTCACCTTTGGAGGCGGAGCTTTTGGCATGTCGTGAAGGCGTTGAAATGATATGAAACTGGTCGGATAAGCCATGTTTGGTGGAGCTAGACTCAAAAGAGGCAGTCAACATGATTATGTCAATGGAGACTGATAGATCAAGCCATGCTTTCTTAGTGTCTGAAATTAGAAGCCTTTTACGTCAAGGAGGAGGTTTTAATTTAAGTGTAATAGATAGGAATAAAAATCAGTCACCATCTAGCTAACCTTGGTAGACTTAAACGTCGTACTGTAACTTGGCTTGGGTCTGTGCAGAAGGACGTGTCCTCGCAGCTCTCTCCTAATGCTTAATATATTGTCCAATTCGAAAAAAAAAGAATTCACATGCTCATGAATCTTCAAGATTTTTCATTTTCCTTTTTGATGATTGGTCACCCGGGAGAGCACAAAGGCTCCCATCTTAATTTTCATTTCTTTTTCAGCGAAAAAAAAGGGTTTTGCGTTCATTCAAAATTACTCAAGTTTATATTTTAAAAGTTTTCGGCTCAGTTGGCCGTCGCCCGCTCCAGGGAACTCGCCGGAGCCCGGAAGTGCCGCAGAAAGCGGTCGTGCAATCCACTCCTGTGATACACATCGAAAATGAGGAGGGGGAAGGAAATCCAAGCACAAAAAACCCTTCGTGTCTCGTTTCCCCTGACACGAAGGCCAACCGAGAGATCAACTCCGTCGTCGAAGATTTCGTTGCCGAAGAAGATGCTGGCGTGCGGACGTAGCAGCCGGCGACGAGGAGCGGCACGAGGGGACCCCCCGACCCCGACTCGGCTCCCGCTCCCGTAGTGCGAGCGGCGCCCAATTCGTGCCACGGCGGAGCTAATCGACGGCCGCGAAGCTTCCCTGCGGAGACGGTCGGAGCACGCGGGCGGAGAAACGGGGAACGGCCGAAGAAGAAGCTGACTCCGCGCTCCACCGCTCGTCGCGCGCCGTGCGCCGTCCGATCGCGATCGCGCGGTCAGGACGCGCGACTTCGCAAGGTCGGTCTGTGGTTAGAATCTGCGTACATGGTAAGCTAAGTATTGACTCACGCAGCACAATATAATTCCCCGTGCAAATCGGAGGAGCAAAACCGAAACCGCGAGCCGTCTCAAGCAAAGCAGCTCTCGCCGATTCCTGTGGATTCTTCTCGATCTGCTCCGATGGCCGACGGCGCCGCCAAGCCCGAGCCGGAGAAGAAGTCCTGGGCCGACGTAGAGGAGGAGGAGGAGGCCAAGGCCGAGGCCGAGGCCGAACTCGCCGCCGCCGCATCCTCCTCTTCCGCCGCCCCCACCGAGCCAGAGGTCGAAGCGCAGGCCAAGCAGATCGAGGCGCTCTCGCTGTCCGTGCCGGATGACGACGGCGGCGGCCCTGAGGCCGCCCTGCTTGATGATTCCGACGACTCCCAAATCCAAGCCGTACGCGCTCTGCTCCGCTCCCCCGCCGCGCTGGCCGTTCCCGGTGCTAACTGACTGATCTTGCTCTCCAGGTGACCTCGGGCGACACGGTGTACGAGTCGGCGACGACCTTCGAGGAATTGAACCTCACGCCCGAGCTGCTCAAGGGGCTGCGCGACGAGATGGGCTTCAGCCGCCCCAGCAAGATCCAGGCCATCACGCTCCCCATGATCCTCACGCCGCCCTACAAGGACCTCGTCGCGCAGGCGCACAACGGCTCCGGCAAGACCACCTGCTTCGTCCTCGGCATGCTCAGCCGCGTCGACCCCAACCGGAAGGTCCCACAGGCAATCTGCATCTGCCCCACCAGGGAGCTCGCCCAGCAGGTTCTCTTGACATGTTGACCCTCTATACTACCCTGCAGTCTGTAGTACTGGTGTAGCTTGGTTATGCTAACAAAATTTACCCTGTAATGTACTGAATCTGATTGGCTGGCCTCTGCAGAATAAATCTGTGCTCATGAGGATGGGCAAGTTTACTGGCATTACCTGTGCCTGCGCCATCCCACCGGCCCAGAAAGATTATGTGCCCATCTCCAGGATGGCTCCAGTGACCGATCAGGTCGTGATTGGTACTTCTGGGACGCTCATGAAGTGGATTAGCAATAAGAAGCTTTCCACAAGGGACATCAAGATTCTTGTGTTCGATGAGGCAGACCATATGCTTGCCGAGGTACATTTTTGGTTCTGTTGTCCTTAATATACATAGTATTATTTGGAAGCCTTCTCTTAGTTGTTGGGGTCTTTGGAGGAAGGACCTTTACAGATAGAGGCTCATTTTATTGTAAGCCGTATGTAACAAGGAATTAAGAATGATGCAAATGACCCTTGTAAAGGGCATTGACGCCGATATCATTCAGTCTTGATATCCTTGTACGATGTAGAACAAGTATTTCTTAGCAGCAAATAAGGGAGGGTATTTTGAGGTTAACTCCCGTAGACCTTCCATTCCTTTTATACGCCATCAGATGTATGTCAACCTGTCGGATGACCTAGTAACTATCCTCAGCAAGCAAAGTGGCACTAATTTGCTATGCTTACTACGAACCTGCTATGGTGTTATATTCAAATAGAATCGAATGAATCAGATTATGAAAGAATTCGAACTGTGAAGCTTGTACTTCCTAGTGGGCATTAAGGGGTGTCATCATGGTGTTGTTGTTAGGTGTGATGGCGGATAGCTCTTGGTTCTTGTTTAGTCCGAGTGGATGAAAATAACAGATAACATCTATTATTATGCAGTTTCCAAAGAATATAAATATCCGTATAACTGGAACCATAATTTGGCTCGCTCAAAATTCCATACTAAATCAGCTTATGAACTTCTGTACACGACTTAGCGGCTTTAGCTGATGATAACTAGCAGCTTTTATAATTTATGAGTCCAATTCCTTATTCTGGTGGGTGCTTCTTGCAGGAAGGCTTTAAGACTGATTCTGACAAGATCATGAAGGATCTAAAAAGAAAAGATGCTGGCTGTCAGGTAACGATTTTAGTCCGTTGACTCTTTTGACTTTGTGATGGTAGAATCACATGAAACATCTTGCTTCTTGGGTACAGTTCAAAATCAAATGGAAGTTCTTATGTCCATCATGTGTTCCAAAGAATATATTTTGAATCTTATACTTTGTATATTCTTATGTGCTGCTTGTTGAACTTCTATCAATTCCTAATGATAGGTAGAGGGTTTATTGTGGAAAAGTGGCCATTTGGTGATGCAGTGGGTTCTATTCAGTGTTGCAACTTTTTCCGTTTGCCATATTTATTTTCTTTGTTTCTGGAGCAACGCATATTCATGCATGGGGCATCTTTGAAGTTGCTAGTTTTAGGACTTACAGAAAGAATCCTATGGCCACTGTGGTTACTACCTTCAGTTTTTGAAGTCCATCCATTAATGGCGTTGATTTCTCAATAATAAAATAAAAGGTCGTATGCATCATTCAAATGCAGAGTCTGGGGCTAGGCCTCCTTTTCAAAAAAAATGGCATTGATTTGCTTCAGTCTTCAACTAGCTTTGTTATCCATGTGGTGAATAATCTTTTCTCATGCTTCTAAGTTACAACTGTTGGTGTGATTCCATGGCTGTACCATTCAACTAGTATGTATATACAATTGCCGAATTCTTGGTTAGTTGTGTTTGTTTCTCTTTCCATATGGTGCCTTTTTTCTACTTATTTGAATTCTGTTTGTGCCAGGTGCTTCTCTTTTCTGCGACCTTCAATGAGAAAGTGAAGGATTTTGTTACACGTGTCATCAAGGACGGAAACCAAATATTTGTGAAAAAGGAAGATCTTACTTTGGAAAAAGTAAAGCAATATAAAGTCAGAGTCCCTGACGAGGCGGCCAAAATAGAGGTTATAAGGGACAAAATCTTTGAGTTTGGGCAAAAGGTTGGACAGGTTATCATATTTGTGAGAACAAAAATAAGTACCAAGAATGTTCATAATGCTTTGACAAGAGAGGACTATGTGTGTTCCTCGATTCAAGGATCCCTTGACCAATCAGAAAGGGAAAAAGTCATCCAAGAATTCAAAGATGGGTACACCAAGGTTCTTATATCAACTGATGTTCTTGCTCGAGGTTTTGACCAAGCACAGGTACTATTTTCGCCGCACTGATTTTTACATGCATGCCATTGAAGTATCTCCTTCTAACGTTCTTCCTCTCAAAGGTTAACCTGGTCATCAACTATGACATGCCGATCAAGTTTAACACGAGAGATGAACCTGATTATGAGGTGTACCTGCACAGAATTGGCAGAGCTGGGCGCTTTGGCCGGAAAGGTAAATTTATGTCAACCAGTCTATAGCTCATTCTTTACAAACGAAATATAGGGATAGATGACTATATTCTTATTCCTGGCATTGCATCAAATGAACATTAGTAGGTCTCGCATGCAGTCACTGTAAGCATATTGGTTAACATTGTGACATACCCGGTGTTAATATGAAACAAATGGGTTGGGCACAATGACAGACTGAACCTGTTATCAGTGATAAGCAAACATGCTATCTTTTGTCAATCCTAATGCCCCTTTGATCTAGCTTGACATTAAACTTCTCGACATAATAAATTTTCTATGACTACAAGGACAAGATAGAACTGATGTGACCATTGCTTGTTGATTATTGATGTCATGTTTGCTTGTTTGTTCATTTTCATTGTTTCTTTAGAGGCTGCTTCCTGTTTCTGGATATTGTGAACTGATATTGTGAATTGTTTTCATGATTTATCATCTCGCGATACATGTAGGGTTTGTACACTAGAAGCTGTAGATCTTGTCTAATAATGAACTTGTTATGCCAAGTTATTAGCAGATCAGATTAATAGAACCCTATTGCCCCAGTGCTTAGTTTGAGGCCTAAATATATTCTAATTGAATCATTGCTGGTTACAGGAGCTGTGTTCAACCTGCTATGTGGTCAAACTGATGAAGTTGTGATGACAAAGATCGAGAACTACTTCCAGCACAAAGTACCTGAGGTGCCCAACTGGAAAAGCGAGGACAATTTCGAGACTGCACTTAAGGACGCTGGATTACTTGAGTAAACATCCTCAAGAAATATTTGGCGGGAGATGCGCACTTGCCACTGGACAATTTTGGCTTATGTGATTATGCTGTTCACCAGCACTTGGTTCTTTTGTACCAGATGGTTGTGTTAGGAGTTCTTTGGATTATGCTGAGATTTTCCCCAACAGTACTGATGCAATGAATCCTGCAATTATGTGCATGTAATCCATTTTTATGCTTGTTATTTTCCATAGCAGAACTTGGTGTGACGTTTTCTTGTTTCAAGTCTTCACACGCAACATGTAATTTCATTTGTTTGTAACTTATGGCAACAAAATACGGCAGTAATCAACTGCATGTACAAGTTGGTTGCATTGGGCAATTACAAGAGGAGATTCAGCTACATATATAAGAATGTAGTACTACAGGATTTCCTGTAACTCAGTTCGCACAAAAAAGTAGTAGCAGTTACGAATTGCCAATGTTCCAAATATCGGCTGATAAATCAGTTAACTGGCCGATTAACTGTGAATTGGAGCCTGACCGAAACAAAAATGGTTTATTCGGTGGGTTTACTGGTCTAGCCGATAAATTGGTTTGACGAGCCGATTTATCGGGAATGGTCTAGCCGATAAATTGGTTTGACGAGCCGATTTATCGGGAATCTTTAGTTAACTGGTAGGGTTTTATTTTGCTGGTATGCCCTTTTCCATCTAAATAGATCCCCCCTGCTCTAGTAGTCGGTCCATCCCGCTCGTTAGGGTTGGGAATTGGGGCTCCCGCGTCGCCTCCTCATCTCCTGGTGGCCATCGGGAAGGAGAACGCCGCCCGGCCAGAGCCCCACACCCGTCTCCAGAAAGGATTCCGCTCCTGCCAGCCTCTCTTCTCCCCCTTCTATGCTTTTTTACCTTTCCCCTTTGCTTTTTATACACACATACAGTAGTATATTCATGTTTAGTATATTCATGTTTTATACACACATACAGTAGTATATTCATGTTTATCCCTGGTGATGGACTTGTAGATGCGCTTCTTCCTCTCCTTCCGGCGGTGCCACGTACACCCTGCTCACAGCTGGAGATATTACAGGGTTACAACTAGTCCAATATGGCAGTAACACACTAGCAGCACCTCAGAGATAAAAAACACTAGCAGCACAATACCTGAATGAGCAGGGCTGTCAAAAATATACTATGTCTCTCTTTTTTTGTTCTTGCATTTCAGAAACACGGATGCTTCAGTTTTTGTTTCAGAACTCAGAACCCGAATGGTTGTTACATACTCCTACTGGTACTAGTAAGTAGGACCCTACGGTACATACTCCCTCCGTCCGCAAATAAATGTACATCTAGCTTTTGTCTAAGTCATATATAATCAAATTTGATTAACTTTATAGAGAAATATAGAAACATATATTACATTAAGTTGACATATTATGAAACTAGATTTAAAAATAAATCTAATGGTAACAATTCAGTGTTATAAATGTTGGTACGTTGTCCTAAAAAGTTAGTCAAAATTTATTACATTTGACTTAGAGGTAAGACATCTGTTATTCATGGTGAAAAATATATATGATATGAACAGCTCAATTTCCGAATCCTAAAAATGCACAAGTGTTAGCATCGACAAGTGAACCAAAACGTTAGGTACTAGATACAACTGCAGTGCGTGTATATTCCTCCACAAAGGGGCTTTAAGTCCCCGCAAAAAAAGGTCTTTAAGTAGATACGGAGTAGTACATAGTAAGAGGAGTTGAGGGAGAATCACATTATACATTGGTCCAATTGTTAGTTGAGATCCGAGATATTCGGAGTTGATTGATCTATTTACTTGGCCCTTGCGTCTGAGGGAGACTTGTCATCACTATTCCTTCTCTAACAGACAGAGGCATTCGTGTGCAATTTACCTGTAGGAACGATCTTGAATGGGAGCTCCACAAGTATGTATAGTAATAGGTTCGACGGTATGGTTCTGCTACGAGCATATCTTGAATTAAACATTAAGTAAGTGAGATACAGAAATCTGGCATAATAAGTCAGGATGGCCGAGTGGTCTAAGGCGCCAGACTCAAGTTCTGGTCCTCTTACGAGGGCGTGGGTTCAAACCCCACTTCTGACATTATATTTTTTGTCCACTCTACTTATTTTGTAGTTCTCGTTATTCGACAGTGCTGGGTGAACGGGGCGCGGGTGACGGTCGCGTACGCCATCCTCTGCTGGAAGATGCCGGGCGCCTACTACTATGTCATTTTGAGCGCCTCGCGGACCTGCGCGTAGCCGTGGAGCTTTGTGGCTGCGCTGGCTCGGAGGTGGACATCGTGCCGGGAACGGCGTGCAGGATGGAGTTCTCAGCCAAGGTCGCCGGTTGCGTGGCGTGCGCGCAGGATCCGCCCATGCGCGTGGCGGTGGCAACCACGGGGGCGGAGCCGACCGAGTACCCTTCCCGAGGTACAAGCGGTCACGTGTGCGGCGAGCTCGTGTTCACATCCGAGGGGAACCCAACCGGACAAGGGTGATGTTGCACAGCTGGGGCTACCATACCATGTCCGACGGCACCTGCACGCTCTGTGCGGTCCTGTCGTCGACAACGTCTCGCTTTGTCTGTGCTTCCAAGCCGCAGCCTACTCACCGGTTGCTTCGTCACTAGCTAATTCGTGGGTGCCCGGCCGCACACGTTTTTTTGGACATTGTACCGGACTACCTTCTTTGCTATGTACTCAGTCCTTTTGGAAATATAAGATGCTTTAGGTTATAGTGAAGCTGATATATCTAGACATTTTTTAGTGTGTAGGTTTAAATAAATCTAAGTACTAAAAGGTGTCTGGATATATTAATTCACAAATCTAAAACATCTTATATTTATAATTGGAAGAAGTATACAGTATGCTATGTTTCTTATTATATCGATTGACGGCTTTGATGAACCTATTGTGTAGCGCCCCGGTCCATGACACCCAGCTTCTACGGTGATTGGTACATACATTCTTATAGGAGTCATGTCCACTATTTTTCTTATTCTTCGAGCGCTTGTTACTCTTCTTTGCGCCGCCCTGCCCATGCACAACAGTTACCGGTTGTACCATCCTCTGATCGGCATCATCATCACTCTCACTGCTATCGTGGTTCATAGCGACCTGGTTTTTCCTTGCGACATGTTGCCATATATTCTTGAGCTCCTTGATTTTCACGGGTTTCACCAAATAGTCGCATGCCCCATGAAGTATCCCCTTGTACACAATCTCTTTTTCTCCATTCATAGATAGCACTGCATGGCATATAGTTAAGAGAATTACCTTTCACATGTGGAAATCTAGAAAAGTGAACATCTTTTGTACCAGTGGTTCCAGATCAGAAAAAGGTGTATATTATTTTTCAAACAAGACACATAATTGGGGAAGCAAATGTATTACACATCATGAACAAGACTGCATCACAACAACAGTCAATTAGATGCTTTAAAGGAAAAATTGGACCTGACTCGTTAGATTCTTTTCAAAAGACCACATCTAAATCTTTTTCAGGAGGGTACTACTGCATCACCACCATCTCCCCGCCCTCCATCTCTTAGCTTATTTCCACCCATATCTTCTACCACCCCGCCTTCATGAACCTCCACTACAGCCGGTCCCGTCCTCCCACCTAGCCCATGTGTCGCTCCAGATCCGCCCGCTTCCCCCACTAGCCATATGATATAATAGATGAACGGTTACATGGGATCCTAGTGGCCCGGGTCGAATTGAGATCCGGTTCGTTAAATCATCTCTACGAAAAATAGGTCATGCGTGCAACAATACATTTATGCGTATATGATTTGGCAGGTAAACGGTTAGATGGGACCATGTTAGTCCGGCCAAAAATTGGAGACCAGATCAAAATCTTATCTAGTAGGGTACTACTGCCATATCACCTCCACCCATGCCTCCGGACCACAAGCATCACCACTGAAAGGGCATGTATTCCCCATGTGTGGTTTTGATAATTAATGACAATCTCTATGGACTAATGTGTAAATTGAGTTTCACTTATAGGTTTGTCCATTGGCATCGCTTGGGCCATGTGTTGGTCTCAAGTTTGAAAATATGAAGAAGGGGAAGAAGAAATGTCCAAGGGCTTTGCGATCCTTGGAATCCTGAGAAAGAAGGAGATTGAAGGTTGATCAACATGAGTGGAAAGAGTCGATCCAAGTTGGATCAACCTCAATAAGGAATGAAGAAGGGCAAGCTCAAGATGCGCCATGTCTAGAAGATCTCATGCTTCAAGCTTCCCATCCTCGGTGGTCATGGAGTGACGAAGACAAGTTAAAAGAAGAGGTTTCCCCATGAAGTATGGGGGAGCAATTTGCAAGTATTCATCAAGCAAGAGAGAGCAAGAGCAATCAAGAAAGGTGTTCCATCTTGAGAAGGACAAGACGGTCTACATCAAGCTCAAGTGGAATGCTCAAGGCAAAGGTATGATCTTGATATGGTTTCTCTTTTACTGGTCTCGTGTTGTTAGTTGGGAGACCGGGTTTAGGATAGATAGCCATACTATCAAGAGGGGCTCTCGAGTGAGTGACTCATTCACATCTTTCGGAGAGATCTCAAACCTTAGCATACATAGCATCATCTTTATTGGTTGTTAGTTGGTTCTTGTCCATGAGAGGATCTAGAGCTTGTAGTTATCATCATAACAAGATCTAGTTCATCAAATTAGCATTTCCCTTGCATATCTTATTATGGTTGGATTCTTCATGTCGTTATCTTTCCAACAAAATTGGTTTCATCTCGTTTGGAGTTCGGATGCAAAAGTTATTACAGTTTTGGTTTCTAGATTTCCCTGACCGGAAGTTCCGGCTAGCCACCGGTAGTACCACTAGGGCATTTTGCCGCCGGTAGTTCTGGTGGAAGATCTGGTTCTTCTTCCGCTCACGTAATGTATCCTCTTTGTCTGGTTTTATGTATTTGTCAGAATTTGGATCAGAAGTTGCACCAGAAATTCCGCTCGGGCCTAGTTACCGCCGGAAGTTCTGATTAAAAATCCGGCTCTCGTTCCGCTCACGTACTGTAACCTCTGTGTTTTATGTGCTCTATTTTACCGAACTTCGGTTGAAATTTTTATGGTAGTTCCGCTCCCACCGGAAGTTCCGGTGAACCGGCGGAAGTTTCGGCCAGTCTCGTTTTTCTGTCTTTCAGATCGCAGTTTTCTGACCGTTGGCTATGTGCCACCAGAAATTCTGGCCTTCCACCGGAAGTTCCGGCCAGGGTCGTAAATGTCCATAACAGGCAGATCTGGGAGCCCTTTAAAATAGGATCCTCTTCCCCTTCGTGGGCACTAGTTCTTTGGTCCATTTCTCTCTCTTTCTCTCTCTCTCTCTCTCTCTCTCTCTCTCTCTCTCTCTCTATTTGACCTTGAAGAGATTGTCCTCTCTCCTTCCCCCTTCCATGATTCTTGCATATTTTTGAGGGATTTGAGAGAGGAGATCTAGATCTATAGTTCCCTCAAGCTAAATCCCTTCTTTGTGAAGGAATCATTGGGATATAGATCTTGGAGAGTTTTGTGTCCCCAAATAGCTTTTGTAGCTTTGTTGGAATTTGGGAGTGAAGGACTTGACCTTGCATTTGGTGCATAGGTTTGAGTTCTCCTCGGAGATTCGGCGAGTACAAGCTTGTGGGCTTGTTACTCTTGGGTTCTTGGAACCCTAGACGGTTGTGTGGTTGGAGTGTTGACCTCTTGTGGTCTTTGTTGCCTGTTGTGGCTTTGTAGCCTTTTATGGTATTGTTGTTGGGAGCCTCCAATTGAGTCGTGGAGATTTCCCCAATCTTGTTCGGGTTCGGTGATCGCCCTCGAGTGTCCCATATTGGATCGAGTGCCCGCCTTTTATGGTGCGCACTCGGGAGAATAGGGTGAGCCTTTGTGGCATCGGTGAGTTGTGTGCTTCCGCATCCGGGGTGAGGCCTTGTGTGGCGTTGGGTGTGCATCGAGCGACCACACCCTTAGGTGAGCCATTTGTGGCGTTAGGAGAGTATTTCACCATCGCACCTCTTCAACGGAGACGTAGATTATTTTGAAGTGAACTTCGGGATAAAAATCTTCGTCTCCGTGTCCATCGGTTATCTCTCAACCGAGCCCTTTACTTATGCATTTTACATTGTGGTATCCATCGTGCTTGAAGTATTTTACCTTCCTATCACCTTATTGCTTGTATTGCTTAGCATAGGTTGTTGGTGCACTTAGGTGAACTTAGTGGTTAGGTTTTATGCTCAATAAATTAAATGTTAGTTTTTATTCCGCATTTGTTTGAGCCTAAACCGCAATAATGTTAGCAGTCTATTCACCCCCTCTAGGCGACGTCCATTGCACTGTCAACCACCATCTCCTCGTCCTCGGTCTCTTAGCTTAATTTCATTGAACGGTCACAACAACTGGTCCCACCGTCCCACCTAACCCATGTGTTGCTCTAGATCTGCTCCGCTTCCCCAATTGCCATCCGAATCTAACAGATGAATGGTTACATGGGATCACAGTGGTCCGGGTCGAAATAGGACCTGGTTTGTTAGATCCTGCTACCAAAAATAGGTCATGCGTGCAACAAAACATTTGTGCATGTCTGACCAGACCGGTAAACGGTTAGATGGGACCATGTTGGTCCGGCCAAAAATTGGAGAACGGATCTAAATCTTGTCCGGAAGGGTACTACTGCCATATCGCCATATCTATCACCACCTACCATGCCTCCGAACCACAGGCATCACCACCATCTCCTCGTCCTTAGTGTCTTAGTTTAATTTCATTGAACCGCCACAACAACCGATCCCACCCTACCATCTAACCCATGTATTGCTCCAGATCTACTCCGCTTCCCCCAATTGCCATCTGATCTAACAGATGAATGGTTACATGGGATCCTAGTGGTCAGAGTTGAAACATGATCTGGTTCGCTCGTTACCAAAAATAGGTCATGTGTGCAATAACACATTCCTCGCACCTAACCCATGTGTTGCTCCAGATCTATTCCACTTCCCCTAATTTCCATATGATCTAACAAATGAGCGGTTACATAGGATCCCGGTGGTCCGGGTCGAAACAGGATCCGGTTCGTTAGATCTTCGCTACCAAAAATAGGTCATGCGTGCAACAACACATTGTGCACGTAAACATCCGCCCAATGCACATGCTACTATTTTTTCGGGAAAATACCATCCGCCCAATGCATATGCTACTATTTTTTTTCGGAAAATACCAGGATTGAGGACTAATAGAATATCTTAATGACCATGAGCTAGCAATGGTCAACTAGATGACAACAAACAAATAACAAAACACGAGCTGGCAAGGGAGATTAATTATACCGATGACTGGGAGATCCATCTCGAGGCCGATGATCTCAAGGAGCTTGAAGCCGTCCATGTTCGGCATGTGCAAGTCGGTGATGACCAGGTCGAATTGCTCCTCGCCTCCTTCCCTCAACATATCCAGCGCCGTCCTTGCGTCCGTCACCGTTGTTGCTGCACCAAATCCAACCAAGCAAGTATTATTCCCAGGTTGTAATGGGATACGGTAGAAGTCGAGGAGGAGGGAGATCGAAAGCGCTCACCTTTGTATTTGCAAACGCGCAGGAGGAACCCGAGGACCCTGAGGAAGATGGGGTCGTCGACGGCAACAGCACCTTGACCCTCGGGGAACTTGTCCTCCTCCGGCGCCTCCTCCGCCGGTCCCTTCCCATGCCTGTCGTCACCGCCAGACATGCCTCCCAGTCCAGCTTCTTCAAAACAAACATAAAAAAGGAAAGAAACACCCAGAATTAAACAAACATATAAAAAGAAACATCACCAAGAATTCCAGAAAACCCCCCTATAAACGCCCACCCTTTCAACCTTCCTCTAATGGCTTCCTCTTCGGAGACAAGAGCAGAGAGGACGGTCGATGGTGTCCAGCGCGTTGGGGGGAGCCATTTTATAGGGCGGGGAGTGAGGGTCGGGGGAGTAGGAACCCCGCTCTCCGCAACTGAGTGTACGTGGTCCCAGGCGTTCGCTGGCTCGCCGTCCCGTGCGTCCATTCCTGCAGTGTACATAGTAATTTATCTTTGTTGTGTTAATGTTTCTATATATCCCTAACATTAAATATATATCCTCAACATTAATATCTCTCGTGTCCGCTTGCGCCGTCGCCCATGGTAAACACATTTCCGGCTGCTGGTTTTGGCGCTTAGAACCAAAATTTGGAGCGGGGCTGAGATCACCGGCTAGCTGCAATGGAGGATCCTATTCATTGCATCGGTCAGTCCTCCTTCCTATCTACTCTAATTAATGGACACTCGTATTTATGCATAATTAAGTTGCTTCTTTTGTTTTAGCTATATATATCTCGTTCTTTTGGTAAAAATGGGGAGGCTTGAACTCCTACTTGTGAATAATTAACTTGCTCCTTCCTTTTTAAAGCTACTAGTGTCTATGAGGCATAAGATAACAAAGTCGGCGGTAGAATATCCTCGGCCTACCAAAAACAATATTTTTTGGCAACCAAATAGATGTTTGGTAGCAAATTTCTTACCAAGTGAAAGATAATGGATATGTCCCAAATCCATACCTTCGGGACGCCAAGTTGCAATGAACATGTCTGAATCCGTTATCTTTTAATTTTGATAGATGAATTCTCTAGGTCAAAAGCCAAGACATAATAAGCTAAAATAAAAATATATAGTGTCAATTCTAACGGTTAGTTTTTTTGGATGAATCAGAACCATTCACTATAGGACGCGCATGGTAGGCCAAAATGCCCTCGGCGTATGATCTGGCGGCTTTACTTTCCCTCGGCATAATAATCGGCATAATAATGGCAGGTTGTAAAAAATAAAAAAACAATTTTTTTTGAATTTTTTAAATCTTTGAATTGTTTGAATGGTTAATCTCTCACCTAAAACACTTTTAACACTAATTACATTTAATCATTAATCAAATTGCAGTCTTTATCAAACTTCTCGCTCGGTCACCCATCCTAATACTACTCCAGCTCCAACACGCTTAACTTTTTAGTTCCTTTCGAATCAGTTTCCGTGAACCAATTTGTACCTAGTTGTCAATACTATGATATCAATCCTAATAACTCTTATATCATTATGTCACATATTACTATTTTTTGAAACTACAAACACTTATTTAAGTAAACAACAATTAATAAGTAAAAATACTACTAATTCAAATAAAAATACTATTGAACTCAAATAAAATATAATAATTTTACTTTTTTTTCTATTTAATATGGAATAATTAATATCTTTAAATTCGCAAATCAGAATTCGATAAATAATATGTCTAAATTGATCAGAAACATGAAAGGAATCTAAATATGATATCCATATCAAGTTATCACAAATCTCCAGTTTTTGAATTAGCTATTTGGTGGTTGCTCCATAAAATCCCCCTTTTTTGCGCTCGGAAAAATGGAAAATGGCTTTTTGGTGCGACAAAAAGGAAAACTTCCTCCTACAACATTATTCCTCATCACATGATGTACATGTATGCATAATATGAGCATATTATCACAAACTATGTCTTGATTATAGGCATAACATTGGTCATTTGACCCGAAAGCCAAGAAACCTCGAATCAGATAGGTCATTTTGTGAAGGTTTTTTCAGACATAATCAATATACCAAGTTTGATAATTTTCCTTACAACTATGTCACATAATATGACACCACGTGAAGGATTCACACTGTTTCTATCGTTTTTGAATTTTTATGTCCATTTTAAACTATCCTCAAACTTTGTCGAACGGCGGGCATGAAGATTCTTAGCTTGGGGCCGAGACTCTCTAAACTTGCATTGGATCTTTGATAAAATAGCATATTGTGAACCTAAAAATGATTTTTATAAAAAAATCATGAGCATCAGATCATGTACCTATAGTTCATATCTGACCCATTTCCTACCGATTCGGCATGAATTTGTCTTTTTACCAGGGATAGACGAAAAGGTTCGAGATCCCCCTGTTAGTACATTGTCCACGTAAGGTGGTATATTATTTTTTCAAAATATGGTGTTAGCATTTTGAATTATTCATTTGGTGGTTGCTTCACAAAACCGTCCATTTTTTGCACTCGAAAAATGGAAAATAGATTTTTGGTGTGACAAAAAAGAAAACTTCCTCCTGCAACATTGTTTGCCATCCCATTATGCACATGTATACACAATATGGACACATTATCACAAACTATGCCTTGGCTCTATAAATAACATTGGTCATTTGACCCGAAAGCCAAGAAATCTCGAATGAGATACATCATTTTGTGAAGGTTTTTTCAGACATAATCAATATACCAAGTTTGATATTTTTCCTTCCAACTATGTGACATAATATGACACCACGCGAAGGTTTTGCATTGTTTTGATCGTTTTGGAATTTTGTTATGCCTGTTTTAAAGTATCATCAAACTTTGTCGAACGACGGGCATGAAGATTCTTAGCTCGGGGTCGAGCCTCGCTAAACTTGCATTGGATCTTTGATAAAATAGCATATTGTGAACCGAAAATGATTTTTATAAAAAATCATGAGCATTAGATCATGTACCTATAGTTCATATCTGACCCACTTCCTTCCGATTTGGCAGGAATTTGTCTTTTCACCAGGGATAGACAGAAAGGTTTGAGATCCCCCTGTTAGGAAATTGTCCATGTAAGGTGGTATAGTATTTTGTAAAAATGTGGTGGTAGCATTTTGAATTAGTCATTTGGTGGTTGCTTCACAAAACTGTCTTTTTTTGCACCGAAAAATGGAAAATGGATTTTTGGTGTGACGAAAAAGAAAACTTCCTCATGTAACATTGTTCGCCATCCCATGTTGCACATGTATACACAATATGGGCACATTATCACAAAATATGCCTTGATTCTAGCCATAACATTGGTCATTTGACCCGAAAGCCAAGAAACCTCGAATGAGATAGGTCATTTTGTGAAGGTTTTTCCAGACATAATCAATATACCAAATTTGATATTTTTCCTTCCAACTATGTCACATAATATGACACCATGCGAATGTTTCGCATTGTTTGGATCATTTTTGAAATTTTTATGCCCGTTTTAAACTATGATCAAACTTTGTCGAACAGCGGGCATGAAGATTCTTAGCTCGGGGCCGAGCCTCGCTGAAATTGCATTGGATCTTTGGTAAATTAGCATATTGTGTACCTAAAAATGATTTTTGAAAAAAATCATGAGCATCAGATCATGTACCTATAGTCATATCTGACCCTCCTCCTTCTGATTCGGCAGGAATTTGTCTTTTTCACCAGGGATAGACAGAAAGGTTTGATATCCCCTGTTACGACATTGTCCATGTAAGGTGGTATAGTATTTTGTAAAAATGTGGTGGTGGCATTTTGAATTAGTTATTTGGTGGTTGCTTCACAAAACCGTTCGTTTTTTGAACTCGAAAAATGGAAAATGAATTTTTGGTGTGACGAAAAAGAAAACTTCTTCCTGCAACATTGTTCGCCATCCCATGATGCACATGTATGCACAATATAGGCATATTATCACAAACTATGCCTTGATTCTAGACATAACATTGGTCATTTGACCCGAAAGACAAGAAACCTCGAATGAGATAGGTCATTTTGTGAAGGTTTTTTCAGATATAATCAATATACCAAGTTTTATATTTTTCCTTCAAACTATGTCACATAATATGACACCACGTGAATGTTTCACATTGTTTGGATCGTTTTTGCATTTTTTATGCCCGTTTTAAACTATCGTCAAACTTTGTCGAATGGCGGGCATGAAAATTCTTAGCTCAGGGCCGAGCCTCTCTAAACTTGTATTGGATCTTTGATAAAATAGCATATTGTGAACCTAAAAATGATTTTTGTAAAAAATCATGAGCATCAGATCATGTACCTATAGTTCATATCTGAGCCACTTCCTCCCGATTCGGTAGAAATTTGTCTTTTTTTACCAGGGATAGACAGATAGGTTTGAGATCCCCCTATTAGGACATTGTCCATGTAAGGTGGTATAGTATTTTTTAAAAATGTGGTGGTACCATTTTGAATTAGTCATTTGGTCGTTGCTTAAAAAAACCGTCTTTTTTTTGCACTCGAAACATGAAACATGGATTTTTGGTGTGCCAAAAACTACAACTTCCTCCTGCAACATTGTTCGCCATCTCATGATGCACATGTGTGCACAATATGGGCACATTATCACAAACTATGCCTTGATTTTAGCCATAACATTGGTCATTTGACCCGAAAGCCAAGAAACCTCGAATGAGATAGGTCATTTTGTGCAGGTTTTTTCAGACATAATCAATATACCAAGTTTGATATTTTTCCTTCCAACTATGTCACATAATATGACACCACACGAATGTGTTGCATTGTTTGGATCATTTTTGAATTTTTTTATGTCCATTTTAAACTATCGTCAAACTTTGTCCAACGATGGGCATAAAGATTGTTTGCTCGGGGCCGAGCCTCGCTAAAATTGCATTAGATCATTGATAAAATAGCATATTGTGAACCTAAAAATTATTTTTGTAAAAAATCATGAGCATCAGATCATGTACCTATATTTCATATCTCACCCACTTCCTTCCGATTTGGCAGGAATTTATCTTTTTCACCAGGGATATACAAAAAGGTTTAAGATTCCCCTGTTAGGACATTGTACATCTAAGGTGGTATTGTATTTTGTAAAAATGTGGTGGTAGCATTTTGAATTAGTCATGTGGGGGTTGCTTCACAAAACCGTCTATTTTTTGCACTCGAAAAATAGAAAATGGATTTTTGGTGTGACAAAAAAGAAAACTTCCTCCTGCAACATTATTCACCATCCCATAATGTACATGTATGCACAATATGTCCACATTATCACAAACTATGCCTTGATTCCAGCCATAACATTGGTCAATTGACCCGAAAGCCAAGAAACCTCGAATGAGATAGGTCATTTTGTGAAGGTTTTTCAGACATAATCAATATACCAAGTTTGATATTTTTCCTTCCAACTATGTCACATAATATGACACCACGCGAATGTTTCGCATTGTTTGGATCGTTTTTGAATTTTTTATGCCCGTTTTAAACTATCGTCAAACTTTGTCGAACGACGGGCATGAAGATTCATAGCTCGGAGCTGAGCCTAGCTAAACTTGCATTGGATATTTGATAAAATAGCATATTGTGAACCTAAAAATGATTTTTGTAAAAAATCATGAGCATAAGATCATGTACATATAGTTCATATCTGACCCACTTCCTTCCGATTCGGTAGGAATTTGTCTTTTTCACCAGGGATAGACAGAAAGGTTTGATATCCCACTGTTAGGACATTGTCCATGTAAGGTGGTATAGTATTTTGTAAAAATATGGTGGTAGCATTTTGAATTAGTCATTTGGTGGTTGCTTCACAAAACCGTCTGTTTTTTGCACTCGAAAAATGCAAAAATGGATTTTTGGTGTGACAAAAAAGAAAACTTCCTCCTGCAACATTGTTCGCCATCCCATGATTCACATGTATGCACAATATGGGCACATTATCGCAAACTATGCCTTGATTCTAGCCATAACATTGGTCATTTGACCCGAAAGCCAATAAACCTCGAATGAGATATGTCATTTTGTGAAGGTTTTTTCAGACATAATCAATATACCAAGTTTGATATTTTTCCTTCAAACTATGTCACATAATATGAGACCACGCGAATGTTTTCACATTGTTTGGATCATTTTTTAAATTTTTTTATGCCCGTTTTAAACTATCGTAAAACTTTGTCGAACGATGGGCATGAAGATTCTTAGCTCGGGGCCGAGCCTCGCTAAAATTGCATTGTATCTCTGATAAAATAGCATATTGTGAACCTAAAAATGATTTTTGTAAAAAATCATGAGCATCATATCATGTACCTATAGTTCATATTTGACCCACTTCCTCCCGATTCGGCAGAAATTTGTCTTTTTCACCAGGGATACACGGAAAGGTTTGATATCCCCCTGTTAGGACATTTTCCATGTAAGGTGGTATAGTATTTTGTAAAAATGTGGTGGTAGCATTTTCAATTAGTCATTTGGTGGTTGCTTCACAAAATCGTCCATTTTTTGCATTCGAAAGATAGAAAATGGATTTGTGGTGTGACGAAAAAGAAAACTTCCTCATGCAACATTGTCTCCATCACATGATGCATATGTATGCACAATATGAGCACATTATCACAAACTATGCCTTGATTCTAGCCATAACATTGATCCTTTGACCCGAAAGCCAAGAAACCTCGAATGAGACATGCCATTTTGTGAAGGATTTTTTCAGACATAATCAATATACAAAGTTTGATATTTTGCTTCCAACTATGTCACATAATATGACACCACGCGAATGTTTCGCATTGTTTGGATCGTTTTTGAATTTGTTATGCCCGTTCTAAACTATCGTCAAACTTTGTCGAACAGCGGGAACAAAGATTCTTAGCTCGGGGCCGAGCCTCGCTAAACTTGCATTGGATCTTTGATAAAATAGCATATTGTGAACCTAAAAATGATTTTTATAAAAAATTATGAGCGTCGGATCATGTATGTATAGTTCATATCTGACCCACTTCCTTCCAATTCGGTATGAATTTGTCTTTTTCACTAGGGATAGACAAAAAGGTTTGATATCCCCCTGTTAGGACATTGTCCATGTAATATGGTATAGTATTTTGTAAAAATATGGTGGTAGCATTTTGAATTAGTCATTTCGTGGTTGCTTCACAAAACCGTCCGTTTTTTGCACTCGAAAAATGGAAAATGGATTTTTGGGGTGACGAAAAAGAAAACTTCCTCCTGCAACATTGTTCGCCATACCATGATGCACATGTATGCACAATATGAGAACATTATCATAAACTATGCCTTGATTCTATGCATAACATTGGTTATTTGACCCGAAAGCCAAGAAACCTCGAATGAGATAGGTCATTGTGTGAAGTTTTTTTCAGACATAATCAATATACCAAGTTTGATATTTTTCCTTCCAACTATGTCACATAATATGACACCACGCGAATGTTTCACATTGTTTGAATTGTTTTTGAATTTTTTATGCCCATTTTAAACTATCGTCAATCTTTGTTGAACGGCGGACATGAAGATTCTTAGCTCGGGGCCGAGCCTCGCTAAACTTGCATTGGATCTTTGTTAAAATAGCATATTGTGAACGTAAAAATTATTTTTTTTAAAAAATCATGAGCACCAGATCATGTGCCTATAGTTCATATCTGACCCACTTCCTACGGATTCAGCAGTAATTTGTCTTTTTTCACCAGAGATAGACGGAAAGGTTTGAGATCCCCCTATTAGGACATTGTCCATGAAAGGTGGTATAGTATTTTGTAAAAATATGGTGATAGCATTTTGAATTAGTCTTTTGGTGGTTGCCTCACAAAAGAGTCCATTTTTTGCACTCAAAAATGGAAAATGGATTTTTGGTGTGACGAAAAAGAAAACTTCCTCCTGCAACATTGTTCGCCATCCCATGATGCACATGTATGCATAATATGGGAACATTATCAAAAACTATGCCTTGATTCTAGCCATAACATTGGTCATTTGACCCGAAAGCCAAGAAACCTCGAATGAGATAGGCCATTTTGTGAAGGTTTTTTTCATACATAATCAATATACGAAGTTTTATATATTTCCTTCCAACTGTGTCACATAATATGACACCACGTGAAGGTTTTGCATTGTTTGGATCGTTTTTGAATTTTTTATGCCCGTTTTAAGCTATTGTTAAACTTTGTTGAACGATGGACATGAAGATTCTTAGCTCGGGGCCGAGCCTCGCTAAACTTGCATTGGATCTTTGATAAAATAGCATATTGTGAACCTAAAAATTATTTTTGTAAAAAATCATGAGCACCAGATCATGTACCTATAGTTCATATCTGACCCACTTCCTACCGATTCGGCAAGAATTTGTCTTTTTCATCAAGGATAGACGGAAAGGTTTGAGATCCCCCTATTAGGACATTATCCATGTAAGGTGGTATAGTATTTTGTAAAAATGTGGTGGTAGCGTTTTCAATTAGTCATTTGGTGGTTGCTTCACAAAACCATCCATTTTTTGCACTCGAAAAATGGAAAATAGATTTTTGGTGTGACGAATAAGAAAACATCCTCCTGCAGCATTGTTCTCCATCCCATGATGCACATGTATGCACAATATGGACACATTATCACAAACTATGCCTTGATTCTAGCCATAATATTGGTCATTTGACCTGAAAGCCAAGAAACCTCGAATGAGATAGGTCATTTTGTGAAGGTTTTTTCAGACATAATCTATATACCAAGTTTGATATTTTTCCTTCCATGTCACATAATATGACACCACGCGAATGTTTCGCATTGTTTGGATCATTTTTGATTTTTAACTATCATTAAACTTTGTCGAACGACGGTCATGAAGATTCTTAGCTCGGGGCCGAGCCTCATTAAACTTGCATTGGATCTTTGATAAAATAGCATATTGTGAACCTAAAAATTATTTTTTGTAAAAAATCATGAACATCAGATCATGTACCTATAGTTTATATCTGACCCACTTCCTACCGATTCGACAGGAATTTGTCTTTTTACCAGAGATGGACGAAAAGGTTTGAGATCCCTTGTTAGGACATTGTCCATGTAAGGTGGTATAGTATTTTGTAAAAATGTGGTGGTAGCATTTTGAATTAGTCATTTGGTGGTTGCTTCACAAAACCGTCCATTTTTTGCACTCAAAAAATGGAAAATGGATTTTTGGTGTGACGAATAAGAAAACTTCCTGCTATAACGTTGTTCGCCATCCCATGATGCACATGTATGCACAATATGGGCACATTATCACAAACTATGATTTGATTCTAGCCATAACATTGGTCATTTGACCCGAAAGCCAAGAAACCTCGAATGAGATAGGTCATTTTGTGAAGTTTTTTTCAGACATAATCAATATACCTTTTCCTTCCAACTATGTCACATAATATGACACCACGCAAATGTTTCATATTGTTTGGATCGTTTTTGAATTTTTTATGCCCCTTTTAAACTATCGTCAAACTTTATCGAACGACGGGCATGAATATTCTTAGCTCGGGGCCGAGCCTCGCTAAACTTGCAATGGATCTTTGATAAGATATCATATTGTGAAATTAATAATGATTTTTATAAAAAATCATGAGCATCAGATCATGTACCTATAGTTCATATCTAACCCAATTCCTGTCGATTCAGCAGGAATTTATCTTTTTACCAGGGATAGACGGAAAGGTTTGAGATCCCCCTATTAGGAAATTGTCCATTCAATATGGTCTAGTATTTTTGAAAAATGGGGTAGTATCATTTTGAAACTTTCACTTGGTGGTTGCTTCATAAAACCCTCCGTTTTTTGCACTCGGAAAGTGGAAAATATCTTTTTGGTGCAACGAAAAAGAAAAATTCCTTCTGCAACATTGTTCATCATCCTATGATGCACATGTATGCATAATATGGACACATTATCACAAACTATGCCTTGATTCTAGCCATAACATAGTTTGTATAATGTCCTCGGCCTACCAGAAACAACATTTTTTTGGCAAATTACCAAATAGATGTTTGGTAGAAAATTTCTTACCAAGTGAAAGATAATGGACATGTCCCAAATCCATACCTTTGGGCCGCCTAGTTTCAATGAACATGTATGAATCCGTTATCTTTTAATTGTGACAGATGAATTCTCCGGGTCAAAATCCAAGACATAATAAGCTAAACTCAAAATATATAGTGACAATTATAACGGTTAGTTTTTTGGGTGAATCAGAACCATTCACTACAGGAGACGCGTGCTAGGCCAGAATGCCCTCGGCGTATGCTACGCCGACGGCTGCCCTCGGCGTAGCCTCCTCGGCAAAGGTCTCCCACGTGATGTGTTAAAACTGTGAAAAACATTTATTTCCCCACAATAAGCCCAAGATTAAATGTATTATGCCTTAGTTCACTGAAAATGCATGGGTTGGAGATAATGGCCACTCCTCTGATGCACCTGACCAACCTACCTGGAAATTCACACAATATTTCTCTTTATTTTTGTTATACCTTGACTTTTAGCCCGGTAAACCATTAAGAGGAAACTATAGCTATGTACAACCATGGGTTTAAGCATTTACTTTGTCAAGGTATGATGTTGAGAGATGTCCATTACATTTAACTAAGAAACACATACCAAAATTTTGCTTGGTAGGCTTCATACTATTGTTGATCAGGTGCAACATGGAAAGAAAGGGAGAAGGAGGAGAAGGTGAAGCTAGAACATAAAGGGGCAAGAGATAAACTTAAATTTCCAGGTTTGATGGCACTTTCTTATCTTTGCACGTGGAACATTGAATGTTTCCATAAACATGTCACCTCAAAGATGGTAAACCTTACTATATGCCTTAAAAATTAGAATTCAACATATTGTATCTCAAAGAAAATTGATGCAAGTGCATAATTTAGAACCTTTGATTTGTACGGTGCATGTCTCGTCTCACCTAAATAACAATGCAAGCTCCGTGGTAATTTCCCACATATCATTGCTCTCCAACATTTCCAGGGAGAAAACAAGAGAATAGATGTTAAATTCTGCACAAGTAAATGTAGTTGTGATAGACCTTTTACAACTGATTTTTCCCATTGGTAGGCAGCTCTGTCTACGTTCGTAACCGTTGGTTGCTTAACGACATGCTCTAATAAAAATTTCAGTTATTTTGTTGGTTCTTCATTTTGACACGACGCTTTGATTGTTGAACAGAATGCTCTAATCCCAATTTAATTTATTTTGTTGCTTCTTCATTTTGACATGATGGGTTGATTTTGTACAATCATTTATATCAGATGGTAAGTCGTGACACATTTTTTCCTTGTTGAGAAAAGATTAGACATGTTTTTTTACAGTACATTGATAATGTACGGATTTCAGATAATGACAATCACTACAGGAATGGATGAATACGCCGACGATCGGTCGCTACGCCGACGACTAAACGTCGGGGCGTCGGCGTAGACCGTGACCAGGCCAGCCCCGCCAACCAGCTGTCGGCGTAGAATTGCCCTCGGCGATCCTATTCTACGCCGACGGCTGCCCTCGGCGTAGCTAGTTTCTCTTTTACCTCATTAAATTTTGAAAAATCATAACTAAATCATTCTAATTTGGAAAAATATAAATAATATATCAAAATTTTCAGAAAAATAAGATCTATCTATCTATACTCAAATATTACACATTTGTAAAAAAAATTAAGTGAAACATAAAACATTATATATAGTTTAAAACGAGCATAAAAAAATCAAAAACGATTGAAACAATGCGAAACCTTCGCGTGGTGTCATATTATGTGACATAGTTACAAAGAAAAATATCAAATCTGGTATATTGATTATGTCTAGAAAAACCTTCACAAAATAACCTATCTCATTCGAGGTTTCTTGGCTTTCGGGTCAAATGACCAATGTTATGGCTAGAATCAAGGCATAGTTTGTGATAATCGTCCATATTGTGCATACATGTGCATCATGGGATAGCGAACAATACTGCAGGAGAAAGTTTTCCTTTTCGTCGCACCAAAAATCTATTTTTCATTTTCCGAGCATAAAAACGGACGGTTTTATGAAGCAACCACCGAATGGCTAATTTAAAATGCTACCACCACATTTTATAAAAACACTAGACGACCTTATATGGACAATGTCCCAATGGAGGGATCCGAAACCTTTCCATCCACCCCTGGTGAAAAATATAAGTACTGCCGAATCGGTGGCAAGTGGGTCAGATATGAACTACAGGTATTAGATCCGATGCTCATGTTTTTTTTAAATCATTTTTAGGTTCACAGTATGCTATTTTATCAAATATCCAATGCAAATTTAGCGAGGCTCGGCCCCGAGCTAAGAATCTTCATGCTCGTCGTTCGACAAAGTTTGACGATAGTTTAAAACGATCATAAAAAAATTCAAAAACGATCGAAACAATGTGAAACCTCCGCGTGGTGTTATATTATGTGACATAGTTACAATGAAAAATATCAAACCTGGTATATTGATTATGTCTAAAAAAACTTTCACAAGATGACCTATCTCATTCGAGGTTTCTTGGCTTTCGGGTCAAATGACCAATGTTATGGCTAGAATCAAGGCATAGTTTGTGATAATGTGCCTATATTGTGCATATGTGCATCATGGGATGGTGAACAATGTTGCAGGAGGAAGTTTTCCTTTTCGTCGCACCAAAAAGATATTTTTCATCTTCCGAGCCTAAAAAACAAACGGTTTTGTGAAGCAACCACCAAATGAATAATTCAAAATGCTACCACCACATTTTACAAAAATACTAGACCACCTTATATGGACAATATCCCAACAGGGGATCTAAAACCTTTCCGTCCACCCCTGGTGAAAAAGATAAATTCCTGCCGAAACGGTAGAAAGTGGGTTAGATATGTACTAAAGGTACATGATCCGATGCTCATGTTTTTTTAAAAAAATCATTTTTAGGTTTACAATATGCTATTTTATCAAAGATACAATACAAGTTTAGCGAGGCTCGGCCCCACCTAAGAATTTTTATGTTCGCCGTTTGACAAAGTTTGACGATAGTTTAAAACAGGCATAAAAAATCAAAAAAGATCGAAACAATACGAAACCTTCACGTGGTGTCATATTATGTGACATAGTTACAAGGAAAAATATCAAACCTGCTATATTGATTATGTCTGAAAAAAACCTTCACAAAATGACCAATCTCATTCGAGGTTTCTTGGCTTTCGGGTCAAATGACCAATGTTATGGCTATAATCAAGGCATAGTTTGTGATAATGTGCCCATATTATGCATACATGTGTATCATGGGATGGCGAACAATGTTACGAGAGGAAGTTTTCCTTTTCGTCGCACCAAAAAGCCATTTTTCATCTTCCGAGCCTAAAAAACGGAAGGTTTTGTGAAGCAACCACGAAATGGCTAATTCAAAATGCTACCACCACATTTTACAAAAATACTAGACCACCTTATATGGACAATGTCCCAATGGGGGATCCAAAACCATTCCGTCCATCCCTGGTGGAAAAGATAAATTCCTGCCAAATCGGCATGAAGTGGGTGAGATATGAACTTGAGGTACATGATCGATGCTCATGTTTTTTTAAATAATTTTAGGTTCACAATATGCTATTTTATCAAAGATACAATGCAAGTTTAGCGAGGCTCGGCCCTGAGCTAAGAATCATTATGCCCGCCGTTCGACAAAGTTTGACGATAGTTTAAAACGGGCATTAAAAATCAAAAACGATCGAAACAATGCGAAACCTTCGCGTGGTGTCATATTATGTGACATAGTTACAAGGAAAAATATCAAACCTGGTATATTTATTATGTCTGAAAAAACCTTCACAAAATGACCTGTCTCATTCGAGGTTTCTTGGCTTTAGGATCAAATGACTAATGTTATGGCTAGAATCAAGGCATAATTTGTGATAATATGCCCATATTGTGCATATATGTGAATCATGGGATGGCGAAAAATGTTGCAGGAGGAAGTTTTCCTTTTCGTCGCACAAAAAAGCCATTTTTCATTTTCCGAGCACAAAAAACGGAGGTTTTATGAAGCAACCACCAAATGGCTAATTCAAATTGCTACCACCATATTTTACAAAAATACTAGACCACCTTATATGTACAATGTCCCAGCAGGGGGATCGGAAACCTTTCTGTCCACTCCCGGTAAAAAATATAAATTCCTGCCGAATCGGTAGGAAGTGGGTCAGATATGAAGTACATGTACATGATCCGATGCTCATGTTTTTTTACAAAAATCATTTTTAGATTCACAATATGCTATTTTATCCAACATCCAATGCAAGTTTAGCTTTTTGTCGCACCAAAACGCCATTTTTCATTTTCCGAACGCAAAAAGGGGGATTTTCTGAAGCAACCACCAAATAGCTAATTAAAAAATGTGGGGTTTGTGACTAGTTGATATGGATATCATATTTAGATTGCTTTCATTTTTTGATCAATTTAGACATATTATTTATCAAATTCCGATATACGGATTTAAAGATATTATTTATTCCATATTAAATAGAAAAATACAAAAAATAAAATTATTATATTTTTATTTGAATTCAATAGTATTTTTATTTGAATTAGTAATACTTTTACTTATTCATTGTTGTTTACTTAAATAAGTGTTTGTAGTTTCAAAAAATAAAAACATGTGACATAATGATATAAGAGTTAATAAGATTGATATCATACTCCCTCTGTTTCACATTACCGTGCGCGTTTGACTGGACACGCAAAACGAGGCAAGGTAGAACTTGCTCTTTTTTTACTTTTTTACCCCTTCTTTTTTTGGACGTGTAGCTGCATGTTGATTTTACTGTTTCCAAAAATCCTAGATTTTTTTGATGAAAAATAAGACAGCAATAAGGCTCGTTGTTTTCCGTGCCGGGTCAAAGACACAGGGTAATATGAAACAAAGGGAGTAATTGACAACTAGGTACAAATTGGTTCGTGGAAACTGATTCGAAAGGAACTAAGAAGTTTAGCGTGCTGAAGCTGGAGTATTGCTAGGATGGGTGACCAAGCAGGAAGTTTATTAAAGACTGCAATTTGATCAAAGATTAAATGTCATTAGTATTAAAAATGTTCTAGGTGAGATATTAATGATTCAAACAATTCAAAGATTTTAGAAAGTTGTGAAATGTTTTAAAAAAATATTAAAAAAAATTCAGAAATAATTTTTTTCTATTTTTTTATAACCTACCGTTATCATGCCGACGGGGCTATGCCGAGGGCAAGGCCATCGGCGTAGCATACGCCGACGGCTAAAGCTACGCTGACGAACAAAATTGCCTCCGCCGAGAAAGACCTTTTCCGAGGAGGCTACGCCGAGGGCAGCCGCCGGCGTAGCATACGCCGAGGGCACTTTGGCCTACACCGACGACTTTTTTCCCTCGGTGTAGCGTGCCGTTTCTGTAGTGGTACAGAGTATAGGTTAAATACATACAACATGATAACGATCGTGAGATCGTGAGTGCATGCAGAGGCACGACACACGTGCATGCATGACATTTACTAGGCTTAGCCTAGATATTAGGATCAGTGGTTACAACGGTATAGTTATACAGTTCAACACCCCGGTCGAACTCCATTAGGCAAGACGTTCAGGCTGTATATGAACTTGTGGAACACTGAACTTGGCAGGCCCTTGGTAAATATATCAGCGAACTGCGAAGTAAGTAGTTGGTATGTGCAACACTTTGACCTTTCCAAGAGTGAGACCGTCATGGACGAAGTGTAGGTCTATTGAAAGAACATGTTGGGCCCCCATGTGTGGTTTTGGTAATTAATGACAATCTTTATGGACTAATGTGTGTATTAAGTTGTACTTGTAGGAATTGTCCATTGGCATTGCTTGGAGCATGTGTTGACTTCAAGATAGATGAAATGAGAAGAAGATGTGTTATGCAAGCTCAAAATGCGCCATCTATAGAAGATCTCATGTTTGATGCTTGCCATCCTCGGTGATCATGGATCGATGATGAGGAATCAAGAAAAGTGTCCATCTTGAGAAGGACAAGATCGTCTACATCGAGCTCAAATGGATTGCTCAAGGCAAAGGTATAATATTGATAGGTTTTCCCTTTTGCCGGTCTCATGTTTGTTGGGAGACCGGGTTTAAGATAGATAACCGTACTATCAAGAGGGGCTCTCGAATGAGTAACTTGGTCACATCGTTCGGAGAGAGATCAAACCTTTGCATACTTGCATCATCATATTTGGTTGTTATTTGGTCTTATCCATGTGAGGATATAGAGCTTGTGGTAATCTCCATAACAAGCTCTAGTTCATCAAAAACGGATTTCCCTTTTATATCTTATTGCGTTTTGATCTTGGAGGTTTTACCGGTTTGTATTTTAGAGATAGGTAAAACCTTCCATTATTTGGTTCTTACTTATGTGAGGATTTAGAGCTTGTGTTAATCTCCATGACAATCTCTAGTTCATCGAAAACGGATTTCATATGCATTTTCTATTACATTTTTTATGTTGGAGGTTTTATCGGTTCGTTTTCTTGATAGAGGTTAAACCTTTCGTCATTTGGATATATCCTCCCTTTCTGGACTATAATGTTTCTTTGCATGATCTTTTAGAGCTTGCTGTCCTCTTCGAAACGAGCCCAAGATCATCAAAATCGGAGTCCGGATGCAAAAGTTATGGCCGTTTTCGTTCAGGGATGACCGGTAGTACCGGACCAGGGTCCGGTAGTACCGCCCCTTAGTACCGGTCGGTACTGAATAAGGTGCTTTTGGCGACCTGGGATCCCCAGGGAATGTCCGGTAGTACCGGGAAAAAGTCCGGTAGTACCGAGATTCGCGTTTTTGGGCTTTAACGGTTGGATTTTGGGGGGACCTATTTAAGAGGCCTTCTTCCCCAATAGTTCCACAACCATTCTTGCAAGTTTTCCCCTCCATTGTTGACCTTCTTGAGCTTGCTTTCTCTCAATCCCTCCGATGATTCTTGCATATTCTTGAGGGATTTGAAAGAGGAGATATAGATCTACAATCCCACCAATCAATCTCTCCTCTTAGTGAGGGGAACATATTGGGATCTAGATCTTGGAGTCTTTTGTGGATTTCCTCCATTGTTCTTCCTCTCTTATTCCCCCATAAGATTTTGTAGCTTTGGTGGAATTTGGGAGAGAAGGATTTGAACACCTTTGTGGTGTTCTTGCCATTTGCATTTGGTGCATCGGTTTGTGTTCTCCTCGGAGGATTTGGTTTGAGTGACTCATTGGAGCTTGTCCCTCTTGGGTTCTTGGAAGCCTAGACGGTTTTGTGGCCTTGGTGGCATTGTGGAATTTTGTGGCATTTGTTGGGAGCCTCCAATTAAGTTGTGGAGAAGTGCCCCAACCTTGTGAGAGGTTCCGGTTGCCATCGACAAGTGCACCGATAGTGGAAGCGTGGATCGATCCCGTTGGGGTGAGATTCACTAGAGAATAAGGGAGGCCTTTTATGGCGTTGGTGGTTTGATACCACCCCTCTCCAAACGAGACGTACTCCATGTTGGGAGGAACTCGGTAAAATATTGGTGTCCCCGCGTGCCTCGGTTATCTCTATACCCGAGCTCTTTACTTATGCACTTTACATTGTGATAGCCTTCGTGCTTGAAGTAATATTTATCTTGCTATCACTTTGTTGCTTTTATTACTTAGCATAAGTTGTTGGTGCACATAGGTGAACCTTAGTTGTTCTAGGTTGTGCTTAACAAAGTAAACACTAGTTTTATTCCGCCTTTGTTGAGCCACTCTAGGAAAAGTTTTAATCGCCTATTCACCCCCTCTAGGCGACATCCGTATCCTTTCAATTGGTATTAGAGCCCGGTATCTCATTTTAGGCTTCACCGCCTTGAGAGTAAAGATGTCGGCTAGAGTATTAGTGCACAATGACATGTTCACATTCGATGGCACAAATTATGATATATGGAAAAATCGCATGCTCATTCATTTTCGGGACATGGACCCAAATTTGGAGCGTATTGTAGATATAAGTTTTTATCTTCCAATGGATTTCAAAAATCTATCTAGTGAGGATGAGAAAAACTTATATCTCGATGCTCAAGCTTCTAATGTGCTTGTTAATGCTTTGAGCTATGTAGTTACATCTTCAATCATTCCTTTTTGGAGCGCTCATGAGTTATGGACAAAACTTCAAGATAAATATGTTGTGTCCACCATTATTGAGGATGATTGTGTTGCTTCCAATTCCGGTCGAGATGAGTTCTCATCCTCTACCACTTCACCAACATGTGACTTTTCACAAGGTAATGATATGGTGAGTGGTGATAGAAATTGCAATTTGGATAGTGTGCTTACTATTTGTAATCCCTCATCTCTATCTAGTTGCAATGATCTATCTTTGGACTTTAACACTTCTAGCACTACAAACTCCTTACATGCTTGTGTTAATAGTCCTTGCATATCATGTAGAAATGACTTGAATAAATCTCATGATGATATGCTTGTGTTGTCTTGTTGCCATGATAAAAATGCTTCCATTTCCTCTAGTACTTGTTTTGCTAACCATGTAGAGGAAACTGAAGATTCTATGGGCCAAGACATGATTGTGAATGATGCCACATATGCAATCTCATCTTCACCTTCTTCCGGTACCCACCTATGCCTTATGGCTAGGGATTCTAAGGTAACTACTACTTTGGAACCCATTACCTCTTGTGATGAGGAGGATGTGGATAATGGGGAATAAGAGCTAGATATTGATGATTTATATGAAAAGGGTGAGATTGTTTATCGTGCCCTTGTTAACAAGGATATTGCTTGCTCTAACTTTGTTGAAATCTTGGACTTTGCTATTAAGAGCAAAGAGCTTATTGATAAGTTAGAAACACAAATTGAGGTGGCAAGTGATCTCAAACATAAAAATGATGAGACTCAAGTTGCTTATGCTAAACTCCTTGAGGATTTTGAGCACCTCAAAAATGGTTCTAGGGTCATAAAGGGTGAGCTCATCAAACTCACCGAGTCACATGAGCAACTTAAAGCCTCATATTCAAAAGATCTTGCCAAGTTGCCCTCACCTCTTGCAAATAGTGATGATGCTTGTGCTACTAACTCTATTTCTTGTGAAGCATCTACTTTGAAGGAGAATGTTGAGCTAAAGGCTCAACCTGCGTTGCTAACTAGCAACTATGGGAAATTAGAAGAAAGTCATTTTAAGCTCTCGAGCTCGCATGAGGATCTTCTAGTCTACCATGGTAGGCTAAAGGTAGATCATGAGGCCATCATGTCAAAGGTAACATCTAGTGGGCCTCATGTGGACATTAGCACTATATCTACTTCAAATGTTATATTTCCATGTGCTAGTCCTTGTAGTTCATCCTCTCACAACCATGATATATCTCGTGATGAATTACATTCAGTGCCTTGTTGCTCTAACAATGTAGCACCTACTTCCTCTAGTACTTTTGTTGAAACTAACCATGTAGAGGAAATCAAAGAACTCAAGGCTCAAGTCACTTCTTGAAGAATGACTTGAAAAAGGGTCATCAAGGGAAGGTCACACTCAACAAAATCTTGAGTGTGCAAAAATCCCCCAATGACAAGAGTGGGCTTGGATTCAACTCCAATGTCAAGAACAAGTCCACTATCAAGTTTAAGCACAAGGATAACAAGAAGAATGGCCAAGATCAAGTCAAGAATCCGGCCAACATTGTTTGCTTCAAGTGCAAGTAAGAAGGGCATCATGTCAAACATTGCCCATTCAAGAATAAGTCCCTTGGCAAGAAGCAACAAGGGAAGCGGCCTAGAGATGGGCCTCCTCCTAAGAAGACTCAAGATCTTCCTCAAGTTGTTTCTTCATCCAAAAAGAAAGATGGCAAGAGTAGAACTTGCTACATATGCCGCGAGAAGGGACACATTTCTTCCTCATGCACTATTGTTATCTCCTCATCCCATCCTATCTTGATTGATGATGCTTATTCACTTAGTAAGGATGAGATTGGAAATGTGTTTGCCAAATTTGTTGGTGCTCAATGTGGGTTCAAGAAAAGAACCATTTGGGTTGCCAAGCCTATTGTGACTAACCTCCTAGGACCCAACTTGGTTGGGGACCAACAAGCCAAAACTTGATCAATAGGTATTGTTGGAGGGCATTGGAGTCTTGGCTACATTATGAAGAATTGAGGGATCTTCATCAATTATTATTGTCAAGCCAAGCAATTTGGATTATCATGATTTTATTATGTTTCCAATGTTCCTCCTTGTGGTAACATATGCTAAACTCTTTACATTGAAAGTTACTCGCTCCCTTTGCATGTGTTGGTTTTGTATCTTTCATGTTTTTGTACATGTTGTGCTATCCACTTAATTATCTTGAAATCAAGATTATTTGTGTATTATTAGGTGGCACACCATGTATGTATGTTTCTTGTGTTTAAGCCTTGCTTGGTTATATTTGGTATCCTATTTGGCTCTTGTGAGAAATTAATGGATTATCCCATTTTGGGGGAGTGTTATGCTTGGGCATTCCACAATCCTAAAATTGTGTGTACATGAGGAATACCACCTAGTACTTATATTGTATTCTTGTCTAGTCTCTATGTGGTATAATTCTCATGAGAAATTTAAGTTTTATAATGTCCATTAATTATCTCTATTTGTATCCTTTTGCCTCGTGTTGTTTTTATGGTAGTATCACATTATGGGGGAGTCTTATGCTTAGTGCATATTACAATCCTAGAAAATGTGAATATTCGAGGTTGTGTCACTTATAATTTATATTGATAATTATCTAGCTCATATGTGACACATTTGCTCATACAAGTCCCAATTTGCTTGAATGCCTTTATTGCTCATATTTTGGATCTTGTATGTGAGAATGATTCTTGGTATGTGTTTCCTCATATTTAGATATACATTCTCATGGAAACCATTTGCTTCAAGTTACTCTAATCACTAGTGATTGTGTGACTATTGGAAGCTACCAAGAATCTTGTTTGAAGTATCATGCTCAATTCTTATATTTAGTTATATGCTTCTTGTTGTGTGAATATGATCTTGGATATCCGTATGAACTACCTAGGGAAGATTATTCTCAATTCTTCTTGTCCTTGGACAATTAGTACCAAATTTATGGTAGACTTTATTGATCATATTCACTTTGGCCTTTGCTTAATATTGTCCTATCTTTGGCCAAGAAAATGTTTTGTGTTGTCTCCCAAGCCTTCCTTGCTTCTTGTGGATCTTCTTATTTTATTGATATCCTCTTGTGTTTTACTTATTGTAGGTACTAGTGATGATCCCATTTGTGTGCATTTTGCATTTAACAGGAAAATCCTACATAATGCACTATCTATGGGGGATCTCTCCTATGTTATTTAGAACACTCATATTTATGCTTCTTTGTTTGATCCATATCGTGTTTTATGTGCTTGGAACCTCAATCTTTTCATTTTGGTACTTGTGCCATCATGTGAAGTTTGGGGAGTTTGGTTTCTTGTTGGAACCTTGCCCTTTTTGGGAGTTGGTTTTGTCTCATTCCTTGTTTCTTGATTTGACCATTTTAGAATGAGATAAATCCTTGAGCATTTTTATTTCTATCTATCTTTTGCTCTTTTGGTCTTAGCCTAGTTCATTTGTTGAACTTGTGATCTTTCATGTGTTGAATTGGTTCTTTGATACAATTTGGACACCGCTTGTCTTGTCACACTCTTTTGTGTGCAATATCGTTTTTACTTGTTGTTTTTGTTTAAATTGTATCTCCTTTTTGGTTCTTGAAAGCTTTATGCATGCTTATTTACTATATGTTTGTATTATGGCATGCTTGCTTTCTTTGATCCAATATATAGGGGAAACTCCACCAATTCCCATCGGCTAAGTTGTGCATGAAATTTAATTTCATATAAATATGCACATAATTATGTTGAGTCTCTCCTATGTATTATAGTTTCACTAACTACTTTGGACCCAATATGTTTGGGGATCATCTTGTACTTAATTGTGTTTTAGGTACATTGGAGATATATTGGATGCTTGTCTCTCAATTTTGAAGAAGTGGTGCATACATGAAAATTTGAGACAAGATATAGGATGATCAATGAATTCATATCCTCTACATCCTACCAATTATATCTCGGTAACAAGTATCTCTTTCTCATGCTCATATATCTTGATTCCAACCGTTAGTCGGTTGCCTTCTAGCATGAATTAGTGTATTTGTAATTGTTGTAGTTCTAGCCATGGTTTTAAGAGGACTCTATATTGTATATGTGTTTAAGTTGAGATGAGTGCATATAATTGGGACTATACAAAATCATGCATATGATCCTCAAATCCCAAATATGTCAATCTAGCAATTTTATTGCCTATCATTTCATCAACTTCTCTCATGTGCAATAGTGAGATTTTTGCTAGTCTATTTTATCTTATGATACTTGTTGCCTTTCTCCATATATTCCAACTTTATCCTTTTACCTTGGTGATAGTTGTAATATATGGAGTGTGTTGGTATTTGAAGCTCATTAATGTAGAATAAGATATATTTGAGCCTTTGGCCGTGCTTTGAAGCAAAAATCTTATTGGTATATGTTAAGACTTCATTTGTGCTTTCATGTGATTTCTTGTATATCTTACTTATGTGTGCATATGTCTTTGTTGGCATATGTGTTTGTGATGTTTTCCACTTAGAGACATTTGCACATATGAGAAGATAATTTTAGTTGAATCTTATTCCTTGGATACCACCTTTTATTCCTTTTGATTTTTCGGTGGCTTCCAAATTTATTGCCTATGAGTGCTTGTTCCTCTTGTTTGCTTCTTTGGGCACTCTTACTTGTTCTCTCATGCCTTGTATTGTTAAATGAATTTGGATGAGTGAGGATTCCATGATTATGCACCTTGTTTACGAATATAATTATCATAATTCGTGCATTATTTTTGGGGAGCTCATATAATTCATTTAATAATGCTCATTTGTCTTCTTTCTCATTTATTGTGCCTTAAATGTTTATGGAGGAGTGAGGATTCCATATTTGTGCATTTTTTTATTTAAATACAATGATTATAAAGTATGCACAAATATTGGGGAGCTTCTCTATTTGTTATTTGAAGCACTCTTTTGCTCATTTCATAACATCTTGTTGTTTCCATTTGGACTCATTCGTTGTTTTCATTTGGTTTGTCGGATCTTGTAAATTGCTTGCATCATTTGACTTTATTTTGGTAATCTTCGGATCCTCGATATAGTTCTACTCCCTCCCAAGTATTCATCATTGGATATGTGTGAAGGCACACCTTTGGAGGAATTATTACTATATTTGCCTTCTAGAACTTGTCACCCATTTCGGCAATCGATGCCAATGGGGGAGAAGTTTTAGAGGGTTTACGGGAAGTTGGTTTATGCATTGAGTTTGTTCTTGTGCATTTGCCTCTCATGCTCTTGCATCTTTGTTGATGCTTAGCATGTGGTATATATAGATGAAACTCCACCAATAATAATGATTGGCAATATATGCAATGAAATTCAAGTTCATCAGACATGCATAGATTGTGGTGGTACCAATATCACATACTTTTGTAGTATTTGATATTGGTATTACCATTTCATTCAATAATATTCCTTATATAAACCCTCTTAAGGGGATTGTCATCAATTACCAAAATGGGGGAGATTGAAAGAACATGTTGGGCCCCCATGTGTGGTTTTGGTAATTAATGACAATCTTTATGGACTAATGTGTGTATTAAGTTGTACTTGTAGGAATTGTCCATTGTCATTTCTTGGAGCATGTGTTGACTTCAAGATATATGAAATGAGAATAAGATGTGTTGTGCAAGCTCAAAATGCGCCATCTATAGAATATCTCATGTTTGATGCTTGCCATCCTCGGTGATCATGGATCGATGATGAGGAATCAAGAAAAGTGTCCATCTTGAGAAGGACAAGATCATCTACATAGAGCTCAAATGGATTGCTCAAGGCAAAGTTATAATATTGATAGGTTTTCCCTTTTGCCGGTCTCATGTTTGTTGGGAGACCGGGTTTAAGATAGATAACCGTACTATCAAGAGGGGCTCTCGAATGAGTAACTCGGTCACATCGTTTGGAGAGAGATCAAACCTTTGCATACTTGCATCATCATATTTAGTTGTTATTTGGTCTTATCCATGTGAGGATATAGAGCTTGTGGTAATCTCCATAACAAGCTCTAGTTCATCAAAAACGGATTTCCCTTTTATATCTTATTGCGTTTTGATCTTGGAGGTTTTACCAGTTTGTATTTTAGAGATAGGTAAAACCTTCCATTATTTGGTTCTTACTCATGTGAGGATTTAGAGCTTGTGTTAATCTCCATGACAATCTCTAGTTCATCGAAAACGGATTTCATATGCATTTTCTATTACGTTTTTGATGTTGGAGGTTTTATCGGTTCGTTTTTTTGATAGAGGTTAAACCTTTCGTCATTTGGATCTATCCTCCCTTGCTGGACTATAATGTTTCTTTGCATGATCTTTTAGAGCTTGTTGTGCTCTTCTAAAAGAGCCCAAGATCATCAAAATCGGAGTCCGGATGCAAAAGTTATGGCCGTTTTCGTTTAGGGATGACCGGTAGTACCGGACCAGGTTCCGGTAGTACCGCCCCTTAGTACCGGTCCGTACTGAATAAGGTGCGTTTGGCGACCTGGGATCCCTAGGGAATGTCCGGTAGTACCGGGAAAAGTCCGGTAGTACCGGGATTCACGTTTTTGGGCTTCAACGGTTGGATTTTGGGGGGACCTATTTAAGAGGCCTTCTTCCCCAATAGTTCCACAACCATTCTTGCAAGTTTTCCCCTCCATTGTTGACCTTCTTGAGCTTGCTTTCTCTCAATCACTCCGATGATTCTTGCATATTCTTGAGGGATTTGAAAGAGGAGATCTAGATCTACAATCCCACCAATCAATCTCTCCTCTAAGTGAGGGGAACATATTGGGATCTAGATCTTGGAGTCTTTTGTGGATTTCCTCCATTGTTCTTCCTCTCTTATTCCCCCATAAGATTTTGTAGCTTTGGTGGAATTTGGGAGAGAAAGATTTGAACACCTTTGTGGTGTTCTTGCCATTTGCATTTGGTGCATCGGTTTGTGTTCTCCTCGGAGGATTTGGTTTGAGTGACTCATTGGAGCTTGTCCCTCTTGGGTTCTTGGAAGCCTAGACGGTTTTGTGGCCTTGGTGGCATTGTGGACTTTTGTGGCATTTGTTGGGAGCCTCCAATTAAGTTGTGGAGAAGTGCCCCAACCTTGTGAGAGGTTCCGGTTGCCATCGACAAGTGCACCGATAGTGGAAGCGTGGATCGATCCTGTTGGGGTGAGATTAACCAGAGAATAAGGGAGGCCTTTTGTGGCGTTGGTGGTTTGATACCACCCCCTCTCCAAACGAGACGTACTCCATGTTGGGAGGAACTCGGTAAAATATCGGTGTCCCCGCGTGCCTCGGTTATCTCTATACCCGAGCTCTTTACTTATGCACTTTACATTGTGATAGCCTTCGTGCTTGAAGTAATATTTATCTTGCTATCACTTTGTTGCTTGTATTACTTAGCATAAGTTGTTGGTGCACATAGGTGAACCTTAATTGTTCTAGGTTGTGCTTAACAAAGTAAACACTAGTTTTATTCCGCCTTTGTTGAGCCACTCTAGGAAAAGTTTTAATCGCCTATTCACCCCCCTCTAGGTGACATCCGTATCCTTTCATCTATTCAACATGTTTCTTCCTTTGGTGCTGCACCAGATTTGAGGAAAGGTACACTGTGCTGATGTTCTCGCAGTATACAATTGTGGCGTGACATGAAGGGCGATGGGGCTCGGCAAGGAGCTGACAAAGCCAAGAAGATTCTGTACCGGCACGACACTCCGCTTCGGTGCTCGAGCGGTGACGGTATGCTGGCATTTGGAATAATATGAAATCAAATTTGAGCCAAGAAAGACGCAGAAGCCTTATGTAGATTTGTGTGTATCCGGGCAAATGGCCTAGTCGGCGCCTAAATAAGAAATCAGATCAGTGAAGGAGTTTTTGAAGAGTTGAATACCGTAATGTGAGGTTCCCTTGAGATAGCGGAGTATTCTCTTGATGAGCTTATAGTGGGTGACTTGGGGTTCATGCATGAAAAGACATGCATATTGGAAAACATAGGATATGTCTGGCCAAGTTAGGGTTAGGTATTGAAGGCACCAACAATGCTTCTATAAAGTGACGGATTAGAGAAAGTGTTTCCATTAGTAGCGGATAGTTCGTTTTTTGTGCTAGGTATATAAATTGTGTTGAAGTGAGACATGTGGGATATCTCAAGTATATTGAGTGCATACTGTTGTTGAAAAAGAAGAATAGCAGAGTTATTTCGATGCACTTTAATACCAAGGAAGTGATGGATGTCAGCTAATCAAACATAAAAAACTCATTCTTGAGAGAACAAACGATGGATGGATTACAGTAGAGTGGTCATATTGAGTGTAAGAATTATGCCGTTCACATAAAGCAAAAAATAGGAAATGTAGAAACCGGTGTGACCGATAAAAAGGGAGGAACCACACTTAGAAGAAACAAAGCCAATGGTAAAGGAAGAATTTTTTATATTGATGAAACCATTGGCCTAGTGCTTGCTTACGGACATAAAGGGACTTGTTGAGGTGACATACATGGTTGGGAAATTGAGAATCAAAAAAACCACATGGTTGCTTACAAAACACAAGCTCATCAATATTACCATGAAGGAAGGTGTTTTTGACATCGAATTGATGCATAGGTCATTGTTGACATGTGGCCAGACTAAGGACAGCCCAGACTATTACCGGTTTGAACACCGGGCTAAAAGCATCGCCATAATCCATGTCAGGTTGCTGACTGAAACCACGAACCACCCATCTTGCCTTTTATTGTGCCAAGGAGCCATCAAGATGCTATTTATGCCAAAACACCCATTTCTTGGATACCATATTTTGCTCGTGTCAGCATCCCCTTTGGTTCTGGGGTGGTGTACCATAATAGCACCAAGAGTTAGTGCGGGATGATGTGGCAGCGTGGGAGTGGATGAAGCGGAGTTGGGTGGTGATGGGGGAATACCAATCGGGGTACACCCATGAAGAGGAATCGCCATCTGGATTGTCAATCCTAGAGCGGGTCGACTCGCCGGATATGAGACTGACATATACTGGACCCATACAACTGGCGTCGACTGGAGGCCCAAGACGACGACTCGTATACAAAGCCCACAAGCACTTGTAAACCCTAGTTGGCTGCATATATAAATCCACCAGGGGCACCCCCGGGGTATGTCATATTAGATCATCTCACATCCCATTAGATCCAATCTCTCCCGCCGTTCCCGCCGCCTACGGCGGCTTCCTTGTAAACCAATCTATAAACATATACTAGATTAACAGCAGGATATAGCGATCCTCCATCGAGGGGACGTGAACCTGGGTATATCGTGTGCCAATCGCGCTCCCGAATTCTCCTACGTCATCTTGCTCACTCTACGTAAGATATCTTCAGTAGCATCTGTCGTGTCAATACCACGATAGTTGGCGCCCACCGTAGGGCAAGCGGTGCATGGAGATGATGATCCGAACGGGATCCCTCACCATCAACGACGACAAGATCGCATCTGGTGAAGTCAACTTGAGTCGCCCGATGGATTTGATCGTGATTCGCAAGCAATCATGGCGACGCACGGTTCATCGCGTGCGGACGGACGCTCGGCTGCTATGGTGCGATCGAGTACAAGGCGGTTTGATACGGCATCCACGTGATCTATTCTCCAGCAGCAGGAGAAACCCATCACGCGAACGACGTACCTGAGCATGTGTCCATGGCTAAATTTTATATTTATTATTATATTTCTGTACATTGACTATAATGCAAATCAACTAATCGTTTATTTGTTTTACTATACAAGCATTACACGTCCTGGATTTTCATGTTTGGTGACTCGTTCGCTGCGGACTCTCCTCTCACGGCTTCGTCCATCGCCGATTCTCCATTCTACCGGCTCGCCGACTCGACATACTCCAGAACTCGTCTAAACGCAGATACACTTAAACGCGGACTCGCTAGGCTCGGCGACCCGCCCACAGCTTGGGAACTTGCCCACCAAGAACTCGTCATCAATGGCTCGTCACGTTGGAGACTTGCCTGCCTTATATTCGCCGCGCTCGGTGACTCTCCCGCCGTGTCGACTCTGTCCACATTTGACAACTAAGTTTCTTTATATTCATACATGTTATAAGTTCAAAATGTATTCATGTTTTCGTTCAATTTACAAAACCATACTTGGGATCGATTTTAGTTTTGTCTGTTGTTTATTCGCGTCCATCGAAGTAATGAGGCTGGGTACCAAAAGGCCGACCTTGTCTTCGGGTTCAACAGTCGGCATCGTGTCTCTGTTACTCGGATGCTGGAGGTCTGTCTACTTATGAAAAGATACGCATAAACCTTTCATACTGCTAACTGATCCATTTAACAAACGTGCATTTTATTTCAACACCTACGAATCGCACTTTTTACAAATGTTCAATGTATTTCATAAATACACCTTATTGCATTCGTACCTTTTTATCCTTCTCAGCAAAACAGTCTGGTGTCTTTCTCGCCACTTGCCGCGCTCGGGGACTCGGCGCTCTCTAGACTCGGCCCTCGCCAGTCTCTCGACCTCGCCACTCGCCGCGCTCGGGGAATCGATACTCGCTCGACCTCGCCACTCTCCGCGCTCGGGGGACTCGCGCTCTCCAGACAGCGACACTCACCGATCGCCCGACCTCGCCACTCATCGTGCTCGGGGACTCGGCGCGCTCCAGACAGCGGCACTCGTCGGTCGTCCGACCTCACCACTCGCCGTGCTCGGGGACTCGGTGCGCTACAGACAGCGCCACTCGTCGGTCGCCCGACCTTGCCACTCGCCCCGCTCGGGGACTCGGCACGCGCCGATCGCTCGACCTCGCCGCTCCCCGCGCCCGGGGACTGACGCTCGCAGCGGGCACTTTCGCCGTCACGACCACCACTCGCCGCACTCGGGGACTCGACGCGCTACAGATAGAGCCGCTCGCCGGTCGCCCGACCTCGCCACTCGCCACACTCGGGGAGTTGGCACGCTCCATGGTCGGGAACTCGCCGCAACTGGCGGCTTCACCGACTCCCTGCGTCTTTCGCCAAATGGACATCACCGACTGGCTCACGCCGACCGTTTCACGGTTCTTTCCTCTATTCAGGAGCTCGTCGTCCATTCGCCACGATCCATCATCAAGACTCTCCGCGCCCTGACTCAATCCCGCGTCGAATCTATGCCGCGCTCAGGGACTACTGATGAGGGAATACCAATCGGGGTACACCCATGAAGAGGATCCGCCAGCTGGATCGCCAATCCTAGAGAGGGGCCACTCGCCGGAAATGACGACTGGCATATACTGGATCCATAAGACTGGTGCCGACTGGAGGCCCAAGACGGCGACTCGTATACAAAGCCCACAAACACTTGTAAATCCTATCTGGCTACATATATAAAGCCACCAGGGACACCCCATGGGTATGTCATATTAGATCATCTCACATCCCATTAGATCTAATCTCTCCCGCTGTTCCCGCCTCCTACGGCAGCTCCTTTGTAAACCAATCTATAAACATATACTGGATTAACAACAGGATGTAGCGATCCTCCACTGAGGGGACGTGAACCTAAGTACGTCTTGTGCCAATCTTGCTCATGGATTCTGCTATGTCGTCTTGCTCCCTCTACGTAAGCTACCCCAGTAGCATCTGTCGTGCCAATACCACGACAGGTGGCATCGAGGATGAGGTGGATTCTTGCGCAGGGGAGGGACCATATACTAGGGATGACCATCCTGAGGATGATGTTGTCAGGCTAGCAACAAGGGTAGGTGGAGTTAATGTCGAAGATGATTGCGCTGACACGGTTGGTGGAGGGGATCCTGAGGTGGATACGATGCATCGAAGTGCGCTGGTTGGTTGGAGCAGAACTGGATCCAGGGGAGGAAGATTTGCTGTGACGCGAGTTGGTGTGGCTCTAGCGTGGTGGTTAACAACATAAAAATAGAGAAAGGAATTCTCGTGAAAAGTGACATGGCAGGGAGATGACGGTAGAAAATGAGGTAGAACGGAATTTTTTTTTGAGGTATAGCGAAATTAATTGTGCAAGAAGGCCTAATATTCATGAGATAGGTTGCAGTATTTAACTCTTGGACCCAAAAATCTCTTGGAAAGTTAGCTTCGATGAGAAGGTTTTTTTTTACGCTCACCGTCAACTTTATTAAGGTGAAACAAGTTCTGACTGAACAGCCGCAGTCAGTCCATCAAAGTTTAAAACTAGTGAATTTAAACTAAGAGCTTCTAGCACATAAATGAGCTACAAAATGCGCCTCCCTCCTTGCATAGAGAAGTTTGAATCCCTGGAAAATTTACTAAATCCTCCATCTCTTTGAACAAATGACACCCAAACGACCTGTTTGAGCTACCATTGTTCCACATAGATACTTATCGTCTGACAGTTCGTCTCCAGTACAACTTGTTCATATCCTCGCTGGCGTGTCAACTTGACAGCATCCCTGCACGCAATAATACCATCACATATCGTTGGCAGCACCCTGATAATACCATACCATGCATCATGGTTCCTTGCTACCACTCCTGCCCCCACGACACCATTGCCACAATCTAGAGCTCCATCAACATTGATTTTCACCTAGCTCTGCTCCGGAGGAGTCCATTTCTGCGTTTTGTCGCCCTTCTGCCGAAACTTACGCCGACATGTCTAGAGCCTGGATTAACTCATCCACTAGCTCCATTGATCTCTCATCTCTCCTTGCCTGAAACACAACTTCACCATGTGTATATTTATTTCTGCTTGACCATATCGCCCACATCACCGACAATGGTTCAAAATCTCTTTTATGAGATATATCAAGATTTTGAACGATTCACACACAGCTTCCTATGCACTCTGTCGCATGCAACTGAACTGCAGACACAAAAATCTCAAAAGGAGTTCTTCGAAAATGCCTTGTTCTAAACTCAGCATGTTCATTATAATTATAGTTTTCCAAAGCCGCAAACTCAAAGTGGGGGCTTTATTAAGCAGAAGATTATTATCTTTACATGTAAAAATGTACGCACTATATCTTGTGTGGGATCATCAAGTCATCAACCACCGTTGCTTGGTGAATGCATACTGACAGCGTTTTCCTGGCACTACGGGAATAACAAGATAGGCCGACGGTCTTTTTATACGCCGACAGCAAAATGTCGGGGCCGTCGGTATAGCTTGATGGGCCATCGGCCCAGTTTTACCGTCGGCGTAGGGTAAATTAGGGTAAATAGGCCGACGGCAGCCGTCGGCGTACATATTAGGCTAACGGCGGAGCGATGGCATAGACATTTTTCTTTTTTGCCATATTAATCTTAGAAAAATCATAACTAAATTATTTAAATTCAGAAAAATACATATAGTATATCAAAATTTGCAGAAAAATAAGATATATATATATAAACTCAAATATTACATATTTATTTTCAAAAAATATATATAAAAAATACAAATACTTTCGTATAACATCTTTTTCATTTTCTGAGTGCAAAAAACGGGGTGTTTTGTGAATCAACCACCAAATAAAAGTTTCAAAATGATACTACCCCATTTTTCAAAAATAGTATACCATCTTGAATGGAAAATTCCCAACCTGGATTTCTCAAACCTTTTCGTCCATCCCTCGTAAAAAAGACAAAATCCAGCTGAATCGGCAGGAAATGAGTTAGATTTGAACTACAAGTACATGATACGATGCCCATGATTTTTTTCAAAAATCATTTTTAGATTCAAAATATGCTATTTCATCAGAGATATAATGAGTTTAGTGAGGCTCAGCCCCGAGCTAAGAATCTTCATGCCTCTCGATTTATAAAGTTTGATGATAATTTCAAATGGGTATAAAAAATTCAAAAATGATCTAAACAATGCAAAACCTTTGCGTGGTGTTATATAATGTGAGATAGTTGCATGGAAAAATAGCAAACTTGGTATATTGATTGTGTCTCAAAAAAACCTTCACAAAATGACCTATCTCAATCGAGGTTTTCTGGATTTTAGGTCAAATGACCAATGTTATTGCTAGAATTGCGGTATAGTTTGTGATAATGTGACCATATTGTGCACGCATGTGTATCATGGGATGACGAAAAATATTGCAGGAGGAAGTTTTCCTTTTCATCGCACCAAAAAGCCATTTTTCATTTTCCAAGTGCAAAAAACGGGGTGTTTTGTGAAGCAACCACAAAATAAAAGTTTCAAAATGATAATACCACATTTTTCAAAAATACTAGACCATATTGAATGGAAAATTTCCCAACCTGGGTATCTCAAACCTTTTTGTCCACCCCTCGTGAAAAAGACAAATTCCTTCCAGAGGGTAGGAAATGAGTTAGATTTGAACTACAGGTACATGATATGATGCCCATGATTTTTTTCAAAAATCATTTTTAGATTCACAATATGCTATTTCATCAGAGATCTAATGCAAGTTTAGTGAGGCTCATCCCCGAGCTAAGGATCTTCATGCCCCTCGATTTAGAAAGTTTGACGATAGTTTGAAACAGGCATACAAAATTCAAAAACGATCGAAACAATGCAAAATCTTCACGTGGTGTAATATTATGTGACATAGTTGCATGGAAAAATACCAAACTTGGTATATTGATTGTGTCTCAAAATACCTTCACAAAATGACCTATCTCAATCGAGGTTTTCTGGATTTCGGTCAAATGACCAATGTTATTGCTAGAATTACGGTATAGTTTGTGATAATGTGCCTATATTGTGCACGCATGTGTATTATGGGATGACGAACAATATTGCAGGAGGAAGTTTTCTTTTTCGTCGCACCAAAAAGCCATTTTTTATTTCCCGAGTGCAAAAAACAGAGTGTTTTGTGAAGCAACCACCAAATGAAAGTTTCAAAATGATACTACCCCATTTTTCAAAATACTAGACCATATTGAATGGACAATTTCCCAACCCGGGTATCTCAAACCTTTCCGTCCACTCCTCGTGAAAAAGACAAATTCCTGCCGAATCGGTAGGAAATAAGTTAGATTTGAACTACAGGTACATGATATGATGCCCATGATTTTTTTCAAAAATCATTTTTAGATTCACAAATGCTATTTCATCAGAGATCTAATGCAAATTTAGTGAGGCTCAACTCCGAGCTAAGAATCTTCATGCCCCTCGATTTAGAAAGTTTAACAATAGTTTCAAACTTGTATAAAAATTCAAAAACGATCGAAATAATGCAAAACCTTCGCGTGGTGTCATATTATGTGACATAGTTGCATGGAAAAATACCAAACTTGGTGTATTGATTGTGTCTCAAAAAAACCTTCACAAAATGACCTATCTCAATCGAGGTTTTCTGGATTTCAGGTCAAATGACCAATGTTATTGCTAGAATCACGATATAGTTTGTGATAATGTGCCCATATTGTACACACATGTATATCATGGAATGGCGAACAATGTTGGAGGAGGAAGTTTTCCTTTTCGTTGCACCAAAAAACCATTTTTCATTTTCCGAGTGCAAAAATGGGGTGTTTTGTGAAGCAACCACCAAATGAAAGTTTCAAAATGATACTACCCCATTTTTGAAAAATACTAGACCGCTTTGAATGGACAATTTCCCAATCGGGATATCTCAAACCTTTCTGTCCACCCCTCATAAAAAAGATAAAGTCCTGCCGAATCGATAGGAAGTGAGTTAGATTTGAACTATATGTACATAATATGATTCTCATGTTTTTTTGTAAAAATCATTTTAGATTCATAATATGCTATTTCATCAGAGATCTAATGCAAGGTTTCCTTTTTGTCGCACCAAAAAGCCAATTTCTATTTTCCGATTGCCAAAAACAGGGTGTTTCATGAATCCTGACATAGTTTTGGTTGGTCTAATATTAAAAAGTTACGATATATAATTAAATAGATGATAGGGATTTAAAATTTGGATTCCTCTCATTTTTCTAATCGATTTGGATATATTTTTTGTCGAATTATTATTTACGGATTTGTAGATATGAATTATTCAATTTTAAATGAAAAAGGCAAAATAAATAAAATTTATTTTATTTTTATTTGAATTCAAGATTATTATTACTTATTCATTGTTGTTTACTCAAATAATTATATGAAATGTAAAAAAATAAAGACGTTTAACATTATAGTCTAATGGTTAATATGATTGATATGATAATATTCACAACAAGTTCTAATTTCTTTGTCGGAAGCTCATGTGGAAGGAACAGAGAAGTTAAGCGTGCTGGGGCTAGAGTAGTATTAGGATGGGTGATCAATTGGGAAGTTTGATTAATTGTGCAATTTGACTTGAGACTAAGTGTACTTAGAATAAAAATGTCCATATGAGATTAACAAGTTAAACAATTCAAAAATGTGAATTTTTTTTATTTTTTTTTGGAAAAATCTAGGCCGTCGACGTAGCCAAACGGCCGCGAGTCATCTAGGTGGGACTCATACGGTCTACGCCGACGGATGCAGAGCTATATACGTGTAACATCCCAGTATTTAGGACCTAACGAAGGGTAGATTTAGGAATATGAATTGTTGCATGCATTCATTTGAGAAAATGTGAGTAAAATTTTTGCCCAATAAAAACCTTGAGTGATCAATGTTTCTTTCTTACTTTGAGAATAGGTTTAGTCTTAAAGGAGGATTGCTATAAACTTTGATATGATCTTAAATGAATTATGTGTGTTTTGAAATGAGTTTGGATTTTTAGAACTTAAGTGTTATATAATTTAAATGATTTTGATATAAGATTTGAATCTTAAATTAATTAAGAGAAAAGTATTATAACTTAAATCTTATCTAAAAACTATATTGTATATGAAATCCATTTTATATACATAATCAAAGAATGAACTTACTGAAGTTATTCCAAACTTCACAAATTACAAAAGCGTAAAGAATAAGAATATTCTTTATTAATAAATATATAATCATTATTACAAATGAACCAAATAAAGATTACAAGAATTAGAAAAGAAAAATTACAAAAGAATAAGAAAAATACATTTATATATCTACTAACTATCCTATATCTAAAACTACACTAAAATCTTCATCTTTATCTTTGTACCTGCAAAACAAAATTAAATAGAAAACAAACAAGATTAGTGTTAGAATATTTCTCCCAGATATGCCAGTGAGGTGCACTTGACAAACTCATCATTGAGAAATGTTATAAAGGGGCAAGTTTCACCAATATGAAAGATTTCATCTTTCATAAATTCAAAGCCAGAATGCAAATGACAGCCAAAGGGGACTAATTCACCAACCAGGATAAAAGTAGTTTGGTAATGGTAAGTTCATAAATTCTGAACCTATCCACATGTGCATAGCAGGCACACAAGCTGCACACACAAGCATGCAAATGGTGTGCTGTCGACCTCACAGGCACATCCAATAACACAAAACCACAACACAGCCGTGGAGGAGCACCTCCATGCATCTCTCCACTACACAACACACGAGCACAACCAGGATGAACAGTAGCTAAACCAAGAACAGCAGCCAAACCCAACCACCCAGATCAATCCAAACATCACCAGGATGGTGACATAAGGAGGGGGATGGATCTGGTGGATGAAACCCTTCGGGATGGAGGGATAAGGTCGAAGGAAAGGGAGGGAGAGTGGGCTGGGTAGGCCAAAACCCTTCGGGTTAGCCATTTAACCCTGCCCTATTGGGCCACCTTGGCCCAATAAGCCCAAGGGGCCAGCCCAGGTTGCTTAATAAATCTTTTTTAATCAATTGAAAAAGACCAAAAAAACCTGACCTCAATAAAATTATAGAAAATAAAATAAAAGTCCAAAAATTATAAATAAAATATATTTGGATTCACAATAATCCACTCTGTCCAAATAAAATAAGATATCAAATTTTGGACATTTAATTTTTTATAGGAATTGTGAAATTTGTATATTCTTTATGGAATTTACAAAATTATTAAAAGATGATAAGAATAAATAAAAATCACTTTCATTATTTATAAATTCCTGCCAAATCGGTATGAAGTGGGTGAGATATGAACTTGAGGTACATGATCGATGCTCATGTTTTTTTAAATAATTTTAGGTTCATAATATGCTATTTTATCAAATATACAATGCAAGTTTAGCGGCTCGCCCGAGCTAAGAATCATTATGCCATTGCTCGACAAAGTTTGACGATAGTTTAAAACGGACATAAAAATCAAAAACGATCAAACAATGCTAAACCTTCGTGGTGTCATATTATGTGACATAGTTACAAGGAAAATATCAAACCGTATATTTATTATGTCGAAAAACCTTCACAAAATGACCTATCTCATTCAAGGTTTCTTGGCTTTAGGATCAAATGACTAATGTTATGGATAGAATCAAGGCATAATTTGTGATAATGTGCCCATATTGTGCATATATATGAATCATGGGATGGTGAACAATGTTGCAGGAAGTTTTCCTTTTGTCGCACAAAAGCCATTTTTCATTTTCCGAGCACAAAAACGGAGGTTTTATGAAGCAACCACCAAACGGCTAATTCAAATTGCTACCACCATATTTTACAAAATACTAGACCACCTTATATGTACAATGTCCTAGCAGGGGATCGAAACCTTTAGTCCACTCGTAAAATATAAATTCTCACGAATCGGTAGGAAGTGGGTCGAATATGAAGCACAGTACATGATCCGATGCTCATGTTTTTTACAAAAATCATCACAATATGCTATTTTATCCAACATCCAATGCAAGTTTAGCTTTTGTCGCACCAAAACGCCATTTTCATTTTCGAGCATAAAGGGGATTTTCTTAAACCACCAAATAGCTAATTAAAAAACGTGGGGTTTGTGACTAGTTGATATGGATATCATATTTAGATTGCTTTCATTTTTTGATCAATTTAGACATATTATTTATCAAATTCCGATATACGGATTTAAAGATATTATTTATTCCATATTAAATAGAAAAATACAAAAAATAAAATTATTATATTTTTATTTGAATTCAATAGTATTTTTATTTGAATTAGTAATACTTTTACTTATTCATTGTTGTTTACTTAAATAAGTGTTTGTAGTTTCAAAAAATAAAAACATGTGACATAATGATATAAGAGTTAATAGGATTGATATCATACTCCCTCTGTTTCACATTACCGTGCGCGTTTGACTGGACACGCAAAAAGAGGCAAGGTAGAACTTGCTCTTTTTTTACTTTTTTACCCCTTCTTTTTTTTGGACGTGTAGCTGCATGTTGATTTTACTGTTTCCAAAAATCCTAGTTTTTTTTGATGAAAATATAAGACAGCAATAAGGCTCGTTGTTTTCGTCTGGTCAAAGACGCATGGTAATATGAAACAAAGGAGTAATTGACAACTAGGTACAAATTGGTTCGCGGAAACTGATTCGAAAGGAACTAAGAAGTTTAGCGTACTGAAGCTGGAGTATTGCTAGGATGGGTGACCAAGCGGGAAGTTTATTAAAGAATGCAATTTGATCAAAGATTAAATGTCATTAGTATTAAAAATGTTCTAGGTGAGATATTAATGATTCAAACAATTCAAAGATTTTAGAAAGTTATGAAATGTTTTAAAAAAATATTAAAAAAATTCAGAAATAACTATTTTTCCATTTTTCTACAACCTACCGTTATCATGCCGACGGGGCTATGCCGAGGGCAAGGCCATCGGCGTAGCATACGCCGACGGCTAAAGCTACGCTGACGAACAAAATTGCCTCCGCCGAGAAAGACCTTTTCCGAGGAGGCTACGCCGAGGGCAGCCGCCGGCGTAGCATACGCCGAGGGCACTTTGGCCTACACCGACGACTTTTTTCCCTCGGTGTAGCGTCTGCTGTAGTGGTATGCAGTATAGGTTAAATACATACAACATGATAACGATCGTGAGATCGTGAGTGCATCTTGAGGCACACACGTGCATGCATGACATTTACTAGGCTTAGCCTAGATATTAGGATCGGTGGTTACCGGTATAGTTATACGTTCAACACCGGTCGAACTCCATTAGGCAAGACGTTCAGGCTGTATATGAACTTGTGGAACATGAACTTGGCAGGCCCTTGGTAAATATATCAATGACTGCAGTAAGTAGTTGGTACGTGCAACACTTTTACCTTTCCAAGAGTGAGACCGTCATGGGAAGTGTAGGTCTCTGAAAAGAACATGTTGGGCCCCCATGTGTGGTTTTGGTAATTAATGACAATCTTTATGGACTAATGTGTGTATTAAGTTGTACTTGTAGAAATTGTCCATCGGCATTGCTTGGAGCATGTGTTGACTTCAAGATAGATGAAATGAGAAGAAGATGTGTTGTGCAAGCTCAAAATGCGCCACCTATAGAAGATCTCATGTTTGATGCTTGCCATCCTCGGTGATCATGGATCGATAATGAGGAATCAAGAAAAGTGTCCATCTTGAGAAGGACAAGATCGTCTACATCGAGATCAAATGGATTGCTCAAGGCAAAGGTATAATATTGATAGGTTTTCCCTTTTGCCGGTCTCATGTTTATTGGGAGACCGGGTTTAAGATAGATAATCGTACTATCAAGAGGGGCTCTCGAATGAGTAACTCGGTCACATCGTTCGGAGAGATCAAACCTTTGCATACTTGCATCATCATATTTGGTTGTTATTTGGTCTTATCCATGTGAGGATATAGAGCTTGTGGTAATCTCCATAACAAGCTCTAGTTCATCAAAAACGGATTTCCCTTTTATATCTTATTGCGTTTTGATCTTGGAGGTTTTACCGGTTTGTATTTTAGAGATAGGTAAAACCTTTCATTATTTGGTTCTTACTCATGTGAGGATTTAGAGCTTGTGTTAATCTCCATGACAATCTCTAGTTCATCGAAAACGGATTTCATATGCATTTTCTATTACATTTTTGATGTTGGAGGTTTTATCGGTTCGTTTTCTTGATAGAGGTTAAACCTTTCATCATTTGGATCTATCCTCCCTTTCTGTACTATAATGTTTCTTTGCATGATCTTTTAGAGCTTGTTGTCCTCTTCGAAACGAGCCCAAGATCATCAAAATCGGAGTCCGGATGCAAAAGTTATGACTGTTTTCGTTCAGGGATGACCGGTAGTACCGGACCAGGGTCCGGTAGTACCGCCCCTTAGTACCGGTCGGTACTAAATAAGGTGCGTTTGGCGACCTGGGATCCCCAGGGAATGTCGGGTAGTACCGGGAAAAAGTCCGGTAGTACCGGGATTCGCGTTTTTGGGCTTCAACGGTTGGATTTTGGGGGGACCTATTTAAGAGGCCTTCTTCCCCAATAGTTCCACAACCATTCTTGCAAGTTTTCCCCTCCATTGTTGACCTTCTTGAGCTTGCTTTCTCTCAATCCCTCCGATGATTTTTGCATATTCTTGAGGGATTTGAAAGAGGAGATCTAGATCTACAATCCCACCAATCAATCTCTCCTCTAAGTGAGGGGAACATATTGGGATCTAGATCTTGGAGTCTTTTGTGGATTTCCTCCATTGTTCTTCCTCTCTTATTCCCCCATAAGATTTTGTAGCTTTGGTGGAATTTGGGAGAGAAGGATTTGAACACCTTTGTGGTGTTCTTGCCATTTGCATTTGGTGCATCGGTTTGTGTTCTCCTCGGAGGATTTGGTTTGAGTGACTCATTGGAGCTTGTCCCTCTTGGGTTTTTGGAACCCTAGACGGTTTTGTGTCCTTGGTGGAATTGTGGACTTTTGTGGCATTTGTTGGGAGCCTCCAATTAAGTTGTGGAGAAGTGCCCCAACCTTGTGAGAGGTTCCGGTTGCCATCGACAAGTGCACCGATAGTGGAAGCGTGGATCGATCCCGTTGGGGTGAGATTCACAAGAGACTAAGGGAGGCCTTTTGTGGCGTTGGTGGTTTGATACCACCCCCTCTCCAAACGAGACGTACTCCATGTTGGGAGGAACTCGGTAAAATATTGGTGTCCCCGCGTGCCTCGGTTATCTCTATACCCGAGCTCTTTACTTATGCACTTTACATTGTGATAGCCTTCGTGCTTGAAGTAATATTTATCTTGCTATCACTTTGTTGCTTGTATTACTTAGCATAAGTTGTTGGTGCACGTAGGTGAACCTTAGTTGTTCTAGGTTGTGCTTAACAAAGTAAACACTAGTTTTATTCCGCCTTTGTTGAGCCACTCTAGTAAAAGTTTTAATCGCCTATTCACCCCCTCTAGGCGACATCCGTATCCTTTCAATTGGTATTAGAGCCCGGTCTCTCATTTTAGGCTTCACCGCCTTGAGAGTAAAGATGTCGGCTAGAGGATTAGTGCACAATGACATGTTCACATTCGATGGCACAAATTATGATATATGGGAAAATCACATGCTCATTCATTTTCGGGACATGGACCCAAATTTGGAGCGTATTGTAGATATAAGTTTTCTCTCCAATGGATTTCAAAAATCTATCTAGTGAGGATGAGAAAAACTTATATCTCGATGCTCAAGCTTCTAATGTGCTTGTTAATGCTTTGAGCTATGTAGTTACATCTTCAATCATTCCTTTTTGGAGCGCTCATGAGTTATGGACAAAACTTCAAGATAAATATGTTGTGTCCACCATTATTGAGGATGATTGTGTTGCTTCCAATTCTGGTCGAGATGAGTTCTCATCCTCTACCACTTCACCAACATGTGACTTTTCACAAGGTAATGATATGGTGAGTGGTGATAGAAATTGCAATTTGGATAGTGTGCTTACTATTTGTAATCCCTCATCTCTATCTAGTTGCAATGATCTATCTTTGGACTTTAACACTTCTAGCACTACAAACTCCTTACATGCTTGTGTTAATAGTCCTTGCATATCATGTAGAAATGACTTGAATAAATCTCATGATGATATGCTTGTGTTGTCTTGTTGCCATGATAAAAATGCTTCCATTTCCTCTAGTGCTTGTTTTGCTAACCATGTAGAGGAAACTGAAGATTCTATGGGCCAAGACATGATTGTGAATGATGCCACATATGCAATCTCATCTTCACCTTCTTCCGGTACCCACCTATGCCTTATGGCTAGGGATTCTAATGTAACTCCTACTTTGGAACCCATTACCTCTTTTGATGAGGAGGATGTGGATAATGGGGAAGAAGAGCTAGATATTGATGATTTATATGAAAAGGGTGAGATTGTTTATCGTGCCCTTGTTAACAAGGATATTGCTTGCTCTAACTTTATTGAAATCTTGGACTTTGCTATTAAGAGCAAAGAACTTATTGATAAGTTAGAAACACAAATTGAGGTGGCAAGTGATCTCAAAAATAAAAATTATGAGACTCAAGTTGCTTATGCTAAACTCCTTGAGGATTTTGAGCACCTCAAAAATGGTTCTAGGGTCATAAAGGGTGAGCTCATCAAACTCACCGAGTCACATGAGCAACTTAAAGCCTCATATTCAAAAGAGCTTGCCAAGTTGCCCTCACCTCTTGCAAATAGTGATGATGCTTGTGCTACTAACTCTATTTCTTGTGAAGCATCTACTTTGAAGGAGAATGTTGAGCTAAAGGCTCAACCTGCATTGCTAACTAGCAACTATGGGAAATTAGAAGAAAGTCATGTTAAGCTCTCGAGCTCGCATGAGGATCTTCTAGTCTACCATGGTAGGCTAAAGGTAGATCATGAGGCCATCATGTCAAAGGTAACATCTAGTGGGACTCATGTGGACATTAGCACTATATCTACTTCAAATGTTATATTGACATGTGCTAGTCCTTGTAGTTCATCCTCTCACAACCATGATATATCTCGTGATGAATTACATTCCGTGCCTTGTTGCTCTAACAATGTAGCACCTACTTCCTCTAGTACTTTTGTTGAAACTAACCATGTAGAGGAAATCAAAGAACTCAAGGCTCAAGTCACTTCTTGAAGAATAACTTGAAAAAGGGTCATCAAGGGAAGGTCACACTCAACAAAATCTTGAGTGTGCAAAAATCCCCCAATGACAAGAGTGGGCTTGGATTCAACTCCAATGTCAAGAACAAGTCCACTATCAAGTTTAAGCACAAGGATAACAAGAAGAATGGCCAAGATCAAGTCAAGAATCCGGCCAACATTGTTTGCTTCAAGTGCAAGTAAGAAGGGCATCATGTCAAACATTGCCCATTCAAGAAGAAGTCCCTTGGCAAGAAGCAACAAGGGAAGCGGCCTAGAGATGGGCCTCCTCCTAAGAAGACTCAAGCTCTTCCTCAAGTTGTTTCTTCATCCAAAAATAAAGATGGCAAGAGTAGAACTTGCTACATATGCCGCGAGAAGGGACACATTTCTTCCTCATGCACTATTGTTATCTCCTCATCCCATCCTATCTTGATTGATGATGCTTATTCACTTAGTAAGGATGAGATTGGCAATGTGTTTGCCAAATTTGTTGGTGCTCAATGTGGGTTCAAGAAAAGAACCATTTGGGTTGCCAAGCCTATTGTGACTAACCTCCTAGGACCCAACTTGGTTGGGGACCAACAAGCCAAAACTTGATCAATAGGTATTGTTGGAGGGCATTGGAGTCTTGGCTACATTATGAATAATTGAGGGATCTTCATCAATTATTATTGTCAAGCCAAGCCATTTGGATTATCATGATTTTATTATATTTCCAATGTTCCTCCTTGCGGTAACATATGCTAAACTCTTTACATTGAAAGTTACTCGCCCCCTTGTGCATGTGTTGGTTTTGTATCTTCCATGTTTTTGTACATGTTGTGCTATCCACTTAATTATCTTGAAATCAAGATTATTTGTGTATGATTAGGTGGCACACCATGTATGTATGTTTCTTGTGTTTGAGCCTTGCTTGGTTATATTTGGTATCCTATTTGGCTCTTGTGAGAAATTAATGGATTATCCCATTTTGGGGGAGTGTTATGCTTGGGCATTCCACAATCCTAAAATTGTGTGTACATGAGGAATACCACCTAGTACTTATATTGGATTCTTGTCTAGTCTATATGTGGTATAATTCTCATGAGAAATTTAAGTTTTATAATGTCCATTAATTATCTCTATTTGTATCATTTTGCCTCGTGTTGTTTTTATGGTAGTATCACATTATGGGGGAGTCTTATGCTTAGTGCATATTACAATCCTAGAAAATGTGAATATTCGAGGTTGTGTCACTTAGAATTTATATTGATAATTATCTAGCTCATATGTGACACATTTGCTCATACAAGTCCCAATTTGCTTGAATGCCTTTATTGCTCATATTTTGGATCTTGTATGTGAGAATTATTCTTGGTATGTGTTTCCTCATATTTAGATATACATTATCATGGAAACAATTTGCTTCAAGTTACTCTAATCACTAGTGATTGTGTGACTATTGGAAGCTACCAAGAATCTTGTTTGAAGTATCATGCTCAATTCTTATATTTAGTTATATGCTTCTTGTTGTGAATATGATCTTGGATATCCGTATGAACTACCTAGGAAGATTATCCTCAATTCTACTTGTCCTTGGACAATTAGTACCAAATTTATGGTAGACTTTATTGATCATATTCACTTTGGCCTTTGCTTAATATTGTCCTATCTTTGGCCAAGAAAATGTTTTGTGTTGTCTCCCAAGCCTACCTTGCTTCTTGTGGATCTTCTTATTTTATTGATATCCTCTTGTGTTTTACTTATTGTAGGTACTAGTGATGATCCCATTTGTGTGCATTTTGCATTTAACAGGAAAATCCTACATAATGCACTATCTATGGGGGATCTCTCCTATGTTATTTAGAACACTCATATTTATGCTTCTTTGTTTGATCCATATCGTGTTTTATGTGCTTGGAACCTCAATCTTTTCATTTTGGTACTTGTGCCATCATGTGAAGTTTGGGGAGTTTGGTTTCTTGTTGGAACCTTGCTCTTTTTGGGAGTTGGTTTTGTCTCATTCCTTGTTTCTTGATTTGACCATTTTAGAATGAGATAAATCCTTGAGCATTTTTATTTCTATCTATCTTTTGCTCTTTTGGTCTTAGCCTAGTTCATTTGTTGAACTTGTGATCTTTCATGTGTTGAATTGGTTCTTTGATACAATTTGGACACTGCTTGTCTTGTCACACTCTTTTGTGTGCAATATCGTTTTTTACTTGTTGTTTTTGTTCAAATTGTACCTCCTTTTGGTTCTTGAAAGCTTTATGCATGCTTATTTACTATATGTTTGTATTATGGCATGCTTGCTTTCTTTGATCCAATATATAGGGGAAACTCCACCAATTCCCATCGGCTAAGTTGTGCATGAAATTCAATTTCATATAAATATGCACATAATTATGTGGAGTCTCTCCTATGTATTGTAGTTGCACTAACTACTTTGGACCCAATATGTTTGGGGATCATCTTGTACTTAATTGTGTTTTAGGTACATTGGAGATATATTGGATGCTTGTCTCTCAATTTTGAAGAAGTGGTGCATACATGAAAATTTGAGGCAAGATATAGGATGATCAATGAATTCATATCCTCTACATCCTACCAATTATATCTCGGTAACAAGTATCTCTTTCTCTTGCTCATATATCTTGATTCCAACCGTTAGGTTGCCTTCTAGCATGAATTAGTGTATTTGTAATTGTTGTACTTCTAGCCATGGTTTTAAGAGGACTCTATATTGTATATGTGTTTAAGTTGAGATGAGTGCATATAATTGGGACTATACAAAATCATGCATATGATCCTCAAATCCCAAATATGTCAATCTAGCAATTTTATTGCCTATCATTTCATCAACTTCTCTCATGTGCAATAGTGAGATTTTTGCTAGTCTATTTTATATTATGATACTTGTTGCCTTTCTCCATATATTACAAATTTCTCCTTTTACCTTGGTGATAGTTGTAATATATGGAGTGTGTTGGTATTTGAAGCTCATTAATGTACAATAAGATATATTTGAGCCTTTGGCTGTGCTTTGAAGCAAAAATCTTATTGGTATATGTTAAGACTTCATTTGTGCTTTCATGTGATTTCTTGTATATATTATTTATGTGTGCATATGTCTTTGTTGGCATATGTCTTTGTGATGTTTTCCACTTAGAGACATATGCACATATGAGAAGATAATTTTAGCTGAATCTTATTCCTTGGATACCACCTTTTATTCCTTTTGATTCTTGGTGGCTTCCAAATTTATTGCCTATGAGTGCTTGTTCCTCTTGTTTGCTTCTTTGGGCACTCTTACTTGTTCTCTCATGCCTTGTATTGTTAAATGAATTTGGATGAGTGAGGATTCCATGATTATGCACCTTGTTTGCGAATATAATTATCATAATTCATGCATTATTTTTGGGGAGCTCATCTAATTCATTTAATAATGCTCATTTGTCTTCTTTCTCATTTATTGTGCCTTAAATGTTTATGGAGGAGTGAGGATTCCATATTTGTGCATTTTTTAAATACAATGATTATAAAGTATGCACAAATCTTGGGGAGCTTCTCTATGTTTTATTTGAAGCACTCTTTTGCTCATTTCATAACATCTTGTTGTTTCCATTTGGACTCATTCGTTGTTTTCATCTTGCATCATTTGACTTTATTTTGGCAATCTTCGGATCCTCGATATAGTTCTACTCCTCCCAAGTATTCATCATTGGATATGTGTGAAGGCACACCTTTGGAGGAATTATTACTATATTTGCCTTCTAGAACTTGTCACCCATTTCGGCAATCGATGCCAATGGGGGAGAAGTTTTAGAGGGTTTAAGGGAAGTTGGTTTATGCATTGAGTTTGTTCTTGTGCATTTGCCTCTCATGCTCTTGCATCTTTGTTGATGCTTAGCATGTGGTATATATAGAAACTCCACCAATGATAATGATTGGCAATATATGCAATGAAATTCAAGTTCATCACACATGCATAGATTGTGGTGGTACCAATATCACATACTTTTGTAGTATTTGATATTGGTATTACCATTCATTCAATAATATTCCTTATATAAACCCTCTTAGGGATTGTCATCAATTACCAAAATGGGGGAGATTGAAAGAACATGTTGGGCCCCCATGTGTGGTTTTGGTAATTAATGACAATCTTTATGGACTAATGTGTGTATTAAGTTGTACTTGTAGGAATTGTCCATTGGCATTGCTTGGAGTATGTGTTGACTTCAAGATATATGAAATGAGAATAAGATGTCTTGTGCAAGCTCAAAATGCGCCATCTATAGAAGATCTCATGTTTGATGCTTGCCATCCTCGGTGATCATGGATCGATGATGAGGAATCAAGAAAAGTGTCCATCTTGAGAAGGACAAGATCGTCTACATAGAGCTCAAATGGATTGATCAAGGCAAAGTTATAATATTGATAGGTTTTCCCTTTTGCCGGTCTCATGTTTGTTGGGAGACCGGGTTTAAGATAGATAACCGTACTATCAAGAGGGGCTCTCGAATGAGTAACTCGGTCACATCGTTCGGAGAGAGATCAAACCTTTGCATACTTGCATCATCATATTTAGTTGTTATTTGGTCTTATCCATGTGAGGATATAGAGCTTGTGGTAATCTCCATAACAAGCTCTAGTTCATCAAAAACGGATTTCCCTTTTATATCTTATTGCGTTTTGATCTTGGAGGTTTTACCGGTTTGTATTTTAGAGATAGGTAAAACCTTCCATTATTTGGTTCTTACTCATGTGAGGATTTAGAGCTTGTGTTAATCTCCATGACAATCTCTAGTTCATCGAAAACGGATTTCATATGCATTTTCTATTACGTTTTTGATGTTGGAGGTTTTATCGGTTCGTTTTTTTGATAGAGGTTAAACCTTTCGTCATTTGGATCTATCCTCCCTTGCTGGACTATAATGTTTCTTTGCATGATCTTTTAGAGCTTGTTGTGCTCTTCGAAAAGAGCCCAAGATCATCAAAATTGGAGTCCGGATGCAAAAGTTATGGTCGTTTTTGTTCAGGGATGACCGGTAATACCGGACCAGGTCGAGTAGGTCGCCTTAGTACCGGTCGGTCTTGAATAAGGTGCGTTTGGCGACCTGGGATCTCCAGGGAATGTCCGGTAGTACCGGGAAAAAGTCCGGTAGTACCGGGATTCGCGTTTTTGGGCTTCAACGGTTGGATTTTGGGGGGACCTATTTAAGAGGCCTTCTTCCACAATAGTTCCACAACCATTCTTGCAAGTTTTCCCCTCCATTGTTTACCTTCTTGAGCTTGCTTTCTCTCAATCCCTCCGATGATTCTTGCATATTCTTGAGGGATTTGAAAGAGGAGATCTAGATCTACAATCCCACCAATCAATCTCTCCTCTAAGTGAGGGGAACATATTGGGATCTAGATCTTGGAGTCTTTGTGATTTCCTCCATTGTTCTTCCTCTCTTATTCCCCCATAAGATTTTGTAGCTTTGGTGGAATTTGGGAGAGAAGGATTTGAACACCTTTGTGGTGTTCTTTCCATTTGCATTTGGTGCATCGGTTTGTGTTCTCCTCGAAGGATTTGGTTTGAGTGACTCATTGGAGCTTGTCCCTCTTGGGTTCTTGGAACCCTAGACGGTTTTGTGGCCTTGGTGGCATTGTGGACTTTTGTGGCATTTGTTGGGAGCCTCCAATTAAGTTGTGGAGAAGTGCCCCAACCTTGTGAGAGGTTCCGGTTGCCATCGACAAGTGCACCGATAGTGGAAGCGTGGATCGATCCCGTTGGGGTGAGATTCACCAGAGAATAAGGGAGGCCTTTTGTGGCGTTGGTGGTTTGATACCACCCCTCTCCAAACGAGACGTACTCCATGTTGGGAGGAACTCGGTAAAATATCGGTGTCCCCGCGTGCCTCGGTTATCTCTATACCCGAGCTCTTTACTTATACACTTTACATTGTGATAGCCTTCGTGCTCGAAGTAATATTTATCTTGCTATCACTTTGTTGCTTGTATTACTTAGCATAAGTTGTTGGTGCACATAGGTGAACCTTAATTGTTCTAGGTTGTGCTTAACAAAGTAAACACTAGTTTTATTCCGCCTTTGTTGAGCCACTCTAGGAAAAGTTTTAATCGCCTATTCACCCCCTCTAGGCGACATCCGTATCCTTTCATCTATTCAACATGTTTCATCCTTTGGTGCTGCACCAGATTTGAGGAAAGGTACCTTTGTCTTGATGTTCTCGCAGATACTGATTGTGGCGTGACATGAAGGGCGATGGGGTTCGGCAAGGAGCTGACAAAGCCAAGAAGATTCTGTACCGGCACGACACTTCGCTTCGGTGCTCGAGCGGAGACGGTATGCTGGCATTTGGAATAATATGAGATCAAATTTGAGCCAAGAAAGACGCGAAGCCTTATGTAGATTTGTGTGTATCATGGCAAATGGCCTAGTCGCGCCTAAATAAGAAATCGATCAAGAAGGAGTTTTGAAGAGTTGAATACCGTAATGTGAGGTTCCCTTGAGATAGCGGAGTATTCTCTTGATGAGGTTATAGTGGGTGACTTGGGGTTCATGCATGAAAAGACATGCATATTGGAAAACATAGGATATGTCCGCCAAGTTAGGGTTAGGTATTGAAGGCACCAACAATGCTTCGTAAGTGATGATTAGAGAAAGTGTTTCCATTAGTAGCGGATAGTTTGTTTTTTGTGCTAGGTATATAAATTGTGTTGAAGTGAGACATGTGGGATATCTCAAGTATATTGAGTGCATACTGTTGTTGAAAAAGAAGAATAGCAGAGTTATTTCGATGCACTTTAATACCAAGGAAGTGATGGATGTGAGCTAAATCAAACATAAAAATCTCATTCTTGAGAGAACAAATGATGGATTATAGTAGAGTGGTCATATTGAGTGTAAGAATTATGCCATTCACAAAAAGCAAAAAATAGGAAATGTAGAAACCAGTGTGACCGATAAAAAGGGAGGAACCACACTTAGAAGAAACAAAGACAATGGTAAAGGAATAATTTTTTATATTGATGAAACCATTAGCGTAGTGCTTGCTTACGGACATAAAGGGACTTGTTGAGGTGACATACATGGTTGGGAAATTGAGAATCAAAAAAACCACATGGTTGCTTACAAAACACAAGCTCATCAATATTACCATGAAGGAAGGTGTTTTTGACATCCAATTGATGCATAGGTCATTGTTGACATGTGGCCAGACTAAGGACAGCCCAGACTATTACCGGTTTGAACACCGGGCTAAAAGCATCGCCATAATCCATGTCAGGTTGCTGACTGAAACCACGAACCACCCATCTTGCCTTTTATTGTGCCAAGGAGCCATCAAGATGCTATTTATGCCAAAACACCCATTTCTTGGATACCATATTTTGCTCGTGTCAAGATCCCTGTGGTTCTGGGGTGGTGTACCATAATAGCACCAAGAGTTAGTGCGGGATGATGTGGCAGCGTGGGAGTGGATGAAGCGGAGTTGGGTGGTGATGGGGTAATACCAATCGGGGTACATCCATGAAGAGGAATCGCCATCTGGATTGTCAATCCTAGAGCGGGTCGACTCGCCGGATATGAGACTGACATATACTGGACCCATACAACTGGCGTCGACTGGAGGCCCAAGACGACGACTCGTATACAAAGCCCACAAGCACTTGTAAACCCTAGTTGGCTGCATATATAAAGCCACCAGGGGCACACCCGGGGTATGTCATATTAGATCATCTCACATCCCATTAGATCCAATCTCTCCCGCCGTTCCCGCCGCCTTCGGCGGCTTCCTTGTAAACCAATCTATAAACATATACTGGATTAATAGCAGGATATAGCGATCCTCCATCGAGGGGACGTGAACCTGGGTATATCGTGTGCCAATCGCGCTCCCGAATTCTCCTACGTCATCTTGCTCACTCTACGTAAGATATCTTCAGTAGCATCTGTCGTGTCAATACAACGATAGTTGGCGCCCACCATAGGGCAAGCGGTGCATGGAGATGATGATCCGAACGGGATCCCTCACCATCAACGACGACAAGATCGCATCTGGTGAAGTCAACCTGAGTCGCCCGATGGATTTGATCGTGATTCGCAAGCAATCATGGCGACGCACGGTTCATCGTGTGCGGACGGACGCTCGGCTGCTATGGTGCGATCGAGTACAAGGCGGTTTGATACGGCATCCACGTGATCTATTATCCAGCAGCAGGAGAAACCCATCACGCGAACGACATACCTGAGCATGTGTCCATGGCTAAATTTTATATTTATTATTATATTTCTGTACATTGACTATAATGCAAATCAACTAATCGTTTATTTGTTTTACTATACAAGCATTACACGTCCTAGATTTTCATGTTCGGTGACTGCTCGAGCGCGGACTCGCCTCACGGCCGTCCCATCGCCGATTCTCCATTCTACGGCTCGCCGACTCGACATACCTGTAGAACTCCTAAACGCAGATACACTTAACCGCGGACTCGCTAGGCTTGGCGACCCGCCCACCGCTTGGGAACTTGTCCACCAAGAACTCGTCATCAATGGCTCGTCACGTTGGAGACTTGCCTACCTTATATTCACAAGGCCATGACTCTCCCGCCGTGTCGACTCTGTCCACATTTGACAACTAAGTTTCTTTATATTCATACATGTTATAAGTTCAAAATGTATTCATCTTTTCTTTCAATTTACAAAACCATACTTGGGATCGATTTTAGTTTTGTCTGTTGTTTATTCGCGTCCATCGAAGTAATGAGGCTGGGTACCAAAAGGCCGACCTTGTCTTCGGGTTCAACAGTCGGCATCGTGTCCCTGTTACTCGGCAAGCGTTTGATGCTGGAGGTCTCTACTTATGAAAAGATACGATAAACCTTTCATACGCTAACTGATCCATTTAACAAGCGTGCATTTTATTTCAACACCTACGAATCGCACTTTTACAAATGTTCAATGTATTTCATAAATACACCTTATTGCATTCGCATTTTTATCCTTCTCAAAGAAACGGTGTCTTTTCACCACTTGCCGCTGGGACTCGGCTCTAGACTTCGACTCCAGCCTCGACTCTCGCCACTGGCCGAGGGAATCGATACGCCGACCACTGCCAAGGCTGGGACCCGCGCTCAGATAGCGACACTCACCGATCGCCCGACCACTCATCGCCGTGCTCGGGACTCAAGGCTTTCCAGACAGCGGCACTCGTCGGTCGTCCGACCACCACTCGCCGTGCTCGGGACTCGTGCGCGCCTGCACAGCGCCACCGGTCGTCGCCGACCTTGCCACTCGTCCATCGGGGACTCGATCACTGTCGCCGACCTCGCCACTCACCGCTCGGGGACTGACGCTCCGCATAAAGGGCACTCGCCGTCACCGACCACCACTCGCCGCACTCGGGGACTCGACGCCATGACAGAGCCGCCGGTCGCCCGACCGCCACTCGCCACACTCGGGATTTGGCATGCTCCACGGTCGAACTTCGCAAGAATCGGCGGCTTCACCGACTCGCGTTTTCGCCAAATGGCTATCACCGATCGCTCACGCCGACCGACCGCTTCACGGTTCTTTCCTCTATTCAGAGCTCGTCGATTCGCCACGATCCATCATCAAGACTCTCCGCGCCCTGCCTCAATCCCGCGTCGAATCTATGACGCGCTCAGGGACTACTGATGGGGGAATACCAATCGGGGTACACCCATGAAGAGGATCCGCCAGCTGGATCGCCAATCCTAGAGAGGGGCCACTCGCCGGATATGACGACTGGCATATACTGGATCCATAAGACTGGTGCCGACTGGAGGCCCAAGACGGCGACTCGTATACAAAGCCCACAAGCACTTGTAAATCCTAGCTGGCTACATATATAAAGCCACCGGGGACACCCCATGGGTATGTCATATTAGATCATCTCACATCCCATTAGATCTAATCTCTCCCGCTGTTCCCGCCTCCTACGGCAGCTCCTTTGTAAACCAATCTATGAACATATACTGGGTTAACAACAGGATGTAGCGATCCTCCACTGAGGGGACATGAACCTAAGTACGTCTTGTGCCAATCTTGCTCATGGATTGTCCTATGTCGTCTTGCTCCCTCTACGTAAGCTACCCAGTAGCATCTGTCGTGCCAATACCACGACAGGTGGCATCGAGGATGAGGTGGATTCTTGCGCAGGGGAGGGACCATATACTAGGGATGACCATCCTGAGGATGATGTTGTCAGGCTAGCAACAGGGGTAGGTGGAGTTAATGTCGAAGATGATTGCGCTGACGCGGTTGGTGGAGGGGATCCTGAGGTGGATACGATGCATCGAAGTGCGCTGGTTGGTTGGAGCAGAACTGGATCCAGGGGAGGAAGATTTGCTGTGACGCGAGTTGGTGTGGCTCTAGCGTGGTGGTTAACAACATAAAAATAGAGAAAGGAATTCTCGTGAAAAGTGACATGGCAGGGAGATGACGGTAGAAAATGAGGTAGAACGGAATTTTTTTTTGAGGTATAGCGAAATTAATTGTGCAAGAAGGCCTAATATTCATGAGATAGGTTGCAGTATTTAACTCTTGGACCCAAAAATCTCTTGGAAAGTTAGCTTCGATGAGAAGGTTTTTTTTTACGCTCACCGTCAACTTTATTAAGGTGAAACAAGTTCTGACTGAACAGCCGCAGTCAGTCCATCAAAGTTTAAAACTAGTGAATTTAAACTAAGAGCCTCTCTAGCACATAAATGAGCTACAAAATGCGCCTCCCTCCTTGCATAGAGAAGTTTGAATCCCTGGAAAATTTACTAAATCCTCCATCTCTTTGAACAAATGACACCCAAACGACCTGTTTGAGCTACCATTGTTCCACATAGATACTTATCGTCTGACAGTTCGTCTCCAGTACAACTTGTTCATATCCTCGCTGGCGTGTCAACTTGACAGCATCCCTGCACGCAATAATACCATCACATATCGTTGGCAGCACCCTGATAATACCATACCATGCATCATGGTTCCTTGCTACCACTCCTGCCCCCACGACACCATTGCCACAATCTAGAGCTCCATCAACATTGATTTTCACCTAGCTCTGCTCCGGAGGAGTCCATTTCTGCGTTTTGTCGCCTTCTGCGTCAAACTTACGCCCGACATGTCTAGAGCCTGGATTAACTCATCCACTAGCTCCATTGATCTCTCATCTCTCCTTGCCTGAAACACAACTTCACCATGTGTATATTTATTTCTGCTTGACCATATCGCCCACATCACCGACAATGGTTCAAAATCTCTTTTATGAGATATATCAAGATTTTGAACGATTCACACAGCTTCCTCTGCACTCTGTCGCATGCAACTGAACTGCAGACACAAAATCTCAAAAGGAGTTCTTCGAAAATGCCTCGTTCTAAACTCAGCCTGTTCATTATAATTATAGTTTTCCAAAGCCGCAAACTCAAAGTGGGGGCGTTATTAAGCAGAAGATTATTATCTTTACATGTAAAAATGTACGCACTATATCTTGTATGGGATCATCAAGTCATCAACCACCGTTGCTTGGTGAATGCATACTGACAGCGTTTCTGGCACTACGGGAATAACAAGATAGGCCGACGGTCTTTTATACGCCGACAGCAAATGTCGGGGCCGAGATAGCTTGATGGGCCATCGGCCCAGTTTTACCGTCGGCGTAGGGTAAATTAGGGTAAATAGGCCGACGGCAGCCGTCGGCGTACATATTAGGCTAACGGCGGAGCGATGGCATAGACATTTTTCTTTTTTGCCATATTAATCTTAGAAAAATCATAACTAAATTATTTAAATTCAGAAAAATACATATAATATATCAAAATTTGCAGAAAAATAAGATATATATATATAAACTCAAATATTAAATATTTATTTTCAAAAAATATATATAAAAAATACAAATACTTTCGTATAACATCTTTTTCATTTTCTGAGTGCAAAAAACGGGGTGTTTTGTGAATCAACCACCAAATAAAAGTTTCAAAATGATACTACCCCATTTTTCAAAAATAGTATACCATCTTGAGTGGAAAATTTCCCAACCTGGATTTCTCAAACCTTTTCGTCCATCCCTCGTAAAAAAGACAAAATCCAGCTGAATCGGCAGGAAATGAGTTAGATTTGAACTACAGGTACATGATACGATGCCCATGATTTTTTTCAAAAATAATTTTTAGATTCACAATATGCTATTTCATCAGAGATATAATGAGTTTAGTGAGGCTCAGCCCCGAGCTAAGAATCTTCATGCCTCTCGATTTATAAAGTTTGATGATAGCTTCAAACGGGTATAAAAAATTCAAAAACGATCTAAACAATGCAAAACCTTTGCGTGGTGTTATATTATGTGACATAGTTGCATGGAAAAATAGCAAACTTGGTATATTGATTGTGTCTCAAAAAACCTTCACAAAATGACCTATCTCAATCGAGGTTTTCTGGATTTTAGGTCAAATGACCAATGTTATTGCTAGAATTGCGGTATAGTTTGCGATAATGTGACCATATTGTGCACGCATGTGTATCATGGGATGACGAAAAATATTGCAGGAGGAAGTTTTCCTTTTCATCACACCAAAAAGCCATTTTTCATTTTCCAAGTGCAAAAAACGGGGTGTTTTGTGAAGCAACCACAAAATAAAAGTTTCAAAATGATAATACCACATTTTTCAAAAATACTAGACCATATTGAATGGAAAATTTCCCAACCTGGGTATCTCAAACCTTTTTGTCCACCCCTCGTGAAAAAGACAAATTCCTGCCGAATCGGTAGGAAATGAGTTAGATTTGAACTACAGGTACATGATATGATGCCCATGATTTTTTTCAAAAATCATTTTTAGATTCACAATATGCTATTTCATCAGAGATCTAATGCAAGTTTAGTGAGGCTCATCCCCGAGCTAAGGATCTTCATGCCCCTCGATTTAGAAAGTTTGACGATAGTTTGAAACAGGCATACAAAATTCAAAAACGATCGAAACAATGCAAAATCTTCACGTGGTGTAATATTATGTGACATAGTTGCATGGAAAAATACCAAACTTGGTATATTGATTGTGTCTCAAAATACCTTCACAAAATGACCTATCTCAATCGAGGTTTTCTGGATTTCAGGTCAAATGACCAATGTTATTGCTAGAATCGCGGTATAGTTTGTGATAATGTGCCTATATTGTGCACGCATGTGTATTATGGGATGGCGAACAATATTGCAGGAGGAAGTTTTCTTTTTCGTCGCACAAAAAAGCCATTTTTTATTTCCCGAGTGCAAAAAACAGAGTGTTTTGTGAAGCAACCACCAAATGAAAGTTTCAAAATGATACTACCCCATTTTTCAAAATACTAGACCATATTGAATGGACAATTTCCCAACCCGGGTATCTCAAACCTTTTCGTCCACCCCTCGTGAAAGAAACAAATTCCCGCCGAATCGATAGGAAATAAGTTAGATTTGAACTACAGGTACATTATATGATGCCCATGATTTTTTTCAAAATCATTTTTAGATTCACAAATGCTATTTCATCAGAGATCTAATGCAAATTTAGTGAGGCTCAACCCCGAGCTAAGAATCTTCATGCCCCTCGATTTAGAAAGTTTAACAATAGTTTCAAACCTGTATAAAAATTCAAAAACGATCGAAATAATGCAAAACCTTCGCGTGGTGTCATATTATGTGACATAGTTGCATGGAAAAATACCAAAATTGGTGTATTGATTGTGTCTCAAAAAAACCTTCACAAAATGACCTATCTCAATCGAGGTTTTCTGGATTTCAGGTCAAATGACCAATGTTATTGCTAGAATCACGATATAGTTTGTGATAATGTGCCCATATTGTACACACATGTATATCATGGAATGGCGAACAATGTTGGAGGAGGAAGTTTTCCTTTTAAATCGCACCAAAAACCATTTTTCATTTTCCGAGTGCAAAAATGGGGTGTTTTGTGAAGCAACCACCAAATGAAAGTTTCAAAATGATACTACCCCATTTTTGAAAAATATTAGACCTCTTTGAATGGACAATTTCCCAATCGGGATATCTCAAACCTTTCCGTCACCCCTCATAAAAAGATAAAGTCCTCAATCGATATGAAGTGAGTTAGATTTGAACTATATGTACATAATATGATTCTCATGTTTTTTGTAAAAATCATTTTAGATTCATAATATGCTATTTCATCGAGATCTAATGCAAGGTTTCCTTTTTGTCGCACCAAAAAGCCAATTTCTATTTTCCGATTGCCAAAAACAGGGTGTTTCATGAATCCTGACATAGTTTTGGTTGGTCTAATATTAAAAAGTTACGATATATAATTAAATAGATGATAGGGATTTAAAATTTGGATTCCTCTCATTTTTCTAATCGATTTGGATATATTTTTTGTCGAATTATTATTTACGGATTTGTAGATATGAATTATTCAATTTTAAATGAAAAAGGCAAAATAAATAAAATTTATTTTATTTTTATTTGAATTCAAGATTATTATTACTTATTCATTGTTGTTTACTCAAATAATTATATGAAATGTAAAAAAATAAAGACGTCGAATATTATAGTCCAATGGTTAATAGGATTGATATGATAGTATTGACAATAAGTTTTAATTTCTTTGTCGGAAGCTCATGTGGAAGGAACGGAGAAGTTAAGCGTGGGGCTGGAGTAGTGTTAGCATGGCTGACCGATCGGGAAGTTTGACTACTAGTGCAATTTAACTTAAGATTAAGTGTACTTACAATTAAAAAATGTTCATATGAGATTAACAAGTTAAACAATTCAAAATGTGAAAAAAATTATTTTTTTTGGAAAAATCTAGGTTTCGGAGCCAAACGGCCATGAGTCATCTAGGTGGTACTCATACGGTCTACGCCCGACGGATGCAGAGCTATATACGTGTAACATCCCAAAGATTTAGGACCCAACGAAGGGTAGATTTAGGAATATGAATTGTTGCATGCATTCATTTGAGAAAATGTGAGTAAAATTTTTGCCCAATAAAACCTAGAGTGATGAATGTTTCTTTCTTACTTTGAGAATAGGTTTAGTCTTAAAGAGGATTGCTATAAACTTTGATATGATCTTAAATGAATTATGTGTGTTTTGAAATGAGTTTGGTTTTTGGAACTTATGTTATATAATTTAAATGATTTTGATATAAGATTTGAATCTTAAATTAATTAAGAGAAAAGTATTATAACTTAAATCTTATCTAAAAACTATATTGTATATGAAATCCATTTTATATACATAATCAAAGAATGAACTTACCAAGTTATTCCAAACTTCACAAATTACAAAAGAGTAAAGAATAAGAATATTCTTTATTAATACATATATAATCATTATTACAAATGAACCAAATAAAGATTACAAGAATTAGAAAAGAAAAATTACAAAAGAATAAGAAAAATACATTTATATATCTACTAACTATCCTATATCTAAAACTACACTAAAATCTTCATCTTTATCTTTGTACCTGCAAAACAAAGATTAAATAGAAAACAAATAAGATTAGTGTTAGAATATTTCTCCCAGATATGTTAGTGAGGTGCACTTTACAAACTTATCATTGAGAAATGTATAAAGGGGCAAGTTTCACCAATATGAAAGATTTCATCGTTCATAAATTCAAAGCCAGAATGCAAATGACAGCCAAAGGGGACGAATTCACCAACCAGGGTAAAAGTAGTTTGGTAATGGTAAGTTCATAAATTCTGAACATATCCACATGTGCATAGCAGACACACAAGCTGCACACACACAAGCATGTAAAGGGTGTGCTGTCGACCTCACAAGCACATCCAATAACACAAAACCACAGCACAGCCGTGGAGGAGCACCTCCGTGCATCTCTCCACTACACAACACACGAGCACAACCAGGGTGAACAATAGCTAAACCAAGAACAGCAGCCAAACCCAACCACCCAGATCAATCCAAACATCACTAGGATGGTGACATAAGGAGGGGGATGTATCTGGTGGACAGCAAAACCCTTCGGGGATGGAGGGGATAAGGTCGAAGGAGAAAGGGAGGGAGAGTGGGCTGGGTAGGCCAAAACCCTTCGGGTTAGCCATTTAACCCTGCCCTATTGGGCAACCTTGGCCCAATAAGCCCAAGGGGCCAGCCCAGGTTGCTTAATAAATCTTTTTTAATCAATTGAAAAAGACCAAAAAAACCTGACCTCAATAAAATTATAGAAAATAAAATAAAAGTCCAAAAATTATAAATAAAATATTTTTGGATTCACAATAATCCACTCTGTCCAAATAAAATAAGATATCAAATTTTGGACATTTAAATTTTTATAGGAATTGTGAAATTTGTATATTCTCTATGGAATTTACAAAATTATTAAAAGATGATAAAAATAAATAAAAATCACTTTCATTATTTATGAATATTAGAGTGTTTTTGAAAAATAATAAATAAATATTTAGTAATACATTTAATATATAATTAATAATTCCTAAAAGGATTATTAAATCAATAAAAGTCAAATAAAGGGAAATAAAACAAAATAACTCAATATATGTTATAAATATTAAAAAGTAATAAATCCTTTATTTACTCAAAAAGGAACTTTTTGGGGTAATTGCATATAAAATTAAATAATGCATCACATTACTTGCATAATCATTTTGCTTCTTTAAATATTGTCCTTACCGGGCAATAATGATGTTTTTGTAGACATAGAAGCTCAAGGTCCAGTGCAAGTATCAGACTCCACTACCTTGCCATCACAAGGCAAGTTCATCACTTGCTCATGTCCTTTCAAGAGTCTTTAACAAAGTATTTGCAAATTGTGTGTTATCATATATGCTATAAAAGAAAGAAAATATTATTTTCACAAATAAAGAAATCACAGATATCATCCTAAGTGGTGATATAATGGAGCAATAAAACTTAGGGTTCTATTTGCAACAATGATGATCAAGTAGGGACTTAATAACCCCTGACATCAGTGATTCTAGCGCCGTATATTACGCGTTATCCCTGAGATTTGGAATGGGACAGAGAAGTCAGTTGTATCTTCTTCATCTCGCATGAAGCCGGATGTGCGGTGTCGCATTGTTATCCTTGTAGCGCGTATATTAATTGGTAATCAGAGGATATGCAGCGTATGGGTGGGAACCCTCATCATTCCACGATAGTTCTGGCATCTAACGGTTTGTACAAACCATTGCCGTAATTCATTATGTGGGCATGGTGCACACCAAGGAGGCATGCGGGGTCGCTAAGGGGGCAGTGATTGGCTTGGACCGACTACTAGGCCCCACATCATGGAATCGTGGACGGGAAAGTAAGCCCGATTGTGCAACAAGGAGTTGATCTCTCATGGGTAAAGTAACGCACCTCTGCAGAGTGTAAGAACTGTAACTTGTTACTCCCTATTCCGGGAAGGAGCTACGAACGCGGTAGGAAAGGAACTCCATGAAAGTTCTGGTCAACCTGTGAAGGCTGATTGTCATAGTTTTTTGGAATAAAATCAATCTTTGAAGAAAGATTTACAAAAATTGCATAGTGCCAAGGATTTATAATCCGAGGTGGTAGTTAGAGCATCAAACTTCCCACCTTGCATATAATGAACTTGTTGGATAACGCTGTTACTCATTCTTTCCTTTGATTCCTTGCTTAGACTCTGAGGATCCCGAAGACGTGCCAATGTATGCAGCCGAATGCCAAGAAGACGTGTTTTACGAGGAACCTGATCTATCTGGAGGAATTGAAGGTGTGGACTACGAGATCCGCTACGGTGTCGATGAGAACGAGTCCACTTAAGTGTCTAGTTAGTAGTAACTAACGGAGCCGAGCAGCATGAACTCTATAGAATAAGCTGTTGAGCCCCACTCCTAGTCGGAGTTGTTACTTTTAAATTTTCGCTGAACACTTTATATTTTGGTTTGTAAGTTGGAGAATTTTGGAAGTCTTGAACTTCCGGTATTGTAATAATAATAATAATGTGTGTACTTTTGTAATATGGACCCGCAATGTTTCTGTTGTACCACTCTGAGGGATGTGATATTTACGGAACGGTGTTCTGTGTATGTCATGTCAACGACTACACATGCAGTGTGGTATGATGGGTCACCGCAATACGCCGCCGACGGGAAATGGGGCTACGCCTACGGGCCTGTAATATGTCGACGGCCATACGACGGTATCCCGGGCCAGCCTACGCCGACGGGTTTAGGGACTAGGGCCGGGACCTGGCCGTCGGTGTATTCTGCTTCTCCTGTAGTGCGGTGCGCTATCACCTCCTGACACTGACAGCGAGGATTTATTCTATACGTAGCCGAGACCAGCACTGCGGTCAATGTTATCATCATCATCGTCTTGCCGCGACTTCTCTAGTCTTTCTTGGATTTGAGCGCCACCACTTTCTCCTCCGTGGACTTCAGAGCTTCTCCATATATGCTCACCAGCTGAAAGAGTTTCAGAGCGAGACATTTCAGTGCCACTTCCATTCTTATTGTGTTAAGATCCGAAAAAACAGAGGGTTTCGTCAAAATAAACAGGAGATGGTGTGATGGTGGTTCTGCGATTGATGATCTTACCTCATCCACTTTGCCAGGGGTCATTGTCAATGGCGGCGACATCATAATGTTGTCACCGGCAACCCTAACAAGCATGCCACGCTTCTGGCACTCCTGTCCGAAGATGGCACCAACGCCTGAAAAATGACATCAGGGAAACAATTTGTAAGGATATTTTCTGGTTCTGAGATACATATGTATATCCCAGGACAAGCATCGAGCTAACGAAATATTGTTCCATTCAAGGAAAGCAAACCGAAAAAGTTGGTGCAACATTCAAGTTGACTCCAATAATAATATCTGAGTATACAAATGCTTCAGTTTAAGTGGTTCCAAGCTATGATTTGACATGCTGAACGATTCTACTGAAGAATAAGGGGGGTCATTATTAGTTTATTGTAACTTACCCCATTCTGCAGGGAATGGACTATAACGTGATTTGTTGTCGGCGAATTCAGTTCCGAGTATCAACCCTACACCACGGATCTGCATATAGAAGAATACAGATTATGCTTTTGGACAACAAAGGAGTCTCTACCCAGAAAAATAAAAGAAGGGTACCTCCCCCAACAATTGGGCTTCCTGCAAAAGCCTTCAATCCCTCCTGAAAGCGCGGAGTGATTTGCTTCACATGATCAGGAATATTCCTTTCCCTGATACCAATATAGTTCTGAAAGATTCATCAGGAATAAGAAGGGCAATAGGGGCAGGAGAACCGTGTGCTATGGAAAGTGCAGTATACTGGTAGATTTTCAACGCTTCAATGGCGACAACACAAGCAACTGGATGGCCAGAGTACGTAAAGCCATGAGCAAATGAACCTGCAAAACAAAGGCCGCATCTCTATCCTTAAAAATCTCCCTAAGACATGCCAATGCAGATATGAGAAAGTTCACGCAGTGTCATTGACTAACCAAGCTTATTGCTCTGAGAATCGATCACATCTGCTATTTCCGGGCTAACAAGAGTTGCACCAATGGGCACATAGGCGGATGAAAGAGCCTGTTGTCATGAAATTGGCATGACTTAGCTGACACCAGATAATTAACATTTATTGATCTATTGTTGTGAAAGAATTTTCACCTTGGCCAAGGTGACTAGATCTATCTTGATATTATACATATCAGATCCAAACATGGTTCCCAACCTTCCAAATGCGGTAATGACCTAATATGTATTAACAATTAATAACAGTTGCATGGAGAAGTTTCTTATATTCTTTTACTATATTTTTTGTGTGTTTAGCTTCATAAGTGAGCGCAAAATACCTCATCTACTATGAAAAGGATGTTATACTTCTTAACCACTGCTTGAACCTGTTAATAGACGAGGGAATGAGATACAATCAACAAGCGAAACCAGAATTCAAGTCTCCAATGTAGAAGCTACCTATAATATAATACACTAACAGTAACAGTTCATCGGGCAATAGCGGTATATATGGAACTTTGGAACCTTTAGGGTACCCTCTAGTTTAGTTTGTTTAAATAAATGAACTAGTTTTCTCAAAAAGTGGTGTTTTGCAAAACTTAGTTCATTATTTTGTACTAAGTAGGGTAAAGGGTACCCTAATGGTGGGTACCCACTGTCATCCTTAGAACTACTGCAACATAAGAGTGAAGCAAGTATTTAGGAAGTTCGGTAAATGTGTAATCTTAGCTCCCTACAATTGAACAGTGGAGTCAAATAGATGACCTCATGCAACGATTTTCTTTTCCTTGTAGGAGCTATCACATGCAGTAGCTCAAGCTGTATAAATCACCTTATCAAAATAGGTCTTTGGAGGAGGGATGACACCGCCAGCACCCATTACAGGCTCAGCAATGAACGCAGCAATCTGAAAGGAGGAAAATGGATTTGTCAAGTAGTATACTTGGGACCTGATGCATAATATAAGCTCTGGTAACGACTTTACTGTTTCGGGTCCTTTCTTGAGGATAAGATTCTCCAAATTATTGGCAAGTCTTGTTGCAAATTCTTCTTCTGTCTCACCTGTTCCGCAGCAAAACTATTTCATTAGTAAAATGTTATGCATTGATCATACAACTAAACTCTGAAGTTAAGAGTACCTGGAAGATGGAAGCGCTAGTAGTGAGGGCAGTCTGTGTGCAGAACAAAAGGTGCTGGTTGATCAAATTTCTGGTGCAACGCAGGAAGACTAAAGACACATAAGCAATTAACAAATTAATTATCAAAATAATTGATGCAAAAGTGATTCTTCAGAGTGCTAGATAGTAGGTACTGATAGAAAAATATCCAAGGAAAACACTAAATTTGTTAGGCCAATACTCACCCAGTGAGACTAGCTGATATCAATGTCGATCACGATATCTGCAACCAAAGCAACAATTGTAAGAATGACACTTAAAATATATACGGTTTGCTTTACTTGTTATATGGTTTTGATCGTGTAATAAACTTTTGATCGTCACCTAAAAAATATATAAAGTTGAGAAAATGTCAGCTTATCGATCGTGCAATAAACTTTTTCTTGTCTGGCCTCCCCAATGTATTGTTATAATACCATACTAGTTTGACCTGTAAAGGATCACGTGCTAATATTGTAAATGTGGGAACAGTGCTATGAGAACATCAGAAGAGGGGAACAAGGAAAATTCTACGATAAGCATAAAAATCACTAGTGTTTATCACCAAATGAACAGTCAGTACGGCATATAAATCAGCTAGATGTATTCAGCGAAATTAATAATAAGGCAATGAACCAATGAACGATTAGCCTCCCAGAAAAGCGCAAACAGTGAACCAGGGAGCAATAGCCATCTCCCAGGAAAGTACAAGAAGTGCAAACAACTCAAAAGGTTTACTTTTTGGGAAATGATAGGATGCCCCCGGGGGATCGCATCCTCCTGTCCCCGGATACGCGTGAGTTGTGACGTGTGGTGGAGTTCACCTTATCTCTTCCCTGCGCTAGACCACAACCTCACGCATCTTGCTAATCGCGACCTGCTGCATGTCTGCATCGCGGTCGTCTACGCTCGCGCTCGCTGTGTCGTCGCACCACCGGGCCGCCGCGCCGCCGCACCATCGGGCCACCGCTCGCACGCCGTGCCACCGGTCGTCGCCTCCGCACACGCCACCATAGCTCACCCCGTGCCTCCATGGAAAGCGCCGCTTCGATGTGGTCGCTGCTGTAACACGATGGCTCTCTCTCCCATGGCCGCCGCCCGCTGCCTCCGCATCCCACGCCAGTCCGTCCGTCGTCACCGGAGACAGCGTCCTATTTGCGCCCACGCTGTTCCGCCATGGCTAGCCCCGCTGACCAAATGAGCTATCCTCGGCGATGCTACACACCATGACCAAATATGCTACATACAACTTCTGGTGTTGCTACATATGGCGACAGTCGTTGCTACCCTGCGGTGAGCGGTGGTGCTACCTTCGGCGAGAGGCTCTGCTACACATGGCGACCGGTCCTGCTACATAATGGTTCGGTGTTGTTACTGCAAGTGCGCTTGCTACATTGATTTTTTCTTACAAGTTTTGCTCTGCCAAGTCGACTTTTGCTACATTAACATAATTATATTGCTACATATGTTTTATGATTTACAATAGCACAAACTTCTTGCTACGAGGTATCCGGCGAGGTCTCCGCAATTCTCCGTCGATTTTGCTACATTAGTTAAAAAATTTGCTACATGGTCTCCGCTAACTCTCACGAGGTCCAATCTGTTTTTCTATTTCGGTCAAACCGTTTCTGCTACAGTAGCAAAAGCGGACGTATGTAGCAAATGTTGGTCTGAGTGTAGCAAAAGGAATTTAGGATGGACACGCAAGAGGACCCGGGGGATCAGAAATTTTTATCCCCCGGGGGACGCGTAGTACTGCCCATTACTTTTTTGACATGTGGAGGCACCATGTAAATCTCACAATCCACTATACTGTTCATATGCTTCAGTGCCCCACTAGCCGATGAATGTGTCGAGCGAGAGCATGTTCCCGCCATCCGGCTCCAGTTACGAGGAGAGGTCCGAGGGCTGCTTCGAGAGCTATGGAGTTCGGCCGAGGGATCACTACTGAGTATATATGGTGGCACCGTAAGTATTCTTTGGGACTTATACTGAATATATATATGGACCGTCAGTACCAACAATGGTTGGGTTGTAATCTGCAAGTGCTCACATGGTACAGTACTACTTTTGGCAGAAAATCCATCAAGCTCTCAAGAAGTATGGGAGCAACATCATCTTCTCCAATAGGATGGATGCGTGACCCGTGGAGTCGAGGCGGGTAAGAATAAAAGATTTCGCCGACTGAATTATTTGTTCATGTTTGATAGTTTCAGTCATCCGGGTGATAATTTTATCATAGAAGTAAACACTAATAGTAGTTTTCCTCTACCAGGGTGTAGCATCCCGGTAAAACCACGACTAGAAAATCGTTGTATTTTTGTTTTGTGCATCATCTTGATCACATGATCATGTCATCGTGCCACATTGCATTTAAGCATCGTCATATTTGCATGCATATAATTTGTCGGAAACTATTTTTTCTAAAGCCTATTTTGTTTTCTAGAGATTTCCCCTCTTTGCTCAAATCAAAACCCTAGATCCGTTCGGATCTTTTATTTGTCTAAAACCTTTTTGCAAATGTTTTATTTTAAAGAAAAGAAAAGAAATAATATAAATATTTTGTTTGGGGGAGGCAGTCCATCCGGTCAGGCCCAAAGGCCCAACTAGACAGACCACCTACTACCCCATATATAAAACCCTAACCCTAGCAACCCAAATCCCAGATTCCCAAGCCACCCATCTCCCCGCCGCCAGCAGCAAACCATCCACTCCCATCTCCTCCCTTCCGCGTCGCTGCCCACCCCGACCCTGCACTGTGCCCGCTCCCCCTCTTGTCGCGATCCGCACGCCACCTTCCCTCCCTGATCCCGAAACCGCCCTTGACCCCACCCCCGTTGCCCTCACGTTCCCTCTCTCCTCCCGAAAGTTCCCCTGTTCCCCTGGCCCCATCCCCGTGGGATCCCCGCGTGCACCGCTCACGACCCCCCGCTCCTCTCGCTCCCCACCGCGACCCCTCCTCCTCTCGACAACTGCCGCCAGGCTCCCCCATCTCCCCGGCCGCGCCCTCCGCCGCCATGGCGTCACTGCCGCCCGGCCCCTCAACCTCGCCTCTCCCCGCCGACCTCCGCGCGTCGCGTCTACCTCAGGCTGCGCCTGCATCGTCGACCTCCTCTGGCCCTGCTGGCCTCAACCCCACACCATCAAGCTCCCCAGTAGCCGCCATCGCACGCCTCCGCTGTTCTCCTCCCGCTTCTATCACGCCGCCATGACCACCCGCCGCCCGAGGCCATCGACCTCCCGCCGAGCTCGTCGGTCCGGCGTCGATGCCGTGCACCGCCTGCTCTCCTTCCTCTTCACCGAGTCACCGCCACCGCCCTGCGCATCGCCGCCGAACACGCTGCGGGCACTTCCGCTAGCCCTTCCTTCTGGACTCGACCTTGCCGCCATGAGCGCCGCCTTCATCCGCTTCAAGGTTGCATCACCGCCTTTTTCATCGCCCTCGGCTGCAAGGCCCTCCATCCGCCCCGCCTCGCCGAAGCGCGCGATCTTGGCCGCAGGTTGTCTCGCAAGCATCCAGGCACGGTTTGTGTCTCCGTGCACGTGTGCTCGCTGCTTTGAGTGTGGTGTTGATTCGCCGCGATGTTACCACATAGGCGACCTCCGATCCATTTTTTCTTGATGTATCCGATCAACTAATTTCTCCATGCGTCAATATCAACCTTCCAAGGCGCATTCAACAACAACATGGACAAGTAACCGCCAAGATCGACATCGATCGTGTAGATCCGTTGAACCCTCGGGCGCCATCCGAGTTCTCCGTCGACCACAAATTAAGTCTGAAGTTCTTCATGGAAACCGGCCCGATCCCGACGTCCAAGACCACCGTCGAACCTCGAACCCCAAGATCGCCGAGTTCCCCATGTGTGACCCTTTTCTTGAGACCTTTATTTTATAATATATAATATATACTTGTTGCATATAAAATGTTTATGTTGCATACATGTTTGTGGTTTGGGGCATTATGCCGATTCACCTCATAATTAAATATGGGGTCCATATGCGGCAAATCTAGTCTTATATTGGCCCCATTTAAATTTGTATAGCGACCGATGCCATGTTTTGCCTTGTAAAGACAAAGATTTAAAATGCGGGTATCTAAACAAATTGAACCATCTAAGTAAATGTCGAACCTGGTTCTATTTAATATTGCCTAATTGCATCGCATCCTTGCCATGCCATATATCATACATGCATCATGCCCGATCTTTTGCCGTAGTATTAAATAGTGCAACCGGTGTTTTCTCTAGTGCTTTGCTTCTTCACGGGTTAGGCCGATGAGTTGATGCGAGTGTCGATCCGATCTCCGGTGAAACTTCGGCAGTGTTTTTAGGCGAGCATTCTCCCTCTTTCTACCTATTTTACATTTCTAGTCTTTATTTCCTCCTGTTGATCTATTGCTATCTGTGTTGCGATGCTCTAGTTGCATCTGGTATCCCTTGCAGCCTTATATTGCCTTGGACACATCCTATTACCCGTTGTTTGGTAGATAGTTGGACTTATGTCGTAGTCGCTTGATCAAGTGTTGTTGCATGTTGTCAAGTACCACAGTTGTTGGAGAAATGTCATATGCTTATGTTGGAGATGATCATGGCTTTAATTATCGTTTAATAACTAAAATTGAAGTAGGTAAATAATGCAGAGGCACAAGTGGGCAATAGATGTTATTTGGTTTTAACTGTCCACTTGTGTCCTCAGGACCCCAAGTACTTGATACATGTTCTTGAATATTCGCACTATCCGCATGTGGGACCATGAATGCCCCTAGCCAGAGCTTGCGTCATATATTATTTCTTGGGGCCACAAACTAGTTTAGAGATTTATTACTATACTGTACTTATGTCATGCTTTACTGCTTTATTTACGATTGCGCGTGGCGCCTATACTGTTTAGGTAAGCGGAGTGTTTTTGCGGTATCGACAAGCCCAGTCACACTTTCGGGTTCCCAGTTACCATTGACGCAAACCGGTCCGCTCCAGCTGGCCAACTTCGTCGCGGGTAGCTTGGTGGGGTGGCCCCCTGAAATTTATATGAATCTTGCAATTGCTCTGCCGTGATGCCTCGTTGGGTTTTCATTTGGTTTTTTCCAAGGTTGATCGTGCGTGTGTTTCTATTTGTGCCCCCCTGCAGGGTAAAACTTTATGAAAGCCGTGTCCGCGGTTATGGACAACTTGGAGCACAATATCTCGATCATAGACAACTATAACTAAAGTAGTGCTATAAATTTGACTTTATAATAACTAGTAATCAGCTTCACTATAATGGGATGGCTAAATAGAAGTGCCAACAATTGCTGGTTTGGGTTGTCACCTGTTACCATTGTATCTGACTAGTAAGTATTGCAACTACAACGGAATGGTAAATAAAAGTACCAACAACTGCTGGGTTTTGGGGTGCCTCATGCTATATGTATATGACTAGTAAGTAACCCAACTACAACAGACTGGTTAACTAAAACTGCCCATTGTTTATTATACCAGGATGACTCATGCTATCTTTATCTGACTAGTAATTGTTGCAACTATAATGGAATGAATAAACCGCCAACCGTGTGAGTTCCTAGGTTGACTTCTCGCTTGGTCTCGAGGGGAAATACCAGATGGGTATGTTTGGTGATAGTTTCAGTTGGATCCTAATAGGTATTTCTTATCCCTATCTAATAGCCACCATTGAATTGAGTCTCTATAGGTTGTTTAGTGCATGCCGCATCGCCGGCTCAATCCATCATACCTATGGAGGCGAGGACCGAATTTCTAGTATCGGCTGTACCGCCGACCGCCTTTTTCCTTTGCCCTTGTCGGCACCCCTTTGTTTTAGGTGTTTTGAGATCGACGTCGTTAGCAGGGTTACCCTTCCTATTGGCCTCGGACAGAGTTATGGACGCCATTGGTTATTCTTCGTGGCTCTTAGCTCAATTTGCATCTAGTTCGTACTCGGACGCTGTATCATTTTCAAGGTGATTTGGACATTTGTACTGTATATCTGTATTCTTGACTCATTGAGTCGCTGTTGTATATATATATTCTGTGGGTTCCATCGTGGAATATTGTGTAATGATATTACTTTGTTTTCCACCTGCACAAAAGTGCCTGGTGGGCACCTTTCAATCATTTCTATGCGGGTTAATCAATAAACTTGCATAGGACGATTCCGAGGGTGTTAGGTGGTATCGTAGCTCAGAAGCGATACCCCACCGGTCCAGCCTGTAGGATAACCTAGCTAACGGCCACTGTAGAGTGTCAAACCTATTTTGGAAAAATCGGTTGGATATATCTGATTAGGTCTGCTTTTACTCCTTACCTCGCTGCTATTCTCTTCTTACCTCTACGTGTTTTGAATCTGATCTCTTATCTTTTCTTTGAATCCAGGAATTGTCGTGGTTGGGTTTCGCCGTTTAAGGTTTCGCTTCCCCTTTTAACGGTGACATATGAACTTGTTGCTATCTCGAGAATTTCTCTGTTGTACCTTTTACCAAAATTCACTAAAATTTTCTTTGTATCATCCGTTTTCGCACTACCGACATCATCCGCATCGGATCCGGCGAAGAGCTTGTATCCTCCTTGTTTTTCCGAACCTCGCTTGTCAAGATCAGCAGTCCGAATTCGAGAGTTGGCTGACATTCTTCATTCATGTACAAAGTAATGCTTGGTGCACGATGGACTGATCACCATCCGACTACTATTATCATTCGCTTTTGTACATTGAATAGGTGGATCTAGCAATTTTACTCCTTGCGTGGGTTAGAGGTGGCCTTACCCTTTTGAGACCTCCGCCTTTGTCCTTTGTTTTTCAGTGTTCAATAACGTGAGCCACACCCTTGTTGGTGGTGTCGCCATTTCAAGACGGAGAAAGAATTCTTGTTAATGGTGTTGCAGGATCTATGTGAAGCGAGTAGTTCCGCACTGGCCGGCCTTCTTCCCCAGACATGAGGCTGATCTCGAGGCGAGATCCATTGTTAGTGGTGTCGAATTGTAGCACCCGTAAAAACCACGACTAGAAAATCGTTGTATTTTTGTTTTGTGCATCATCTTGATCACATGATCATGTCATCGTGCCACATTGCATTTAAGCATCGTCATATTTGCATGCATATAATTTGTCGGAAACTATTTTTCTAAAGCCTATTTTGTTTTCTAGAGATTTCTCTTCTTTGTTCAAATCAAAACCCTAGATCCGTTCGGATCTTTTATTTGTCTAAAACCTTTTTGCAAATGTTTTATTTTAAAGAAAAGAAAAGAAATAATATAAATATTTTGTTTGGGGGAGGCAGTCCATCCGTCGTGCCCAAAGGCCCAACTAGATGCACCACCTACTACCCCATATTTAAAACCCTAACCCTAGCAACCCAAATCCTGATTCCCAAGCCACCCATCTCCCGCCGCCACAAAGCAAACCATCCACTCCCATCTCCTCCTTCCGTGTTGCCCACCCCGACCCCTGCGTCTGCCCGCTCCTCTTGTCGGATCCGCATGCCACCTTCCCTCCCTGATCCCGAAACCGCCCTTGACCCCCCCCCCCCCGCCCCCCTGTTCTCTCTCTCTCCCCCGCATGTCCCCTGCTCTGCCCCATCCCCGGGATCCCCACGCACCGCCATGACCCCCCTCTCGCCCCCATGACCCTCCTCCTCTCGACAACCGCCGCTAGGCTCCCCATCTCCCGGCCACGCCTCCGCCATGGCGCCATTGCCGCGACCCTCAACCTCGCCTCCCCGCCGACCTCCTCGTGCGTCCACCTCAGCTCGCTGCATCATCGCCTCCTCGGCCCCGCTGGCCTCAACCCCACGCCATCAAGCTCCCAGTAGAGCCGCCACAGCAACGCCCGCCGTTCTCCTCCCGGTGTCGCCCCATCACGCTTGCCATGACCACCGCCGCCCGGAGGCCATCGACCTCCCGCCGAGCTCGTCGGCCCCGCCGATGCCGTGCACTACCTCTGCTCTCCTTCCTCTTCACCGAGTCACCGCCACCGTCATGCGCGCGCCGTCGCCGAACGCTGCGGCACTTCCCTGGCCCTTCCTTGCCCTGGACTCGACCTTGTCGTCATGAGCGCCCGCCTTCATCTGCTTCAAGGTTGCATCACCGCCCTTTTCTTTCATCGTCCCCGGCTGCAAGGCCCCTCCATCCGCCTGCGTCCCGAAGACGGCGCCATCTTGGCGCAGTTCTCGCAAGCATCCATGGCACGTGTTTGTGTCTCTGCACGCGTGTGCTTTGCTGTTTGAGTGTGGTGTTGATTCGCCGTGATGTTACCACACAGGCGACCTCCGATCCATTTTGTCTTGATGTATCCGATCAACTAATTTCTCCATGCGGGTAAATATCAACCTTCCATGGCGCATTCACGTCGGCGTAACAACAACATGGACAAGTAACCGCCAAGATCGACATCGATCGTGCAGATCCGCTGAACCCCGGCGCCATCCGAGTTCTCCATCGACCACAAATTCGAGTCCAAGCTCCCTTCATGGAAACCGGCGATCCCGACGTCCAAGACCACCCGTCGAACCCTCGGAACCCCAAGATCGCCGAGTTCCCCATGTGTGACCCTTTTCTTGAGATCTTTATTTTTATAATATATAATATATACTTGTTGCACATAAAATGTTCATGTTGCATACATGTTTGTGGTTTGGGGGCATTATGCCGATTCACCTCATAATTAAATATGGGGTCCATATGCGGGCAAATCTAGTCTTATATTGGCCCCATTTAAATTTGTATAGCGAACCGATGCCATGTTTTGCCTTGTAAAGACAACATTTAAAATGCGGGGTATCTAAACAAATTGAACCATCTAAGTAAATGTCGGAACCCTGGTTCTATTTAATATTGCCTAATTGCATCGCATCCTTGCCATGCCATACATCATACATGCATCATGCCCGATCTTTTGCCGTAGTATTAAATAGTGCAACCGGTGTTTTCTCTAGTGCTTTGCTTCTTCACGGGTTAGGCCGATGAGTTGATGCAAGTGTCGACCCGATCTCTGGTGAAACTTCGGCAATGTTTTCAGGCGAGCATTCTCCCCCTTTCTACCTATTTTACATTTCTAGTCTTTATTTTCTCCTGTTGATCTATTGCTATCTGTGTTGCGATACTCTAGTTTTCGTACCCGTGGTATCCCTTGCAGCCTTATATTGCCTTGGACACATCCTATTACCCGTTGTTTGGTAGATAGTTGGACTTGCGTGTCGTAGTCGCTTGATCAAGTGTTGTTGCATGTTGTCAAGTACCACAGTTGTTGGAGAAATGCCATATGCTTATGTTGGAGATGATCATGGCTTTAATTATCGTTTAATAACTAAAATTGAAGTAGGTAAATAATGCAGAGGCACAAGTGGGCAATAGATGTTATTTGGTTTTTAACGGTCCACTTGTGTTCCGTAGGACCCCAAGTACTTGATACATGTTCTTTGAATATTCGCACTATCCGCATGTGGGACCATGAATCCTCCTAGCAGAGCTTGAGTCATATATTATTTTTTGGGGCCACAAACTAGTTTAGAGATTTATTACTATACTGTACTTATGCCATGCTTTACTGCTTTATTTACGATTGCGCGTGGAGCGCCTGTACTGTTTAGGTAAGCGGAGTGTTTTCGCGGTATCGATAAGCCCAGTCACACTTTCGGGTTCTCAGTCATTTACAGCCATTGACGCAAACCTCTGGGTCCGTTCCGGAGCTGGCCAACTTCGTCGCGGGTAGCTTGGTGGGGTGCCCCCCTGAAATTTATATGAATATTGCAATTGCTCTGTCGTGATGTCTCGTTGGATTTTCATTTGGTTTTTTCCAAGGTTGATCGTGCGTGTGTTTCTATTTGTGCCCCCCTGCAGGGTAAAACTTTATGAAAGCCGTGTCCGCGGTTATGGACAACTTGGAGCATAATATCTCGATCATAGACAACTATAACTAAAGTAGTGCTATAAATTTGACTTTATAATAACTAGTAATCAGCTTCACTATAATGGGATGGCTAAATAGAAGTGCCAACAATTGCTGGTTTGGGTTGTCACCTGTTACCATTGTATCTGACTAGTAAGTATTGCAACTACAACGGAATGGCTAAATAAAAGTACCAACAACTGCTGGGTTTTGGGATGCCTCATGCTATATGTAGGCGAGGACCGCCGAATTCTAGTATCGCCGTGTACCGGCCTCAGTACTGACCGCTCTCTTTTTCCTTTGCCATTTGTCGGCACCCCTTTTGTTTTAGCAGGTTTTGAGATCGACGTCGTTAACAGGGTTACCCTTCCGGCTTGGCCTGGGCAGGGTTATGGCCGCCATTGGTTATTCTTCAGGGCTCTTAGCTCAATTTGCATCTAGTTCGTACTCGGACGCTGTATCGTTTTCAAGGTGATTTGGACCTTTGTACTGTATATCTGTATTCTTGACTCATTGAGTCGCTGTTGTATATATATATTCTATGGATTCCATCGTGGAATATTGTGTAATGATATTACTTCGTTTTCCACCCGTACGAAAGTGCCTGGTGGGCACCTTTGAATCGTTTCTATGCGGGTTTGGCGGGAATCGCTGAAACTTGCATAGGGACGATTCGAGGGTGTTACACAGGGTGCTCAAGAACATATCATCTAGCATTGTTGCTCTCATCACAGAGGGAGGTAAGACATTAAGCTGCAGAAAATACGCAATGTCAAAAGTATTCTGGAAATTTACTGACACATGGCTACTTCAGGTGCTCATCATTTGGACTTCAGATGTGCAACCAAGGAGTATCTAGCCTGGGTGGTAGAACAGAGGAGGCAGGAGGTTGAGATCATAAAGGGGTGGATAGATCAGTATAACCAGGACATTGCGGAGATGTCGCGGTAGAAAAGAAGGCGGTATCGGTTTTCACAGTGCGAGGAAAAGAAATACTTATTTATCTCCATGGAGAATACAAGGAATTTCCTTTCTTTTTACAGGGTGATAGACACATAAAAGAGAATGAAGATAACATGTCAGCGCAACTGCATAACTTCTGTGACTTGACAATTGACATGAGAAGTTGTAAAACTTGAACATTCACATCTGAAACTTCTGTACCAATGTCATATACAGGGTTCATGCTTTTCTACACAACTTTGCAGGGGGCATCTCAGGAACAGAGGCAGCATTATTTCACTGACAACAAGTAGATTAAAACTGGTTCCATATGAGATTATGACATAACATAAACCGATCTCCATTCTAGAGGGAGTTTTATTACAACCAGGGTTCTGCATCCACGACGCATATAGCCAATTATTACACACAGTACGTCATCTTTAAGTGACGCCGGGTAACATAAAGTTATTTAAGGTGCCCATTAACAAGCACCAAATTTGAAACTATATAAGCTGATGTAAAGCAGAAGCCCGCACCCTGTTTCTATAACTAGCCTACTACAATTCGGTGGTTCAAGTGATTCCAGCATCTGGCCTTGCACACACAATGCAGAAACATGTCTCGCGCAGGTCGGGGCGAACAAACGGACTAATATTCTTCACCAAAGAAAGCATCATCTGGATTGATATCCTGCAGTGAGAAAAGAAGTTTAGATTCAGATACACCTGACCATAAAGTAGTCAGAGTGGAAGAACGAGAAAAAAAAAGTTCTTACTACCTGATTTACCATGCTGGAAAAGATCTGCTGCAGTAACAGGTCAGTGCTGGGGGTTAGCTGATCATCACCAGGAGATTGCTGATCAGCTGGGCCATCTTGCATAGGGAGAATGCCAGATGCATCCCCGCCATCCTCCGGCCTAACAGAATTGTCCCGGAGGATAGGCAATGAAGAGCTGATGCCTCCACCATTAGCCATCTGACTAGGCGGCGGCCCGACAGAGCTGCCCGTCCCAAGGCTAGGAAATGGAGAGCTGGCGCTTCCACCACTGACCATCATCTGAGTCATTTCTACTGGACCTCTGTTGCTTCCTATGTTGAAAAATGGCATCATCTGCTCACTGAAGCCAGCCACTGGTGTTGTAGCGTTGTTGTTGTTGCTGAATATTCCTGCCATCTGATTCTGCTGCCCATTCTGGCCAGGTGAGGCTCCAAAGCTTGGCAGCTGGTTGATCTGGAGCATGTTCGCCTCCGTTGGGACGACGACGGGTGCTCCATTCATAGGACCAGGAAAGCGTGATGGCTCCACATTCTGGCTGATCAGTTCTGGAGGCTGCACCTGCACCGGGAACTGGTTTGTTGCAGGTTCACCATCCGACATTTCTTCAACAGAGGAGTTGCTAGGATGGGAGGCAGGCACCATACTGCTCGCCTCCAGCAGCTTCTCGCGCAGGACGCCCACGTAGGCTTTGGTAGAACGGTTAGGATGAAACACATCCAGCATTGGGCTGCCACGCCGCGGCGTTCCTTGCCATGCTCCTGCCATTGCCCATGGACCTGTTGCTGGGCTGGATGGACAGACCGTGAGGTCCTATCGTCGATGGAGCTGAGCAGGGGATGTTCGAGCCACAACAACAAATGACTGACGACGGCTGTATTGGGGGATTCATGTCCATTTCATTAGACGAATCGACGACAGGGTTATATTTCTCTGGTTCTTCGGCGACCCATTTGAGAAAGTGTCTGTACTTCTGTGGTAACAGGATGAGCAAGAAGATGTATGAGTTTCATGCTCTCGGGAAATGAAATGAAGACATGTGGGAAACAGAAAGATGCATGTGAAGGTGTTGCATTGTTTAAAAAACACTAGAAAATGTGGGGCATGCATTATATCAGATACGCATAACATTTTCACCAGAGGAAAATTCATTAAAAGGTTTCTTACACAGGTTTATGTGCGAAAAGCTTGGTCTTATGTGCGAAAAAATTGTTAGCTTAGAAAGACTATGAATGCACGCATATAAATAAAACATAAGGATAGAAATTAAACCTGAAGGTGGCTCGCAACACTCTCCCTACTAAGGTTCTTGACATCATCATTCGCAGTATCGCCTTTGGAACAGCCTCTGCATTTACATAATCCAAACATTTTGTTACTTAAAGAAAATATTCAAAGAATCATAAACTTTGACTTCATGAATAAGCAACAAAAGAATTGTGAGAACTTACGATCGACACCCAGTCGATTGACGGCTTCGATGAACCTGTTGTGTAGCGCCCCAGTCCATGACACCCTTGGCTTCTTCTCGGTGGTTGGTACATTTCTTTTCTTATAAGAGTCATGTCCAACATTTTTCTTATTCTTCGAGCCCTTGTTACTCTTCTTTGCGCCGCCCTGCCCATGCACAACAGTTACTAGTTGTAACATCCTCTGATAGGCATCATCATCACTCTCACTGTTGTCGTGGTTCATAGCGACCTAGTTTTTTCTTGCGACGTGCTGCCATATATTCTTGAGCTCCTTGATTTTCACGGGTTTCACCAAATAGTCGCATGCCCCATGAATTATCTCCTTGTACACAGTCTCTTTGGGCATATAGTTAGAGAATTACCTTTCACATGTAGAAATCTAGAAAAGTGGACATCTTTTGTACCAGTGGTTCCAGATCAGAAAAAAGTGTATATTATTTTTCAAACGAGACACATAATTGGGAAAGCAAATGTATTACACATCATGAACAAGACTGCATCACGACAACAGTCAATTAGATGCTTTAAAGAAAAAAATTGGACCTGACGCGTTTGATTCTTTTCAAAAGACCACATCTAAATCTTTTCCAGGAGGGTACTACCGCATCACCATCATCTCCCCGCCCTCCATCTCTTAGCTTATTTCCACCCATATCTTCTACCACCCCGCCCTCATGAACCTCCACTACAGCCGGTCCCGTCCTCCCACCTAGCCCATGTGTCGCTCCAGATCCGCCCGCTTCCCCCACTAGCCATCTGATATAATAGATGAACGGTTACATGGGATCCTAGTGGCCTGGGTCGAAATGAGATCCGGTTCGTTAAATCATCTCGACGAAAAATAGGTCATGCGTGCAACAAAACATTTATGCATGTATGATTTGGCAGGTAAACGTTTAGATGGGACCATGTTAGTCCGGCCAAAAATTGGAGACCAGATCAAAATATTATCTAGTAGGGTACTACTGCCATATCGCCACCACCCATGCCTCCGGACCACAAGCAACACCACTAAAAGGGCATATATTCCCCTATGCGTGGTTTTGGTAATTAATGACAATCTGTATGGACTAATGTGTAAATTGAGTTTCACTTGTAGGTTTGTCCATTGGCATCGCTTGGGCCATGTGTTGGTCTCAAGGTTGAAAATATGAAGAAGGAGAAGAAGAAATGCCCAAGGGTTTTGTGCTCCTTGGAATCCTGAAGAAAGAAGGATCTTGAAGGTTGATCAAGATGAGTGAAAAGAGTCGATCCAAGTTGGATCAACCTCAATAAGGAATGAAGAAGGGAAAGCTCAAGATGCGCCATCTTTAGAAGATCTCATGCTTCAAGATTCACATCCTCGGTGGTTATGGAGTGATGAAGACAAGTTCAAAGAAGAGGTTTCCCCATGAAGTATGGGGGAGCAATTTGCAAGTCTTCATCAAGCAAGAGAGAGCAATAGCAATCAAGAAAGGTGTTCCATCTTGAGAAGGACAAGAGAGTCTACATCAAGCTCAAGTGGAATGCTCAAGGCAAAGGTATGATCTTGATAGGGTTTCTCTTTTACTAGTCTCGTGTTGTTAGTTGGGGACCAGGTTTAGGATAGATAGCCTTACTATCAAGAGGGGCTCTCGAGTGAGTGACTCATTCGCATATTTCGGAGAGATCTCAAACCTTAGCATGCATAGCATAATCTTTATTGGTTGTTAGTTGGTTCTTGTCCATGAGAGGATCTAGAGATCGTGGTTATCATCATAACAAGCTCTAGTTCATCAAATTAGGATTTCCCTTGCATATATTATTAGGTTGGATTATTCATGTCGTTATATTTCCAACACAATTGGTTTCATCTCGTTTGGAGTTCGGATGCAAAAGTTATTACAGTTTTGGTTTCTGGATTTCCCTGACCGGAAGTTCCGGCTAGCCACCGGTAGTACCGCTAGGGCATTTTGCCTCTGGTAGTTCCGATGGAAGATCTGGTTCTTCTTCCGTTCATGTAATGTATCCTCTTTGTCTGGTTTGTTGTATTTGACGGAATTTGGATCGGAAGTTGCACCAGAAATTCCGCTCGGGCCTAGTTGCCGCCGGAAGTTCTGATTAAAAATTCGGCTCTCGTTCCGCTCACGTATTGTAACCTCTGTGTTTTATGTGCTCTATTTGACGAAACTCCGGTTGGAAAAATCTATGCTAGTTCCGCTCCCACCGGAAGTTCCGGTGAACTGGCGGAAGTTCCGGCCAGTCTTGTTTTTCTGTCTTTCAGATCGCAGTTTTATGACCGTTGGCTATGTGCTATCGGAAATTTTGGCCTTCCACCGGAAGTTCCGACCAGGGTCGTAAATGTCCATAACAGGCAGATCTAGGAGCCCTTTAAAATAGGCTCCTCTTCCCCTTCGTGGGCACTAGTTCGTTGGTCCATTTCTCTCTCTCTCCATTGTTGACCTTAAAGAGCTTGTCCTCTCTCCTTCCCCCTTCCATGACTCTTGCATCTTTTTGAGGGATTTGGGAGAGGAGATCTAGATAGATCTCTTCTTTGTGAAGGAATCATTGGGATCTAGATCTTGGAGAGTTTTATGTCCCCAAATAGCTTTTGTAGCTTTGTTGGAATTTGGGAGTGAAGGACTTGACCTTGCATTTGGTGCATAGGTTTGAGTTCTCCTCAGAGATTCGGCGAGTACAAGCTTGTGGGATTGTTACTCTTGGGTTCTTGGAACCCTAGACAGTTGTATGGTTGGAGTGTTGACCTCTTGTGGTCTTTGTTGCCTGTTGTGGCCTTGTAGCCTTTTGTGGCATTGTTGTTGGGAGCCTCCAATTGAGTGTGGAGATTTCCCCAATCTTGTTCGGGTTCGGTGACCTCCCTCAAGTTCCCCATATTGGATCGAGTGCCCGCCTTTTGTGGTGCGCACTCAGGAGAATAGGGTGAGCCTTTGTGGCGTCGATGAGTTGCGTGCTTCCGCATCTAGGGTGAGGCCTTGTGTGTCGTTGGGTGTGCATCGAGCCACCACACCCTCAGGTGAGACATTTGTGGCGTTAGAAGAGCATTGCGCCATCGCACCTCTTCAACGGAGACGTAGCTTCTTTTGAAGTGAACTTCGGGATAAAATCTCCGTCTCCGTGTCCATTGGTTATCTCTCAACCGAGCCCTTTACTTATGCATTTTATATTGTGATAGCTGTCATGCTTGAAATATTTTACCTTGCTATCACCTTGTTGCTTGTATTGCTTAGCATAGGTTGTTCGTGCACTTAAGTGAATCTAGTGGTTAGGTTTTGTGCTCAATAAATTAAATGTTAGTTTTTATTCCGTATTTGTTTGATCCTAAACCGTAATAATGTTAACAGTCTATTCACCCCCCTCTAGGAGACATCTATTGCACTGTCAACCACCATCTCCTTGTCCTCGGTCTCTTAGCTTAATTTCATTGAACGGTCACAACAACTGGTCCCACCGTCCCATGTGTTGCTCCAGATCTGCTCCGCTTCCCCAATTGCCACCCGAATCTAACAGATGAACGGTTACATGGGATCAGAGTGGTCCGGGACGAAATAGGATCTGGTTTGTTAGATCCTGGCTACCAAAAATAGGTCATGCGTGCAACAAAACATTTGTGCATGTGTGACCAGACCGGTAAACGGTTAGATGGGACCATGTTGGTCCGGCCAAAAAATGGAGAACGAATCTAAATCTTGTCCGGAAGGGTACTACTGCCATATCGCCATATCTATCACCACCTCACATGCCTCCGAACCACAGGCATCACCACCATCTCCTCGTCCTTAGTGTCTTAGTTTAATTTCATTGAACCGCCACAACAACCGATCCCACCCTACCATCTAACCCATGTCTTGCTCCAGATCTACTCCGCTTCCCCCAATTGCCATATGATCTAACAGATGAATGGTTACATGGGATCCTAGTGGTCCGAGCTGAAACATGATCTGGTTCACTCGTTACCAAAAATAGGTCATGTGTGCAACAACACATTCCTCCCACCTAACCCATGTGTTGCTCGAGATCTGTTCCACTTCCCCCAATTGCCATCTGATCTAACAAATGAGCGTTTACATAGGATCTCGGTGGTCCGGGTCGAAATAGGATCCAGTTCGTTAGATCCTCGCTACCAAAAATAGGTCATGCGTGCAACAACACATTGTGCACGTAAACATCCGCCCAATGCATATGCTACTATTTTTTTTGGGGAAATGCATATGCTACTTGGAGGCCATGTATATATATAGAAACATTGCTAAACCGACTAATAGAAGATCTTAATGACCATGAGCTAGCAATGGTCAACTAGATGACAACAAACAAATAACAAAACACGAGCTGGCAAGGGAGATTAATTATACTGATGACTGGGAGATCCATCTCGAGGCCGATGATCTCGAGGAGCTTGAAGCCGTCCATGTCCGGCATGTGCAAGTCAGTGATGACCAGGTCGAATTGCTCCTCGCCTCCTTCCCTCAACATATCCAGCGCCGTCCTTGCGTCCGTCACCATTGTTGCTGCACCAAATCCAACCAAGAAAGCATTATTCCCAGGTTGTAATGGGTTACGGTAGAAGCATATGAGGAGGGAGATTGAAAGCGCTCACCTTTGTATTTGCAAACGCGCAGGAGGAACCCGAGGACCCTGAGGAAGACGGGGTCGTCGTCGACGGCAAGCACGTGCAACCCCTTGGGGAACTTGTCCTCCTCCGGCGCCTCCTCCGCCGGTCCCTTCCCATGCCTGTCGTCACCGCCAGACATGCCTCCCAGTCCAGCTTCTTCAAAACAAACATAAAAAGGAAAGAAACACTCAGAATTAAACAAACATATAAAAGGAAACATCACCAAGAATTCCAGAAACCCCCCTATAAACGCCCACCCTTTCAACCTTCCTCTAATGGATTTCTCGTCGGAGACAGGAGCAGAGAGGACGGTCGATGGTCTCCAGGGCGTTGGGGGAGCCATTTTATAGGGCGGGGAGCGAGGGTCGGGGGAGTGGGAAACCCGCTCTCCGCGACTGAGTGTACGTGGTCCAAGGCGCTAGCTGGCTCGCTCTGCCCGTGCGTCCATTCCTGCAGTGTACATAGTAATTTCTCTTTGCTGCGTTAATGTTTCTATATATCCCTAACATTAAATATATATCCCCAACATTAAGATCTCTCGTGTCCGCTTGCGTCGTCGCCCATGGTAAACACATTTCAGGGTTCTGGTTTTGGCCGCTTCGAACCAAAATTTGGAGCTGGGCTGAGATCACCGGCTAGCTGCAATGCAGGGCTCCTATTCATTACATCGGTCAGTCCTTCCCTCCTATCTACTCTAATTAATGGGCACTCGTATCTGCGCATAATTAAGTTGCTTCTTTTGTTTTAGCTATATATATTGGTCTTTTGGTAAAAATGGGGAGGTTTGAACTCCTACTTGTGAATAATTAACTTTCCCCTTCATTTTTAAAGCTACTAGTGTCTATGAGGCATAAGATAACAAAGTCGGCGGTAGAATGTCCTTGGCCTACCAACAACAACATTTTTTTGGCGAATTACCAAATAGATGTTTGGTAGAAAATTTCTTACCAAGTGAAAGATAATAGACATGTCCCAAATCCATAGCTTCGGGCCGCCAAGTTGCAATGAACATGTCTGAATCCGTTATCTTTTAATTTTGATAGATGAATTCTCCGGGTCAAAAGCCAAGACATAATAAGCTAAACTCAAAATATATAGTGTCAATTCTAACGGTTAGTTTTTTGGGTGAATCAGAACCATCCACTAAATGACGCGCGGGCTAGGACAAAATGCCCTCGGCGTATGCTATGCCGACGGGTGCTCTCGGCGTAGCCTCCTCGGCAAAGGTCTCCCTCGGCGGAGGCACTTTTTCCGTAGGCGTAGCTCTAGCCATCGGCGTATGATACGCCGACGGATTTGCCCTCGGCATAGCCCCGTCGGCATAATAACGGCAGGTTGTAAAAAATCCAAAAAAAACAATTTTTTTTGAATTTTTTAAATCTTTGAATTGTTTGAATCGTTAATCTCTCACCTAGAACATTTTAAACACTAATTACATTTAATCTTTAATTAAATTACAGTCTTTATCAAACTTCTAGCTCGGTCACTCATTCTAATACTACTCCAGCTCCAGCACGCTTAACTTCTCAGTTCCTTCCGAATTAGTTTTCGCGAACCAATTTGTACCTAGTTGTCAATACTATGATATCAATCCTATTAACTGTTATATCATTATGTCACATGTTTTTATTTTTTGAAACTACAAACACTTATTTAAGTAAACAAAAATGAATAAGTAAAAATACTACTGATTCAAATAAAAATACTATTGAATTCAAATAAAATATACTAATTTTACTTTTTTTTTTATTTTTCTATTTAATATGGAATATTAATATATTTAAATCTGTAAATCGGAATTTGATAAATAATATATCTATATTGATCAGAAAAATGAAAGGAATCTAAATTTGAAATCCATATCAAGTTATCACAAATCTCCAGTTTTTGAATTAGCTATTTGGTGGTTGCTTCACAAAATCTCCCTTTTTTGCGCTCAAAAAAATGGAAAATGACTTTTTGGTGCGACGAAAAGGAAAACTTCCTCCTACAATATTATTCGCCATCCCATGATGTACATGTATGCATAATATGAGCACATTATCACATACTATACATTCATTCTAGCCTTAACATTGGTCATTTGATCCGAAAGCCAAGAAACCTCGAATGAGATAGGTCATTTTGTGAAGGTTTTTTAGACATAATCAATATACCAAGTTTGATATTTTTCCTTTAAACTATGTCACATAATATGACACCACTCGAAGATTTTGCTTTGTTTCGATCATTTTTGAAATTTTATGCATGTTTTAAACTATCGTCAAACTTTGTAGAATGGTGGGCATGAAGATTCTTAGCTCGGGGCTGAGCCTCTCTAATCTTGCATTGCATCTTTGATAAAATAGAATATTGTGAACCTAAAAATGATTTTTGTCAAAAATCATGAGCATCAGATCATGTACCTATAGTTCATATCTTACCCACTTCCTCCCGATTCGGCAGGAATTTGTCTTTTTCATCAGGGATAGACGGAAAGGTTTGATATCCCCCTGTTATTACATTGTCCATGTAAGGTGATATAGTATTTTGTAAAAAATGTGGTGGTAGTATATTGAATTAGACATTTGGTGGTTGCTTCACAAAACGTATGTTTTTTGCACTCGAAAAATGGAAAATAGATTTTTGGTGTGATGAAAAAGAAAACTTCCTCCTGCAACATTGTTCTCCATCCCATGATGCACATATATGTACAATATGGGCACATTATCACAAACTATGCCTTGATTCTAGCCATAACATTGGTCATTTGACCCGAAAGCCAAGAAACCTCGAATGAGATAGGTCATTTTGTGAAGGCTTTTTACAGACATAATCAATATACCAAGTTTGATATTTTTCCTTCCAACTATGCCACATAATATGACACCACACGAAGGTTTCACACTGTTTGGATCGTTTTTGAATTTTTTATGCCCGTTTTAAACTATCGTCAAACTTTGTCGAACGGCAGGCATGAAGATTCTTAGCTCGGGGCCGAGCCTCGCTAAACTTGCATTGGATCTTTGATAAAATAGCATATTTTGAACCTAAAAATGATTTTTATAAAAAAATCATGAGCATCAGATCATGTACCTATAGTTCATATCTGACCCACTTCCCGCTGATTCGGCAGGAATTTGTCTTTTTTTACTAGGGATAGACGGAAAGGTTTGAGATCCCCTATTAGGACATTGTCCATGTAAGATGGTATAGTATTTTTTTAAAATGTGGTGGTAGCATTTTGAATTAGTAATTTGATGGTTACTTCACAAAACCGTCCATTTTTTACACTCGAAAAATGGAAAAATGGATTTTTGGTTTGACGAAAAAGAACAATTTCTCTAGGAACATTGTTCGCTATGCCATGATGCACATGTATGCACAATATGGGCACATTTTCAAAAACTATGCCTTGATTCTAGCCATAACATTGGTTATTTGACTCAAAAGCTAAGAAACCTCGAATGAGATAGATCATTTTGTGAAAGTTTTTTTAGACATAATCAATATACAAAGTTTAATATTTTTCCTTCCAACGATGTCACATAATATGACACCACGCGAAGGTTTCGCATTGTTTGGATCGTTTTTGAATTTTTTTATGCCCATTTTAAACTATCGTCAAACTTTATCGAACGACGGGCATGAAGATTCTTAGCTCGGGGCCAACCTCGCTAAACATTCATTGGATCTTTTATAAAATAGCATATTGTGAACCTAAAAATAATTTTTGTACAAAATCATGAGCATCAGATCATGTACCTATAGTTTATATCTAACCCACTTCCTACCGATTCGGCAGTAATTTGTCTTTTTTATAAGGGATAGACGGAATGGTTTGATATCCCCCTGTTTGGACATTGTCCATGTAAGGTGGTATAGTATTTTGTAAAAATGTGGTGATAGCATTTTGGATTAATCATTTGGTGGTTGCTTTACAAAACCGTCCGTTTTTTGCACTCGAAAAATAGAAAATGGATTTTTGGTGTGACGAAAAAGAAAACATCCACCTGTAGCATTGTTCTCCATCCCATGATGCACATGTATGCACAATATGGGCACATTATCACAAACTATGCCTTGATTCTAGCCATAACATTGGTCATTTGACCCCAAAGCCAAGAAACCTCGAATGAGATAGGTCATTTTGTGAAGGTTTTTTCAGACATAATCAATATACCAAGTTTGATATTTTTCCTTCCAACTATGTCACATAATATGACACCACGCGAAGGTTCGCATAGTTTGTATCGTTTTTGAATTTTTATGCCCGTTTTAAACTATCGTCAAACTTGGTCGGACGACGGACATGAAGATTCTTAGCTCGGGGCCGAGCCTCGCAAAATTTGCATTGGATCATTGATAAAATAGCATATTGTGAACCTAAAAATGATTTTTGTAAAAAAATCATGAGCACCAGATCATGTACCTATAGTTCATATCTGACCCACTTCCTATCGATTTGACAGGAATTTGTTTTTTTACCAGGGATAGATGGAATGGTTTGAGATCCCCCTGTTAGGATATTGTCCATGTAAGGTGGTATAGTGTTTTGTAAAAATGTGGTGGTATCATTTTGAATTATTCATTTGGTGGTTGCTTCACAAAACAGTCCATTTTTTGCACTCAAAAAATGGAAAAATGGATTTTTGGTGTGACGAAAAAGAAATCTTCCTCCTCCAACATTGTTCACCATCCTATGATGCACATGTATGCATAATATGGGCATATTATCACAAACTATGTCTTGATTCTAGCCATAACATTGGCCATTTGACCCGAAAGCAAAGAAACCTCGAATGAGATAGGTCATTTTGTGAAGGTTGTTTCCAGACATAATTAATATACCAAGTTTGATATTTTTCCTTCCAACTTTGTCACATAATATGGCACCACGCGAAGGTTTTGCATTGTTTGGATTGTTTTTGAATTTTTATGCCCGTTTTAAACTATCTTCAAACTTTGTCGAACGACGAGCATGAAGATTCTTAGCTCGGGGCCGAGCCTCGCTAAACTTGCATTGTATATTTGATAAAATATCATATTGTGACCCTAAAAATGATTTTTGTAAAAAATCACGATCACCAGATCATGTACCTATAGTTCATATCTGACCTACTTACTGCCGATTCGGCAGGAATTTTTTTTTTCACGAGGGATAGACGGAAAGGTTTGAGATCCCCCTATTAGGACATTTTCCATGTAAGGTGGTATAGTATTTTGTAAAAATGTGGTGGTATCATTTTCAATTAGTCATCTGGTGGTTGCTTCACAAAACCGTCCATGTTTTGCACTCGAAAACATATCTATGATTTTTGATGCTCCATGCTTGTTTTGTATCTACTTTGCTTTGCTTTGTCTATACTTTGTGGTGTTTTTATACCTTTTTTGGAACTAACCTATTAACAAGTTTCCACAGTGCCAGTTGCCTGTTTTCTTTTGTTTTTGGTTCCAGAAAGGCAGAAAATCAATATTCTCGGAATTGGACGGGACAAAAGCCAAAGTTACTATTTTCCCGGAGCAACACGGAACCACAAATTAGAGCCGGAGGGGGTCCACAGGGTGGCCGCATCCCCCTAGGTGCGGGTAAGCCCTGGAGGCGCCCACAGGGGGTGTGGGCCCCCTAGACCCCCACCGACCTTGATTCATGTGCCTATAAGAAGCCTCAGACCCAAAAACCCTACGGCATCCAGAAGAAATCCACGAAAACCTCTGTAGCGCCGCCGCCACCTAAGGGGAGATTCGAGGGACAAAAAGTCTCTGTTCCGGCACCCTACCGGGACAGGGAAGTGCCCCCGGAGCCATCTCCATCGATCTCCATCGCCATCTTCATCACGGTTGCTGATTCCCATGATGAGGGGGGAGTAGTTCTTCCTCGAGGCTAAGGGATCTACTGGTAGCTATGTGTTCATCTCTCTCTATGCATGGTCATATTGTGATTATGAGCTTTGTAATCAAGTAGATCTACCTTGCTACTCAAGTGCTTCATTAGATCTCTGCTCTCCCCATGTGTGTGAAAGTGACAGCGTGCACACCATGGTGGCACTTAGGTTTGAGTCTAACTAAATACTCTTTGTGCTTTAATAGATCTATGCTTTTCTCCACATGTGTGAAAGTGACAGCGTGCATACCGTGTGTGGCACTTTGGCTAGATTGTATATTTGTTATGAGTTATATTTGGAGTTGGATGTCTCTATGAAATTGTGGTGTTTGTTGGAACCATCTAGCGCTCAAGGTGACAATGTGGGGTTATCTAGATTGGGGAAGGCAGACTTTGAGGAGTGTTGTTATAGCCCTACTGATGATTAGAGTGTCCAACCGGAGAGTAGTTATGAGTAGTATCATGAAGAGAGGATATTTATATGGGTGAGTGTTCACTAGTGAAAGTATGATCCCTAGGCCTTGTTTCTAAACATTGAAACACCGTTTGCATCTAGATCTGTTACATGTTTGCTTGCTTTAGTATTTACCTAACCGTCAAGCTGTTTTCTGGCACCATTACCACTTGTATTTCACTATCTCTTCGCCAAACTAGTGCACCTATACACCTGACAAGTGTATTGGGTGTGTTGGGGACACAAGAGACTTCTTGTATCTTGATTACAGGATTGCTTGAGAGGGAATACCTTTGACCACTTCCTCCCTGAGTTCGATTAACCTTGGGTGATCCACTTAAGGGAAACTTGTTGATGTTCTACAAATCTCTGCACTTGGAGGCCCAACAACCGTCTACAAGAATAGAAGTGCGTAGACATCACCCGGCTCCCGACTCCGCCCCTTCGCCTATATCTTCCCTACTGTAACATCCCAAAAATATTAAACTAGAATCATCAAACTCTAATCACCAAATTTAGGGTTAACAAAAACTTTTCCAATTAAAATATGAAAGCATTCATATGTGTATGTATCAAAATTTGGATTCTTTTGAATTGCCATGGTTCTATGTTTCTTTGCTTGTAAAATGATTCTTAGGTGAAATAAATATCATCTAAACATCCCCAAACTTTCCCAAAGACAAACAAATCAAAACAAACAAATTAAGTGAATGGTCACTTTTTTAAGGTAAAAAGTAGGGTAAAGCACCCCACTGCAATTTTTATATATCATAAAGGGTCACAAAAAGTATTTACAAGTTCAGGCCACCTCAAAAGAGGGATAACATTCTAAGCAGCTATCTCCTGTCTAAATTATTCTCAATCCAATCTTTGAGGCCCTGATAATTCTTTTTATTAATTGTATACAGGACCCATCTTAATATGGTCACTTTGGCCAAATTAACTCCCATGCCTACTTTGGCTATCTCTAACTTTCAGAACTTAACATAAACATGTATGGATATTTGCACCCCTTGATAGTACTCATAACAAGGTACCAAGGCCCACTTTGTGATCATCCAAAAACATTAGAATGCATGGTTTAAATGACAGTTTAAAATTGAATCTATTTCATATGGGAAGATCCCACTATTTCAAAAACCACTCAAACAAGCTCAATTTTCAAAACCCAAGCATCCACAGAATCCTCAACACATGCCTAGAACACCCACCAAAAATCTTTTCAAAATTCAAAACTTAAGTTCATGCGGCCATTTCATCAAACAGGTTGCAAATTCAAATCAACAAAATCACAAACACTATTTTGAGCAGTGTTTTGAGCCAACCTGGTTCCCTTTCTGGTTACACTAGCCTCAGTAGATCATCTAGCAACCTTAACTAAGCTCTAGACCCACTGTAAACTCGCCAATGTCATCAATGGTGAACAGGCCGAGAGCACCCATGTCACCCCAGTGTGGACAGCAAGCTAGGAGAAGAACTAGCCATGCCAACCTTGTTTGGGAGGTAGCCCATGCCTCACCGCCCCCTCTCGACCAGACCTAGCTCGAAGACCATGACCAGAACTGCCAGGAATGCCGCGCCCGCGCCGCTTTCGACCATGCTAACGCGCACCGCAGATCACGCTCCGTTCCCACGCAACCCGACCACCTCGAGCTCTTGCCGCCCGCCAGCATGCACCCCATCGTCCCAGGAGACCGCCAGACATGCCCATTTCACCGCCCGTACCCCGTAGCCACCGCTCGCCGCAGAGTTCGTCGCCTCTGCCTCGTAGAGCATCGCGCGTTCCCGACCGTTTTCCATCGCCCCTACACGCGCATTTAAACCATAGAGCATCGCCAGGAGACCACCGATCGATCGCCACCCTCGGCCATGCCTCTAGACGCCCGTAGCCGTGTCGCCACCGTCGCCTGCCCATCCCTCTCGGTCTCGCTGTTGATCCTATAAAAGGAGGCGACCCCCAGCCGATTGCAGAACACCATTTCACTCCCCCCACTGATCTTTCCACCCCTTAGCCGGAGCAAGGCGAGCAGCGCATCACCGGAATTTGGCCGGAGCTCGCCGCTGCAGAGGAGAAGAGGAGCCGTTGATTTCGACCACCCCCGGAGCTGCCGCGACCACCCCTGAGTTTGCCGTCGTCGACTTCGTAGTTTTCCCACCTCACCGTTGTCACTGGAGCCCCGGTATGCCCCCTATGCACCCCCACTGAGCCGCTAGGGTTTGAGCTCGCCGGTGACTTGTTCATCGTCGACGATGACCCTTAGCCGTCGATCTTCATTCTAATCCAACGCACCACATCGCCCCGTACCGCTTCATGTTTAAAGAGCCCGACCAAGAGACACCCTGTCGGTTGCGCCATGGAGTGACACTGGGACGGCCCATTACCCCTTCCCGCGCAGCCCACTCGTTTGAATTTAGCCTTTTCTATTTAGATTCAAACTCAGTTCTGTACCTAGTTTCAAAAATCAACACAACTCGATTCAGTGAACCAAATTGAATGAAACAATTTTGTCAGAAAGATATTGAAATGCTTAATCCAAGCCCGTTGGATTCAAATCATTTGAATCTATAGATCAACCTTGGTAAAAATAACAAGGCGGAAGATTTTCTGCATTCAAACATTTTTAAAACTTAAACCATAATAGCTTTTGAGTTTATTTCAACTCTCAAAAATCATATTTGATCATACCTTTCAGAATATATAAAAACATATGGGTTTACTTATAGAAATAATGTTCAAGTAATAAAAGAATGCCACATAGGCATTTCTAGTCATTTATTCTTATTTGAAATAAAAGGTTAAATCTTATTAAATTGTGACACCACTTTAAATCACATTCCCATGTACTGAAATATGTGGTGATGACATGTGTCAACATGATCCCATGTTTGGTTTGGAGAATATTAAATCTTAAGTAGTTTTTCAATGAGTAGAAATTACTTTTCTAAAAATAAAAGAAATAAGACAAAGCTTTAATCTTGTAATATTAGTGATGATGCTAGATCATCTATAGAACCCTTGTGTGTGATGATTGAAAATAGTTAAGTATTGTTTGGTGATTGTGTACCTCGCATTTATTCATAGACGCTAGTGCCGACCAAGGATACGAGGAGGAAGGAGGATACTACGAAGAAGAAGCCGAGGAGAACTTCAACCACTGCTCTGCTCAAGGCAAGCTATTAACCTTGCAAGCTAACACTTGCAATTTTTAAAGTTAGACAAACTATTCAAAGCACTAAGCATGCTTGGTTAGACCCATTTGATGATACCCAATCCTAGTTTTACTTGCAAGCTTTCTACTTTATTTCTTTATCAAAGCTCTTACTTATAGTTTACTTGAGCAAATTGTAGATACTAGAAAGATAATGGAAGGTTGCATAAAGAGCATAAAATTTGGCCTAAGCTAGATAATCTTGATGTCATCCTAAGGCATGAGATTTGTACTTAGTTAAACTCCACTAGTTTATCACCCCTCATTAGTACCCATTCCCATTTGTAGGTGCTAGTGCTAAGCATAAAACTTGATCAACTTTAGATGGGAATACTTGGTGAAAATGGTTATGAAAACCTTGGAATGATGGATCATTCTACTGAGATGTTTTGACATGTGTTTCCGAACACCAGATGATTTTGGTGATGAAAATGTTGAGGCATGAGCCTTATCCCTTTATAAAACTGATGGTTGTCTGGATGCGATACCATTCCAATTTTACCGTACAACCACAATACCCGAGAATTGGGTAGGGCTTGACTGGAAACTTATATACCTTAGTATGGGTTCCCTCACGGCCAAGTTCTGAGCTGAGGCTACCTTGTGAAGATTGTCCACCTGTGCAGTACCCAAGATGACAGTTGGTCATGGTTGGGAGGCCAAACTCACAGGAGAGGTGCTTATACTAGGGCGTGTAATTGTTGCCTGCCAAAACTCACCGGCGAGCAGCGACGAGCAACACGAAGAGCCGGGAGGCTCCTGTAACTGGTGGGCCTCGGTCCCTCGGGCAACGGCCCGAAAACTCCGCACACGCCCCGGCTTGGTTCGAGATGCCACCTGACCTATACCTGGTCGGAAGGTGAAGGATTGCTCCAATTGATTTCTGCATGGTAAACAAGTATACGAAATTCGAGCCGTGACTGCTCCTGTGTTTCTCGTGAATCGCTCCTAGAGCCGATTATCCCATGGTTCTGCATTAGATTTACGATAACATGGGGTTTTGCTTTATCATTACAAGTTAAATCGATCTACGACAGTTTAATGTTTTCACCACGTAACTGGAACGTCCTACACGTAATTGAGCCTGGTATATACAAAAGATGAAGAATACTAATCCTAGAGGAGGCCTAATAACCAACGTAAAGTCAATTACCGGAAAAACTTCTCTAAAACGAGTAAGCCACGTCTTTACGTACTACTGGATCGTTCAACCCGTTTGTAAGGCCTAACTACGTGGATATCAAACTAAACCTTGGAGAACAAGGCATAACCATAAAAAATCGAATCAACTAAATAAAGATCAAGCAAGATGCTACCCTTGCACTTGGGAAAAGGTGCAAAGGTAGCGAGGTAACTAGAGGCGGCATAACTTTAAATAATTATAACGAAAAGCACCGATGCTGGCCTCAACAAATCTATGATAGTAGTATTACTCGCCATCAACAAGGCTTCAGTACGAGTAATACCAAATAACGCATAAGTAAAAATACTGCCTAGATCGCAAGATGCGATCTAGGCAGCATGACACTTACCCGAAAGAAACCCTAGAAACAAGGGGTGGCGATGCGCCGAGATTGTGTTTGTTGTGAACGTGATTGTCCTCTTTTTTTCGATAACCTTAGGTACATATTTATAGTCCGGAGACTCTCTACTTTTGGAATAACTCTACAACTCTATCTTTACCTAAACTGAAACGGAACCTAAAAAGAAACGAAACCTACTATGATACAAGATACACGGGCAATTTAGCCCAAATCCACGCACTAGGCCGATCCAACAACACCTTGAATATATGTGTCTTCCAAGCCCATCTTGATCACGGCCCATCTCCTCCTTTGGCCAAAATATGGCGATAACACATGCCCCCCTGGTTTTGGCAATAATAATTCCAAAACCACTCTGCTGATGTTTTTTTTTCTTCTTTTTTTTTGTATCGGGTTGCGTTGATGTATCGCGCCGCAGAACAGGATCGCCACGCTACCCCTTCATCATGATGCCTGCCTTCTCAACTCCTTCGCAGTGCATGATTTGACGATTTTGGCAGCACATTCTGGGAAACCGCTATGGCATTGAACCGTCTCTCCACTATTCCCCTTATTTAAATTCGTCTGAGCAGTTCACAGTCTCCATCTTCCTCCAGAGCTGAAAACCCTCTTCCTCCGCGAAAAACCTCCTCCTCCGCCATGGCCTCTTCCTCTTCCGCCTGCTCCTCCCGCCTTCCAACAAAGATCAAGGACCGAGAGCCGACGCCAGAGCATCCGCCACGGCGGCAGATAGATTTTCGCCCCACGATGGTGGTACGAAGGATCGGATTTCGCCCGTCGGAGGACGACGCGCCCTCGATCGACGGCGAGAGAGCCACAGTTCCTCGTTGACGGGAACCGGAGGCGAAGAGCAGCGACGACGCTTTGGTCTTGGGACGGCGTCGAGTCCTCCGACGAGGAGGAGGAATCGAGGAGGACACCTCCGACGAGTACCCGACGGTTAAGCTTCCGCACCGGTCCAGCGAGGACACCAAGACGAGGACGAGGATTTAGGAGGCCTCGCTGGCTTCTTCAAAGAAGAAGCAGTCAAGACGACGGCAAAGAAGGCAAGACAAATAACAAGACGGCGGGCATGACAATGACGCGATCTCGGCCTTTAGATTAGGAACCAGTAGTAGTAGTAGTAGTAAGCTCCCTTTTGTAATCAATCTTTTGTAAGCACTTAGCTTCCGAATGAATGAATGAAAATCCGTTCCTCAAAGATTGTCCTTTTCTGTTTTCTTCGCCCCAATTTCGCCGATAGCCACAATAGGTCGATGCTCCAGAAGCCGATAGCAACGTATCGGCTTTCACCTTGTTACGTTCATACAGTCAACCAAGCCACAGCCCAAAGAGCCGATGCACATCGGCTTTCCCAAAAACGTTTGACAAGGTCAAAACTTGGTCGCATACTTAGACAAACTTAAACAGCCACTTCTTAGCTTTAAACGGTAACCTGCGACCTTCTTCAAAAAGGGCGACCCAAATCTCCAATTACCCATCGAAATACGTGCCCTGAACAGACAGCTAGTGACGGGCAAGGATGAAGATGACGAAGCCAAGATCGCCGAGGTGGATCGTGTCCGTGCTGACGCGCTTCACGCCTTCGAAGCATTTTTTAGTAGCTCGTATGTGTAAACTGGCACCTGTTTGTAACATGTGTGAACCTCTAGAGTCGATGACCGTGCATCGGCTATATATTTTTGCTTTTATTCGGCCGATTTCCAGTATCGGCCCCCACATTTTTACTGTCTAACGTCTCACGTGCTTTTACTTGGCCGATTTCATGTATCGGCCCCCATGTTTTACTGTCCATCATCCCACATGCTTGGGAAATATTTCTTGAGATGTTGACCGTTGACCACATCGAATTTCACGCCATCCAGCTCCTCAAGCATGTATGCTTCCTCTTAAAACTTGATCGACCCAGACGCCCGTGCCAATTTGGAGACCATTTACCATATGTTTCATCCTTAGTCCCTAATGGCAACACAGCTTCCCATACCAGATCACCAACATGGAACTCCTTTGGCCTCACTTACTTGTTGTATGCACGAGCTACCTTGGCCTTGTTCTCTTTGATTTTCTCAAGCGACCACAGCCTGAGCTCAGTTAAATCCTCAACACTGTCACTCATCAGGGTTGCATATTCTTCTTGTTAGATTGTCCTAAAAGTGACATCGTCGATCCAGCCGTAATTTCCTGTGGCAATACGGCTTCTTGTCCATATACTAGATGGTATGGTGAGATTTTAATCGCCCCATGGCATGACATGCGATAAGCCCACAATGCCTCTGACAAAACCTCGTGCCAACTCCTAGGGTGCTCATCGACTTTTCTCTTGATAAGCTTGATGAGGCTCGTTGATGCTTCAGCTTGCCCATTTGCTCGAGCATAGTATGGAGATGATCCGATCGCTTAATCCCGTGTCCTCGCAGTAACTTTCTAAACTCTTGAGAAATAAAGACCGAACTCCATCGGTCGTGATAGTTTGGGGAATCCCAATCTATGGATGACATGTTCTTTCACAAAGTTGATAACATCCTTTGAGTTTATCGATTTCATCGGGACAGCCTCCACCCATTTAGTGAAATAATCGATGGCCAAAATCCACATGTGGCCTTTGCTTGATGGAGGATTGATTTTGCCGATCATATCCATGCCCCAACCTCGGAATGGCCAAGGCTTGATGATGGGGTTCATTGCTGACGCGGGTACCATCTGAATTTTTCCAAATTTCTGACATGCTTGACACCCTTTGTAGTACTTGAAGCAGTCCTCAAGCATGGTGGGCCAATAAAACCCTGATCGCCTGATCAACCATTTCATCTTGTGAGCCGATTGGTGAGTTCCACAGGCGCCTTCGTGTACCTCGTGTAGGAGCCGATTGGCCTCGGCTGTCCCCAGACATTTGAGTAATAACCCTTCCAGAGTCCTCAGAAACATGGCATCCCCAATAAGCACATACTTCATGGCCTTGTACCTTATCCGTTTAGGTGCCCCCCGAGCCGAATCTTTCAAGTAATTGAAGATATCGGCCTCCACCGCCGCCTTCCGTGAATCAGATCAACATCGGCTCCTCTCGCTACATCCTTGTAGCCCAAGCCATTTGTGCAAGATCATTCGCCTCGTGATTCTCGCGACTGGGATCCAAGTGAAGTTTATGTACCGAACTGCGCCATCACTCACGGGCAACCATAATGGGAAAAGGGACTCGCCTCACACTTGTACTCCTCCGTTAGTTGGGAAATCACCAACTTGAGTCTCCAAAATTTCCACGCTTCGCCCGCCTCGAGGAGTAACTCCATGCTCCTTGCGACGCCTCGCACTCGTAGACGTTATTGGTGCGAGAGGTAGATAACTGATGGAGAAGGAAAATGTTGCCTCGGGAGACACGAGTAAAATGCCGATGCCGCAACCATCGCCACAAACCGATCCATCGAAAAACATAGCCCACGCCTATGGACAAGGTGCTATGTTAGTGTTGATCCTTTCAGCGATAAGGTCGCCAACGCTCCCTTGATCGCTTTCGGGTTGATACCGGATGTCAAACTCGATAATGCAAACATCCATTTGCCCAATGGCCTTTCAACATAGGAGCCGATAAAGATGTGCTTTATGACGCCGATTTGGTATATGATGATGATCTCCGCCGATAGCAAAATGTGGCGCTTTGGTGCAGTGAAAACAGCAGAGGCACAACTTATCGATATCGATACCTTGTCTCAAGGCCCAAAGATCCTTCTCGCTTATGTAAAATACGACTCGCCCAGCCCATCATAAACTTGCACCACCACCGAGGCGATGGACGGTTTGCCATCGACAAGTAAATGTAGAACGGTTGTCCGGGTGGAACCAACACCGCGGCTTCACGATATTCTTTGATCTCGTCAAGGCTCTTTGTTGTTCTCGCCTCAGCCGAATTCCTCGCCGATTTAATTTTCACCAGTCCCATGAATGGTTCTATTCTTCCTGATAGATTGGGGATGAATCTTCCGACGGTTGATCTTGCCGATTAGAGATCGCAGCTTCTTTCTTCGTGGTAGGTGGCTTCATTGTTCAGACGGCCTCCCGACTTTTCAGCCGATCTCAATTCCTCGCTCATGTACCAAAAACCCAAGAACTGACCGCCACCTCAAGGCACACTTCTTTGATTCATCCAGAGTCAATTTTCTTGTTCGGTCCAGACGCTGCAGATCGTCCAAGTGTCCTTGCACCGAAGCAGACTTGACCACCACGTCATCGATGTAAATTTCCACCAATTTGCCGATCAGATCATGGAAAATGTAATTCATGGCTCTTTGGTACGTGGTGCCGGCATTCTTCAGTCCAAACGTCATGACTACATACTCGAACAACCCCACAACCTGGGACTCAACGCCGCCTTGTGTATGTCTTCCGAGCCATAAAATTTGGTTGTAACCGCATTGCCATCCATGAAGCTCAAGATCTTATGACCAGCCGCATGCTGATTAACGCTCGCCACCGCATCGGATACTCATCCTTTGGGTAGCTCGCTGAGATCCCGAAAATCTATGGCAACACGCCAACGGCCATCCTTTTTCTCTACAGTACGATACTAGAAATCCACTCAAAGATACCGCAGGCCCGATTAACTTGGCTGTCAACATTTTCTCGACCTCCTTCTTGACTTTTTCCAGAATTTCGGCCTTCATCTGTCGTGCTCGCTGCTGGAACGGCCGAAATCCCTTTTTAAGCGGCAGTCAATGCTCAATGATGCTCCCGCTCAACCTGTGCATTTCGTGTAGTCCTGTGCGAAGCCGGATATTTTTTCAACAGGCTATCATCGGACCCCGCAGACTGGATCCAACTTTTTGTCGATAAATGTTGGTCGTGGCTTATCCTCGTGACCAATGTCGATCTCTTCTAGTTCATCACGATGTAAACCCATACCCTAGCTTTCCACCACCGTCAAATCGATGCTAAACACAGGCAAGCGAGGGTGAGGATAACAAAATAATTTGGGCCGATTGCCCGAATCGCCCCTTTTGATTGCATTAGTCGAGGATGGTCTACACCTTATTGTTTTACAAGGCAGGCATCTCCGCTACGACTACGTGACTCGCTTGTCGATGATTGCCGCTTTTTTTTTTGTGGCCGATCGCGAGGATCGGCCGCATCACGCATTTATCGTGGACTTTGCTACTCTGTGCCGCTGGATAAGACCAGCCTCACCCCGCTTTTTGTAGCTTCACGCGCCACAGCCGTCAGATCGATTCCAGATCGGCTCTTGGTCTTCGCTTCCCAGACGCTCATGCCAGCTATGGAGATCTCGATAGAATCATCTCGCATGGATGACCTCCACTTCATCTCCATCCCATTATATTAGGCACCGGTGCATTGTGGACGGAATGCAGCATTCGCGTGAATCCAATCTCTCCTAGCAAGACAGCGAGGTGCTTTTTGCGTCACGACGAAAATGACGTGGGTATGGTTTTCCTGCCCACCGCCGATCCACGCTCAAGACGCTTTATGCTTCAAGTCTCGACCATTGAAGTCGCTTAACGTGACGTTGGTTTTGATCAGATCCAAGTGGAGCGCCCCAAACGCCGTAGCATGGAGTATGGCATGATATTGATCGCCCGTGTCCACCAACATCTTGTCGACAGGTTGCCCATTGATGTAACCTCGAGGTACAGTGGCTTTCGATGTTTGTAACCCTTCTCACGTGGCTTCTCAAAGATAACCGCCGTGGCCGCAAATAACTGCCACGGTAGCTCATTGGTTCTGGCGCAGAATGACGGGAACTATGAACACCATGTTTGTGCCACCGATGTCCGTGCATCGGCTTTTACCGTTTGGGGCGCCACTCTTCCTTGTCGGCGGTCTCCGCTTCCAAGGCCTGCTTAATTTTGACGGCCGATCGGGCCGCGCTTTCTTTAAAGCGTGAGATATCAAGGCTTCAGCTTCCTCCGTTACGCAGCTGCACTCTACGCTTTTGGGTGTGTCCGAGTCCGTCGGGACACCACCTTGGACGGTGATATTTGTCTTCTTTGTCATCCCTTGGCTTCGAGGTCTTTGCTCGAGTGGACTCTCAGAACGGCTCGAGGTGGAGAGGCCCTAGACGCTTGAACACCGAACCGCCTCGTGTCCTCCTTTTGCTGTCCGCATTCCGCAGCTTGTCGATCGTAGGTAATCGGTTCATTCCGCGCCCCAAAGAATACTTGAAGAAGGGACAATCCCAATGTTTGTCTGCGCCTTCCTTTCTTTTTGACGGTCCCTAGCGAGGTGCTCATATCCCTCATCGCTCCATCGCACGCGCCGCTGGTCATACCGACGCCATACTTGTTAAGAAGATGCGTGGAATGTGGCTTCGATACCGCACTCCTCACCGCTCCTCCGTTAAGTACCGTCATTGTGGCTGGGCCGGTCGCATGGACCAGCCTCCTTTCTTTCTTGCCCCGAGAGCCACCTTCCTCCTTGTACGTGTCATGGTGGTACCTGACCGCCATGTTAACACCGAATCTAAAATCTAGCCGACGCCATGGAGCGATCGAGTTCTACCATGTTGACGCCGGGAAATGGGTTTGTGTCCACTTTCATGGTGAACTGCCCAAGGATCAGACGGCCTTGTTCTATCGCCATTTGGATTTGGCAACGTAGCTCTTTGCAATTATTGGTGGTGTGGGTGAACAAGTGATGCCACTTGCAGTATGGTCTCCTGCTCATTTCCCGAGCCGTGGGATTTTATGGCCTTCGGTAACCTCACCGCTTCTCTTCAAAGAAGAATCGAATATCCGCCGGCTTTGCTCACATCAAGTCGAACCTTTGCAGGCCCTTGTTGTTTCACCCATTTGCAGGATACAGATCTGCCTCGAGCCCATTCAGCCACGGCCACCTCCTGGTCCTCAGATAGGATCATCTTATTCAGATCGAACAGGCCTATCGGACGCTTGAACTTGTCTTGGTATAACTGTGGTGGCGCTGTTCATACATCGCCGGGCCATGTGCGCCAATGAGTTGTACTCTACTTGGAAAGACAGATCCTTGATGGGTGCCGAGACCCAACACCGCCAGCTCGACCGCTTCTTCGCTTAAACGAGCTGAGTAACATCGGTTCTTGACGGTCCCGGCGCTGACGATTTCGCCATCGCTTTCCCGCTTCGCCGCACTGCGTGTCCGCAATGCCAGCCTAGGTAGCCTCTGAATGATATTGGATGTGAACCGCTCTTCCGCTTGCTTCCGTCTGAATCGAATCAGTGGCGAGGTGTACCACCCAAAAGCTGGTCCCGCGAGATTGCGCAAAAAACCTTACGCGATCCGATCCGATGTCAAATTATGCCTAGCTGTGCTGTATCGCCACGTGCTCGATCGAGCTCGACCCTTCCGACCGCTAAACCTTGAGAACTCAGGGAGCCGATACTTGGGTGGCAGCGAATCAGATCAAACTCGTGGGGTACGGCTTTGAATAGCCGATTGTCCTTCTTCGCACGGGTTTAACTGGTCTCTCAAGATGGTACGGATTTGCTCCAATCGCTTGAGCCGCAGGGCTAGATTCTCATGACTTGTTCCGTGGCATACTTGTCTAGCCACGCCGCTTGTCGGCTCATCCTGCATACATCGCTGCTCCGTAAACGCCGCCTCAAGGTCCCGCCCCAGAACCCCTCGCCAGTAAAACTCCCGGTTGCAATCTTGGTGCGCAAAGTTATTGCAGTCCGCACGTAGGTGCATATATATCCGTGTGGGATTTCTTAGGTGGCTCAAACAGGAATCGGCTCGGTCGCCTCCAACCTTGTAGACGACGACGCCGCTGCTCCCGGCTCGAGCTGCGAGTGTGAATGGCACTGTGGCCTGGTCCGGAGTGGTCTTTCCCCGGTGAGTCCCTAAAGTAGGCCCCACGAGAGTACCGATATTTCATGATCTCGAACTACGCGAACCGCGACGCCGAAAGCGCTCACTGTGCTCTCGAGTGGCGGTGCAGAGAATGAGCCACCATGTAGTTGACTTCCGTCAGAGCTCGTGCGCCTCCCAAGGAACGACAGATCCACCTCATCAAGAGCACCGGGAAAACCCTCCACTTGATGCCATGCTTACGGGTCCTCTCAAAAGAGCCGATGAGATCGGCTTCAAGAGAGTTCGATCTCCATACTTCGCCTTTGTGCTCTTCGTGCAGCTCGTCAGACGTAATCGGTCCGTTTCTCCATCGCAGCTTGATGTTGATGCAGATGTTGTTGAAGGTCCCACCGGCGTGCTGTAATGTGTTGCCAAAACTCACCGGCGAGCAGCGACGAGCAACACGAAGAGCCGGAGGCTCGTAATCCTGGTGGGCTCGGTCCTCGCAACGCGCAAAAACTCCGCAGACACGCCCCGCTTGGTTCGAGGCGTGCACTGACCTATACCTGGTCGAAGGTGAAGGATTGCTCGATTGATTTCTGCATGGTAAACAAGTATCGTAAAATTCGAGCCGTGACCGCTCCTGTGTTTCTCGTGAATCGGCTCCTAGAGCCGATTATCCCATGGTTCGCATTAGATTTACGATAACATGGGGTTTTGCTTTATCATTACAAGTTAAATCGATCATTTACGCTTTAACGCTTTCACCACGTAATCGAACGCCCTACACGAATTGAGCCTGGTATATACAAAAGATGAAGAATACTAATCCTAGAGGAGGCCTAATAACCAACGAAAGTCAATTACGAACAACTTCTCTAAAACGAGTAAGCCACGCCTTTACGCACTTACCGGATCGCTCAACCCGCTTTGTAAGGCCTGACCACGTGGATATCAAACTAAACCTTGGAGAACAAGGCATAACCATAACAGATCGAATCAACTAAATAAAGATCATAAGATGCTACCCTTGCACTTGGGAAAGGCAAAGGTAGCGAGGTAACTAGAGGCGGCATAACTTTAAATAATTATAACGAAAAGCACCGATGCTGGCCTCAACAAATCTATGATAGTAGTATTACTCGCCATCAACAAGGCTTCAGTACGAGTAATACCAAATAACGTGATAGTAATATCGCCTAGATCGCAAGATGCGATCTAGGCATGACACTTACCCAAAAGAAACCCTAGAAACAAGGGGTATGGCGCCGAGATTGTGTTTGTTGTGAACGTGATTGTCCTCTTTTTCTCGATAACCTTAGGTACATATTTATAGTCCGGAGACTCTCTACTTTTGGAATAACTCTACAAATCTATCTTTACCTAAACTGAAACGGAACCTAAACTGAAACGAAACCTACTATGATACAAGATACACGGGCAATTTAGCCCAAATCCACGCACTAGGCCGATCCAACAACACCTTGAATATATGTGTCTTCCAAGCCCATCTTGATCACGGCCCATCTCCTCCTTTGGCCAAAATATGGCGATAACAGTAATTGAAAGGTTAGGATTGATTATCCGCATACTGAGTATGGTGAATTCAGGATTTGTTCCTGACGGATGTATCGAATGTTGTGGTGAAAGTGTACAATCTCTGCAGAGTGTCAAACTATTGAATAGCGAATAGGCGTCCATGATTATGGACAGTTGGAGTGGCCATACTGTTCCCCCGTCAGATGTTTTCAAAATGACTTGTGAAATGAATTGAGATTTTTACTTGACCACAACAGAGTTGTGATATGAAATACAAGTTCCCACTTAGGTGTTATAAAATTTCAACTAGCTTTTCTTGCTTCTGAACTTAGTAGAGGTAAATCTGGCTTTTGCAAAACAACCATAGAGCTTAGTGTCCTATTACAAAAACCCCCTTCACTTGTTAGTTGTAGTTTGTGAGTACTTAAAGAGTACTCATGGCTTTGTCCCTGGCTATTCCCGTGGCCATACTATGAAGAGGAGTACCAGGACGAAGGACCCCAGGAAGGTTACGACAACTCGGATCATCTCCCACCGTCAGCATTGCCTGTGATCCCGAAGATGGAGCTTCGCCTACGCTACCCTTATTATTACGTTATTCCGCTGCTTGAGTTGTATTAAGAACTGGATTATGAGATCCTTATTTGTGTAAGACCTTATGTATGGTTTGTAATGGATGATGTACTATGGTATCCAATTCTGTTATGTCTCGCAAAAATGGTAATCCTGGGATTGCGATGTATGGCATAATAGGCATCTAGGATTAATAATCCGGGTGTTGACACCTATGGAACCCTAAGCCTCAGGGAGCGACCATAGATAGATTTCCGCCGTCTCTGGGGGATGGAAAACAACGAGAGAGAAAGATCTCTCCGGCAGTCAGATTTATGTCGGGGGAGTTCCTTCCCGGAGAGGGGAGATCGTCGCCATCAACACCGTCATCAAGCTAGGCTTCATCGGGATCATCATCATCATCCACACCATCATCTCCACCAGTACCATCATCACCACTCCGTCCCGCTGTAACAATTGTGTTGGATATTGCTTTAGTTCTTAGGGGAAACTTTCCTGGTGTTAATTACTATTATAGTTGATGCTTGTGAGTGGAACCATTGGATTATTGTGTATGTTCAGATTGTTATCCATTATCATATCATCTTTTATCTTGATCCATATGATGTCTTGTGAGTAGTTCGTCTAGTTCTTGAGGACATGGGAGAAGTCATGTTGTTATTAGTGGATTTTGTTGAGTTATTATTCAATGGTTTAGTATTTAAGTTGTGGTGCTATTCTTCTAGTGGTGTCATGTGAACGTTGACTACATGATACTTCACCATTTATGGGCCTAGGTGAATGCATTGTGTATTTGGCTACTAATTGTGGGGTTACCGGAGTGACAGAAACCTGAACCCCCGTTAGGACACCTTTGCACAAGGGAGCGTAGGATCTCAGAGTTTAAGGCTGTGGTTAGATTTATATCTCAATTACTTTCCTATAGTTACGGATGTTTGCAGGGGGTTTAATCACAAGTATGTATTAGTCCAAGTAAGGTCGGTACATTAGCATAGGTTCACCCACAGAACACTTACAACACCAGAGAAGAGTACTCAGCTATATGAAGCGAAAGCACTTGACAGAATTCCCACGTGTCCTCGAGAACGTTTGGTCTTTATAAGTATTTCCACCGGCTTGTCCTTTGCTAAAAAGGTTTGGGCCACTCGCTGCGTTTATTCTTTATTACTTGCACTTTGTTTTGTTGCCTTATCATAAAACCTATGTTTGCTAAGTATTTACAGAGAGTTCCTGCTCCATACCACTGTTTAGCACCTTCTTCTGCTCGTTGGGATCGACACTCCTATTTATCAAAAGTACTACGATACACCCCCTATACTTGTGGGTCATCATCAAACTTTGTCGAACGGCGGGCATGAAGATTCTTAGCTCGGGGACGAGCTTCGCTAAACTTGCATTGGATCTTTGATAAAATAGCATATTGTGAACCTAAAAATGATTTTTGTAAATAATCATGAGCATCAGATCATGTACCTATAGTTTATATCTGACCCACTTCCTACCGATTCAACAGGAATTTGTCTTTTTCACTAGAGAAAGACGGAAAGATTTGAGATCCCCCCTATTAGGACATTTTGCATGTAAGGTGATATAGTATTTTGTAAAAATATGGTGGTAGAATTTTGAATTAGTCATTTGGTGGTTGCTTCACAAAACCGTCCATTTTTTGCACTCGAAAAATGGAAATTGGATTTTTGGTGTGATGAAAAAGAAAACTTCCTCCTGCAACATTGTCCATGATGCACATGTATGCATAATATGGGCACATTATCACAAACCATGCCTTGATTCTAGCCATAACATTGATCATTTGACCCGAAAGACAAGAAACCTCGAATGAGATAGGTCATTTTGTGAAGGTTTTTTTCAGACATAATAAATATACCAAGTTTGATATTTTTCCTTCCAACTATGTCACATAATATGACACCACACGAAGGTTTCGCATTTTTTGGATCGTTTTTGAACTTTTTTATGCCCGTTTTAAACTATCGTCAAACTTTGTCGAATGGACATGTGACATAGTTTGTAGAATGTCCTTGGCCTACCAAAAACAACATTTTTTGGCGAGATACCAAATAGATATTTCGTAGAAAATTTCTTACCAAGTGAAAGATGGAAAATTCCCAAATCCATACCTTCAAGCCGCCAAGTTGCAATGAACATGTCTGAATCCGTTATCTTTTAATTTTGATAGATGAATTCTCCGGGTCAAAAGCCAAGACATAATAAGCTAAACTCAAAATATATAGTGTCAATTCTAACGGTTAGTTTTTTTGGGTGAATCGGAACCATTCACTATGGATCGCTGCTAGGCCAAAAATGCCCTTGGCGTATGCTACACGACAATGCCTTCAGTGTAGCCTCCCAAGAAAAGGTCTCCTCGGCGGAGGCACTTTTGCAGAGGCGCTGTTTCAGTCAACAGAATACGCCGACGGCTTTGCCCTCGGCATAACCCCGTCGACATAATAACGGCAGGTTGTAAAAAAATCTAAAAAAATAGTTTTTGTTTGTTTTTTTGAATTTTTTATATATTTGAATTGTTTGAATAGTTAATCTATCACCTAGAATATTTTTAACACTAATTATATTGAATATTTAATCAAATTGCAGTCTTTATCAAACTTCTCGCTCATTCACCCATCCTAATACTACTCTAGCAACAACACGCTTAACTTCTCAGTTCCTTCCAAATCAGTTTCCTCGAACCAATTTGTACCTAGCTATCAATACTATGATATCAATCATATTAACTCTTATATCATTATGTCACATGTTTTTATTTTTTGAAACTAAAAACACCTATTTAAGTAAACAACAATGAATAAGTAAAATACTAATGATTCAAAAAAATACTATTGAATTCAAATAAAATATAATAATTTTACTTTTTTGTATTTTTCTATTTAATATGGAATAATTAATATCTTTAAATATGTAAATTGGAATTCGATAAATAATATGTCTAAATTGATCAGAAAAATGAAAGGAATCTAAATATAATATCCATATCAAGTTATCACAAATATCCCGATTTTTAATTAGCTATTTGGTGGTTGCTTCACAAAATCCCCCTTTTTGTGCTCAGAAAAATGAAACATGACTTTTTGGGTGCATTTAAAAGGAAAAATTCCTCCTACAATATTATTCGCTATCCCATGATGTACATGTATGCATAATATGAGCACATTATCACAAACTATGCCTTGATTCTAGCCATAACATTGGTCATGTGACCCGAAAGCCAAGAAACCTCGAATGAGATAGGTCATTTTGTGCAGGTTTTTTTAGACATAATTAATATACCAAGTTTAATAGTTTTCCTTATAACTATGTCACATAATATGACACCGCGTGAAGGTTTTTCATTATTTCGATCTTTTTGAAGTTTTTATGTCTGTTTTAAACTATCGTCAAACTTTGTCGAATGGCGGGCTTGAAGATTCTTAGCTTGGGGCCAAGCCTCTCTAAAATTGCATTGGATATTTGATAAAATAGCATATTTTGAACCTAAAAATAATTTTTATAAAAAATCATGAGCATCATATCATGTACCTATAGTTCATATCTGACCCACTTCCTGCCAATTCGACAGGAATTTGTCTTTTTATCAGGGATAGACGGAAAGATTTGAGATCCCCCTGTTAGGACATTGTCCATGTAAGGTGGTATAGTATTTTGTAAAAATGTGGTGGTATCATTTTGAATTAGTCATTTGGTGGTTGCTTCACAAAACTGTCCGTTTTTTGCACTCGAAAAATGGAACATGAAATTTTGTTGTGACGAAAAAGAAAACTTCCTCTTGCTACATTGCTCGCTATCCCATGATGCACATGTATGCAAAATATAGGCACATTATCACAAAATGCCTTGATTCTAGCCATAACATTGGTCATTTGACCCGAAAGCTAAGAAACCTCAAATGAGATATGTCATTTTGTGAAGGTTTTTTTCAGACATAATCAAGGACCAAGTTTGATTTTTTTTCCTTCCAACTATGTCACATAATATGACACCATGCGAAGGTTTCGCATTCTCTGGATCGTTTTTAAAATTTTTATGCCCGTTTTAAACTATCGTCAAACTTTGTCGAACGACGGGCATGAAAATTCTTAGCTCGGGGCCGAGCCTCGCTAAACTTGCATTGGATCTTTGATAAAATAGCATATTGTGAAATTAAAAATGATTTTTTGTAAAAAATCATGAGCATCAGATCATGTACCTATAGGTCAAATCTGACCTAATTCCTACCGATTCGGCAGGAATTTATCTTTTTCACCAGGGATAGACGGAAACGTTTGAGATCCCCCTTTTAGGAAATTGTCCATGTAAGGTGGTATAGTATTTTGTAAAAATGTGGTGGTAGCATTTTGAATTAGTCATTTGGTGGTTGCTTCATAAAACCGTCCGTTTTTGGCACTCGGAAAATGGAAAATAGCTTTTTGCTGCAACGAAAAAGAAAACTTCCTTATGCAACATTGTTTGTCATCCTATGATGCACATGTATGCACAATATAGGCGCACTCACAAACTATGCCTTGATTCTAGCCATAACATAGTTTGTAGAATGTCCTCGGCCTACCAAAAACAATTTTTTTTTTGCAAATTACCAAATAGATGTTTGGTAGAAAATTTCTTACCAAGTGAAAGATAATGGACATGTCCCAAATCCATACCTTCGGGCCGTCAAGTTGCAATGAACATGTCTGAATCCGTTATCTTTTAATTTTGACAGATGAATTCTCCGGGTCAAAAGCCAAGACATAATAAGTTAAAGTCAAAATATATAGTGTCAATTCTAACGGTTAGTTTTTTGGGTGAATCGGAACCATTCACTACAGGACGCACACTAGGCCAAAATGCCCTCGGTGTATGCTAAGCCACGGCTGCCCTCGGTGTAGCCTCCTCGGCAAAGGTCTCCCTCGGCGAAGGTCTCCCACGTGATGTGTTAAAATTGTGAAAAACATTTATTTGCCCACAATAAGCCCAAGATTAGATGTATTATGTCTTAGTTCACTGAAAATGCATGGGTTGGAGATAATGGTCACTCCTCTGATGCACCTGAACAACCTACCTGAAAATTCAGACAATATATATCTTTATCTTTGTTATACCTTGACTTTTAGCCCGGAAACCATTAACAGGAAACTATGTACCTATGTACAACCATGGGTTTAAGCATGTACTTTGTCAAGGTATGGAGTTGAGAGATGTCCATTACATTTAACTAAGAAACTCATACCAAACATTTGCTTGGTAGGCTTCATACTATTGTTGATCAGGTGCAACGTGGATCAGTGCAACATGGAAAGAAAGGGAGAATGAGGAGAAGGTGAAGCTAGAACATAAAGGGGCAAGAGCTAACTAAATTTCCAGGTTTGATGGCACTTTCTTATCTTTGCACTTGGAACATTGAATGTTTTCATAAACATGTCACCTCAAAGATGGTAAACCTTACTGTATGCCTTAAATCTTAGAATTCAACATATTGTATCTCAGAGAAACTGATCCAAGTGCATAATTTAGAATATTTGATTTGTACTGTGCAGGTCTCGGCTCACCTAAATAACAATGCAAGCTCCGTGCTAATTTCCCATATATCATTGCTCTCCAACATTTCCAGGGAGAAAACAAGAGAACAGATGTTAAACTCTTCACAAGTAAATGTAGTTATGGTAAACCTTTTGTAACTGAATTTTTTTCCATTAGTAGACAGCTCTGTCTATGTCCGTAACCGTTGGTTGCTTAACGACATGCTCTAATCAAAATTTCAGTTATTTTGTTGGTTCTTCATTTTGACACGACGCGTTGATTGCTGAACAAAATGCTCTAATCCCAATTTAATTTATTTTGCCGCTTCTTTATTTTGACACGATGTGTTGATTTCGTACAATCATTTATATCAGATGGTAAGTCATGGCACGTTTTTTCCTTGTTGAGAAATGACTAGACAAATTTTTTACACTACATTGATAATGTATAGATTTCAGATAATGACAATCACTACAAGAATGGATGAATACGCTGAGGGCCAAACATCGGTGCGTTGGCATAGACCGTGACCAGACCAGCCTCGCCAAGCAGCCATTGGCGTAGAATTGCCCTTGGCGTATCCTATGCTACGCCGACGGCTGAGCATAGCTATTTTCTCTTTTACCTCATTAAACTTTGAAAAATCATAACTAAATCATTCTAATTCATAAAAATACAAATAATATATCGAAATTTGCAGAAAAATAAGATCTATGTATGTACACTCAAATATTACACATTTGTAAATAAAGTGAAACATAAAACATTATATATAGTTTAAAAAGGGCAAAAAAATTCAAAAACCTGGTATATTGATTATGTATAAAAAAAACCTTCGTGTGGTGTCATATTATGTGACATAGTTACAAGGAAAAATATCAAACCTGGTATATTGATTATGTATGAAAAAAACCTTCACAAAATGACCTATCTCATTCGATGTTTCTTGGCTTTCGGGTCAAATGACAAATGTTCTGGCTAGAATCAAGGCATAGTTTGTGATAATGTGCCCATATTGTGCATACATGTGCATCATGGGATGGCGAACAATATTGCAGGAGGAAGGTTTTCCTTTTTGTCGCATCAAAAAGCTATTTTTTTCCGAGCACAAAAAACAGACGGTTTTATGAAGCAACCACCAAATGGCTAATTTAAAATGCTACCACCACATTTTACAGAAACAATAGACCACCTTATATTGACAATGTCCCAACAGGGTGATCCGAAACCTTTTCGTCCACCCCTGGTAAAAAAGATAAATACCTGCCGAATCGGCAGCAAGTGGGTCAGATATGAACTACGGGTACATGATCCGATGCTCATATTTTTTTAAAAAATCACTTTTGGGTTCACAATATGCTATTTTATCAAAGATCCAATGCAAGTTTAGCGAGGCTCGGCCCCGAGCTAAGAATCTTCATGTCCGTCGATTGACAAAGTTTAACGATAGTTTAAAACGGGCATAAAAAATTCAAAAATTATCGAAACAATGCGAAACCTTCGCGTGGTGTCATATTATATGACATAGTTACAATGAAAAATATCAAACCTAATATATTAATTATGTCTGAAAAAACCTTCACAAAATGACCTATCTTATTCGAGGTTTCTTGGCTTTCGGGTCAAATGACCAATGTTATGGCTAGAATCAAGGCATAGTTTGTTATAATGTGCCTATATTGTGTATACATGTGCATCATGGGATGACGAACAATGTTGCAGTGGGAAATTTTCATTTTCGTCGCACCAAAAAGCCATTTTTCATTTTCCGAGCCCAAAAACAGATGGTTTTGTGAAGCAACCACCAAATGGTTAATTCAAAATGCTACCACCACATTTTACAAAAATACTAGACCACCTTATATGAACAATGTCCCAACGGGGGGATCTAAAACCTTTCCATCCATCCCTGGTGAAAAAGATAAATTCTTGCCGAATCGGTAGGAAGTGGGTCAGGTATGAACTACAGGTACATGATCCGATGCTCATGTTTTTTTTTACAAAATTCATTGTTAGGTTCACAATATGATATTTTATCAAAGATCCAATGCAAGTTTAGCTTTTCGTCGCACCAAAAAGCCATTTTTCATTTTCCGAACGTAAAAAAGGGGATTTTTTGAAGCAACCACCAAATAGCTAATTCAAAAACGTGGGGTTTCCGATTAGTTGATATGGATATCATATTTAGATTGCTTTAATTTTTTTGATCAATTTATACATATTATTTATCAAATTCTGATTTATGGATTTAAAGATATTAATTATTCCATATTAAATAGAAAAATACAAAAAAGTAAAATTATTATATTTTTATTTGAATTCAATAGTATTTTTATTTGAATAAGTAATACTTTTACTTATTCATTGTTGTTTACTTAAATAAGTGTTTGTAGTTTTAAAAAATAAAAACATGTGACATAATGATATAAGAGTTAATAGGATTGGTATCATAGTATTGACAACTAGGTACAAATTGGTTCGCGAAAAGTGATTCGGAAGGAACTAAGAAGTTTAGCGTGCTGAAGCTGGAGTAGTGCTAGGATGGGTGACCAAGCAGAAAGTTTGTTAAAAACTACAATTTAATCAAAGATTAAATATCATTAGTGTTAAAAATGTTCCAGGTGAGAGATTATGATTCAAACAATTTAAAGATTTAAAAATATTGAGAAAAAAAATCAAAAAAAATATTTAAAAAAAATCAGAAAAAATTCAAACTTTTTTGATTTTTTTGCATTTTTTTACAACCTACCGTTATCATGCCGATGGGGCTATGACGAGGGCAAGGCCGTCGGCCAAGAATGCCTCCGCCGAGGGTAGCCGTCGGCGTAGCATACTCCGAGCGCATTTTAGCCTACGCCGACTGCTTTTTTCCCTTGGCGTAGCGTGCCGTTACTATAGTGGTGCAGAGTACAGGTTAAATACATACAACATGATATTGTGAGATCGTGAGTGCATGCAAAGGCACGACACACGTGCATGCATGACATTGACTAGGCTTAGCCTAGATACTAGGATCAGTGGTTACAACAGTATAGTTACACAGTTCAACACCCCGGTCTGAACTCCATTAGGCAAGATGTTAAGACTATATATTAACTCGTGGAACACTGAACTTGGCAGGCCCTCGGTAAATACATCAGCGAACTACAAAGTAGTTGGTACCAAGAGTGAGACCGTCATGGACGAAGTGTAGGTCTATTCAACATGTTTGATCCTTTGGTGCTGCACCGGATTTGAGGAAAGGTACGCCGCGCTGATGTTCTCGCAGTATACAATTGTGGCGTGACAGGATGGGCGATGGGGCTCGGCAAGGAGCTGGCCAAGCCAAGAAGATTCTGTACCGGCACGACACTCCGCTTCGATGATCGAGCGAAGACGGTATGCTGGCATTTGGAATAATATGAAATCAAGTTTGAGCCAAGAAAGACGCTGAAGCCTTAAGTAGACTTGTGTGTATCAGGGCAAATGGCCTAGTCCGCGCCTAAATAAGAAATCAGATCAGTGAAGAAGTTTTTGAAGAGTTGAATACCGTAATGTGAGGTTCCCTTGAGATAGCGGAGTATTCTCTTGATGAGATTATAGTGGGTGACTTGAGGTTCATGCATGAAAAGACATAAATATTGGAAAATATAGGAGATGTCTGGCCAAGTTAGGGTTAGGTATTGAAGGCACCAACAATGCTTCCGTAAAGTGAGGGATTAGAGAAAGGGTTTCCATTAGTAGCGGATAGTTTGTTTTTTGTGCCTATAGGTATATAAATTGGGTTGAAGTGAGACATGTGGGATCTCTCAAGTATATTGAGTGCATACTGTTGTTGAAAAAGAAGAATAGCAGAGTTATTTCGATGCACTTTAATACCAAGGAAGTGATGGGTGTCAGCTAATAAATTAAACATAAAAAAATCATTCTTGAGAGAGCAAACGATGGATTACAGTAGAGTGGTGGTATTGGGTGTAAGAATTATGCCATTCACATAAAGCAAAAATATAAGAAATGCAGGAACCAGTGTGACGGATAAAATGGGAGGAACCACACTTACAAAAAACAAAGCCAATGGTAAAGGAAGAATTTTTTACATTGATGAAACCATTGGCATAGTTCTTGCTTACGGACATAAATGGACTTGTTGAGGCAACACACATGGTTGGGAAATTGAGAATAAAAAAAACCACATGGTTGCTTACAAAAGAGAAGCTCATCAATATTACCATGAAGGAAGGTGTTTTTGACATCCAATTGATGCACATGCCATTTTTGACATGTGGCCAGACTAAGAACAGCTCGGACTATTGCCGGTTTGAAAACCGGGCTAAAAGCGTCGCCATAATCCACGCCAGGTTGCTGACTGAAACCACGAACCACCCATTTTGCCTTTTATTGTGCCAAGGAGCCATCAAGATGCTATTTATGCCAAAACACCCATTTCTTGGATACCATCTTTTGCTCGTGTCAGCATCCCCTGTGGGTTCTGGGGTGGACGTACCATAATAGCACCAAAGTTAGTGCGAGATGATGTGGCAGCGTGGGAGTGGATGAAGCACCTCTGTGACTCCGCGTCACCCGGGCGCCGACTACTCTGTCATCATTTTAAGCGCCTCGCGGACCTACGCGCAGCTGTGGAGCTTTGTGTCCGGCTCAGAGATGGACACCGTGTCGGGTGCATGACGGATTTGTCAGCTGGGTACGTCGGGTGCGTGGAGTGCGCGCGGGATCCGCCTATGCGTGTGGCGGTGGCAACCACGCGGGTGCAGCCGCGTAGGGGAGGAAGACCGTGGAGTACCCTTACCGAGGTACAAGCGGGCACGTGCACGGCAAGCTCGAGTTCACAGCGGAGGGAACCCAACCGGACGAGGGTGATGCTGCACAGCTCAGGCTACCACACCATGTCCGACGGCACCTGCACGCTCTATGGGCCTGTCGTTGACAACGTCTCGCTCGACTGTGCTTCCAAGCCGCAGCCTACTTGCCGGTTGCTTCGTCGCTAGCTAATTCGTGCGTGCCCAACCGCACACATTCTTTAATACATTGTACCGGACTGCTAGTATGACATGTACTTAAACCCTACAAAATTTCCCGTGTTTTCCCCGTGGTGCAATAATCAAACAGATAATTTTACCGATTCCTATCTTTTTTTCTATTCCTATAGGATTTGTAGTGTCATGCCATTCTATTCCTGTATTTTTCTTATTTCTATGTTTCACAAATCCTTTAAATTAAACAAGGTCTAAAGGAATATATTATTGAAGGCGCCTATCATATCTCATACTATTACTCACTGTGCCTCGATAGCGTGTAAAGCATTCTGAGAAAAATCATACAAGTCATGGATGTCTACCACGTACGTATAAAGTTCCATCTAAATATATGTTCTCATATGTGACATGCACAAAAAATAACACAAATGTGAAGACCAAGAATAAAAAATAATTTCAACTTTGGAGTCCGTTTCTTTTGTGTAGACCAAAATACAAGCTATTATTCAACAAAGCTTTATACGTTCGTAGAAGTCATCTGATGCAATGTGTAAAGAAACCAGTTTCTTCCAACCGTGTAAATATGATTATTGACTTTTTTTTATAAAGATACTGGTCTCCCTCAAGTTCACTAGTTGGACCCCTAACTGAAATTAGGATGCAATAACGGAGATGCGAGACTCGTTTTGGGCTCATGATAGTGTAGGTAAGTGATCCGGTGATCTATTTATATTTTATTACTATTTTTAAGATTCGTTGTACTGGTGCTGATAATTATTAATAGGTAGGTGAAATTTCGTACTAGAAAAAAAAGTAGTATCCGGCTCATTCTCATGCAAGCAAGCAAGCGATCCACCAACCAAATACAGTATATAAAAAATCAACTCATTTCCTCTGGATGCTAGGGCTACTAGCTAGTTAAGCTCGATCATCGCGTACACATATCTGGACGAAATAATATTCCAACCACCCGGTGGCGTACGGTGATGCCTGTCGAGCTGTTTTTATTTGGACTAGTTAAATGCCCGTGCGTTGCTACGGACTTTCAGGTGTTTTCTTTATCTCCTCACATATGTAAATGTAAACATAATGCATCTTCCCATGTTTCTCTCTCTTATAAACATATTCCTTTGTTCCTCTCTCTTTCAAACATAAAATCGTAAATGCATGAAAACGATGCATCTATCATCCCTTCTATTTTCCTTCGGCCACTCGGCTTAACCTCACTATTGCGTCAATACTGTTGGGCGTGTCACTCGCTGTTGTACATCTATGCATGATTGTCGGATTAAGAAAGGGGAATTTTTTTTTCAGCTACAGTAAGCAATGTTCCGGGAAAAAAGATCTAGGGTGACAAAACTGGCACGTGTATTGCAAAGTAAGATCATCCATCCATTCCATCCACGACGACAAGGGACAACCAAACAAGGTCGCGTGAACAATGTGGCGCACGGCCGTGTCTCCTCTCAAACTCGGACGGACCCGCGCGTCCTCCGCTTTAAACTCCACACTACCAGAGCAGTGACGCGAGTGCACACCGCAGAATGGCGGCGCGTCGCTCCTCGCCGCCGTCCCGGCGCTGCTGCTCCTCGTCCTCCTCACGGCGTCAGCACCAGCAGCGGCGACCTCCTCCAGGCTCCAGGCCTCTCATGACCTCTCATGAAATTCTCTGCAGATGTGCAAGATCATCGACGCTTTTCCTGCAGGAGCAGACGTTGTCGACCACTTATTCAGGTGACCAGAAGTGCTTCAAGCTGGAGGGTGGTGATGATCCCCATGGCCTCGACGGCTGGGGCTGGCGGGTAGGAATGTGTGATGTACTTAGAGCACTGGAAGTCTGACAAGGTCATAAATGTATGTATGTGTTTTCTGAAACAACATGTGTGTTGGCCTGCACTGAGATGATCATGCCGACGAATGTGTCGAGCGAGAGCATGTTCCCGCCATCCGGCTTCAGTTCAATTACGAGGAGAGGTCCGAGCGAGGGCTGCTTCGAGAGCTATGGAGTTCGGCCGAGGGATCACTACTGAGTATGGTGGCACCGTAAGTATTCTTTGGGACTTATACTGAATATATATATGGACCGTCAATACCAACAATGGCTGGGTTGCAATCTGCAAGTACTCACATGGTACAGTACTACTTTTGGCAGAAAATCTATCAAGTTCTCAAGAGGTATGGGAGCAACATCATCTTCTCCAATAGGATGGATGCGTGACCCGTGGAGTCGAGGCGGGTAAGAATAAAAGATTTCGCCAACTGAATTATTTGTTCATGTTTGACAGTTTCAGTCATTCGGGTGATAATTTTATCATAGTTTTCCTTTAGAAATGCTACCAGGGTGATCAAGAACATATCATCCAGCATTGTTGCTCTCGTCACAGAGGAAGGTAAGACATTAAGCTGCAGAAAATACGCAAGGTCAAAAGTATTCTGAAAACTTACTGACACATGGCTACTTCAGGTGCTCATCATTTGGACTTCAGAGCTGCAACCAAGGAGGATCAAGACTGGGTGGTAGAACAGAGGAGGCAGGAGGTTGAGATCATAAAGGGGTGGATAGATCAGTATAACCAGGACATTGCGGAGATGTCGCGGTAGAAAAGAGGCGGTATCGGTTTTTACAGTGCAAGGAAAAGAAATATTTAGCTCCATGAAGAATACAAGGAGTTTCCTTTCTTTTTACAGGGTGATTGACATGAGAAGTTGTAAAACTTGAACATTCACTTCTGAAACTTCTGTACCAATGTCATATACAGGGTTCATACTTTTCTACACAACTTTGCGGGGATCTCAGGAACGGAGGCAGCATTATTTCAGTCACAACAAGTAGATTAAAACTGGTTCTATATGACATTATGACATAACATAAACCGATCTCCATTCTAGAGGGAGTTTTATTACAACCAGGGGTCTGCATCCACGACACATATAGCCAATTATTTCACACGTACGTCATCTTCGACGCTGGGTAACATAAAGTTATTTATGGTGCCCATTAACAAGCACCAAATTTGAAACTAAATAAGCTGATGTAAAACAGAAGCCCGCACCCTGCTTCTATAACTAGCCTACTACAATTCGGCAGCTCAAATGATTCCAGCATCTGGCCTTGCACACAATGCAGAAACATGTCTCGCGCAGGTCAGGGCAAACAAACGGACTAATATTCTCCACCAAAGAAAGCATGATCTGGATTGATATCCTGCAGTGAGAAAAGTAGTTTAGATTTAGATACACCTGACCATAAAGTAGTCAGAGTGAAAGAACGAGAAAAAAGTTCTTACTACCTGATTTACCATGCTGGAAAAGATCTGCTGCAGAAACAGGTCAGTGCTGGGGGTTAGCTGATCATCACCGGGAGATTGCTGATCAGCTGGGCCATCTTGCATAGGGAGAATGCCATATGCATCCCCGCCATCCTCTGGCCCGACAGAATTGTCCCGGAGGACAGGCAATGCAGAGCTGATGCCTCCACCATTAGTCATCTGACTAGGCGGGAGCTGCCCGTCCCAAGGCTAGGAAATGGAGAGCTGGCGCTTCCACCACTGACCATCATCTGAGTCATTTCTACTGGACCTGTGTCGCTTCCTATGTTGAACAATGGCATCATCTGCTCACTGAAGCCACCCACTGGTGTTGTAGCGTTGTTGTTGCCGAAGATTCCTACCATCTGATTCTGCTGCCCATTCTGAAACTGAAACATGGCCATCTGGCCAGGTGAGGCTCCAAAGCTTGGCAGCTGGTTGATCTGGAGCATGTTCGCCTGCGTTGGGACAACGACGGGTGCTCCATTCATAGGACCAGGAAAGCTTGATGGCTCCACATTCTGGCTGATCAGTTCTGGAGGCTGCACCTGCACCGGGAACTGGTTTGTTGCAGGTTCACCATCCGGGATGGGAGGCAGGCACCATACTGTTCGCCTCCAGCATCTTCTCACGCAGGACGCCCACGTAGGCTTTGGTAGAACGGTTAGGATGAAACACATCCAGCATTGGGCGATCCGAGGCGCGGCGTCTGCTTGTCTCGGGCTGCCACGCCGCGGCGTTCCTTGCCATGCTCCCGACATTGCCCATGGACCTGTTGCTGGGCTGGATGGACAAACCGTGAGATCCTATTGTCGATGGAGCTGAGCAGGGGATGTTCGAGCCACAGCAACAAACGAATGACGACGGCTGTACTGGGGGATTCATGTCCATTTCATCAGACGAATCGATGACAAGGTTATATTTCTCTGGTTCTTCGGCGACCCTTTTGAGAAAGTGTCTGTACTTCTGAGGTAACAAGATGAGCAAGAAGATGTATGAGTTTCATGCTCTCAGGAAATGAAATGGAAGACATGTGGGAAACAGAAAGATGCATGTGAAGGTGTTGCATTGTTTAAAAAACACTAGAAAATGTGGGGCATGCATTATATCTACGCATAACATTTTCACCAGAGGAAAATTCATTAAAATGTTTCTTACACAGGTTTATGTGCGAAAAAAAATTTAGCTTAGAAATACTATGAACGCATGCATAGAAATAAAACATAAGGATGAAATTAAACCTGAAGGTGGCTCGCAACACTCTCCCTACTAAGGTTCTTGACATTCATCATTCGCAGTATCGCCTTTGGAACAACCTTTGCATTTACATAATCCAAACATTTTGTTACTTAAAAAAATATTCAAAGAATTATAAACTTTGTCTTCGTGAATAAGCAACAAAATAATTGTGAGAACTTATGATCAACACCGAGTCGATTGACGGCTTCGATGAACCTGTTGTGTAGCGCCCCGGTCCATGACACCCTTGGCTTCTTCTAGGTGGTTGGTACCCTTCTGTTCTTATAGGAGTCATGTCCACCATTTTTATTATTCTTCAAGCGCTTGTTACTCTTCTTTGCGCCGCCCTGCCCATGCACAACAGTTACCGGTTGTACCATCCTCTGATCGACATCATCATCACTCTCACTGCTATCGTGGTTCATAGCGACCTGGTTTTTCCTTGCGACATGCTACCATATATTCTTGAGCTCCTTGATTCACGGGTTTCACCAAATAGTCGCATGCCCCATGAAGTATCCCCTTGTACACGGTCTCTTTTTCTCCATTCCCAGATAGCATTGCATGGCATATAGTTAAAGAGAATTACCTTTCACATGTGGAAATCTAGAAAAGTAAACATCTTTTGTACCAGCGGTTCCAGATCAGAAAAAGGTGTATATTATTTTCAAACGAGACACATAATTGGGGAAGCAAATGTATTACACATCATGAACAAGACTGCATCACAACAACAGTCAATTAGATGCTTCAAAGAAAAAAATTAGACCTGACTCGTTAGATTCTTTTCAAAAGACCACATCTAAATCTTTTCTAGGAGGGTACTACTTCATCACCACCATCTCCCCGCCCTCCATCTCTTAGCTTATTTCCACCCATATCTTCTACCACCCCGCCCTCATGACCCTCCACTACAGCCGGTCCAGTCCTCCCACCTAGCCCATGTGTCGCTCCAGATCCGTCCGCTTTCCCCACTAGCCATCTGATATAATAGATGAACGGTTACATGGGATCCTAGTGGCCCGGGTCGAAATGAGACCCGGTTCGTTAAATCATCTCCACGGAAAATAGGTCATGCGTGCAACAAAACATTTATGCATGTATGATTTGGCAGGTAAAGGGTTAGATGGGACCATGTTAGTCCGGCCAAATATTGGAGACCAGATCAAAATCTTATCTAGTAGGGTACTACTGCCATATCGCCACCACCCATGCCTCTGGACCACAAGCATCACCACTGAAAGGGCATGTATTCCCTATATGTGGTTTTGGTAATTAATGACAATCTTTATAGACTAATGTGTAAATTGAGTTTCACTTGTAGGTTTGTCCATTGGCATCGCTTGGGCCATGTGTTGGTCTCAAGGTTGAAAATATGAAGAAGGAGAAGAAGAAATCTCCAAGGGCTTTGTGCTCCTTGGAATCCTGAAGAAATAAAGAGCTTGAAGGTTGATCAAGATGAGTGGAAAGAGTCAATCCAATTTGGATCAACCTCAATAAGGAATGAAGAAGGGCAAGCTCAAGATGCGCCATCTCTAGAAGATCTCATGCTTCAAGCTTCCCATCCTCGGTGATCATGGAGTGATGAAGACAAGTTCAAAGAAGAGGTTTCCCCATGAAGTATGGGGGAAAAATTTGCAAGTCTTCATCAAGCAAGAGTGAGCAAGATCAATCAAGAAAGGTGTTCCATCTTGAGAAGGACAAAATTGTCTACATCAAGCTCAAGTGGAATGCTCAAGGCAAAGGTATGATCTTGATAGGGTTTCTCTTTTACTAGTCTCGTGTTGTTAATTGGGAGATCAGGTTTAGGATAGATAGCCGTACTATCAAGAGGGGCTCTCGAGTGAGTGACTCATTCGCATCTTTCGGAGAGATCTCAAACCTTAGCATACATAGCATCATCTTTATTGGTTGTTAGTTGGTTCTTGTCCATGAGAGGATCTAGAGCTTGTGGTTATCATCATAACAAGCTCTAGTTCATCAAATTAGGATTTCCCTTGCATATCTTATTACGGTTGGATTATTCATGTCGTTATATTTCCAACAAAATTGGTTTCATCTCGTTTGGAGTTCGGATGCAAAAGTTATTATAGTTTTGGTTTTTGGATTTCCCTGACCGAAAGTTCTGGCTAGCCACCGGTAGTACCACTAGGGCATTTTGCCGCCGATAGTTCCGGTGGAAGATCTGGTTCTTATTCCGCTCATGTAATGTATCCTCTTTGTCTGGTTTGTTGTATTTGACGGAATTTTAATCGAAAGTTGCACCAGAAATTCCGCTCGGGCCTAGTTGCCGCCGAGAGTTTTGATTAAAAATCCGGCTCTGGTTCCGCTCACGTACTGTAACCTCTGTGTTTTATGTGCTCTATTTGATGGAACTACGGTTGGAATTTATACGGTAGTTCCGCTCCCACCAGAAGTTCCGATGAACCGGCGGAAGTTCCACCGATCTCGTTTTACATCTTCGATCGCAGTTTTCTCACCGTTGGCTATGTGCCACCGGAAATTCTGGACTTCCACTGGAAGTTCCGGCCAGGGTCGTAAATGTCCATAACAGGCAGATCCGGGAGCCCTTTAAAATAGGATCCTCTTCCCCTTCGTGAGCACTAGTTGTTTGGTCCATTTCTCTCTCTCTCTCTCTCTCTCCATTGTTGACCTTGAAGAGCTTGTCCTCTCTCCTTCCCCCTTCCATGATTCTTGCATCTTTTTGAGGGATTTGAGAGAGGAGATCTAGATCTATAATCCCCTCAAGCTAAATCTCTTCTTTGTGAAGGAATCATTGGGATCTAGATCTTGGAGAGTTTTGTGTCCCCAAATAACTTTTGTAGCTTTGTTGAAATTTGGGAGTGAAGGAATTGACCTTGCATTTGATGCATAGTTTTGAGTTCTCCTCGGAGATTCGGCGAGTACAAGCTTATGGGCTTGTTACTCTTGGGTTCTTGAAACCCTAGACGGTTGTGTGGTTGGAGTGTTGACCTCTTGTGGTCTTTGTTGCCTGTTGTGGCCTTGTAGCCTTTTGTGGCTTTGTAGACTTTTGTGGCATTATTGTTGGGAGCCTCCAATTGAGTTGTGGAGATTGCCCCAATCTTATTCGGGTTCGGTGACCGACCTCAAGTGTCCCAAATTGGATCGAGTGCCCATCTTTTGTGGTGCGCACTCGGGAGAATAGGGTGAGCCTTTTTAGCGTCGGTGAGTTGCGTGCTTCCGCATCTGGGGTGAGGCCTTGTGTGGCGTTGGGTGAGCATCGAGCCACCACACCCTTAGGTGAGCCATTTGTGGCGTTAGGAGAGAATTGCGCCATTGCACCTCTTCAACAGAGACGTAGCTTCTTTTGAAGTGAACTTCGGGATAAAAATCTCCGTCTTCGTGTCCATCGGTTATCTTTCAACCGAGCCCTTTACTTATGCATTTTACATTGTGATAGCCATCATGCTTGAAGTATTTTACCTTGCTATCACCTTGTTGCTTGTATTGCTTAGCAAAGGTTGTTGGTGCACTTAGGTGAACCTAGTGGTTAGGTTTTGTGCTCAATAAATTAAATGTTAGTTTTTATTCCTCATTTTATTGAGCCTAGATAAACCGTAATAATGTTAACAGTCTATTCACCCCCTCTAGTCGACGTCCATTGCACTGTCAACCACCATCTCCTCGCCCCTCGGTCTCTTAGCTTAATTTCATTGAATGGTCACAACAACTGGTCCCACCGTCCCACCTAACCCATGTGTTGCGAAATAGGATCACGATGGTCCGGTAAATAGGATCTGGTTTGTTAGATCCTGGCTACCAAAAATAGGTCATGCGTGCAACAAAACATTTGTGCATGTCTGACCAGACCGGTAAACGATTAGATGGGACCATGTTGGTCCGGCCAAAAATTGGAGAACGGATCTACAGCCATATCGCCATATCTATCACCACCTCCCATGCCTCCGAACCACATGCATAACCACCATCTCCTCGTCCTTAGTGTCTTAGTTTAATTTCGTTGAACCGCCACAACAACCGATCCCACCCTACCATCTAACCCATGTCTTGCTCCAGATCTGCTCCGCTTCCCCCAATTGCATCTGATCTAATAGATGAATGGTTACATGTGATACTAGTGGTCCGAGTTGAAACATGATCTGGTTCGCTCATTACCAAAAATAGGTCATGTGTGCAACAACACATTCCTCCCACCTAACCCATGTGTTGCTCCAGATATGTTCCACTTCCCCCAATTGCCATCCGATCTAACAAATGAGCGGTTACATAGGATCCCGGTGGTCCGGGTCGAAACAGGATCCAGTTCGTTAGATCCTCGCTACCAAAAATAGGTCATGCGTGCAACAACACATTGTGCACGTAAACATCCTCCCAATGCATATGCTACTTTTTTTTCGGGGAAATGCATATGCTACTTGGAGGCCATGTATATATATAGAAACATTTCTAAACACCAAGACCGAGGACTAACATAAGATCTTAATGACCATGAGCTAGCAATGGTCAACTAGATGACAACAAACAAATAACAAAACACGAGCTGGCAAGGGAGATTAATTATACTGATGACTGGGAGATCCATCTCGAGGCCGATGATCTCGAGGAGCTTGAAGCCGTCAATGTCCGGCATGTGCAAGTTGGTGATGACCAGGTCGAATTGCTCCTCGCCTCCTTCCCTCAACATCTCCAATTGTCCTTGCGTCCATCACCGTTGTTGCTGCACCAAATCCAACCAAGCAAGCATTATTCTCAGGTTGTAATGGGTTACGGTAGAAGCACAGGAGGAGGGAGATAGAAAGCGCTCACCTTTGTATTTGCAAACTCGCATGAGGAACCTGAGGATTGTGAGGAAGACGGGGTCGCCATCGACGGCAAGCACACGCAGCCCCTCGGGGAACTTGTCCTCCTCCGACGCCTCCTCCGCCGGTCCCTTCCCATGCCTGTCGTCACCGCCAGACATGCCTCCCAGTCCAGCTTCTTCAAAAAAAAGGAAAGAAACACCCAGAATTAAACAAACATAGAAAAGGAAACATCACCAAGAATTCCAGAAAACCCCCTATAAACGCCCACCCTTTCAACCTTCCTCTAATGGCTTCCTCGTCGGAGACAGGAGCAGAGAGGACGGTCGATGGTCTCCAGGGCGTTGGGGGGAGCCATTTTATAGGGTGGGGAGCGAGGGTCGGGGGAATGGGAACCCCGCTCTCCGCGACTGAGTGTACGTGGTCCCAGGCGCAGGCGGCTCGCTCTCCCCTTGCGTCCATTCCTGCAGTGTACATAGTAATTTCTCTTTGCTGCGTTAATGTTTCTATATATCCCAACATTAAGATCTCTCGTGTCCGCTTGCGCCATCGGCCATAGTAAACACATTTCAGGCTGCTGGTTTTGGCCGCTTCGAACCAAAATTTGGAGCGGGGCTGAGATCACCGGCCTTCTGCAATGGAGGGCGCCTATTCATTGCACCGGTCAGTCCTCCCCTCCTATCTACTTTAATTAATGGATACTCGTATCTTCGCATAATTAAGTTGCTTCTTTTGTTTTAGCTATATATATCTCGGCCTTTTGGTAAAAATGGGAAGGATTGAACTCCTACCTGTGAATAATTAACTTGCCCCTTCCTTTTTAAAGCTACTAGTGTCTATGAGGCAGAAGATAACAAAGTCGGCGGTAGAATGTCCTCGGCCTACCAAAAACAACATTTTTTTTGGCGAATTACCAAATAGATGTTTGGTAGAAAATTTCTTACCAAGTGAAAGATAATGGACATGTCCCAAATCCATACCTTCGGGCCGCCAAGTTGCAATGAACATGTCTGAATCCGTTATCTTTTAATTTTGACAGATGAATTCTCCGGGTCAAAGCCAAGACATAATAAGCTAAACTCAAAATATATAGTGCCAATTCTAACGGTTAGTTTTTTGGGTGAATCGGAACCATTCACTATAGGACGCGCGTGCTAGGCCAAAATGCCCTCGTCGTAAGCTATACCGACGGATGCCCTCGGCTCTCTCGGAAGGTCTCCCTAGGTGGAGGCACTTTTGCAAGGCGTAGCTCAGCCATGATACGCCAACTATAATAATGTAAGGTTGTAAAAAAAATCCAAAAACAATCCAAAAAAAATCATTTTTTTTTGAATTTTTTAATTCTTTGAACTATTTGAATTGTTAATATCTCATCTAGAACATTTTTAACACTAATTACATTCTTTATCAAACTTGAATTGGATTGCAGTCTTTATCAAACTTCTCGCTCGGTCACCCATCCTAATACTACTCCAACTCCAACACGCTTAACTTCTCAGTTCCTTTTGAATCAGTTTCGTGAACCAATTTGTACCTAGTTGTCAATACTATGATATCAATCATATTAACTCTTATATCATTATGTCACATCTTTTTATTTTTTGAAACTACAAACACTTATTTAAGTAAACAACAATGAATAAGTAAAAATACTACTGATTCAAATAAAAATACTATTAAATTGAAATAAAATATAATTTACTTTTTTCTATTTAATATGGAATAATTAATATCTTTAAATCCGTAAATCGGAATTCGATAAATAATATGTCTAAATTGATCAGAAAAATGAAAGGAATCTAAATACGATATCCACATCAAGTTATCAAAAATCTCCCTTTTTTAATTAGCTATTTGGTGGTTGCTTCACTAAATCTCCCTTTTTTGCGCTCGAAAAAATGAAAAATGGCTTTTTGGTGCGACGAAAAGGAAAACTTCCTCCTACAATATTATTCACCATCCCATGATGTACATGTATGAATAATATGAGCATATTATCACAAACTATGCCTTGATTCTAGCCTTAACATTGGTTATTTCAACCGAAAGCCAAGAAAACTCGAATGAGATAGGTCATTTTGTGAAGTTTTTTTAGACATAATCAATATACCAAATTTGATATTTTTCCTTACAACTATGTCACATAATATGACACCACACAAAGGTTTTGTATTGTTTCGATCATTTTTTAATTTTTTATATTCTTTTTAAACTATCGTCAAACTTTGTAGAATGGCGGGCATGAAGATTCTTAGCTCGGGGCCGAGCCTCTCTAAACTTGCATTGGATCTTTGATAAAATAGCATATTGTGAACCTAAAAATGATTTATGTAAAAAATCATGAGCATCATATCATATACCTATAGTTCATATCTGACCCACTTCCTGCCGATTCTGCAGAAATTTGTCTTTTTCACTAGGAATAGAAGAAAAGGTTTGAGATCCCGCTGTTAGGACATTGTCCATGTAAGTTGGTATAGTATTTTGTAAAAATGTGGTGGTATCATTTTGAATTAGTCATTTGGTGGTTGCTTCACAAAACCGTATGTTTTTTGCACTGGAAAAATGGAAAATAGATTTTTGGTGTGACGAAAAAGAGAACTCCTGTTAGGACATTGTCCATGTAAGGTGGTATAGTATTTTGTAAAAATATGGTGGTATCATGTTGAATTAGTCATTTTGTGGTTGCTTCACAAAACCGTATGTTTTTTGCACTGGAAAAATGGAAAATAGATTTTTGGTGTGACGAAAAAGAAAACTTCCTGCTGTAAAATTGTTTGTCATCCCATGATGCACACGTATAAACAATATGGACATATTATCACAAACTATGCCTTGATTCTAGCCATAACATTGGTCATTTGACCCAAAAGCCAAGAAACCTCGAATGAGATAGGACATTTTGTGAAGGTTTTTTAAGACCTAATCAATATACCAATTTTGATATTTTTTCTTCCAACTATGTCACATAATATGACACCACACGAATGTTTCGCATTGTTTGGATCGTTTTTAAATTTTTTATGTTCATTTTAAACTATCGTCAAACTTTGTCGAACATCAGGCATGAAGATTCTTAGCTCGGGGCCGAGCCTCGCTAAACTTGCATTGGATCTTTGATAAAATAGCATATTATGAACCTAAAAATGATTTTTATAAAAAATTATGAGCATCAGATCATGTACCTACAGTTCATATCTGACTCACTTCCTACCGATTCGGCAGGAAGTTGTTTTTTTCACTAGGGATAGACGGAAAGGTTTGAGATCCCCCTGTTAGGACATTGTCCATGTAAGGTGGTATAGTATTTTTTTAAAATGTGGTGGTAGCATTTTGATGTCATTTGGTGGTTGCTTCACAAAACCGTCCATTTTTTGCACTCGAAAAATGGAAAATGGATTTTTGGTTTGACGAAAAAGAAAACTTCCTCCTGCAGTATTGTTCACCATCTCATGGTGCACATGTATACACAATATGGACACATTATCACAAACTATGCCTTGATTCTAGCCATAACATTGGTCATTTGACCTGAAAGCCAAGAAACCTCTAATGAGATAGGTCATTTGTGAAGGTTTTTTCATACATAATCAATATACCGAGTTTGACATTTTTCCTTCCAACTATGTCACATTATATGACACCACGTGAAGGTTTCGTATTGTTTTGATCGTTTTTGAATTCTTTATGCCCATTTTAAACTATCGTCAAACTTTGTCGTATGACGGGCATGAAGATTATTAGCTCGGAGCCGAGCCTCGATAAACTTGCATTGGATATTTGATAAAATAACATATTGTGAACCTAAAAATTATTTTTGTAAAAAATCATGAGCATTAGATCATGGTTCATATCTGACCCACTTCCTACCGATTTGGCAGGAATTTGTCTTTTTCACTAGGGATAGACGGAAAGGTTTAAGATCCCCCTGTTAGGACATTGTCCATGTAAGGTGGTATAGTATTTTGTAAAAATGTTGTGGTAGCCTTTAGAATTAGTCATTTGGTGTTTTCTTCACAAAACCGTCCATTTTCACTCGAAAATGGAAAATGGATTTTTGGTGTGACAAAAAAGAAAACTTCCTCCTGCAACATTGTCCATGATGCACATGTATGCACAATATGGACACATTATCACAAAATATGCCTTGATTCTAGCCATACCATTGGTCTTTTGACCCGAAAGGCAAGAAACTTCGAATGAGATAGGTCATTTTGTGAAGGTTTTTTCAGACATAATCAATATACCAAGTTTGATATTTTTTTCTTCCAACTATGTCACATAATATGACACCACGCGAAGGTTTCGCATTGTTTGGATCGTTTTGAATTTTTATGTCCGTTTTAAACTATAGTCAAACTTTGTCGAACGACGGGCATGAAGATTCTTAGCTCGGGGCCAAGCCTCGCTAAACTTGCATTGGATATTTGATAAAATAGCATATTGTGAACCTAAAAATTATTTTTGTAAAAAATCATGAGCATCATATCATGTACCTATAGTTTTTATCTGACCAACTTCCTTCCGATTCGGCAGGAATTTGTCTTTTTCATCGGGATAGACGGAAAGGTTTGATATCCCCCTGTTTGGACATTGTACATGTAAGGTGGTATAGTATTTTGTAAAAATGTGGTGGTAGCATTTTGAATTAGTCATTTGGTGGTTGCTTCATAAAACCGTCCATTTTTTGCACTCGAAAAATGGAAAATAGATTTTTGGTGTGACGAAAAAGAAAACTTCCTCCTGCAACATTGTTCGCCATCCCATGATGCACATGTATGCACAATATGGACACATTATCACAAACTATGCCTTGATTCTAGACATAATATTGGTCATTTGACTCGAAAGCTAAGAAACCTCGAATGAGATAGGTCATTTTGTGAAGGTTTTTTTCAGACATAATCAATATACCAAGTTTGATATTTTTTTTCCAACTATGCCACATAATATGACACCACACGAAGGTTTCGCATTGTTTGGATCATTTTTGAATTTTTTATGCCCATTTTAAACTATCGTCAAACTTTGTCGAATGGACATGTGACATAGTTTGTAGAATTTCCTCGGCCTACCAAAAACAACATTTTTTTGGTGAATTACCAAACAGATGTTTGGTAGAAAATTTCTTACCAAGTGAAAGACAATGGACATGTCCTAAATCCATACCTTCGGGCCGCCAAGTTGCACTGAACATGTCTGAATCCATTATCTTTTAATTTTGATGGATGAATTCTCCGGGTCAAAAGCCAAGACATAATAAGATAAACTCAAAATATATAGTGTTAATTCTAACGGTTAGTTTTTTGGGTGAATCAGAACCATTCACTACAGGTGACGCCATGAAAGCTTGACCAACGATCGCTTCGTAGCCTCCTCGGCAAAGGTCTCCCTCGAAGGCACTTTTGCCCAGAGATGAGTTTACGCCGACGGCTTTGCCCTCGGCATAGCTCCGTCGGCATAATAACAGCAGGTTGTAAACAAATCCATTTTTTTTAATTTTTTAAATCTTTGAATCGTTAATCTCTCACCTAGAACATTTTATACGCCGACGGCTTTGCCCTCGGCATAGCTCCGTCGGCATAATAACAGCAGGTTGTAAACAAATCCAATTTTTTTTTAATTTTTTAAATCTTTGAATTGTTTGAATCGTTAATATCTCACCTAGAACATTTTTAACACTAATTACATTTAATATTTAATCAATTGCAGTCTTTATCAAACTTCTCGCTTGGTCACCCATACTAATACTACTCCAGCCGGTGACGCTTTAACTTCTCGCCTTCCGAATCGGTTTCATGAACCAATTTGTACCTAGTTGTCAATACTATGATATCAGTCTTATTAACTCTTATATCATTATGTCACATGTTTTTATTTTTTAAAACTACAAACACTTATTTAAGTAAAAAATAAATAATAAGTAAAAATACTACTGATTCAAATAAAAATACTATTGAATTCAAATAAAATATAATAATTTTACTTTTTTTATTTTTCTATTAAATATGGAATAATTAATACCTTTAAATCCGTAAATCGGAATTCGATAAATAATATGTCTAAATTGATCAAAAAAATGAAAGGAATCTAAATATGATATCCATATCAAGTTATCACAAATCTTCCATTTTTGAATAAGCTATTTGGTGGTTGCTTCACAAATTCCCCCTTTTTACGCTCGGAAAAATGGAAAATCGATTTTTGGTGCCGAAAAAAGGAAAACTTCCACCTACAATATTATTCGCCATCCCATGATGTACGTGTATGCATAATATGATCAGATTATCACAAACTTTGCCTTGATTCTAGCCATAACATTTGTCATTTGACCCGAAAGCCAAGAAACCTCAAATGAGATAGGTCATTTTGTGAAGGGTTTTTTCAGACATAGTAAATATACCAAGTTTGATATTTTTCCTTACAAGTTACAACTATGTCACATAATATGACAACACGCGAAGGTTTTGCATTGATTCGATCATTTTTGAATTTTTTATGTCCGTTTTGAGCTATCGTTAAACTTTGTCGAATGGCGGGCATGAAGATTCTTAGCTCGGGGCCGAGCCTATCTAAACTTGCAATGGATCTGTGATACAATAGCATATTGTGAACCTAAAAATGATTTTTGTAAAAAATCATGAGCATCATATCATGTACCTATAGTTCATATCTGATCCACTTCCTACAGATTCGGCAAGAATTTGTCTTTTTACAAGGGATAGACGGAAAGTTTTGAGATCTCTTGTTAGGACATTGTCCATTAAGGTGGTATAGTAATTTGTAAAATTGTGATGGTAGCATTTTGAATTAGTTATTTGGTGGTTGCTTCACAAAACCGTCCGTTTTTTGCACTCGAAAAATGTAAAATGGATTTTTGGTGTGACGAAAAAGAAAACATCCTCCTGCAGCATTGTTCTCCATCTCATGATGCACATGTATGCACAATATGGGCACATTATCACAAACTATGCCTTGATTCTAGCCATAACATTGGTCATTTGACCCGAAAGCCAAGAAACCTCGAATGAGATAGGTCATTTTGTGAAGGTTTTTTCAGACACAATCAATATACCAAATTTGATATATTTACTTCCAACTATATCACATAATATGACACCACGCGAAGGTTTCACATAGTTTTGATCGTTTTTGAATTTTTTATGCCTGTTTTAAACTATCGTCAAACTTCGTCAAACAACGGGCATGAAGATTCTTAGCTCGGTGCCGAGCCTCGCTAAACTTGAATTGGATCTTTGATAAAATAGCATATTGTGAACCTAAAAATGATTTCTGTAAAAAATCATGAGCATCAGATCATGTACCTATAGTTCATATCTGACTTACTTCCTCCCGATTCGGCAGGAATTTATCTTTTTCACTAGGGATTGACGGAAAGTTTTGAGATCCCCTCGTTAGGACATTGTCCATGTAAGGTGGTATAGTATTTTTTTTAAATGTGGTGGTAGCATTTTGAAGTCATTTGGTGGTTGCTTCATAAAACCGTCTATTTTTTGCACTCGAAAAATGGAAAATGGATTTTTGGTTTGATGAAAAAGAAAACTTCCTCTTGCAACATTGTTCTCCATCCCATGATGCACATGTATGCACAATATGGGTACATTATTACAAAATATGCCTTGATTCTAGCTATAACATTGGTCATTTGACCCGAAAGCCAAGAAACCTCGAATGAGATAGGTCATTTTGTGAAGGTTTTTTCAAACATAATCAATATACCGAGTTTGATATTTTTCCTTCCAGCTATGTGACATAATATGACACCATGCGAAGGTTTTGCATTGCTTTCATCGTTTCTGAATTTTTTATGCCCGTTTTAAACTATCGTCAAACTTTGTCGGCATGAAGATTCTTAGCGCGGGGCCGAGCCTCGCTAAACTTGCATTGGATCTTTGATAAAATAGCATATTGTGAACCTAAAAATGATTTTTGTCAAAAATCAGGAGCATTAGATCATGTACCTATAGTTCATATCTGACTCACTTCCTACCGATTTGGCAGGAATTTGTCTTTTTCACCAGGGATATACGGAAAGGTTTAAGATCCCCCTATTAGGACAATGTCCATGTAAGGTGGTGTATTATTTTGTAAAAATATGGTGGTAGCATTTTGAATTAGTCATTTGGTGGTTGCTTCACAAAACCGTCCATTTTTTGCACTCGAAAAATGGAAAATGGATTTTTGGTGTGACAAAAAAGAAAACTTCCTCATGCAACATTGTCCATGATGCACATGTATGCACAATATGGGCACATTATTATTAAACTATGCCTTGATTCTAGCCATAACATTGGTCATTTCAACCGAAAGCCAAGAACCCTCGAATGAGATAGGTCATTTTCTGAAGGTTGTTTTCAGACATAATCAATATACCAAGTTTAATATTTTTCCTTCCAACTATGTCACATAATCTGATACCACGCGAATCATTCGCATTGTTTGGATCGTTTTTGATTTTTCTTATGTCCGTTTTAAACTATCGTCAAACATTGTTGAACGACAGGCATGAAGATTCTTAGCTCGGTGCCGAGCCTCGCTAATCTTGCATTGGATCTTTGATAAAATAGCATATTGTGAACCTAAAAATGATTTTTGTAAAAAATTATGAGCATCAGATCATGTACCTATAGTTCATATCTTACCCACTTCCTACCGATTCGGCAGGAATTTGTCTTTTTCACTAGGGATAGACGTAAAGGTTTGAGATCTCGCTGTTAGGACATTGTCCATGTAAGGTGGTACCGTATTTTTTTAAAATGTGGTGGTAGCATTTTGAATTAGTCATTTGGTGGTTGCTTCACAAAACTGTCCATTTTTTGCACTCGAAAAATGGAAAATGGATTTTTGGTTTGACGAAAAAGAAAACTTCCTCCTGCAACATTGTTCGCCATCCCAAGATGTACATGTATGCACAATATGGGAACATTATCACAAACTATGACTTAATTCTAGCCATTACATTGGTCATTTGACCCGAAAGCCAAGAAACCTCGAATGAGATCATTCATTTTATCAAGGTTTTTTAAGACATAACTAATATACCAAGTTTGATATTTTTCCTTCCAACTATGTCACATAATATGACACACGCGAAGGTTTCGCATTGTTTTGATCGTTTTTTGAATTTTTTATGCTCGTTTTAAACTATCGTCAAACTTTGTCGAACGCCGGCCATGAAGATTCTTAGCTTGGGGCGAGACTCTCTAAACTTGCATTGGATCTTTGATAAAATAGCATATTGTGAACCTAAAAATATTTTTTGTAAAAAATCATGAGCATCAGTTCATGTACTTATAGTTCATATCTGACCCACTTCCTACCGATTCGGCAGGAATTTGTCTTTTTCACCAGGGATAGACGGAAAGGTTTGAGATCCCCTGTTAGGAAATTGTCCATGTAAGGTGTTATAGTATTTTTTTAAAATATGGTGGTAGTATTTTGAATTAGTCATTTGGTGGTTGCTTCACAAAATCGTCCGTTTTTGCACTAAAAAAACGGAAAATGGATTTTTCGTGTGATGAAAAAGAAAACTTCCTCCTGCAACATTGTTCGCCATCCCATGATGCACATGTATCCATAATATGGGCACATTATCACAAACTATTCCTTAATTATAGCCATAACTATAAGGTTCCCATCCTTTAATAAGGTAGAGATCCCTGTGTTTATAATGCTAGTCCCTGGATCAATAGCTAGCATCCACAGTTAAGATGTAATATCAAGAAACAAAGGTCATAATACAACTTTATAACCAGGAATAAAATAATTCACTATATCTTACATAGCTCATTTGGCTATCACATTGCAATGCAGCAGAATATCTATATAGCATGGAGTCCTTCATCTTCAAAGTGCCACAGGCAATCATGTTGGTTGTAGAATTGTAATCCTATTCAACACACTTCACTAACATCAAACAAACCTGCAACATAATAAGTTGCAGCCACAAGGGTTAATACATTTGAATTGTATTGGCAAGTTTCACTACTATGTAGAAATAAGTGGATCCTATCATTACATGCATATTTGGCTAAGTAGGGTTTAGGCTCATTTGTAGAAAGAAATATAGTTTTATCCTATCTTTTTAATATAGTTTTGATCTTTTGAAAATCTTTCTGAACTCCTTGGAGAACTCCAAGTGCTTCTAATCCCTTGTTGTCACCATCAAGTTTTACTTTGAGAAATTGGAATGTCGAGATCTTCCATATCTTCAGGCCTTAGTTGCTCAGAGTTGTCCATAACCGGGGACACGGCTAAGTACTTAGAATTTGATCTTCTGTAGAAGTTGTACACTTTACCCACATGACACAATCTCGTCTTGACGCCACCAGTGGCCGCTGGATAAGTACACACCAAATGGAGTACCGGCAGATCGAGAATGTGACAAAGTCTTTCCATAGAAGTCCTCCCAATACACAATGCTAGCTTGTCTACTAGGCACCAATGTAAGGATATATTTCCAATACACAATTCTAGTTAACATGAAGATGCCAATACAAGGGTCTTCCACTATGTAGTTGACTAAGCCAGAGCCCACTTAGCATGTGGTTGTACACGGAAGCCACTGTACGAGAAACATGTTCAATCTCTAAGTACCTGGGTGGTTTTCTTCTAGTGCACATACAAAAAGATAGCCATATAAACATGGTTCCCTTTGTTGCCACCTTGTCCAATCTTGAGTATCCTTGTCCACCCAGGTGGTTCATTGAGTACTTGTTTTATTATATAAAACATATATCTTTCCAACACTTCATATAATCATATCATGTATCCCATCTCAATATAGAGCATGGCTAAGCATACTACAACTACAATGTTTTCACTAAGGAAGATATAAGGATATCCTAATAGGATATAGCATAGCATAGAAATATAGTAGTCCTATCATGCATGTTACAAAAATCCACTAAATGTAATGAAAATAGTAGGACATGGATGATAGTGTCACTTGCCTTTTTAGTAGAGAATGTTGGTTCACTTCTTGATCTTGCAAATATCACCCTCTTCTAACTTCACTACAATTCAACCAAGCAAACACAAATTCAACTGGCAGTCAAACCATTTATCACACATAAAATGACAAAAACAAGGCCATGCATGCAAGCATGCAAAAGATGGTTTTATTTGGAAAAGTGGTTTCTACTAGTCTCTAAGCATTTTCAATCTCACATTGGTCATTTACAAAAGTGGTAAAACCATTTGCAAAAGTTTTCATCTCATAATCGAAATATTATGCTAAGGTGACATTTTATGTAGTTGAAAATATCTTTTAGCAAAGTAATAACTTTATATGGTTCATCAAATATGTTCTTAATCTCAAAACTTGGTGTTTAGGGTCAGAAGGTTTGAATCAAATCATTTCCCAAAGGTTTTACTCAAAAATTCCTTTCTAAACCATAAACAATATTTTTATTTGACTAGAAATGTGCTAATTCCAATATTTATTCCTTAACTTCACAAAATACATTTTTAAATCCATAAGTTGGTTCCTATGGTCAGTAGGTTCACAACAATCCATTTTGCAAAGATTTCACCTTAAAAATATATCTAGAACAATTTTTATATTCAAATTATGCCTACACATGTTTCTGCAAATTCAACCAATTTTCCAGAATCAAAACATTAAACAAAGTGCATGGTTTAAAAGTACTTGCTCTGCTGAATTAATTGATATAAAATTTGCAAAATTTGGACGTGTAGAACTAAAGTTATGAATTTTACAAGTTTGCAAATCTAATAGATTCTAATTTCTGTTTTAATCCAAACCTTGTCCACATGGCTTGATTCTATTGGACGGTACCGCTTCGTGCGGATCAACAATACTGGCCGTTAGATCTAATGGAAATCGCACGGCACACAACACACGATACCCTTTCGTTAAGTTGATCTATCGTAGCCGCCAGATCGAGATCTAACGGTGCACAACAACTCGACCAGGAACGGGCGGCGCTGGCGCGGCGGCGAGCGGGGGAGCGCTCTGTTAGTGTCATCGCCGACGAACCAGGAAGAAAGAGGGGGAACAGGGTGCTCACCGTGCTCGCGCGGTTGCGGTGAAGCTCGAGGCGTGGTCAACTTGTCGAGGGGCGCACCGGAGCTGCAACGATTGCTCGTCGGAGTCCGCGGCGGCGTCGGGTGCTTCGGTTTGTCGTCGGGGGCGAGGCTGCAGGTCGTGCTGAGGCAAACGGGAGGGTGCGTTAGACGCGGGCGAGCGTGGGGAGTATAGGAGCATCATCGGGAGGGTTCGGGGGTGGTCGGAGCTTACCAGGGGAACTCTCCGGAGAAACGGCAAAAGACGGTGGTGTTCGGGTGTGGTCGTTGTCGACGATCTGGAGCGGGCGCGACCAAGTAGTTGCCACTGGGAGATGCGCCAGGCGATGGGGAACAGGCTTGCGTGCAATGGGAGGCGAGGGGCGGCTGGTCGGCGCCGGAATTTGCTGGAGAAGTTCACCGGAGCAGTGGGGTTCGAGCTCATGACTCGCTCAGCCTGGGGGCAGAGAGGGAGATGCAAGTGTGGGGAAAGGCAGAGGAGAGCGTGGCGTTTAAAGGCGTGTGGTCGCTGGCGAGATTAACGCAGACATCAACGCGAATTCAAGAGGATTTAATCGCGGCAGTAAACGGCGAGGAGGGGAAAAACGGCCGGCGCGGGGTTGATGACGATGAGGTGGCCAGTGGGTCCCGTTAAATCGAGAGTGAGGGGGAGGGGGTCCCGTCGTCGATTCTTTGTCTTGGTGTGATACCGAATGAAAAACGGTTCACTGCGGGGTGAGCAGGTGGGCTAGTTGCTGGGCTGAGTTGGGCCTGGCAGTGGGCTGCTTTGTTTCATTTTTTTATTTATACAAAATGTTTTTCCTTTTTCTGTTTTTAATTTCCTGATTTGATTTTCATTCAAACAATTCAAACTCCAAATCAAATCAAACAACCACCAAACTTTGTGTTGATTTTAATACTATTTAACAACATATTCCAAAGTCCAAAATAAAATAATCTTCTATTCTTTTAGGATCCATTAATAATTAAATAGATAGACCTTAGTCTTTATTTCAAATAGGTTTTAATTTATTCTAAAAACTCTATTTGAAATCTAAATAATATCAAAACCTTTTCAGTAGGTTTCATTTGAAAAACAAAAAACTTGGAATTTTTATTTAAAATACTTTAACTAGTCTTAGTGTTTATTAAAAAAAAGCCTTTACTTAAATATAATTGGACATTAATAAATCCTTATTATTTTATTTAAATAATCGTTTACTCTATTTTATCAAATAGAAATATTTTCTTTCATTTGCTTGGCCAAGATTTAAGTTGGCTCTTTAAAATAATCCTTATTTATATTTCTAACTTTTCTTATAAAAACTATATCTTTTTATTTAAAGATCCAAAAATAGTGATTCCAACTATTATAACTTTATTTATTATTTGTTTATCTTTTTTAAATCCCTTTAGGATTCTATTGGATCAAAATAGGTTTTGATGTTTCCAATTGGAAACCAAAAAGTTTCTTCTCACCCTAAATTTCAACAATTTTTTATTTTGTTTATTTATTTTTCACATTTCGAAATTTGGAAAATTTTGGGATGTGACAATAACATTGGTCATTTGACCCGAAAGCCAAGAAACCTCGAATGAGATAGGTCATTTTGTGAAGGTTGTTTTCAGACATAATCAATATACCAAGTCTGATATTTTTCCTTCCAACTATGTCACATAATATGACACCACGCGAAGGTTTCACATTGTTTGGATCATTTTTTAATTTTTTATGCCCATTTTAAACTATCGTCAAACTTTGTCGAATCGGAACCATTCACTACAGGACGCGCGCTAGGCCAAAATTCCCTCGGCGTAGCCTCCTCGGCAAAGGTATCCTTCGGCGAAGGTCTCCCACGTGATGTGTTGAAAGTGTGAAAAACATTTATTTCCCCACAATAAGCCCAATATTAGATGTATTATGTCTTAGTTCACTAAAAATGTATGAGTTGGAGATAATGGCCACTCCTCTAATGCACCTGAACAACCTACCTGGAAATTCAGATAATATATCTCTTTATTTTTGTTATACCTTGACTTTTAGCCCAAGAAACCATTAAGAGGAAACTATAGCTATGTACAACCATGGGTTTAAGCATGTCCTTTGTCAAGGTATGGAGTTGAGAGATGTCCATTACATTTAACTAAGAAACTCATACCAAACATTTTCTTGGTAGGCTTCATACTATTGTTGATTAGGTGCAACATGGAAAGAAAGGGAGAAGGAGGAGAAGGTGAAGCTAGAACATAAAGGGGCAAGAGCTAAACTAAATTTTCAGGTTTGATGGCACTTTCTTATCTTTTGCACGTGGAACATTGAATGTTTTCATAAACATGTCACCTCAAAGAAGGTAAACCTTATTGTATGCCTTAAATCTTAGAATTCAACATATTGTATCTTAGAGAAGACCGGTCCAAGTGCATAATTTAGAATCTTTGATTTGTACGGTGCAGGTCTCGGCTCACCTAAATAACAATGCAAGCTCCGTGATAATTTCCCATATATCATTGCTCTCCAACAGTTCCACGGAGAAAACAAGAGAATAGATGTTAAACTCTTCACAAGTAAATGTAGTTGTGGTAGACCTTTTACAACTGAATTTTTTTCCATTAGTAGGCAGCTCTGTCTACCTCCTTATCCATTGGTTGCTTAACGACATGCTCTAATCAAAATTTCAGTTATTTTGTTGGTTCTTCATTTTGACACGACGCGTTGATTGCTGAACAAAATGCTCTAATCCCAATTTAATTTATTTTTTCACTTCTTCATTTTGACATGATGCGTTGGTTTCGTACAATCATTTATATCAGATGGTAAGTCGTGGCACGTTTTTTCCTTGTTGAGAAAAGATTGGACAGTTTTTTTACAGTACATTGATAATGTACGGATTTCAGATAAAGACAATCACTACAGGAATGGATGAATACGCCGATGGCCAAACGTCAGGGCATCGGCATAGACCCTGACCAGGCCAGCCCCGCCAAGCAGCCGTCAGCGTAGAATTGCCCTTGGCGTATCCTATGTTACACCGACGGCTGCCCTCGGCGTAGCTATTTTCTCTTTTATCTCATTAAACTTTGAAAAATCATAACTAAATCATTCCAATTCATAAAAATACAAATAATATATTAAAATTTGCAGAAAAAAAAGATCTATCTATCTGCACTCAAATATTACACATTTGTAAATAAAAATTAAGTGAAACATAAAACATTATATATAATTTAAAACTGGCATAAAAAATTTAAAAACGATCGAAACAATTTGAAACCTTCGCGTGGTGTCATATTATGTGACATAGTTACAAGGAAAAATATCAAACCTGGTATATTGATTATGTCTGAAAAAACCTTCACAAAATGACCTATCTCATTCGAGGTTTCTTGTCTTTCGGGTCAAATGACCAATGTTATGGCTAGAATGAAGGCATAGTTTGTGATAATGTGCCCATATTGTGCATACATGTGCATCATGGGATGGCGAACAATGATGCAGGAGGAAGTTTTCCTTTTCGTCGCACCAAACGGCTTTTTTTCGTTTTCCGAGCATAAAAAACGGACGGTTTTGTGAAGCAACCACCAAATGGCTAATTCAAAATGCTATCACCACATTTTAGGAAAACAGTAGACCACCTTATATGGACAATATCCCAACGGGGGATTCGAAACCTTTCCTTCCATCCCTAGTGAAAAAGATAAATACCTGCCGAATCGGCAGCAAGTGGGTCAGATATGAACTACATGTACATGATCCGATCCTCAGGTTTAAAAAAATCACTTTTAGGTTCACAATATGCTATTTTATCAAAGATCTAATGCAAGTTTAGCGAGGCTCGGCCCCAAGCTAAAAATCTTCATGCCCGTCGTTCGACAAAGTTTGACGATAGTTTAAAACGGACATAAAAATTTCAAAAACGATCGAAACAATGCGAAACCTTCGCGTGGTGTCATATTATGTGTCATAGTTACAATGAAAAATATCAAACCTGGTATATTGATTATGTATGAAAAAACCTTAACAAAATGACCTATCTCATTCGAGGTTTCTTGGCTTTCGGGTCTAATGACCAATGTTATGGCTAGAATCAAGGCATAGTTTGTGATAATATGCCCATATTGTGCATACATGTGCATCATGGGATGACGAACAATGTTGCAGGAGGAAGTTTTCCTTTTCGTCGCACCAAAAAGCCATTTTTCATTTTTCGAGCCCAAAAAACAGACGGTTTTGTGAAGCAGCCACCAAATGGCTAATTCAAAATGCTACCACCACATTTTACAAAAATACTAGACCACCTTATATGGAAAAAGGTCCCAACGGGATATCTAAAACCTTTCCGTACACCCCTGGTGAAAAAGATAAATTTCCGCTGAATCGGTAGGAAGTGGGTCAAATATGAACTACAGGTACATGATCCGATGCTCATGTTATTTTAAATCATTTTTAAGTTCACAATATGCTATTTTATCAAAGATAAAATGCAAGTTTACCGAGGCTCGGCCCGAGCTAAGAATCTTCATGTCCGTCGTTCGACAAAGTTTAAAACGGGCATAAAAAATCCAAAACGATCAAAACAATGCGAAACCTTCGCGTGGTGTCATATTATGTTACATAGTTACAAGGAAAAATATCAAACCTGGTATATTGATTATGTCTAAAAAAACCTTCACAAAATGACCTATCTTATTCGAGGTTTCTTGGCTTTCGGGTCAAATGACCAATGTTATGGCTAAAATCAAGGCATAGTTTGTGATAATGTGCCCACATTATGCATACATGTGTATCATGGGATGACGAACAATGTTGCAGGAGGAAGTTTTCCTTTTCGTCGCACCAAAAAGCCATTTTTTATTTTCCGAGCCCAAAAAACGGACGGTTTTATGAAGCAACCACCAAATGACTAATTCAAAATGCTACCACCACATTTTACAAAAATACTAGAACACCTTATATGGACAATGTCCCAACGGGGGATCCAAAACCTTTCCGTCCACCCCTGGTGGAAAACATAAATTGATGCCAAATCGACAGGAAGTGGGTGAGATATGAACTACATATACATGATCGATGCTCATGCTATTAAAAAATCATTTTTAGGTTCACAATATGCTATTTTATCAAAGATACAATGCAAGTTTAGCGAGGCTTGGCCCCGAGCTAAGAATCTTCATGCCCGTCGTTCGACAAAGTTTGACGATAGTTTAAAACGGGCATAAAAATTTCAAAAACAATCGAAACAATGCGAAACCTTCACCTGGTGTCATATTATGTGACATAGTTGGAAGAAAAAATATCAAACTTGGTATATTGATTATGTCTGATAAAACCCTTCACGAAATGACCTATCTCATTCGAGTTTTCTTGACGTTCGGGTCAAATGACCAATGTTATGGCTAGAATCAAGGCATAGTTTGTGATAATGTGCCCATATTATGTATATATGTCATCATGGGATGAAGAACAATGTTGCAGGAGGAAGTTTTCCTTTTCGTCGCACCAAAAAGTCATTTTTCATTTTCCGAGCATAAAAACGGATGGTTTTGTGAAGCAACCACCAAATATCTAATTCAAATTCCTACCATCATATTTTACAAAAATACTAGACCACCTTATATATACAATGTCCCACCAGGGGGATCGGAAACCTTTCAGTCCACCACCGGTGAAAAAGATAAATTCCTGTCGAATCGGTAGGAAGTGGGTCAGATATGAACTATAGGTACATGATCCGATGCTTATGTTTTTTACAAAAATCATTTTTAGGTTTAAAATATGCTATTTTATCAAAGATCCAATGCAAATTTAGCTTTTCGTCGCACCAAAAAGCCATTTTTCATTTTCCGAACGCAAAAAAGGGAGATTTTCTGAAGCAACCACCAAATAGCTAATTCAAAAACATGGGATTTGTGATTAGTTGATATGGATATCATAGTTAGATTGCTTTAATTTTTATGATCAATTTATACATATTATTTATCAAATTCCGATTTACGGATTTAAAGATATAATTATTCCATATTAAATAGAAAAATACAAAAAAGTAAAATTATTATATTTTTATTTGAATTCAATAGTATTTTTATTTGACTCGGTAATACTTTTATTTATTCATTGTTGTTTACTTAAATAAGTGTTTGTAGTTTCAAAGAATAAAAATATGTGACATAATGATATAAGAGTTAATAGGATTGATATCATATTATTGATAACTAGGTATAAATTGGTTCGCGGAAACTGATTCGGAAGGAACTGAGAAGTTTAGCGTGCTAAGCTGGAGTAGTGCTAGGATGGGTGACCAAGCGGAAAGTTTGTTAAAGACTGCAATTTGATCAAAGATTAAATGTCATTAGTGTTAAAAATATTCCAGGTGAGAGATTAATGATTCAAACAATTCAAAGATTTAAAAAAGTTGAGAAAAATTAAAAATATATATTAAAAAAATAGATTTTTTTTATTTTTTTACAACCTACCGTTATCATGCCGACGGGACTATGCCGAGGACAAGGCCGTCGGCGTAGCATACACCGACGGACAAAATTGCCTCTGCCGAGGAAGACCCTTGCCGAAGAGGCTACGCCGAGGCAGCCGTCAGCGTAGCATACGACGAGGGAATTTTGCCTACACCAACGGCTTTTTGCCCTCGGTGTAGCGTGCTGTTCCTGTAGTGGTACAAAGTAGAGGTTAATTACATACAACATGATAACGATCGTGAGATCGTGAGTGCATGCAGATGCACGACACACGTGCATGCATGACATTGACTAGGCTTAGCCTAGATACTAGGATCAGTGGTTACAACGGTATAGTTATACAGTTCAACACCCCGGTCTGAACTCCATTAGGCAAGACGTTCAGACTGTATATGAACTCGTGGAACACTGAACTTGGCAGGCCCTTGGTAAATACATCAGCGAACTGCGAAGTAGTTGGTACATGCAACACTTTGACCTCTCCAAGAGTGAGACCGTCATGGACCATGGACGAAATGTAGGTCTATTCAACATGTTTGATCCTTTGGTGCTGCACCGGATTTGAGGAAAGGTACACTGCGATGATGTTCTCGCAGTATACAATTGTGGCGTGACAGGAAGGGCGATGGGGCTCGCAAGGAGCTGGCAAAGCCAAGAAGATTCTGTACCGGCACGACACTCCGCTTCGGTGCTCGAGCGGAGACGGTATGCTGGCATTTGGAATAATATGAAATCAAGTTTGAGCCAAGAAAGACGCAAAAGCCTTAAGTAGATTTGTGTGTATTAGGGCAAATGGCCTAGTCGGCGCCTAAATAAGAAATCAGATCAGTGAAGGAGTTTTTTGAAGAGTTGAATACCGTAATGTGAGGTTCCCTTGAGATAGCGGAGTATTCTCTTGATGAGCTTATAGTGGGTGACTTGGGGTTCATGCATGGAAATACATGCATATTGGAAAACATAGGAGATGTTTGGCCAAGTTAGGGTTAGGTATTGAAGGCACCAACAATGTTTTCGTAAAGTGAGGGATTAGAGAAAGCGTTTCCATTAGTACTGGATAGTTTGTTTTTTGTGCCTATAGGTATATAAATTGGGTTGAAGTGAGACGCGTGGGATCTCTCGAGTATATTGAGTGCATACTGTTGTTGAAAAAGAAGAATAGCAGAGTTATTTCGATGCACTTTAATACCAAGAAAGTGATGGATGTCAGCTAAATCAAGCATAAAAAACTCATTCCGGAGAGAACAAACGATGGATTACAGTAGAGTGGTTGTATTGGGTGTAAGAATTATGCCATCCACATAAAAAAATAGGAAATGTAGAAACCAGTGTGACGGATAAAAAAGGAGGAACCACACTTAGAAAAACAAAGCCAATGGTAAAGGAAGAATTTTTTACATTGATGAAACCATTGGCGTAGTGCTTGCTTACGGACATAAAGGGACTTGTTGAGGTGACACACATGATGGTTGGGAAATTGAGAATAAAAAAAACCACATGGTTGCTTACAAAAGACACGCTCATCAATATTACCATGAAGGAAGGTGTTTTTGACATCCAATTGATGCATAGGTCATTGTTGACATGTGGCCAGACTAAGGACAGCCCGGACTATTGCCGGTTTGAACACCGGGCCTCGCCATAATTCATGTCAGGTTGCTGACTGAAACAACGAACCACCCATCTTGCCTTTTATTGTGCCAAGGAGCCATCAAGATGTTATTTATGCCAAAACACCCATTTCTTGGATACCATCTTTTGCTCGTGTCAGCATCCCCTGTGGGTTATGGGGTGGTGTACCATAATAGCACCAAGAGTTAGTGCGGGATGATGTGGCAGTGTGGGAGTGGATGAAGGGGAGTTGGGTGGTGATAGGGGAATACCAATCGGGGTACATCCATGAAGAGGAATCGCCAGCTGGATTGTCAATTCTAGAGCGGGTCGACTCGCCGGATATGACGACTGGCATATACTGGACCCATACAACTAGCGTCGACTAGAGGCCCAAGACGACGACTCGTATACAAAGCCCACAAGCACTTGTAAACCCTAGTTGGCTGCATATATAAAGTCACCAGGGGCACCCCGGGGTATGTCATATTAGATCATCTCACATCCCATTAGATCTAATCTCTCCCGCCGTTCCCGCCGTCTACGGCGGCTTCCTTGTAAACCAATCTATAAACATATACTGGATTGACAGCAGAATATAGTGATCCTCCACCGAGGGGACGTGAACCTGGGTATATCGTATGTCAATCTCGCTCTTGGATTCTCCTACGTCGTCTTGCTCACTCTACGTAAGCTATCTTCAGTAGCATCTGTCGTGCCAATACCACGACAGCTGGCGTCGACCATAGGGCAAGCGGTGCATGGAGATGATGATCCGGACGGGATCCCTCACACCATTAACAACGACAAGATCGCATCTGGTGGAGTCAACCTGAGTTGCCCGATGGATTTGATCGTGATTCGCAAGCAATCATGGCGGCGCACGGTTCATCGCGTGCGGACGGACGCTCGTCTGCTATGGTGCGATCGAGTACAAGGCAGTTTGATACAGCATCCACATGATCTATTCTCCAGCAGCAGGAGAGAAACTCATCACACGAACGACATACATCAGCATGCGGCCATGGCTAAATTTTATATTCATTATTATGTTTTGGTACATTGACTATAATGCAAATCAGCTAATCTTTATTCGTTTTGCTATACAAGCATCACACGTCCTGGATTTGGGATTCATGCGTCCACGAAACCAGGATATTCTTCGCGTTTGACTCATAGCCGACTTCGCCCGCTGTGACGACTTGCTGCCCTCGTGGACTCTTCATGTTTGGTGACTCGTTCGCCGTGGACTCGCCTCTCACGGTCTCGCCCATCACCGATTCTCCATTCTGTCGGCTTGCCGACTCGCCATGCTCCAGAACTCGTCTAAACGCAGATACGCTTAAACGCGGACTCGCTAGGCTCGGCGACTCACCCATCGCTTGGGAACTCGCCCGCCATGAACTCGTCATCAACGGCTCGCCACGTCGGAGACTTGCCTGCCTTATATTCGCTGCACTCGGCGACTCCCCCGCCATGTCGATTCTGTCCGCATTTGACAACTAAGTTTCTTTATATTCGTACATGTTATAAGTTCAAAACATATTTATCTTTTCGTTCAATTTACAAAACCATACTTGGGATCGATTTCAGTTTTGAATGTTGTTTATTCGCGTCCATCGAAGTAATAAGGCTGGATACCAAAAGGCCGACCTTGTCTTCGGGTTCAACAGTCTGGCATCGTCTCCCTGTTACTCGGCAAGCGTTTGATGCTGCAGGTCTGTCTACTTATGAAAAGATACACATAAACCTTTCATACTGCTAACTAATCCATTTAACAAACGTGCATTTTATCTCAATACCTATGAATCACACTCTTTACAAATGTTCAATATATTTCATAAATACACCTTATTGTATTCATACCTTTTTATCCTTCTCAGCAAAACAGTCTGGTGGCTTTCTCGCCACTCGCCGCGCTCGAGGACTCGGCGCGCTCTAGACTCGGCACTCTCCGGTCTCTTGACCTCGCCACTCGCCGTGCTCGGAGACTTGGTAATCGCTCGACCTCGCCACTCGCCGCGCTCGGGGGACTCGGCGCGCTCCAGACAAAGGCACTCACTGATCGCCTGACCTCGCTACTCGGCGCGCTCATGACAGCGGCACTCGCCGGTCGCCTGACCTCGCCACTCGCCGCGCTCGGGGACTCGGTGCGCTACAGATAGCGCCACTCGCTGATCGCCCGACCTCGCCACTCGCCACGCTCGAGGACTCGACGCGCTCCAAATAGTGGCACTCGCCGGTCGCCTGACCTCACCACTCGCCGCACTCGGGGACTCGGCACGCTACAGACAGCGTCGCTCGCCGGTCACCCGACCTCGCCACTCGCCACGCTCGGGGACTTGGCAAGCTCCACGATCAGGGGCTCGCCGCAACTGGAGGCTTCACTGACTCCCTGCATCTTTCGCCAACTGGCCATCACCGACTGGCTCACGCCAAATGACATGGTTATACCCCGCGGGTACATGATCTCAGCATACCTGGTCCAGCCCAAGGAAGGCCCACGGCAAATATACGCCGGCCCATGAAGACTTTCGGGTGGCCCAGGCCCATGACGCCTTCGGATCCTTGGAGAGCAAGACTAGAGTAGATAGGAAATTCAAAGGGGTAAAACCCTAGAACCTGTAACCGACTAGGTCTATGCCCGGGACCTGCCTGAGACTATATAAAGGCTAGGAGGGCACGACCTAGATCTCTCTCTCATACTTTCGCATACACACCTCCACGCCAGATTGCATCTGCGCACCCCTGTAACCTTCGGTTCCGCCGTAATCAAGAGCAGAAAAGCAGGAGTAGGGTTTTCCTTCCCGGGGCCTGAACCTGGGTAAACCTTTGTGTCCCCGTGTTGCTTGTTTGCTAACCGTTCCACGATCTCCAGCATCCCCATCTTCTCCAAAACCCAATTCCATAACAATGGGCATTGATGAGATCAAACCTCGTCACCGAACGCCGACCGCTTCACGGTTCTTTCCTCTGTTTATGAGCTCGTCATCGATTCGCCATGATCCATCGTCAAGACTCTCCGCGCCCTGACTCAAGCCCGCGTCGAATCCATGACGCGCTCGGGGACTACTGATGGGGGAACACCAATCGAGGTACACCCATGAAGAGGAATCGCCAGCTGGATCGTCAATCCTAGAGCGGGTCCACTCGCCTTATATGACGACTGGCATATACTGGACCCATAAGACTGGCGCCGACTGGAGGCCCAAGACGGTGACTCGTATACAAAGCCCACAACCACTTGTAAATACTAGTTGGCTACATATATAAAGCCACCATGGGCACCCCCACGGGATATGTCATAGTAGATCATCTCACATCCCATTAGATCTAATCTCTCCCGCCGTTCCCGCCGCCTACGGCGGCTCCCTTGTAAACCAATCTATGAACATATATTGGATTAACAACAGGATGTAGCGATCCTCCACCGAGGGGACGTGAACCTGGGTACATCTTGTGCCAATCTTGCTCCCGGATTCTCCTACGTCGCCTTGATCCCTCTACGTAAGCTACCCCAGTAGCATCTGTGGTGCCAATACCACGACAAATGGCATCGAGGACGAGGTGGATTCCTGTGCAGGGGAGGGACCATATAATAGGGATGACGATCCTGAGGATGATGTTGTTAGGCTTGCAACATGGGTAGGTGGAGTTAATGTCGAAGATGATTTGTTGCCGACGGTTGGTGGAGGGGATCCTGAGGTGGATATGATGCATAGACGTGCGTTGGTTGGTTGAAGCGGAACTGGATCCATGGGAGGAGGATTTGTTGTGGTGCGAGTTGATGTGGCTCTAGTGTGGTGGTTAACAACATAAAAATAGGAAAAGGAATTCTCGTCAAAAGTGACATGGCAGGAAGATGACAGTATAAAATAAGGTGTAATGGAATTAATTGTGCGAGAAGGCCTAATATCCAAGAGATAGGTCGCACTATTTAATTCTTAGACCCAAAAATCTCTTGGGAAGTACCTTCATGAGAAGATGTTTTTTGAACGCTCACCATCAACTTTATTAAGGTGAAACAAGTTCTTACTGAACAGCCGCGGTCAGAAAACCAAGAATTCAATCAAAGTTTAAAACTACTGAATTTAAACTAAGAGCTTCTCTAGCACATAAATGAGCAACAAAATGCGACTCCCTCCTTGCATAGAGAAGTTTGAATCCCTGGAAATTTTACCAAATCCTCCATCTCTTTGAACAAATGACACCCAAACGACCTGTTTGAGCTACCATTGTTCCACATAGATACTATTGTCTGACAGTTCGTCTCCAGTATCACTCGTTCATATCCTCGCTGGCGTGCCAACTTGACAGCATCCCTGCACGCAATAAGCTCGACGGTGAATGGGTCTTGAACCATCACATATCGCTGGCAGCACCCTGATAATACCATACCATGCATCATGGTTCCTTGCTACCACTCCTGCCCCCACGACACCATTGCCACAATCTAGAGCTCCATCAACATTGATTTTCACCCAGCTCTGCTCCGGAGGAGTCTATTTCTACCTTTTGTCGCCCTTCTGCCGAAACTTGCGCCGACATGTCTAGAGCCTGTTAGATCTAGCCTAACCTTGGTAGATTCACTGTAGTGGTCGAACACGTAGATCTGAGAGAGAGAGAGAGAGAGAGATCGGTAAGGAAAATCACCACCTGCGCCCTGGCTCGACAAGCACGAGCCAGAGGGGATGCCCGAGCTCGTGCCGGAGCTGGAGCCGCAGGCGTTAGCCATGGGAAAAGGGGGCGACGGCGTGAGCGTGGGTGGTAGAGAGTGGTGGCGGCGGAGCTTCCCGTCGGCCTAGCGCGAACCCTAATCGGTGGGTGTGTAGGTGGGGGCTGCGGCGCACGGTGAACCTCGTACCGTGTGCGTCCGGCCCCCACACCTCTTTATATACGCGCTGGTGACAGGGGCCCACCAACCATGGATAGGGTTGGGCGCCCCCGATTAGGGCGCGATGAGGGACTCCGTTCGGGCCGTTGGGCCCGAACGTGGGAGAGATCTATCTAACATTCTCCCCCTAGATCTCGACTTTACTTTTAACTTTGTACTTTACTTATTTCATCATAGAGCGATATATAGAGCATGTTTCGTCGTCTCAGCTCAATTGCCGATAGAATCAGACAGCCACTATATACCTTCATGTTTTGAAACAAATCCTGTTACTTTTGGGCCTCTGTAATCCAGGAATAATAGGCTTCCCATTAAACCCATGTCGGCTATGTGTTCCTTGAACACACTGGGTGGTAAGCCTTTCGTTAGCGGATCCGCAAGCATATCCTTTGTCCTTACATGCTCGAGTCTTATAGTTTGATCCTGGACTTTGTCCTTCACAACATAATACTTTATATCTATAGAATTTGTAGCATTACTCGACTTGTTGTTGTGAGCATAGAATACTGCGGGCTCGTTGTCACAGTGCATCTTTAGTGGCCTGCTGATGCAGTCAACCACTTTCAAGTCGGGCAAAAATTTCTTTAACCATAACGCATGTCCCATGGCCTCATAACATGCTATAAATTCTGCATACATCATAGATGATGCAACTATCGACTGTTTGGTGCTTCTCCACGAAATAGTACCTCCTGCGAGAGTAAAGACATACCCTGTCGTGGACTTTCTGTCGTCTTTATCTCCCGCAAAATCCGCATCTGAATACCCTTTTATCTCTAGGGAATCAGATCTTCTATATGTTAGCATGAGGCCTTTAGTGCCTTGCACATAACGCAAAGCTTTCTTTACCATCTTCCAGTTCTCTATGCCTGGATTCTCTTGATATCTACCAAGTACTCCGGTGATAAAAGCTAAGTCAGGGCGAGTGCACACTTGTGCATACTGTAAGCTTCCAACAGCCGAAGCATATGTTACTGACTTCATTTGATCGATCTCATATTGATTCTTTGGACATTGGGATTTCCCAAAACTATCGCCCTTGACTATGGGAGCAGGTGTTGCATTACTCGCATGCATATTGTATTTCTTTAGAATCTTTTCACAATATGCTTTCATGATGATCCTAACACTCCATTCTTTCTATCTCGGTGAATTTCTATGCCCAAAACATAAGAAGCTTCACCAAGGTATTTCATGTCAAAATTTGATGACAAGAACTTCTTTGTCTCTAGTAGTAGACTAACATCACTGCTGGCAAGCAGAATGTCATCCACATACAGAATTAGGAAAATATATTTCCCACTTTTGAACTTTGCATAAATGCAGTTGTCCTCAACATTTTCCTTGAAACCAAATCTCTTAATTGTATCATTAAACTTTAAATACCACTGCTAGAGGCTTGCTTTAACCCATAAATGGATTTATTTAGGCGGCATCCCATATGTTCCTTCCCCTCCATGAAAAAACCCTTGGGTTATTTCATGTAAACATTTTCTTCTAAATCTCCATTTAGAAATGTCGTCTAGACATCCATTTGATGTAACTCTAAATCAAAATGTGCAACTAGTGCCATTATGATTCTGAAGGAGTCCTTACATGAGACCGTAGAAAAAGTCTCATTGTAATCTACGCCTTCTCTTTGCGTAAAGCCTTTTGCCACAAGTCTAGCTTTGTATTTTTCTACATTCCCATTGGAGTCATACTTTGTTTTGTAGACCCATTTGCATCCTACTGTTTTGGCTCCTTTAGGAATTTCCTCTAAGTCCTAAACATTGTTGGAACTCATTGATTTCATTTCATCTTCCATTGCCTCCACCCACTTGGCTGAGTGAGGGCTACTCATGGCTTCTTCATATGAGGTAGGATCACCCTCCATATGAACTACGTTGTAGACTTTGTAAATTTCTTTGGAAATGGCTGGTCTTCGTTCTCTTTTAGACCTTCTGAGTTCATCAGACTCTTGCTCATTTCTTGCCTCGGGTTCAGGCACATTTACAGTATGAGGCTGTTCTGGCTCCCTTTCGTGCTCAACAGTGGGTTCGGGTGGCTCCTGATGGACAGGTTCCGAACTTTCGCCCATTGTTGTCACGTGTGGAGTCACAACAGGTGCCGGCACCACAACCTCAGGGGTTGTAGATGGTGGCACAACAGGTAGCGAGAAAAATGGCTCCTGAGTCATCGGATTAGGTGCATGCACCCTCTTCTCCTCAAGATCAATTTCCCGAGCTACCGTGCTCCCCCTCATCAATTCGTCCTCCAAGAAGACTGCATGTCTCGTTTCTACAAACTTTGTGTATCTGTCAGATGAGAAACGATAGCCTTTTGATTTATCTGGATAGCCAATAAAGTGGCAAGATACTGTTTTGGGGTCTAACTTTGCAATGTTTGGATTGAAAACTTTTGCCTCAGCTGGGCTCCCCCAGACCCTCAAGTGGTGCAGAGAGGGAACTCTGCCTGTCCACAATTCATACGGTGTTTTGGGCACCGACTTACTTGGTACTCTGTTGAGAATGTGAATGGCGGTTTTAAGCGCCTCCATCCACAATCCCAATGGGAGGGTGGAATAGCTCATCATACTGCGCACCATATCCATAAGGGTACGGTTACGCCTTTCAGCTACTCCATTTTGCTGAGGTTCGCCCGACATAGAATACTGGGCGACTATTCCATTTTCCTGCAGGAACCTTGCAAAGGGTCCTGGTACTTGACCATATGGAGTATGCCGACCATAGTACTCCCCCCTACGATCGGACCGAACTATCTTAATTCTTTTATCATGCTGGTTTTCTACTTCAGCTTTGAAAATTTTAAATTTATCCAATGCTTCAGATCTTTCTTTAATTGGATAAATATAACCATATCGGGAGTGATCATCCGTGAATGTTATGAATGAATCATAGCCATCCACACTTTTCACCGGAAACGGTCCACAAATATCCGTGTGGATTATTTCTAGTGTAGCTATGCTTTGGTTTGCACCCTTTTTAATTTGTTTTACATACTTTCCTTTGATGCAATCTATGCATTGTTCTATGTCTGAGAACTCTAACGGAGGAAGAATGTCGTTTTTAACGAGGCTTTCTATTCTTCCCCTCGAAATATGGCCTAATCTGTAGTGCCATAACTTCGATGAGTCAAGAGTTCGCTTTCTTTTCTTTTGTTCTTTGTTCGACAAGGGAACTTGTTCATTCACATCACACACAGAAAATACTTTCTCATGCAAAGATAATAAATATAGCTTGTCATGTAGGGTAGCAACACCCACACAAATATCTTTTAACCAAATGGCACATTTGCCATGTCCAAAATAACACTCATAAGAATCTTTGTCCAAGCACGACACACTTATCAAATTTATATGAATGGAAGGAACAAAAAGAACATCCTTAAGCAAAAGAGAAGAGCCATCAGCCAGCTCTAGAGGAATGTCGCCAACAGCCTCCACTTCTGCTTCAATCCCATTCGCCACTTCAATGAGTCTTTCTCTTTTTGGAAAAATCCTTGTCGAATGGAACCCCTGTAAAGAGTTGGCAACATGAACAGTTGCACCAGAGTCAATCCACCAAGTAGATCTAGAAAACTTTTCATACAGAGATTCATTAACAAAAGTGACTATATCTTTACCGTTTTTGGCCATTATGTACTTCAGCCATACTGGACAATCCTTCTTGTAGTGGCCAACCTTTTTGTAGTGGTGGCACTGGTCTTTTTCCCCAGGGGTGGACTTCTGGTACTGGTGCTGGTGCTGATGTGGGCCCTTGCCATGTGGCTTGGAAGGTGAGCCACCATGGTTAATGTTGGTGAAGCTCCTCTTCCTATTGTCCTTCACGAAGTTCAAGGAACCACCGTGAAGGGCCTTCAGCCTTTCCTCCTCTTGGGAGCACATCCCAATGGTCTTTTCTATGTCCCACCTTTCAGGGGACATGTTATAGTTTATTACGAAGTTCTCGAATGGCTGTGGAAGAGAGGCCATCACCAGGTGCACCAGAAGTGCAGGCTTTAGCTCGAGGTCCTCATCCATGGGCTTCAGCTTCGCTGCCATGTTTGACATCCTCAAGATGTGTTCTCTTATGCCATGTGGCCCTCCCGTGAACTTTTCAGTCACCAGCTGTTTTAATAGCTGGGTTGCATACATCTTTGAAGAGCCAGTAAACTGGCTCTTTATCTTTGCAAGGTATTCGCCCACAGAGGCACACTCTCCAATTGAGCCCACTATAGCGTTCAATTGTGTTCTTTACAAAGGACAAACATTTCTTATTGGCGTTCACCCACTTTTGATTGTCTATCGAGTAGGCCAGCTCCAAAGGAGCGTGGTCCCTCTTTCTTTTTTCAAACGCGGCACTTTCCTCAGCATCGCCCCTCACAGGGTCAGCAGGCTTGACTGGTTGCTTGGTGTCAACCACCCAGTCCACTTCGGCGCATACAAACGCCAGATCAACCTTTTTCCTCCATTCGGAGTAGTTGTCCCCCCTTAGGAGCGGGGTGTCCTTCAAACAGCTCATGAGTTTGAGACCTCTTGAAAACCACAAAAGATGTGAGATCACCAAAGAAAACAACTGTATGCATTAATCCAACGTTGGTATAAATTAAGCATGCAATTGTTTGTGCCATTTAAAATTACATCACCGTTGGGTAGAAATAAAATTAAATGCACCTTTAATACTCAATGAAAAAGATCATGATCATGCTTATTAATAACGTTGGTCAATTAATAACATGAGACACAATCATCTTTAATTACTTTGTCACATCTTTATAACAAAATTTAAACAAACTTTATTGCATTATTGCAATTTAAATCAACTATTTGCAGCGGAAAAATTTATAATAACTTTCATAACTTTTAAACTTTACAGAAAAATCTGCCTCTTTCATATTCTCTAGTCAAAAATTCACTGAAATAAATAGACTAGAAAAAACTATATAAAAAACTGATAAAAACCATCAAAATAGCTTCTGTAAATAAAAATAACTAAAATGTAAGAAGCGAGCAAAGCGTGGCCAGGCGGCTATGACACATACATAGCAGCTCACTGGCGGCTGACTGCGACGGCCCAACGCGACCCACATGCGCGCGGCTGCGCCACTTAGCCGCCATGACCCACTGGAGCCCAACGGGCTGGCCGCTTGGCCCATTCGGCCTGCAACCGCCAGCCCCCGCCCGCCCCGCTCAGATCTTGGCCGTCCATCCATCTACCCTAGATCGGACGATGGTCCGCGCCCCTCGGAGGGATCAAAGCGCCCAGCAGCCCCCGCAACCCTAGCCACTTCCCCCCGCATACACCCCGCGTCCACCTCGCGTCCCCTCTCTGGCGGCGGCGCCGCCCGGCAGCGTTGCCGGCGGCGAGCCCCTCCATCCCCACTCCCCCTACAGCCTCCATATGGTGGCTCTCGCAGCTCGGTCCGAGGCGAGGCGGCGCCGCCCGGCAGGCCCCTCCCTCTCGCGAGCTCCCCTCCTGTCCTTTCTGTCTCTGGCGACTGCGCCGCTAGGTGCGAGGCGAGGCGGCGCCGCCCGGCACCGCCGGTGGTCCCCTCTCTCCCCCAGCGCGCAAGCTCCTCCCTTCCCCTTTCTCCACCTTCCCACACCCTCCAGCCCCGACGGTGAGCGAGCGAGAGAGAAGGCCGGCGTCCTCCTGCCCCCTTTGCCAGTGGTGTGTCCACCCTAGGGTGGGCACACCACCGTCAAACGGCGCAGCGGAGACGCCCTATTGTGGTTTTTATTTTTGGGATTTGGGGCTGTTATTTTGGATCTGGGAGGATTTGATTTGGGGCTTTTCTTTGTAGCTTTTGCATGCGGGATCTGGGGAAAAATAGGATTAGGGTTCAAATTTTCGATCTACTTTGCTTGATTCGGGGTGGGATCTGGGAAAAACTAGGGGGTTGCTTTTCTTTGCTTTGGTTTTCTTTGCCCTCCGAAGAGGGTGTGTTCTGCTTACGACGCCTCGGCATGCCGATGCGCGTCGAGATAGAGAGGAACGGCGCGGCCAGAGGGGCAGACGCACTTTAGATCTAGGGTTTTTCTTTTGTTCTTTTCTTTTCTTTTCTACCGAAAGAAAACTAGCATCTAATATGCTCTGATACCATTGTTAGATCTAGCCTAACCTTGGTAGATTCACTGTAGTGGTAGAACACGTAGATCTGAGAGAGAGAGAGAGAGAGAGAGATCGGTGAGTAAAAGCACTACCTGCGCCCTGGCTCGACAAGCACGAGCCAGAGGCGATGCCCGAGCTCGTGCCGGAGCTGGAGCCACCGTCGTTAGCCATGGGAAAAGGGGGCGACGGCGTGAGCGTGGGTGGTAGAGAGTGGTGGCGGCGGAGCTTCCCGTCGGCCTAGCGCGAACCCTAATCGGTGGGTGTGTAGGTGGGGGCTGCGGCGCACGGTGAACCTCATACCGTTTGCGTCCGCCCCCCCCCCACCTCTTTATATACGCGCTGGCGACAGGGGCCCACCAACCATGGATAGGGTTGGGCGCCCCCGATTAGGGCGCGATGAGGGACTCCGTTCGGGCCGTTGGGCCCGAACGTGGGAGAGATCTATCTAACAGAGCCTGGATTAACTCATCCACTAGCTCCATTGATCTCTCCTTGGCTGAAACACAACTTCACCATGTGCATATTTGTTTCTGCTTGACCATATCGCCCACATCACCGACAATGGTTCAAAATCTCCTCTCTTATGAGATATATCAAGATTTTGAACGATTCACACACAACTTCCTCTGCACTCTGTCGCATGCAACTGAACTGGAGACACAAAAATTGTTAGAAATAATGGGCTAAATCATTAGACCCATGTGTGATTTCAGATTTTCCCTGAATCTCAAAGCCCATGTATGTGGAAACCTATATGTGATTTGGCCCAAGTTGGTGGCAGCTCACATATGTGTGTGGCAATAGCTGTGGGAGCTAAAGTTTAGTCCCACATGAAAAGTTGAAGGAGAGTTGCACCGCCTTATAAGATGGAGTGTTACACCACTTTGTAAGTGAGTGACAATAAGAGAGCTACACACGCGCTCCTCCTCCGCAGCATGATCGCCGCTGCTCGTCTAAATCGCCACGCTGGTTATGGAATCTCGCCGAGCCGAGCTTTATTTTGCTGCTCAGGAAAATGTGTGCGGTTAGACAGACGTGTAACCGGTTAGCGGATTCGGGTCGCTCCCAAATCATGGGTTATCTGTAACCGACCCGAACGTGCGCTATGTGGGCTTGGTCCACTTCATGTCCTGTACGGGATTTCCGAGCTGCTCTATATAAACGCCTGTGCGGCTTCCACAACGTACGACATCAAACCAATCTAGGGTTTTGCCATCCTCTCTGCTTGCGCCGCCACCGTAGTCTACTCCATCCCGCTTGCCGGCGTGCACCGACGGTCAGGAGAGCAGGTCTACGGAACCACTCGCCTTTGTAATCCTTAACGGGAGAGGGCGAATAAGGTTTTTGGGAAGCGCTCCACGCGACTGCTCAAGTTCGTCATCACGGCGCGTCTTCCCGGTCGTCAAGCCCGACCTCACGCGCGTCGTCTTCAACGCCGACTTCTTCGTCAGTCTACTGCACCAAAGATGACTACATCGACAACCGATCAGTACGTACACCGTCAACAAATCTGTTTTTCTACTATGGCTGTTAGTGCATATAGTCTGCTACTGTTCATGTTGATCAATACATCTAGTATGTTAGAGGTTCACCTGATTGTAGGTGCTGTTGTCATGATTTATATTCTGGAATTAATCGTGGAAATTATGCCTAATAATCCAACAATCCAAAAACCTTATTATAGGCAATTTCCTGAATTAAACATGGGACACTTGGCCGATGCTATGAAGCCGGAAAAGTTTACCGGTGTTCTTTTTAAGAGATGGCAGTATAAGACCACTATGTGGCTGCAAGCTCTGAAAGTATTCGAGGCTAGTGAGGGTTTACCTGAAGGAACTACATCTGACGAGATTTAGAACAAGTTCAAGGAAACCAATCTTGCCTTTGTGGGATGTGTTCTGGGTGTTCTTGAAAACAAGCTATTTGATGTGTATATGCACATCAAAGATGGAAAAGAGCTATAGGAGGCACTAAACGCTAAGTTCGGTGTAGCGGATGCTGGCAGTGAGCTGTACATTATGGAGAACTTTCATGATTACAGGATGGTCAACAACCGTTCTGTAGTTGAGCAAGCTCATGAGATACAGTGCTTTGCCAAGGAGCTTGAAATCCTTAAGTGTATCTTACCCGACAAGTTTGTGGCTGGGTGCATTATTGCAAAGTTGCCTTCTTCGTGGAGGAACTTCGCCACAACTCTCAAACGCAAGAGACAAGAGATATCGGTTGAAAACCTGATAGCGTCTCTTGATGTTGAGGAGAAGGCTCGGGCTAAGGACACTGCTGAGAGAGGAGGTGAGGGTCAGTCTAGCGCCTACATGGCGCAGAAGAAGACCTTCGGCAAGAACAAAGGGAACTATAAGCCCAAGTTCAACAAGCCTGAAAAGACTACAACCTTCAAGAAGAAGAAGAAGCTGAACAAGGCCGAGCTACATTGTTATTCATGTGGAGAGCTCGGCCACTTTTCCAAGGACTGCCCAGATCGGGCAGATCGCAGAGGGAAAGGTGGGAAGACTATCAACGTCGTGACCGCTAGCAACACTGATGGGTACGATAATTTATTTACTGTTCTTTCAGTATTTCAATCACCATGTTGGTGGATTGATACGGGTGCTAATGTTCACGTGTGTGCTGACATCTCTATGTTCACTTCTTATCAGGTCGCTCGGGATTCAGCCGTCCTAATGGGGAATGGATCACATATTTCTGTTCGTGGTGTTGGCACGGTGGATCTGAAGTTTACTTCCGGAAAGATCGTGCAACTGAGGAACGTGCAGCATGTCCCTACTATGAACAAGAATCTCGTTAGTGGCTCCCTTCTGTGCAGAGATGGGTTTAAGGTTGTGTTAGAGTCCAATAAAGTCGTTGTTTCGAAACATGGACAATTTATTGGTAAAGGTTATGAGTTCAGAGGCCTGTTCCGGTTTTCACTTTCAGAGTTTTGTAATAAATCCGTGAATCATATTTCTGGTGATGTTAATGATGATACCAGTGTTTGGCATTCTCGTTTATGTCACATTAATTTTGGTTTGATGTCTCGGATGTCCAGTATGAGTTTAATTCCGAATTTCACTATTGCCAAAGGTTCTAAGTGCCATAGTTGTGTGCAATCAAAGCAACCTCGAAAGCCTCACAAGGCTGCCGAGGAGAGAAACTTGGCACCTCTAGAACTCATATATTCTGATCTATGCGAGATGAATGGTGTGTTGACAAAAGGTGAAAAGAGATATTTCATGACGTTGATAGATGATGCTACTAAATTATGCTATGTTTACTTGTTGCAAACTAAAGATGAGGCTTTAGACTACTTTAAAATCTATAAGGCCGAAGTTGAAAATCAACTAGAGAGAAAGATCAAGCGTCTTAGGTCGGATCGTGGTGGTGAGTATTTTCCCAAAATATTTGACGAATTCTGTCAGGAACACGGAATTATTCATGAGAGGACGCCTCCCTACTCGCCCCAATCTAACGGGGTTGCCGAGAGGAAATACCGCACGCTAACTGACTTGGTGAATTCCATGTTAGCCACTGCTGGTTTATCAAAGGCATGGTGGGGGGAGGCTTTGTTGACTTCATGTCATATCCTGAATAGAGTTCCTAACAAGAATAAAGAGAAGACCCCTTATGAGTAGTGGGCTGGGAAAAACCATCACTTTCGTATTTGCGCACCTAGGGGTGTTTGGCAAAGGTCAACATACCTATTCCCAAGAAACGCAAGCTCGGACCTAAGACAGTGGATTGCATCTTTCTAGGATATGCTCCACGGAGTGTAGGCTATAGATTTCTAGTGGTTAAATCTGAGGTACCTGATATGCGTGTTGATACTATAATGGAATCTCGTGATGCAACATTCTTTGAGAATATTTTTCCTATGAAAGATATGCATAGCATTGGTAAAATTTCTTCTGAAATACTTCCTGAATCTAGTGCATCTATTGAGAATTCTGAACAACCACATGAGGAAGTCCTTGAGAAGGATGACGATGAACCTCTCACGAGGAGTAAGAGACAGAGGATTGCAAAATCCTTTGGTAATGATTTCATCGTGTACCTTGTGGACGATACTCCCAGATCCATTGCAGAGGCATATGCATCTCCTGATGCAGATGATTGGAAAGAAGCTGTCCAAAATGAGATGGACTCGATTCTTTCTAATGGAACTTGGGAATTATCAGAACGATCCTATGGTTGCAAACCTGTGGGCTGCAAGTGGGTGTTTAAGAAGAAGCTAAGGCCTGATGGTACTATTGAGAAGTACAAGGCACGACTTGTAGCTAAGGGCTACACACAGAAAGAAGGCAAAGATTACTTTGACACATATTCACCTGTCGCTAGACTGACCACCATTCGAGTACTACTGTCCCTGGCCGCCTCTTATGGTCTTCTCGTTCATCAAATGGACGTGAAGACAACTTTCCTTAATGGAGAGTTGGAAGAGGAGATCTACATGGATCAGCCGGATGGGTTTGTGGTCAAAGGTGAAGAGACAAAGGTGTGTAAGTTATTAAAATCTTTATATGGCCTGAAACAAGCACCTAAGCAATGGCATGAGAAGTTTGACATAACTCTACTTTCTGCTGGCTTTGTCATTAATGAGGCTGATAGGTGTGTATACTATCGCCATGGTGGAGGCGATAGTGCTATATTATGTTTGTACGTGGATGATATTCTGATCTTTGGTACAAACATGAAAGTGATAAATGAAGTCAAGTCTTTCCTGTCAAAGAGTTTTGATATGAAAGATCTGGGAGAGGCTAATGTGATTCTGAACATCAAGCTTATTAAGAACGAGAATGGGATTACTTTAACGCAATATCATTATGTTTAGAAGGTCTTGAGCCGATTTGGCTTTGCTGATGGCAAGACTTCTCCAACACCTTATGATCCCAGTTTGACATTACGGAAGAATAAGAAGGAACCAATAGATCAGCTGAAATATTCACAAGTTGTTGGTTCTCTCATGTACTTAGCAAGCGCTACAAGACCTGATATCTCTTTTGCTGTGAGTAAGTTGAGTAGGTTCATGTCTAACCCGGGTATTGATCATTGGCATGCACTTGAAAGGGTCATGCACTATCTATGTGGTACAATGAGCTATTGGATTCACTATTCAGGACACCCTGCTGTGCTTGCAGGATATAGTGATTCGAACTGGATCTTTGACGTTGATGAACTCTACGCCACGAGCGGGTATGTGTTTACCCTTGGAGGTGGTGCGGTTTCATGGAGATCCCGTAGACAGACCATATTGACGAGGTCAACTATGGAAGCAGAGCTTACTGCTTTAGACACAGCCACTGTTGAGTCAGAATGGCTGCGTGAGCTCTTGATGGACTTGCCTGTGGTTGAGAAACCTGTACCGGCAATCCTTTTGAATTGTGACAACCAAACTGTGATTGTCAAAGTGAAAAATTATAAGGATAACGCGAAGTCATCAAGACACGTGAAGAGACGTTTGAAGTCTGTCAGGAAATTGAGAAACTCCGGAGTAATAACTGTTACGTATATTCAAACAGACAAAAACCTGACAGATCCCTTTACAAAGGGACTATCACGAAATGTGATAGAAAGTGCATCGAGGGAAATGGGGTTGAGACCCATGGATGTCACACCTAGTGGTAACCCAACCTATGTGATCGGAGATCCCGTGAATTAGGACCTGGGAAGAACAAGCTAGTGGGTGGACTGAGGAGAGTATTTTGTAACCCTCTCTATGTGAAGATGCATAACTCTCATAATCTGTAAGGCAGGTTGGCAATATGCCTTAATGTGTTTATGTTGGTTTTAACTAGCAAAGATGCCGTCCTACAGGGCATTCTTGAAATAACACACCTATATGAGCTCGACTGTAAACGTCGCGGTCTATGAGACTTGGGTGATCTCTAGTAAACTCATGAAGAGACCAGGGAGTATGACGCATATGCTCCAACCCGTGGGGTAGGCTACTGGCAGCCAGGTACTAGTTATGATTTTGAGTGAAATCTATTGACACCAAACTTGCAATTAAAGGTTCTTCCATTGTTCAAGTTGTTGATAGACGTGGTTCAAGATTCTAGGCGGAAGTTCAACTTAACAGTCTCTGCTGAAACACTGGTATATAAACAAGTAGCGAGGATTGGCAAATCTTCAAATGGGCATTTGAGATCTGGTGGGGGATTGTTAGAAATAATGGGCTAAATCATTAGACCCATGTGTGATTTTAGATTTTCCCTAAATCTCAAAGCCCATGTATGTGGAAGCCCATATGTGATTTGGCCCAAGTTGGTGACAGCTCACATATGTGTGTGACAAGAGCTGTGGGAGCTAAAGTTTAGTCCACATGGAAAGTTGAAGGAGAGTTGTACCACCTTATAAGATGGAGTGTTGCACCACTTTGTAAGTGAGTGACAATAAGAGAGCTACACGCGCCTCCGACGACGCCGCCAGATGCATGCATGCCTTGCTCACGACGCTACAGGGTTGCGGTTATGGAATCTCGCCGAGCCGACCTTTATTTTGCTGCTCAGAAAAATGTGTGCGGTTAGACTGATGTGTCAAGAGTTAGCAAATTCGGGTCGCTCCCAAATCGTGGGCTATCTGTAACCGACCCGAACGTGCGCGACGTGGGCTTGGTCCACTTCGTGTCCTATACGGGATTTCCGAGCTGCTCTATATAAACGTCTGTGCGGCTTCCACAACGTACGACATCAAACCAATCTAGGGCTTTGTCATCCTCTCTACTTGCGCCGCCACTGTTGTCTACTCCATCCCGCTTGCCGGCGTGCACCGGCGGTCGGGAGAGCATGTCTCCGGAATCAGTCGCCTTTGTGATCCTGTATGGGAGAGGGCGAATAAGGTTTTTGGGAAGCGCTCCGCGCGACTGCTAAAGTTCGTCATCACGGCGCGTCTTCCCGGTCGTCAAGCCGGACCTCGTGTGCGTCGTCTTCAACGCCGACTTCTTCGTCAGTCTACTGCACCAACGACGACTACATCGACAACCGATCAGTACGTACACCGTCAACAGATCTGTTGTTCTACTATGGCTGTTAGTGCATATAGTTCTAATGTTCATGTTGATCAATACATATAGTATGTTAGAGGTTCACGTGATTGTAGCTACTGTTTTCATGATTTATATTCTGAAATTAATCATAGAAATTATGCCTAATAATCCAACAAAAATCTCAAAAGGAGTTCTTCGAAAATGCCTCGTTCTAAACTCAGCATGTTCATTATAATTTTAGTTTTCCAAAGCCGCAAACTCAAAGTGGGGGCTTTATTAAGCAGAAGATTATTATCTTTACATGTAAAAATGTACGCACTATATCTTGTGTGAGATCATCAAGTCATCAACCACCTTTGCTTGGTGAATGCATACTGACAGCGTTCGCCCGGTGCGCTATCACCTCCTGACACTGACAGCGAAGATTTATTCTATACGCATATGAGGCCAGCGCTGCGGTCAATGTTATCATCATCGTCTTGCCGCGTCTTCTCTAGTTTTTCTTGGATTTGAGCGCCGCCACTTTGTCCTCCGTGGACTTCAGAGATTCTCCATATATGCTCACCAGCTGAAAGAGTTTCAGAGCGAGACAGTTCGGTGCCACTTCCTTTCTTATTGTGTTATAAGATCCGAAAAAAGAGAAGAGGGTTTCGTCTAAAGAAACAGGAGATGTGGTGATGGTGGTGTTGTGGTCCTGATCTTACCTCATCTACTTCACCAGGGGTCATTGTCAATGGCGGAGACATCATAATGCTGTCACCGGCAACCCTAACCAGGATGCCACGCTTCTGGCACTCCTGTCCGAAGATGGCACCAAAGCCTGAAAAATGAAACCAGGGAAACAGTTTGTAAGGATATTTTCTGGTTCTGAGATACATATGTATATCCCAGAACAAGCATCGAACTAACGAAATATTGTTCCATTCAAGGAAAGCAAAGCGAAAAAGTTGGTGCAACATTCAAGTTGACTCCAATAATAATATCTGAGTATACAAATGCTTCAGTTTAAGTGGTTCCAAACTATGATTTGACATGCTGAACGATTCTGCTGAAGAATAAGGGTGGCTCATCATTAGTTTATTGCATCTTACCCCATTCAGCAGGGAATGGACTATCACGTGATATGTTGTCGGTGAATTCAGTTCCGAGTATCAACCCTATACAACGGATCTGCATATAGAAGCGTACAGATTATGCTTTTGGACAACAAAGGAGTCTCTGCCTAGAAAAATAAAAGAAGGGTACCTCAACAACAATTGGGCTTCCTGCAAAAGCCTTCAATCCCTCCTGAAAGCACGGAGTGATTTGCTTCACATGGTCAGGAATATTCCTTTCCCTGATACCAATATAGTTGCGAAAGATTCATCAGGAATAGGAAGGGCAACAGGGGAAGGAGCACCAGGTGCTATGGAAAGTGCAGTATACCGGTAGATTTTTAGCGCTTCAATGGCGACAGCAGAAGCAACTGGATGGCCAGAGTATGTAAAGCCATGAGCAAATGAACCTGCAAAACAAAGGCCGCATCTCTATCCTTAAAAACCGCCCTAAGACATGCCAATGCAGATATGAGAAAGTTCACGCAGTGTCATTGACTAACCAAGCTTATTGCTCTGAGAATCGATCACATCTGCTATTTCCGGGCTAACAAAAGTTGCACCAATGGGCACATAGGAAGATGAAAGAGCCTGTTGTCATGAAATTGGCATGGCTCAGCTGACACCAGATATTAATATTTAGTGATCTATTGTTGTGAAACAATTTTCACCTTGGCCAAGGTGACTAGATCTGGCTTGATATTATACATATCAGATCCAAACATGGTTCCCAACCTTCCAAATGCGGTAATGACCTAAAATGTATTAACAATTAATAACAGTTGCATGGAGAAGTTTCTTATATTCTTTTACTATCTTTTTTTGTGTGTTTAGCTTCATAAGTGAGCGCAAAGTACCTCATATACTATGCAAAGGATGCCATACTTCTTAACCACTGCTTGAACCTGTTAATAGACGAGGGAATGAGATACAATCAACAAGCAAAACCAGAATTCAAGTCTCCAATGTGGAAGCTACCTATAATATAATACACTAACAGTAACAGTTCATCGGGCAACATCGGTTTATATGGAACTACTTAGTGATGGAACTTTGGAACCTTTAGGGTACCCTCTAGTTTAGCCTAGTTCAAATAAATGAACTAGTTTTCTCAAAAAGTGGTGTTTTGCCAAAACTTAGATTATTTTTTTGTACTAAGTAGGGTAAAGGGTACCCTAATGGTGGGTACCCACTGCCATCCTTAGAACTACTGCAGCATAAGAGTGAAGCAAGTATTTAGGAAGTTCGGTAAATGTGTAATCTTAACTCCCCTACAATTGAACAGTGGAGTCAAATAGATGACCTCATGTAACGATTTTATTTTCCTTGTAGGGAGCTATCACATGCAGTAGCTCAAGCTGTATAAATCACCTTATCAAAATAGGTCTTTGGAGGAGGGATGACACCGCCAGCACCCATCACAGGCTCAGCAATGAACGACAGATTTGGATGAAAGGAGGAAAATAGATTTGTGAAGTAGTATAGTTGGGACCTGTTGCATAATATAAGCTCTGGTAACGACTTTACCGTTTCGGGTCCTTCCTTGAGGATAAGATTCTCCAAATTATTGGCAAGTCTTGTTGCAAATTCTTCTTCTGTCTCACAATAAATCAGCTAAGGAACCAATGAACGATTAATAATAAATCAGGAGGATATAAATCAGCTAGATGTATTCAGCGAAATTAATAATAAGGCAATGAACCAATGAACGATTAGCCTCCCAGAAAAGCGCAAACAGTGAACCAGGGAGCAATAGCCATCTCCCAGGAAAGTACAAGAAGTGCAAACGACTCAAAAGGTTTACTTTTTTGACATGTGGAGGCACCATGTAAATCTCACAATCCACTATACTGTTCATATGCTTCAGTTCCTAATGATGTGTCTTGTTTAAATAAAACTATAAAAGTTCATGCCACTTCCTCTTACATATCACTATATATACAAGAGGTTTCAGTGAGTCCGTGTAGATGTGAATGACAGTAAGAACAACATATGTAGTAGGACATCTTCCGGCGCAAACGTAGCGCCTCAACGATACCTTCCGGCGCCGCGGGCCCGCTGTTCGCACTACAGGAAATTTTGTAGGCGCCGACGGCCAAATGTCGGGGCCATCGGCGTAGCTGCCTCCCCAGGCCAGCCCCCAGCCAGGCCGTCGGCGTAGAAAGGGCCGTCGGCATAGTATGTACCGACGGTGGCCCTCAGCACAGCCACGCCGTCAGCGTAGTGGAGAAGGATATGCCGACGGTGACCCTCGGCGCACGTGTGACCCTCGGCGTAGCCACGGATCAGACACGGCGCCGCAAACGCCGTTTGGTGGCGAAGCTATGCCGACGGCCGGGCCGTCGGCGTATCCCTATGCGCCACGTGCTCCCCCCCGCACACCTGAATTGGGTGGGCTGTGCCGACGGCTTAGCCGTCGGCGTAGCCCTTCAGATTTTTTTGTTGCGATTTCGATTGTTCGTATACTACAGGGTTTGGTTGGGCTTATCCCTTCAAATTATTTTTTCCATTTAATTCTAGTCATATATTTTATACTAATTTATTAATTACTGCCAATAATTTAATGTTGATATATATTGTTTGTACCGCCCGGATAGCAGTCTTCATCTCTTTCCCCGGGTACATATATCCCCCTTCATATGGTTTTACTGAAGGGTTTCGCAGCATAGTAAATCAAAAAAATTCTACGGATGCGAACGGGAAAGCCAAGATCTAATCTAGGAGATGCAAACAACGAGGGGGATTAGATGAGATCTTCATACCCTTGAAGATTCGCAGACAATGAACGCTCGTTAACGTGGGTGATGTAGTCGTACTCGCTTGTCCTCCTCGCGATCCGATCCGATCTAACACCGCAAGTGGCGATGCCTCCGAGAGATGCACACGTGCGGCACCTCGACGTCTCCTCCTTCCTCGGTCCAGCAAGTATGGTGGAGAGACGGATTGGATCTACAACGCGACGGCACGGTGCAAGTGGTGGAGAGTTTCTGCAGCAGGGCTTCGCCTACGTGCAGTCGGGAGGGAGAGAGAGAGGAGGGCAGCAGGGCGGCTAGGGTTGTGGAGGAGGTGTGGGGGGAGGGTGTGCCCCAGCCCTCTATATATAGAGGGGTGGGCGCCAGCCCTAGCCCCTCCCCCAAGCCCTAGGCCGGCGGCCAAGGAGGGAGTAGTGGGGGGCAAGTTCCCCTCCCCCCTTCTAGAAGCTTTCCTAGGGTTTTCCCTAGATCTGGCCGGCTGGGCCCTATGGGGCCTTGTGGCCCTGGCCCAATGCGGCCAGGGCACTCCCTCATAGGCCCATGCCCCCTCCCGGCAGGTAGGGCCATGTTGGCCCCCCTCCGGAAGGTTCTAGAAGCTTCCGGTACAATATCGATTAACCCGAAACAATTCCGAACTCCAAAAACTGCATTGCCTTATATGAATCTTATTCTCCGGACCATTCCGGAACCTCTCGTGATGTCCCGAACAAAAACTCATAAACCAATTATCCAATCTATCCTAGCGTCGAGACACGTTAAGTGTGTGACCCTTCTGGTTCGAGAACATGCAGACATTATCTTATATCAATAATCAACAGCGGGGTCTGGAAACCCATATTGACTCCCACACATTCATCGATGATCATATCGGATGAACCACGATGCCAGGATTCAAACCATATATATATTCCCTTCAGACGCGATATTTTACTTGCCCAAGATTTGATCGCTTGCATCATACCTAGTTCAATCTCGTTCACGCAAGTACTTTACTGCTCCATAATCCGACATAACTTTGTGATTAACTCCTTAACCACATGCTTGCAAGCGGTGTTGATATCGACACCGAGTGGGCCCAAGTATATCTCTCCGACTTGGGAGGGATAAATCCCATCTCGATACATACAACCCAACAGTACTTTCCGATCACCGAGAGACACCTTTATGATCACCCTCTCATAGGATGACGCTTTGATGACCTCAAAGCTTTCTTCCGATACTGTGGAGTTGTATTATCTCATGGTCTAAGGAATACAATATTTGACATAAGAAAAGCTTCGCAAAGATGAACACAATGACACGATCTAATTGCTCCGCTTAGTTTGGGTCTGTCCATCATATAATTCTCCCAATGATATGATCTCATTATTAATCGACAACTCATGTCTATGGTTAGGAAACCTTAACCATCATTAATCAATGAGCTAGTCCATAGAGGCATACTAGGGACACAGTGTTGTTCACAAACCACACAAGTATTAAAGTTTCCGCTTAATACAATTCTAGCATGGAATATAAACTTTATCATGAACAATAATTATAATAATAACATCTTCATTATTGCCTCTAGGGCATAATTCCAACAGTCTCCCACTTGCACTAGAGTTAATAATCTAGTTTACATTTGGCAACAATCTCACACCCATGGCACTAAGGTGCTGATCATGTTTTGCATGTGGAAGAGGTTTAGTCAATGGATCTACGACATTCAGATCTGTATGTACTTTGCTAATCTTCAGATCTCCATCTGCTATATAATCTCGGATTATATGAAACTTATGTTGATATGCTTGGTCTTTGGATGATATCTTGGTTCCTTAGCGAGTGCTATGGCGCCGGTGTTGTCACACAATATCTCCAAGGGTCTAATGCACTTGAACCACGCCAAGCTCAAGTGATGAAGTTCTGATCCAAACTCCTTCACTTGACACTTCTGCAGCCATGTATTCCGCTTTCATCGTAGATCCTGCGATCACACTTTGCTTGCAGCTTCTCCACTCACGCCTCCATTCAAAATATAAACGTATCCCGTCGAGATTTAGAATCATCCTTGTTTGTCGAAACTAGCGTCGATGTAACCCTTTACGAGCTGTTCATCACCTCCATAGACTAAGAACATTTCTTTAGTCCTATTTAGGTACTTTAGGATGTTCTTCACGGTTGTCCAAAGTTCCACTCGGATCACTTTGGTATCTTCGTCACAAACTAAGAGCATTGGACACATCCGGTCTAGTACACAACATGGCATACATGATAGAACCTATGGCCGAGGCATAAGTCACTTTGCTCATAGCTTCTCTATCATTTACCGTAGCTGGACACTGAGCCTTGCTCAATATCTTACCTGACAACATAGGCACAGAACCTTTCTTTGCCTTATCCATTCTGAACCTATTCAGAACTTTGTCCAGGGATGTACTCTGGCTTAAAGCTATTAGGCGTCTTTGTCTATCTCTATAGATTTTGATGCCCAATATATAAGCAGCTTCACCTAGGTCTTTCATTGAAAAACACTTGTTCAAATAACTCTTCACATCGTTAAGCATGTTAATGTCATTTCCAATAATCAATATGTCATACACATATAGTACCAGAAATTTCACTGAGCTCCCACTCACTTTCTTGTAGATACAGGCTTCGTAGCAATTTGGAACAAATCCAAAGCTCTTGATCACTTGATCAAAACGAAGGTTCCAACTCCGAGATGCTTGCTTTAGTCCATAAATGGAACGCTGAAGTTTGCACACTTTATCAGCATCCTTAGGATCGACAAAACCTTCGGGTTGCATCATATACAACTCTTCATCAATGTTGCCATTGAGGAACGCAGTCTTGACATCCATCTGCCATATTTCATAATCATGAAACGCAACAATTGCTAATAAAATCCGAATGGACTTAAACATCGCTACGGGAGAGAAAGTCTCATCGTAGTCAACACCTTGAACTTGTCGAAAACCTTTCGCGACAAGTCGTGCTTTATAGACGGTAACATTACCATCCGCGTCCGTTTTCTTCTTGAAAATCCATTTGCACTCAACGGCCTTTCGGTCGCTAGGAGGGTCCACCAAAGTCCATACTTGGTTTTCGCTCATGGATCCCAATTCGGATTTCATGGCCTCTAGCCATTTCTCAGAGTCCGGCTCATCATCGCTTCCTCATAGTTCAGAGGTTCACCGTCTTCTACCAAAAAGACAAGACAGGTTGTCGCATTACCTCGGGAGGGCACGCGACCTTGTCGACCGCGACGCTCAAGAGCAAGATCGTCCAAGCTTCATGATCCTTGTCATTAGCTTCCTCTATTGTTGGTGCAAAGGCATCGAACAATTTCAGGCCGCGCTACTCTCCAACTCAAGAGAAGGTTCAAAAACCTCGTCTAGCTCTACTTTCCTCCCACTCACTTCTTTTGAGAGAAACTCCTTCTCAAGAAAGGAATCGTCCTTTGCGACAAACACTTTGCCTTCGGTTCTGTGATAGAAGGTATACCCAATAGTTTCCTTAGGGTATCCTATGAAGACGCATTTCTCTGATTTGGGTTCGAGCTTGTCCAGCATCAACTTTTTGACGTAAGCTTCGCATCCCCAAACTTTAAGAAACGACAACTTAGGTTTAGCACCAAACCACAGTTCATACGGTGTTGTCTCAACAGATTTAGATGGTGCCCTATTTAAAGTGAATGCAGGGGTTTCTAATGCATAACCCCAAAATGATAACGGCAAATCAGTAAGAGACATCATCGATCGGACCATATCTAATAGGGTTCGGTTCCGGCGTTTAGACACACCATTGCGCTGTGGTGTTCCGGGTGGCGTGAGTTGCGAAACGTTTTCGCTTGCTGTAAGATGCGTGAGAAAATCATAACTCAAATATTCACCTCCACGATCGAATCGTAGAAACTTAATTTTGTTGTTACGATGGTTCTCCACTTCATTCTGAAATTCCTTGAACTTTTCAAATGTTTCAGATTTATGTTTCATTAAATAGATATACCCATATCTACTTAAGTCATCGGTAAAAGTGAGAAAATAGTGATATCCACCGCGCGTCGAAACACTCATCGGTCTGCATACATCGGTATGTATGATTTCCAATAAGTCCGTTGCTCGCTCCATCATTCCGGAGAACGGGGTTTTGATCATCTTGCCCATGAGGCATGGTTCGCATGTGTCAAATGATTCAAAATCAAGAGACTCCAAAAGTCCATCAGAATGGAGTTTCTTCATGCGCTTTACACCAATATGACCTAGACGACAGTGCCACAAATAAGTAGTATTATCACTATCTACTTTGCATCTCTTAGCCTCAATGTTATGGATGTGTGTTTCATCCCTTTCGAGATTCAGAAGAAATAAACCATTCACAACAGGTGCATGACCATAAAAGATGTTACTCATATAAATAGAATAACCATTATTCTCCGATTTAAATGAATAACCGTCTTGCAATAAACACGATCCAGAAATAATGTTCATGCTCAACGCAGGCACATAATAACACTTATTAAGGTTTAAAACTAATCCCGAAGGTAAAACTAAGGAGAACGTGCCGACGGCCATCACATCAACTCTTGATTCGTTGCCAACGCGCATCGTCACCTCATCCCTCGCAAGCCACTGTCTATTCCGTAGCTCCTATTTCGAGTTACAAATATTAGCAACTGAACCAGTATCAAATAACCAGGCACTACAACGAGGGCTAGTAAGGAAAACATCAATAACATGTATATCAAAATACCTTTGATGGTGCCAGCCTTCTTGTCCGCTAAATACTTCAGACAGTTGCGCTTCCAGTGACCCTTGACCTTGCAATAGAAGCACTCAGTGTCCGGCTTGGGTCCAGACTTGAGCTTCTTCTCAGTAGGGGCAACGTGCTTGCCGCCGCCTTTCTTGAAGGGCTTCTTTGCACCCTTACCTTTCTTGAAGGTGGAGGGCTTGTTGACCATCAACACATGATTATCCATTTTGATGTCCACCTCCGCAGCCTTCAGCTTTGCGAAGAGCTCGGTGATCGTATTAGTGGAACCAATCTGAATATGAGTCACTACAAAACTTTTGTAGCTGGGAGGGAGTGATTGCAGAACCCTGTCAATCTTGAGCTCCTCCGAATCTTGCCCAGCTTGCTCAAGCTGAGTGTAGCCCGACATCTTTATGGCGTGCTCACTAACGGAACTCCCTTCCTCCATCTTGCAGTTAAAGAACTTCTTAGAGATCTCATATCTCTCAGAACGGGCCTGAGTCTGAAACATGGTTTTCAGCTCCTCAAGAATCTCAAATGGCCCGGGATAGTCTTCAAAAAGATTTTGAAGGTCTGATTCCATAGCAAACAACATGGTGCTATTAATCACACCATAATCATCATTGAGCGACTGATATACAGCTTTCTCATTAGCCGGCACATCTACAGCAGGGGCGTCACCTAGCGCATTTTCAAGGACATAGTCCTTTCGACCGCCAGAGAGAATGATTCTCAGATTGTGGAACCAGTTGGTGAAGTTAGACCCATTGTTTCTAAGCTTTTCTTTCTCAGCGAAAACGTTGAAGTTGAAGTTGGACTTAGCCATTTGATCTACAATATTTGCAAGTACAAATTAGACTATGTTCATGATAACTAGTTCAACTTTTAATCAAATTACTAGATGAACTCCCACTAAATTCAACATCCCTAAAGTTGTTTAGTGAACATGATCCAAATTCACCACACCTAATACGATCTTCACGAGAAGAGACGTGGCTTCAATGGTGGACAACGAAGTTTCGATCATATCATTCATATGACTCATGCTTAACCTTTCGGTCCATGTGTTCCGAGGCCATGTCTGTACATGCTAGGCTCGTCAAGTCAAACCCAAGTATTTCCACGTGTGCAAAACTGGCTTGCACCCATTGTATGTGAACGTAGAGTCTATAGTACCTGATCATCACGTGATGCTTGGACACGACGAACTTTCGCAACGGTGCATACATGGGGAGAACACAGTTTTATCTTGATCTTTAAGTGAGGAATCATCTTATAATGATACCGTCGCGATCTAAGCATAATAAGATACATAAAAGGATAAACATCACATGCATATAACTTTATGTGACATGGTATAGCCAATCTTCGCGCAATGATCTCCATCTTGTGCGTGCCGGCATGATCTCCATCACTCCACCATGATTGCCTCCACCACGAATAGCAACTACAACTATTGCTAACTACTTAGCGATAAAGTGAAACTATTACATGTCGTATAAGAAGTTGACACACAGGTCATACATAATTATAAAGACAACCATATGGCTCCTGCCGGTTGTGTACTCATCAACATGCAAGTCGTGAAACATTACAAAACATGATCATTGCATACAACATACACATCACATCTTGGGCCATACCATATCACAGAAAACACTCCCTGCAAAAACAAGTTAGACGCCTCTACTTTGTTGTTGCATGTTTTACGTGGCTTATGGGAGTAGCAAGCTAAGAATGATTCTTACCTACGGAAAGCCACAACGGTGATATTATGGTTGCCAAACTCCGGTGTAAATCCCATGACAACTATAGTGAGAGAAACTGGCATCCACCAGCCGCATGTGTGGAACAAGCCACACGTCAAGTGCGGAGCCGGTCTCGCGAACGACGTCGCGTAAGGTTTGCTTGGATCGCTTCAATCTCACTATCCCGCGTCATAAGAAGAACACAAACAAGAGGCTTGCAACAGAAAACATCAACGCCCACAACAACCATGTTGCGTTCTACTCGTGAAACACATCTACGCATAGATCTAGCTCTGATACCACTGAAGGGTTTCGCAGCATAGTAAATCAAAAAAATTCTACGGATGCGAACGGGAAAGCCAAGATCTAATCTAGGAGATGCAAAGAACGAGGGGGATTAGATGAGATCTTTATACCCTTGAAGATTCGCACAGCGGAACGTTCGTCGGAACGTGGGTGATGTAGTCGTACTCGCTTCTCCTCCTCGCGATCCGATCCGATCTAACACCGCAAGTTGCGATGCCTCCGAGAGATGCACACGTGCGGCACCTCGACGTCTCCTCCTTCCTCGGTCCAGCAAGTATGGTGTAGAGACGGATTGGATCTACAACTCGACAGCGCGGTGCAAGTGGTGGAGTGTTTCTGCAGCAGGGCTTCGCCTACATGCAGTCGGGAGGGAGAGAGAGAGGAGGGCAGCAGGGCGGCTAGGGTTGTGGAGGAGGTGTGGGGGGACGGTGCGCCCCAGCCCTCTATATATAGAGGGATGGGCGCCAGCCCTAGCCCCTCCCCCAAGCCCTAGGACGGCGACCAAGGAGGGAGGAGTGGGGGGCAAGTTCCCCCCCCCCCTTCTAGAAGCTTTCCTAGGGGTTTCCCTAGATCTGGCCGGCTGGGCCCTATGGGGCCTTGTGCCCCTGGCCCAATGCGGCCAGGGCACTCCCTCATAGGCCCATGCCCCCTCCCAGCAGGTGGGTCCACGTTGGCCCCCCTCCGGAAGGTTCTAGAAGCTTCTGGTACAATACCGATTAACCCGAAACAATTCCGAACTCCAAAAACTGCATTGCCTTATATGAATCTTATTCTCCGGACCATTCCGGAACCTCTCGTGATGTACCGGATCCCATCCGAGACTCCAAAAAAAACTCATAAACCAATTATACAATCTATCCTAGCGTCGAGACACGTTAAGTGTGTGACCCTTCGGGTTCGAGAACATGCAGACATGATCTTATATCAATAATCAACAGCGGGGTCTGGAAACCCATATTGACTCCCACACATTCATCGATGATCATATCGGATGAACCACGATGCCGATTCCAACAATCCCATATATATATATTCCCTTCGTCTCGCGATATTTTACTTGCCCGAGATTTGATCGCTTGCGTCATACCTAGTTCATTCTCGTCCCACAAATACTTTACTCGCTCAGAATCCGACATCACTTTGTGATTAACTCCTTAACCACATGCTTGCAAGCGGTGTCGATATCGATTACCGAGTGGGCCCGAAGTATATCTCTCCGACTTGGGAGGGAAAAATCCCATCTCGATACATACAACCCAACAGGTACTTTCGGATCACCTGAGAGACACCTTTATGATCCCCCTCTCATAGGATGACGTTTGATGACCTCAAAGCTTTCTTCCGATACCAGGGAATTGTATTATCTCATGGTCTAAGGAATACAATATTTGACATAAGAAAAGCTTCACAAAGATGAACACGATGACACGATCTAATTGCTTCGCTTAGTTTGGGTCTGTCCATCATATCATTCTCCCAATGATATGATCTCATTATTAATCGACAACTCATGTATATGGTTAGGAAACCTTAACCATCATTAATCAATGAGCTAGTCCATAGAGGCATACTAGGGAAACGGTGTTGTTCACAAACCACACAAGTATTAAAGTTTCCGCTTAATACAATTCTAGCATGGAATATAAACTTTATCATGAACAAGAATTATAATAATAACATCTTTATTATTGACTCTAGGGCATAATTCCGACATTTACATCATCATACGACCTAAACAAACACAAAACAAGAGAGTGCTACTCCGGGCTACCCCTGTCAGAGGGACGTCTAGGGGGTAGACGATCTGATGCCCACAGATCAGGGTTCCACAGGAGACCACGCTCCGTGGCGTCGGAATACCTCAAGGACTTGCATGTGGCCCTAGCACATGCATGGAAGTGTGGTGCTATGTTGAAACATGCAAAACCTAGTCCTCGGGTACATGTGTCCCCCTTCTCAAGCGTGCGCTGTAACCTAAAGCTAAGGTTCCAGACTTATATAAGGAGGAAACTCCCCGTTCGGGTGAAACCGGGTAGGATAGTGCCCTCCCCTTGTGAAGCATCATGGTTTTACATCATCATATGACCTAAACAAACACAAAACAAGAGAGTGCTACTCTGGGCTACCCCTGTAAGAGGGACGTCTAGGGGGGTAGACGATCTGATGCACATAGATCAGGGTTCCGCGGGAGACCACGCTCCGGGGCGTCGGAATACCTCAAGAACTTGAATGTGGCCCTAGCACATGCATGGAAGTGTGGTGCTATGTTGAAACATGCAAAACCTAGTCACCGGGTGCATGTGTCCCCCTTCTCATGCGTGCGCTGTAACCTAAAGCTAAGGTTCTGGACTTATATAAGGGGGAAACTCCCCGTTCGGGTGAAACCGGGTAGGATAGTGCCCTCCCCTTGTGAAGAACCATGGTTTTACATCATCATATGACCTAAAAAAACACAAAATAAGAGAATGCTACTCAGGTCTACCCCTGTCAGAGGGACGTCTAGGGGGGTAGACGATCCGATGCCCACAGATCAGGGTTCCGCGGGAGACCATGCTCCGGGGCGTCGGAATACCTCAAGGACTTGCATGTGGCCCTAGCACATGCATGGAAGTGTGGTGCTATGTTGAAACATGCAAAACCTAGTCACCGGGTGCATGTGTCCCCCTTCTCATGCGTGCGCTAGCTGTGACCTAAAGCTAAGGTTCTGGACATATATAAGGGGGAAACTCCCCGTTCGGGTGAAACCGGGTAGGATAGTGCCCTCCCCTTGTGAAGCACCATGGTTTTACATCATCATATGACCTAAACAAACACAAAACAAGAGAGTGCTACTCCGGGCTACCCCTGTCAGAGGGACGTCTAGGGGGTAGACGATCCGATGCCAACAGATCAGGGTTCCGCGGGAGACCACGCTCCGGGGCGTCGGAATACCTCAAGGACTTGCATGTGGCCCTAGCACATGCATGGAAGTGTGGTGCTATGTTGAAACATGCAAAACCAAGTCACCGGTGCATGTGTCCCCCTTCTCATGCGTGCGCTAGCTGTAACCTAAAGCTAAGGTTCTGGACTTATATAAGGGGGAAACTCCCCGTTCGGGTGAAACCGGGTAGGATAATGCCCTCCCCTTGTGAAGCACCATGGTTTTACATAATCATAGGACCTAAATAAACACAAAACAAGAGAGTGCTACTCCGGGCTACCCCTATCAGAGGGACGTCTAGGGGGGTAGACGATCCGATGCCCACAGATCAGGGTTCCGCGGGAGACCATGCTCCGGGGCGTCGGAATACCTCAAGGACTTGCATGTGGCCCTAGCACATGCATGGATGTGTGGTGCTATGTTGAAACATGCAAAACCTAGTCACCGGGTGCATGTGTCCCCCTTCTCATGCGTGCGCTAGCTGTGACCTAAAGCTAAGGTTCTGGACATATATAAGGGGGAAACTCCCCGTTCGGGTGAAACCGGGTAGGATAGTGCCCTCCCCTTGTGAAGCACCATGGTTTTACATCATCATATGACCTAAACAAACACAAAACAAGAGAGTGCTACTCCGGGCTACCCCTGTCAGAGGGACGTCTAGGGGGGTAGACGATCCGATGCCAACAGATCAGGGTTCCGCGGGAGACCACGCTCCGGGGCGTCGGAATACCTCAAGGACTTGCATGTGGCCCTAGCACATGCATGGAAGTGTGGTGCTATGTTGAAACATGCAAAACCTAGTCACCGGGTGCATGTGTCCCCCTTCTCATGCGTGCGCTAGCTGTAACCTAAAGCTAAGGTTCTGGACTTATATAAGGGGGAAACTCCCCGTTCGGGTGAAACCGGGTAGGATAGTGCCCTCCCCTTGTGAAGCACCATGGTTTTACATCATCATATGACCTAAATAAACACAAAACAAGAGAGTGCTACTCCGGGCTACCCCTGTCAGAGGGACGTCTAGGGGGGTAGACGATCCGATGCCCACAGATCAGGGTTCCGCGGGAGACCACGCTCTGGGGCATCGGACTACCTCAAGGACTTGCATGTGGCCCTAGCACATTCATGGAAGTGTGGTGCTATGTTGAAACATGCAAAACCTAGTCACCGGGTGCATGTGCCCCCCTTCTCATGCGTGCGCTGTAACCTAAAGCTAAGGTTCTGGACTTATATAAGGGGGAAACTCCCCGTTCGAGTGAAACCGGGTAGGATAATGCCCTACCCTTGTGAAGCACCATGGTTTTACATCATCATATGACCTAAACAAACACAAAACAAGAGAGTGCTACTCCGGGCTACCCCTATTAGAGGGACGTCTAGGGGGGTAGACGATCCGATGCCCACAGATCAGGGTTCCGCGGGAGACCACGCTCCGAGGCGTCGGAACACCACAAGGACTTGCATGTGGCCCTAGCACATGCATGGAAGTGTGGTGCTATGTTGAAACATGCAAAACCTAGTCACTGGGTGCATGTGTCCCCCTTTTCATTCGTGCGCTAGCTGTAACCTAAAGCTAAGGTTCTGGACTTATATAAGGGGGAAACTCCCCGTTCGAGTGAAACCGGGTAGGATAGTGCCCTCCCCTTGTGAAGCACCATGGTTTTACATCATAATATGACCTAAAAAACACAAAACAAGAGAGTGCTGCTCCGGGCTACCCTTGTCTGAGGGACGTCTAGGGGGGTAGACGATCTGATGCCCACAGATCATGGTTCTGCGGGAGACCACGCTCCGGGGCGTCGGAATATGTCAAGGACTTGCATGTGGCCCTAGTACATGCATGGAAGTGTGGTGCTATGTTGAAACATGCAAAACCTATTCACCGGGTGCATGTGTCCCCCTTCTCATGCGTGCGCTAGCTGTAACCTAAAGCTAAGGTTCTGGACTTATATAAGGGGAAACTCCCCGTTCGGGTGAAACCGGGTAGGATAGTGCCCTCCCCTTGTGAAGCACCATGGTTTTACATCATCATATGACCTAAAAAAACACAAAACAAGAGAGTGCTACTCCGGGCTACCCCTGTCAGAGGGACGTCTAGGGGCGTAGACGATCCGATGCCAACAGATCAGGGTTCCGCGGGAGACCACGCTCCGGGGCGTCGGAATACCTCAAGGACTTGCATGTGGCCCTATCATATGCATGGAAGTGTGGTGCTATGTTGAAACATGCAAAACATAGTCACCGGGTGCATGTGTCCTGTAGCATCCCATTTGTCTAACAACTGTAATGCTACTTGGTTTAGTAATATAATGGCTACTTCATATGTATAATTGTTGCATCATCATCATATCATGCTCATGTCATCATGCCACCTTGCATTTGAGCATCATATCAAACCTTGCAATGTTTTGTCTTGATTGTATAATGCTATCACCATTACCTTCTTCTCTCTTTTTATCTCTCACTATTTTTGTTCCTACAAGATGGGATCCAATTGCTAGGGTCCATTATTTTTCCAAATGTTTTTGTTCCATTTTCTAAACCCTAAATCCCAATTCTAGTAAAATGCCCAAAATGAATATGTATGTGGGCATTCTCTCTCCTTATGCCTCTTGTTCTCTCTTGCCTCTCCTCATGGTCAAACCCTCTGTTCAAAACCCCCTGGGAAAAAGTTCAAAAGAATTTGAAATTAGAAGCTGGTTTGAAATTGTAATAGAATAAAAACAAACAAACAATTAATAAACAAAAGAATTAAGAGAGGAGAGGACCAAACCTGGAAGCAGCCCACCTTGGGCCCAGCCGCAGCAGCCCAGGAACCTTCCCTCCTCCCTCCCAGTGGCCCAGTACCCCTTCACCGACGCCGTCTCATGTTCCTCTTCTTTCCGTCGCCACCTCTCTCTCTGCTAACGGAGGAGGAGGTTGCCGTCACCAACGCCAGCGTCACCTCCTGCCCTCTTCTTATCCACAGCCATGAGGCCTCCTGGAACCCTAGATTCTCCCTTCATCCCCTCCTCCACGCCACGAACAGTTCGAGATCCCCTCCCTCCTTCCTCCTTTTCCCCAAGCAAAACCATGGCTAGGTCCTAGTGGTCGCTGCCGCTGCCAACCTCGCGTCGGTGCAGCCTGAGCTCGCCTCCGGCTACTTCTACCTGGAGCGAGGAGGAGAAGTGCAGTGGAGACTCCCTGTCGGCGTCCCGGCGCCTGCCTCTTGCTGCCACGGGCTCCCTCTCCGTGCCACCGTTTCCGTCGCTCTTTGGCCGGGAACCTCCGTCTCCGACGCCCCCTGGTGAGCACCCATGTGCCTGTCGCTCTCTGTTTCACCCTGGCTCCCGCGCGTGTGCACTCACCAGTAGCCGGCCGCGCTCTCGCCGCACGCCGCGCACGCCACTTTCGGCAAACGACAGCAGCAGCAGACCGCGCGCAGCCGTGCTCACCTTCGTTCCACATCATTTATCGGCCACCACAGTCCTCCATCGGTGAAACACGAAACATGAAACTTGTAGCCACTACAACCCCCTACATATTTAGTTTTTGCTATGTTGAGTAATTCGCAAACAAATTTGCTCGCCATCTTCATCCAAACTTAGGGTTCAGCTAGCCTGTTTTCGCGAATCTGAGTTACAGTTTTGACTGCAGTTCCCCCTCTGTTCATCACAGTTTACCGGTCTCTGTAGCCCTCCTCTGTAAATCTAGCCTAAACAAAAATTGTAGGTCTCTGTGTCCTCCACAACTTTGGTTTTTGTGTAGGCACGAAATTCCTAACCGTTTACTCGCTAACTTCATCCAAAAATCGAGTTCAGCTAGCAGTTTTTGCAAAATCGATTTCAGTTTCGTCAGACAACCTCCGGGAGGTTTTCTAAAAAGCCCCTAGACTTTTTGTCCACTCAACCCGCAGTCCCTCTCTTCAGGGTTTTTGTAAAAAGGCACCCACGTTATTCCTTCCTCAACCCGCGGTCCTCAACCCACCGGTCCTATGCCCAGTCAGCGCCTGACCCCACCTGTCAATGATAGTGGCTAGAATTGCCTGAGTGCAAAAAGTATTTTCCTGTATCTGTTTTGAATTCATTTCTTTTCAAATTAATTCAATTCAAATTCAAATTTCAATCTGTTTAAATATGAATTAATTCATAACTTTCAAATGGTTTGGAATTTGAATTCAAACTTAATATGAAAAATGTTTTGTTTTTGAATGTTAATTCAAATCTTTAATCAAATATTTTCAAAACTAATTCAAACTAGTCAACCTTTGACTTTGACCCTATTTAATAATTTTGACTTTTAAATAAATTTAAATTCATAATTCCAAATAATACAAATAATATATGTTTTTGAATCAGAAAAATGTGAGGATTTCAAATATGCCATCCAAAATATATTTTGGGCACTTAAAATTTCAAGTTGAATTAAATTACAATAAAATGCCCTTCTCCCTTAATTAATTAATAACTTTTGTTTTATAACTCCAAATTTAACAAATGATATGTCTAAAATGATCAGCTCGACGAGACCTTTCTGTTTATGCTTTCCATGTTCTTAATTGCAGCATGCATCATATAAATATAATGTAAACAGCAACTAATATGAGGATAAAATGTGGCCAAAACTCAATAAAATGTTTATTTCTTGTATTCTACACCTTACCCATGCCATGCTACATTATTGCCATGCAACTGGTGCATCATTCGTCATGGCATGATTGTTTGCTTGTCGCATTTTATTCATATGCTTGCGCACTTTATTTATGTTGGCCCTTGTTTGTTTGGTTCTTCTTCGAATAGACACTGAGCAGGGGATATATCAAGAGAACCAGGAGCACTACCCAGATCCTTCTCTCGCTTGACCGAGCCGCAAGCACTACCACATGCTTGCATACATATTACCTATTGCCTCTATCTTATTCTTGCATCATTGAGTTGCGATTGCATTAAACTGAATCCCAAGTATTGCATAGCCTTTACTTTTAAACCCCACCAAGCTTGTTCCTCCATCCCATGAGCCATTACTAGGAGTTGTTTGAGCCATGCGTCGTAGAAACAACATTGTAGGGTATGTGAGAGTCGATGGATAACGAGGTACCTAAACAACTTAACTTGAGTAGTAATGGGATAACTAATGAAAGTGGCACGGTGAGCAATATCGCTATTTGGTTTTCCTACTCACTTGTGTCCCGTGGGACCCCGAGTACTTGATTCCTGTTCCTTGATTATTCGCGCTATCCACATCCGGAGGCTTATGGGACCCCACGAGCGAGCTTGATTCAATCTTATTTCTTGGGGCCACAAACTAGTTTGAGGTTTTATTTACTATCTGTACTTATGCCATGCTCTTTTATTTACGATTGTGCGAGGAGCACATGTCTTTAGGATTGTGACCCGTTTTGCGGTATGGACAAGCCAGTTTTGGGTTCCTAGTCGTTCTGACCGCCCCACAACCTTGAGTCCGTCTCAAGTCACTAACCGTTCGGGTATACTTAATGGGGTGGCCCCCTGAAATATTTCTGAATCCTGTGATTGCTTTGTCGTGAAGGCCTCGTTGGGTTTTGATTTGGTTTTTCCGAGGTTGATCGAGTGTGTGTTGCTATTTGTGCACCCCTGCAGGGTAAAACTTTCTGAAAGCCGTGTCCGCGGTTATGGACGACTTGGAGCACAGTTTATCGATCGTAGACAAGCATAACTAAAGTACCGCTTTTAATTTGACTAAGTAAATAACTAGTAAATAGTGCAACACTCATGGAATGGTTAATAAAATTGCCAACGGATGGGGGGGGGTTGTTCGTCCGCTTCCTCGTTGGTAAGCGAGGAGGAGGATGGATCTGTGGATATTACTGTTATAACTGTTGTCATTAATTCACGGACATCCGTCTATCTTTGGTTAGGCGGATGGTTAGCGAGTATCTATAGAATTGTTAGGGTTTATCTTTGCTGCAATTGCGTCACCCAGTTGTGTCCCCTTTAGAGGCATAAAGACTTCTTGAGTACCCTAGGGTCTCACACGATAAATTATTTGGTTCGGATGAACAAGTACACTCATAAGATGGATCTGGGTGGAGGAGGCGATGATGTGGGAACGATCGCTCGTGTAGAGATTCCGGAACGGGATCCGTGAGATCTGTGGGCGGGATGTGCTTATTTATGGGGCATCTTATGCCGATTTTCTTCTTATCCGCACTCGGATCTTGTTTGCCGCTTCACGATACTACGATGTGTGATGTATGGGAAGATATCCTAAACTATTATATCTATCTAGGACATTTGAATCTTGTCGTATGCGTTGCTATATTTCCTTTCTTTTTAGATGGAATGGCTCGATGTACTATTGTATGGTGGCTTGCATACATACTCATTTGTGTATGTAGTTGATCCCTTCGCCGATTCGCCGCCGTACTTGTCCCGATGATTGGAAATGGTTGGGACGGCCGAAAGGTCTACCTGTGAGTGGCATTTGGGCCCCACCGTACTATTTCAACCATTTCCGCTCATCCAGGCATGTATCTAGGAGCCTAATTCACCGAGGTAGTTACAATTGGTATTAGAGCCATCCCGCCCTTCAGGGTCTCAGCCAAATGGTCGTTGTCAGTCTAGCAAATATTTTTGGTAGTTATGTATACTAGGGAAAAACAAAACGCGAGAGTAGGACTGCTTCCACTTTTCTTCTTACCCATCCACCCACCCTTTTCTGGTAAGGAAGTGTAACGTTTTCAATCCTCTTCTTAAAAGTTTAAACTAGGGTTCACGTGTTCTGGGTTTCCGTAGTACCATAGGTTGTGTGTGTGTGTGAGTAACTCCTTGTCTGTCTGTTGCATCCAAGTTGTTATCACAATCATCCTTTGGTTATCAACTGTTGGTACATTCCATACCGACAGGCTTTTGCAAACCGACGCGATCTATCTGATTCGTTGTATACCGCCGCGATCTGTCTTACTCTTTGTTATCCGACGTTATCTTGTTTAGGGTGTTCGTTTCCGTAGTTACCAATCTTTAGGTTCATCGTGAGAAGAAGGGGTTAGGATATGTGTTCTACTTATTCATGTGCGGAGTAATGATTTGAGTGCGGGATGGAGTCGCGACCATACCACTACTCTTATCATTCGCTTTTGTATATTGAATTGGTAGAGTCACTAATCTTGATTCATTAAGTAATTTTGCGCATCTATTGGTATTTTAATGCTGAAATTTGTGGAAAAATTTTCTTTGATATATCTGTATACCACAATCCTTTTCAGTCGTGTGCGTTATGCTTAATATCTTCTAGGTGCTTTTGAACTTTGTTGATATTTTAATATCATCTTAGTAAATTGTATCCTTTAATCTTGGTTAATTCCATCTTGGTACTATTTTGGATTATTATTATTCTCCATTATAGTACTGACTTGTGTTTTATATCAATCACAGGATGGCTCCACCACGCTTCTAATGAGGACATACCACCGGCGGGGTCCGTTGTCAAACATCGCCAATGCCTTGGCAGCAATGCACAGAACCAGCGGCTTTTGAGGAAAGTGTTCGGAGGAATGAGTTTGCTCCACTACCTCCACCTCCCAAGCGAGGAGACATCAAAAGCTTCACAAGTTCAACCTCGCCAATTTGATGTTTCGATCAACCACTTGATCTTGATGATTGGTTGCGTGAGATGTCAAGGCTCGGAGACTGCGATGTTCTGAGCAAGAATGGGTAAAGTGTGCTACTCACCTTTGAAGGAGATGCAGCTCTCGGTGGGAGAATTACACAAGGCAAGCTGCATGGTTTTCAGCCTACTTGGGAACGGCAGTTCCTGGAGCATTCAAAGAGCGATTCATCGAGAAATTGTCATGGAAAGGATGAAGGAAGTGTTTCTCAACCTCAAGCAGGGAAATGATAATGTCAATAGCTACCTCAGGAACTTCATGAATCTTTCTCGTTATGGTGGCGATGAGATCTCCGATGACAAGAAGAAGCAAAAGAGGTCCCGGCAAGGGCTCAATGCATCGATTAAATATGCAATCACACATGCAAGGCGGCGTCTTTTTCGGAACTTCAGCATACTGACTCTGCAGAGGAAGCAAGTAGGCAAGTGTTTGAGGAGTCAAAGAAACACAACCGTGATGCACCAAGCTCTTGACTATGTCAACTCCTTCTAAGCGGGCGTGCGGGTTCCTAACACCCCACCGTCGCTCCGGCTCCACCAAGACCTGCAAGATACGGCAAGGCCACCAAACTTCCTCACCTTGCTCCTGGGGCTACAACCACCACTACCTGAGCGCTGGCGGAGTCACAGCTACATTGCTCCACGTCCACCTGGTGCTTGTTTCACGTGTGGAGACTCTGGACATCTAAACTGGAACTGTCCGTTGAAAAACAAAGCTCTTCCGCCACCACCTCCAAGATCTGCGGCAATCTCTCCTTTGGTTCGTGCACCACCACCTCGGGCTCTCAACATCAACACCAAGCCCGGGTCTACTGTTGCTCGTGCCAACTGTGTCAACGCCGTTCAAGCTGAGCATACACCTGGAGTTGTGATGGGTATGCTTCCCGTTAACTCAGTCCCTGCACGAGTTTTGTTTGATTCTGGTGCATCGCATTCTTTTGTTTCGCATAAGTTTGCACAAGAGCAGGATCTGGCTAGGGTTCCTTTATCACGTCGTCTGGTGGTCCTATCGCTTGGTTCAAACATGAGGGCTGCTCATATCAGCCATGGCAATCAAATTGAGATTGGTGGCTCTTCGTTCTCGGCGTCCTTAATTCTTCTGGGCAATTCTGACATTGATGTCATTCTGGGCATGGATTGGTTGACAGCAAATGCAGATGTGATTGATTCTGCTGAACGCTCGGTTTCTCTGAAGATTCCTGAAGGCCATATAGTCTTTTCTCCAAGTTTGACTCTTGCTATCCAGCTTTTCTCTTTGGCGGCTCTGAATGATGATGCTATGGAAGCTATTCAGAGTGTTCCGGTGGTCTGTGAGTTCCCATATGTCTTTCCTGAAGAGTTGCCGGGTATGCCTCCGGATCGTGAGGTTGAGTTTGTAATTGAGCTTGAACCTGGAACGGCTCCTATCTCCAAGCGGCCTTATAAAATGGGTCCTGCTGAGTTGGCTGAACTCAAACATCAACTTGATGAACAAGAGAAGTTGGGTTTCATTCAACACAGTACTTCTTCTTGGGGTAGCCCAACAATCTTTGTGAAGAAGCGTGACAGGACTGATAGACCTTGTGTTGACTATCGGGCTCTCAATGCTAAAACCATCAAGAACAAATATCCCTTCCGGATTAATGATCTCTTCGATCGCCTATTGGAGCTGTGGTGTTCTCTAAGCTTGACTTGAGAAGTGGTTATCACCAAATCAAAATTCAAGGAAGATGTTCCTAAAACAGCTTTCACCACTCGCTATGGCCTGTATGAGTACACGGTCATGTCTTCGGTCTCACCAACGCACTGCTACCTTCTCGAGGCTTATGAACTCGGTTTTCATGGAGTACCTTGATAAGTTCATTGTGGTCTATCCGGATGACATCCTAGTCTATTCTAAGTCAAAGGAAGAGCATGGAGAACACCTTCGGTGTGTCCTAAACAAGCTTCTCGAGAACCGCTTGTATGCAAAGTTCTCAAAGTGTGAGTTTTGGCTGCCTCAAGTAACCTATCTTGGTCATGTCATCTCTGCCAAGGGCATTGCAGTCAACCCGGAAACTGTGAAGACAATTGTTGAATGGCTTCCTCCTGTTAATGTCAAAGAAGTGCGGAGTTTCCTTGGTTTGGCTAGTTATTGCCGTCGCTTCGTTCAGAACTTTTCGAAGATAGCGAAGCCTCTTACCGATCTCCTCAAGAAAGGCAAGAAATACCTTTGGACTCCTGCATGTAAAGCAAGCTTTGAGAAACTCAAAGAGAAGCTCACTTCCACGCCAGTCTTGGTTCCTCCGGATACATCTAAGCCTTTCCAGATATTCTGTGACGCCTCTTTGCAAGGATTGGGTGTAGTCCTTATGCAAGAAAAACAAGTGGTTGCTTATGCCTCTCGACAATTGAAGACGCATGAGATCAACTATCCTACACATGACCTCGAGCTCGCAGCAGTTGTCTTTGCTTTGAAGCTATGGAGGCACTACTTGCTTGGCAACCGTTGTGAGATCTTTTCTGACCACAAGAGTTTGAAGTATATCTTCACTCAGCCTGATCTCAACCTTCGGCAGAGGAGATGGATTGAAGCAATCAATGATTTTGATTTGACCATCAACTACACTCCGGGCAAAGCTAATGTCATGGCCGATGCTCTCACCAAAGCTTATGTCAACAACCTCATGATGGAAGAACAATGACCTCTCTTGTGCGATGAATTCCGTCGGCTCAACCTTGAAATTGTGGAACAAGGGCATCTCTGAACCTTCCGGCTACTCCTCTCTTGGAAGAAAAGATTCGCTCGTCGACTTGGTGATCCGCACACCAAAAGATCATCTCCAAACTTCACTTCAGTATGAGTCCTTCCACGTCGATGATCAAGGCACGCTTTTCTTTGAACACCGGATGTTTGTTCGAACTACCCGGGTTTGAGAGAGCAAGTTCTCAAGGAGGCGCATGATTACATTCTTTCTATCCACCCCGGCAAGACAAAGATGTACATGGACTTGAAAACACAATATTGGTGGCCGGTGCGAAGCGATATTGTGCCAAGTATGTCTCGGAGTGTGATGTTTCCGCAGAGTGAAAGCTGTCCATCGAAACCTTTGGTCTTCTACACCATTGAAACCCCGGAATGGAAATGGGAGAAAGTAGAGATGGACTTCATCACTGGTTTCCAAGGTCGAGAAGGCAACAATGCAATCTTTGTTGTCATTGACAGCTCTCTAAAGTGGCTCATTTCTTCCCGTCAAGGAAACAATTTACGGAATTGATTGGTGAGCTCTATATCAACAAATTGTCTCTGTATGGGGTTCCGCTTGAGATCAGTTCGGACTGGGAGCATCTTCACTTCAAGTTCGGGAAAGTTTCCAAAATGCTTTGGGAACAAAGTTGAACTTCGAGCTTACCACCCTCGATCGCAGGACAAGTTGAAAGGATCAATCGATTCGGAGGATATGCTTCTTGCGTCATCTCTCTTTGGCATGAAGTGGGAAGAATGTCTTCCTTATGCTGAATTCTCTTACAACAACTTCGGAAAAGTCTAAAGATGGCACCATTTGAGGCTCTCTATGGCCGCAAGTGCGAACTCCAATTGGCTGGTCGGTGCGGAGAAAGAATTTGGTTTGGCCGACATTGTAACTCAAGCGGAGGAGAAGGTGCATATCATTCTTGAGAATCAAGATTGCTCAAAGTCGCGGAAGAGCAATTATGACAGAAGCACACGGACATGGTGTATGTCCCTGGTGATCTCGTTTACCTTCGTGTCACTCCCATGAAAGGCACGCACCGTTTTGGTATCAAAGGAAAGCTGGCTCCTAGATACATCGGTCCTTTCAAAATTCGTGGAAGAAGAGGAGAAGTTGCTTATGCTCTTGAGCTCCCGAAAAAACTCAAGGTTCATGATATTTTCCACATCTCTCAACTCAAGAAGTGCTTCAAGGATCCCGGCAGGACCGTGGATCATGAGCTAATCAATCTCAAAGAAGATCTGTCTTATCAAGAACACCCCACAAAAATCCTTGAGACCGCAGAAAGAAGGACTTGCAACAAGTCCATCAAGTTCTGCAAGGTGCAGTGGTCGCACCATTCCGTTGATGAAGCCACTTGGGAGCGTGAAGATGAGCTCCGTGCCAACTATCCTACCCTCTTTGAGTCTTCTACTTCTTCCTAGAATCTCGGGGCGAGATTCCTGTTTAGTGGGGGAGAGTTGTAGCATCCCATTTGTCTAACAACTGTAATGCTACTTGGTTTAGTAATATGATGGCTACTTCATATGTATAATTGTTGCATCATCATCATATCATGCTCATGTCATCATGCCACCTTGCATTTGAGCATCATATCAAACCTTGCAATGTTTTGTCTTGATTGTATAATGCTATCACCATTACCTTCTTCTCTCTTTTTATCTCTCACTATTTTTGTTCCTACAAGATGGGATCCACTTGCTAGGGTCCATTATTTTTCCAAATATTTTTGTTCCATTTTCTAAACCCTAAATCCCAATTCTAGTAAAATGCCCAAAATGAATATGTATGTGGGCATTCTCTCTCCTTATGCCTCTTGTTCTCTCTTGCCTCTCCTCATGGTCAAACCCTCTGTTCAAAACCCCCTGGGAAAAAGTTCAAAAGAATTTGAAATTAGAAGCTGGTTTGAAATTGTAATAGAATAAAAACAAACAAACAATTAATAAACAAAAGAATTAAGAGAGGAGAGGACCAAACCTGGAAGCAGCCCACCTTGGGCCCAGCCGCAGCAGCCCAGGAACCTTCCCTCCTCCCTCCCAGTGGCCCAGTACCCCTTCACCGACGCCGTCTCCTGTTCCTCTTCTTTCCGTCGCCACCTCTCTCTCTGCCTCGCTAACGGGAGGAGCAGGTTGCCGTCGGCCAACGTCAGCCGCGTCACCTCCTGCCCCTCTTCTTATCCACAGCCGCGGAGGCCTCCTGGAACCCTAGATTCTCCCTTCATCCCCTCCTCCACGCCACGAACAGTTCGAGATCCCCTCCCTCCTTCCTCCTTTTCCTCAAGCAAAACCATGGCTAGGTCCTAGTTGTCGCTGCCGCCGCCAACCTCGCGTCGGTGCAGCCTGAGCTCGCCTCCGGCTACTTCTACCTGGAGCGAGGAGGAGACGTGCAGTGGAGACTCCCTGTCGGCGTCCCGGCGCCTGCCTCTTGCTGCCACGGGCTCCCTCTCCGTGTCACCGTTTTCGTCGCTCTTCGGCCGGGAACCTCCGTCTCCGACGCCCCCTGGTGAGCACCCATGTGCCTGTCGCTCCTTGTTTCCCCCTGGCTCCCGCGCGTGTGCACTCACCAGTAGCCGGCCGCGCTCTCGCCGCACGCCGCGCACGCCACGTTCGGCAAACGACAGCAGCAGCAGACCGCGCGCAGACGTGCTCACCTTCGTTCCACATCATTTATCGGCCACCACAGTCCTCCATCGGTGAAACACGAAACATGAAACTTGTAGCCACTACAACCCCCTACATATTTAGTTTTTGCTGTGTTGAGTAATTCGCAGCCGTTTGCTCGCCATCTTCATCCAAACTTTGGGTTCAGCTAGCCTGTTTTCGCGAATCTGAGTTACAGTTTTGACTGCAGTTCCCCCTCTGTTCATCACAGTTTACCGGTCTCTGTAGCCCTCCTCTGTAAATCTAGCCTAAACAAAAATTGTAGGTCTCTGTGTCCTCCACAACTTTGGTTTTTGTGTAGGCACGAAATTCCTAACCGTTTACTCGCTAACTTCATCCAAAAATCGAGTTCAACTAGCAGTTTTTGCAAAATCGATTTCAGTTTCGTCAGACAACCTCCGGGAGGTTTTCTAAAAAGCCCCTAGACTTTTTGTCCACTCAACCCGCAGTCCCTCTCTTCAGGGCCTTTTGTAAAAAGGCACCCACGTTATTCCTTCCTCAACCATGGTCCTCAACCCACGTCCTATGCCCAAATGCTTGACCCCAATTGTCAATGATAGTGGCTAGAATTGCCCGAGTGCAAAAAGTATTTTCAGATTCTGTTTTGAATTCATTTCTTTTCAAATTAATTCAATTCAAATTCAAATTTCAATCTGTTTAAATATGAATTAATTCATAACTTTCAAATGGTTTGGAATTTGAATTCACACTTAATATGAAAACTGTTTAGTTTTTGAATGTTAATTCAAATCTTTAATCAAATATTTTCAAAACTAATTCAAACTAGTCAACCTTTGACTTTGACCCTATTTAATAATTTTGACTTTTAAATAAATTTAAATTCATAATTCCAAATAATACAAATAATATATGTTTTTGAATCAGAAAAATGTGAGGATTTCAAATATGCCATCCAAAATATATTTTGGGCACTTAAAATTTCAAGTTGAATTAAATTACAATAAAATGCCCTTCTCCCTTAATTAATTAATAACTTTTGTTTTATAACTCCAAATTTAACAAATGATATGTCTAAAATGATCAGCTCGACGAGACCTTTCTGTTTATGCTTTCCATGTTCTTAATTGCAGCATGCATCATATAAATATAATGTAAACAACAACTAATATGAGGATAAAATGTGGCCAAAACTCAATAAAATGTTTATTTCTTGTATTCTACACCTTAGCCATGCCATGCTACATTATTGCCATGCAACTGGTGCATCATTCGTCATGGCATGATTGTTTGCTTGTCGCATTTTATTCATATGCTTGCACTTTATTTATGTTGGCCCTTGTTTGTTTGGTTCTTCTTGAATAGACCTCGAGGTGGGATATATCAAGAGAACCAGAGCACTACCAGATCCTTCTCTCGCTCGATCGAGCTGCCAGCAAGAACTACCACATGCTTGCACATACAAAGACCTATTGCCTCTATCTTATTCTTGCATCATTGAGTCGCGATTGCATTAAATCAATCCCAAGTATTGCATAGCCTTTACTTTTAAACCCCACCAAGCTTGTTCCTCCATCCCATGAGCCATTACTACAGGAGTTGTTTGAGCCATGCGAGTCGAGAGAACACATGTGTAGGGTATGTGAGAGTCGATGGATAACGAGGTACCTAAACAACTTAACTTGAGTAGTAATGGGATAACTAATGAAAGTGGCACCGTGAGAAATATCTGCTATTTGGTTTTTCTCGCTCACTTGTGTCCTGGGACCCCGAGTACTTGATTCATGTTCCTTGATTATTCGCGCTATCCACATCCGGGAGGCTTATGGGACCCCCAGCGAGCTTGATTCGATCTTATTTCTTGGGGCCACAAACTAGTTTGAGGTTTTATTTACTATCATGTACTTATGCCATGCTATCGCTTTATTTATTGTGCGAGGAGCACCAGACTATTTAGGATTGTGACCCGTTTTGCTGGTATCGACAAGCCCAGTTTGGGTTCGATCGTGCTTACCCCCACAAACCTTGAGTCCGTCTCAAGTCAGCTAATTTCGCTATGGTATACTTAATGGGTGGCCCCAAATATTTGAATCCTGTGATTGCTTTGTCGTGAAGGCCTCGTTGGGTTTTGATTTGGTTTTTCCGAGGTTGATCGAGTGTGTGTTGCTATTTGTGCACCCCTGCAGGGTAAAACTTTCTGAAAGCCGTGTCCGCGGTTATGGATGGCTTGGAGCACAGTTTCTCGATCATAGACAAGCATAACTAAAGTACCGCTTTTAATTTGACTAAGTAACTGACTAGTAAATAGTGCAACACTCATGGAATGGTTAATAAAATTGCCAACGGATGGGGGGGTTGTTCGTCCGCTTCCTCGTTGGTAAGCGAGGAGGAGGATGGATCATGGATATTATGTATAACTGTTGTCATTAATTCACGGACATCCGTCTATCTTTGGTTAGGCGGATGGTTAGCGAGTATCTATAGAATTGTTAGGGTTTATCTTTTGCTGCAATTGCGTCACCCCAGGTTGTGTCCCCTTTAGAGGCATAAAGACTTGCTGAGTACCCCTAGGGTCTCACACGATAAATTATTTGGTTCAGATGAACAGGTACACTCACAAGATGGATACTGGGTGGAGGAGGCGGATGATGTGGGAAACGATCGTTCGGTGTAGAGATTCCGGGAACGGGGACCCGTGAGATCTGTGGGCGGGATGTGCTTATTTATGGGGCATCTTATGCCGATTTTCTTCTTATCCGTACTCGGATCTTGTTTGCCGCTTCCGCCTGATACTCTGATGTGTGATGTATGGGGAGATATCCTAAACTATTATATCTATCTAGGACATTTGAATCTTGTCGTATGGCGTTGCTATATTTCCTTTCTTTTTAGATGGAATGGCTCTGATGTACTATTGTATGGTGGCTTGCATACATACTCATTTGTGTATGTAGTTGATCCCTTTCGCCGACACGACGCCCGTACTTGTCCCGATGATTGGAAATGGTTGGGACGGCCGAAAGGTCTACCTGTGAGTGGCATTTGGGCCCCACCGTACTATTACAACCATTTCCGCTCATCCAGGCATGTATCTAGGAGCGTAATTCACCGAGGTAGTTACATGTCCCCCTTCTCATGCGTGCGCTGTAACCTAAAGCTAAGGTTCTGGACTTATATAAGGGGGAAACTCCCTGTTCGGGTGAAACCGGGTAGGAGAGTGCCCTCCCCTTGTGAAGCACCATGGTTTTAAATCATCATATGACCTAAACAAACACAAAACAAGAGAATGCTAATCCGGGCTACCCTTGTCAGAGGGACGTCTAGGGGGGTAGACGATATGATGCCCACAGATCAGGGTTCCGCGAGAGACCACGCTCCGGGGCGTCGGAATATCTCAAGGACTTGCATGTGGCCCTAGCACATGCAAGGAAGTGTGGTGCTATGTTGAAACATGCAAAACCTAGTCACCGGGTGCATGTGTCCCCCTTCTCATGCGTGCGCTAGCTGTAACCTAAAGCTAAGGTTCTTGACTTATATAAGGGGGAAACTCCCCGTTCGGGTGAAACCGGGTAGGATAGTGCCCTCCCCTTGTGAAGAACCATGGTTTTACATCATAATATGACCTAAACAAACACAAAACAAGAGAGTGCTACTCCGGGCTACCCTTGTCAGAGGGACATCTAGGGGGGTAGACGATCTGATGCCCACAGATCAGGGTTCCGCGGGAGACCATGCTCCGGGGCGTCGGAATATGTCAAGGACTTGTATGTGGCCCTAGCACATGCATGGAAGTGTGGTGCTATGTTGAAACATGCAAATCCTATTCACCGGGTGCATGTGTCCCCCTTCTCATGCGTGCGCTAGCTGTAACCTAAAGCTAAGGTTCTGGACTTATATAAGGGGAAACTCCCCGTTCGGGTGAAACCGGGTAGGATAGTGCCCTCCCCATGTGAAGCACCATGGTTTTACATCATCATATGACCTAAACAAACACAAAACAAGAGAGTGCTACTCCGGCTACCCCCGTGAGGGACGTCTAGGGGTAGACGATCCGATGCCAACAGATCGTGGTTCCGGAGACCACGCCCGGGCGTCGTAATACCTCAAGGACTTGCATGTGGCCCTAGCATGCATGGAAGTGTGGTGCTATGTTGAAACATGCAAAACCTAGTCACGGGTGCATGTGTCCCCTTCTCATGCGTGCTCAGAACCTAAAGCTAAGGTTCTGGACTTATATAAGGGGGAAACTCCCTGTTCGGGTGAAACCGGGTAGGATAGTGCCCTCCCCTTGTGAAGCACCATGGTTTTACGTCATCATATGACCTAAACAAACACAAAACAAGAGAATGCTAATCAGGGCTACCCATGTTAGAGGGACGTCTAGGGGGGTAGACGATCTGATGCCCACAGATCAGGGTTCCGCGAGAGACCACGCTCCGGGGCGTCGGAATACCTCAAGGACTTGCATGTGGCCCTAGCACATGCATGGAAGTGTGGTGCTATGTTGAAACATGCAAAACCTAGTCACCGGGTGCATGTGTCCCCCTTCTCATGCGTGCGCTAGCTCTAACCTAAAGCTAAGGTTCTGGACTTATATAAGGGGAAACTCCCCGTTCGGGTGAAACCGGGTAGGATAGTGCCCTCCCCTTGTGAAGCACCATGGTTTTACATCATCATATGACCTAAACAAACACAAAACAAGAGAGTGCTACTCCGGGCTACCCCTGTCAGAGGGACGTCTAGGGGGGTAGACGATCCGATGCCAACAGATCAGGGTTCCGCGGGAGACCACGCTCCGGGGCGTCGGAATACCTCAAGGACTTGCATGTGGCCATAGCACATGCATGGAAGTGTGGTGCTATGTTTAAACATGCAAAACCTAGTCACCGGATGCATGTGTCCCCCTTCTCATTCGTGCGCTGTAACCTAAAGCTAAGGTTCTAGAGTTATATAAGGGGGAAACTCCCCGTTCGGGTGAAACCGGGTAGGATAGTGCCCTCCCCTTGTGAAGCACCATAGTTTTACATCATCATATGACCTAAACAAACACAAAACAAGTTAGTGCTACTCCGGGCTACCCCTGTCAGAGGGACGTCTAGGGGGGTAGACGATCCGATGCCCACAGATCAGGGTTTCGCGGGAGACCACGCTCCGGGGCGTCGGAATACCTCAAGGACTTGAATGTGGCCCTAGCACATGCATGGAAGTGTGGTGCTATGTTGAAACATGCAAAACCTAGTCACCGGGTGCATGTGTCCCCCATCTCATGCGTGCGCTGTAACCTAAAGCTAAGGTTCTGGACTTATATAAGGGGGAAACTCCCCGTTCGGGTGAAACCGGGTAGGATAGTGCCCTCCCCTTGTGAAGCACCATGGTTTTACATCATCATATGACCTAAATAAACACAAAACAAGAGAGTGCTACTCCGGGCTACCCCTGTCAGAGGGACGTCTAGGGGGGTAGACGATCCGATGCCCACAGATCAGGGTTCCGCAGGAGACCACACTCCGGGGCGTCGGAATACCTCAAGGACTTGCATGTGGCCCTAGCACATGCATGGAAGTGTGGTTCTATGTTGAAACATGCAAAACCTAGTCCCTGGGTGCATGTGTCCCCCTTCGCATGCGTGCGCTGTAACCTAAAGCTAAGGTTCTGGACTTATATAAGGGGGAAACTCCCCATTCCGGTGAAACCGGGTAGGATAGTGCCCTCCCCTAGTGAAGCAACATGGTTTTTGTCGTGGTGGTGGCAAGGCAGATGCCATGGGTAGGCTAAAGTATGGGGCCAATGGATGCTAGTGGGATCCGGGGAGGGAAGATGCAACTGTCTTTACACTCAAGCTGCCAAAGTGATGAACTTTATTTCTCTCTTGGTGGGTTACAAGTGCTCCTAGAGCTGCTTACAGGGGGACAATGTGAATCTCCCCAGCCTAACGGTGCTTGTTACGCTCTCTCTCCCCTCAGGGTCCAAACCTCCCCTTATAAAGGGGTGCCTTGGGTGCCCTTAGGGCTGACGAGGCAAGCATATTCGTGGAATATGCTTGTCCCAAAATAGTAGTTCGGCGGCCTCCTTTCCCTGTCGCCCTTCTAATGACGGCAAGGTTCTAGCGGCCCCCCTCCTGCGCGCCTCGGGCTCCAGGACTGTCACCTCCGTGACCTCCTTCTGCCCCTCTGACGCTGTGCATCCTTGTCTCTTGTGCTTGGCCCTGTTCTGATTCCTTCTAGCCTGCAGCTATACTTTGACCTGGCTTCTCCTTCTCACGCAAGCTTAGTATCACTCGGCCTTACCTTGTGTTACTCGGCCCGTCCCTTACCCGCATGAAGGTCATTGGATAACCCGCCGATTTTCTCATTAACTCGGCGGTAACTACTTGATACCTGCATGGGCTTCTTGCCTCCGTTCATCGGCCGACATATCCATGATTCGCCGACCTAGGCAGAAGTCGAAACCGACGGGACAGTACTGTCTTTCCCGTCTCTGACCTTCCGAGGTTAACCCCCCGACATTAGTCCCCGAAGCTGGTGTGGCCCTGTCAATAGCTTTGGCCGGGTTATATCAGCTTCATTACTTTCTTGAGTCTTGTTTCCGAGCTATGTCCTCGTCCGAGGTTTCCTCGTTCCTTCCATTGTACGCCATGTCCCACGTGTCACCTCATCATTGCTCTTCTAGTTTTAGGTCCTTCTACGGCTTCTCGACAGCTACGATGAACCCTGTTCCTGCTGCGCCGCCACCGCGACGCCTCGTGTACCGCTCCCCTCGGGATCGTAACAACTTTTCTTTGTCTGTGGCCGTTGGTGTGGCTCCACTTACCGTCGTGTGTTCGTGCTGTTCCCACGATCTACACGGTAATCGCCACACCACGATCCCACTCCTGTTCGCGTGGCTCGTCTATAAAGAGGGGAAACGTGCCCGCAGGGTTCATCTTTCCCCTTACCGCTCGCGTCCGCTCTCCTTCTTCCCTTCGCCTGCGTGCCCTCTTGCCGCTCCGCCGCCGTTCATCCGCCAGAGCCTCCACCGGTGAGGACTCTGTCGCGTCGTTCGCCCGCGCTCTACGGCTGTGGGTCCGCCGCCGGTGAGTCCTTTCTGACCATCTTGCCCAGATCTTGCCCTAGATCGATGCGCTTCGTTTTCGTGCTCAGGCGGCGGTTCCTCCTCTCTTCGCCATTGTTTTCGCGCTAAGTTCCGACGGGGCCTTGTAGCTCTAAGCTCCCCTCCGCCGCCAGTTCTTCCTCCGACGATCTCTCAAGCACCCATGTTCAGCTCTAGCGGTGCTCTTGTTGAGGATGACGCTGGCTCGGGCCCAGCGTGGATCGTGGCAGGCTCTTCGATCCACGCGCCGTGAGATCGAATGGCTCATCCGAACTCGACGGATTCCTGCCGAGGTTTCCTGCCATTTACCCGGCAGCGAATCCTCTCCAGTTATCAGAGAGGGCGAGTATGTGGTTTTCATGTCTCACTTCGCCCGCGGCTTCGGTCTCCCTCTCAGCAATTTCGCTAGAGAATTCCTTGATTACTTCGCCTTCAGCCGCCACCTTCTGCGAACGCCATAGCTTCTCTTTACGCTTTCATCTCCGCTCGAGGGTTACTGCCCTGTGCCGCTGCATGTCTGGTCGAAGTTCTTCCAGATCCGCTCTAACGTCGTTCCCGACAAATCTCTGCATCCTTCCGAGAAGCTGCTCACCCAATGTGGGGCGGCGTCTATTACACCTCGGAGGAAATCCGTGTTCCCCCGTGTCACTGGGTTGGAGTCATGCAAGGAATGGCATAAATCATTCTTCTATGTCAAGAACAGAGGGGCGGAAGACAAGATTCGGCTCCCACCGTTCTCAATTGGCCCCCCTTCCAAAGTGAACTGGCTATATAATCCGAGAAAAACTCATGCCTTGGCCGAGGCTTTGAGATTCGGCTAAAGAGTTGATCCGGCCGGGTCAGGCGGCGAAGACCGATGGCAACTTTTATCATGGCCGGATCTGCCTTCCAAAGCGGACCCACAAGCTATGCTATATGAGTGGTCCTCGATCCTAACCGAGTCTCGACTGTGGAGTTGGACAATTATCTCATTCATAAGCGTCGAGCTATCTTCAAGACCGAGATGCACGAGGATTGGTCTTGGGGTTAAAACCATTTACCCGACAATCCACCTCCCGGTATGCCTAATCCTCATTACTCTATTTCTCCTCGATTCCTAGAGAGACTGGTTTACATGATTTTCTTTCTCCTCGTCCAGAGGTTCGCAGAGCATAAGAATGAGGACGCCGAGGTTCTGCAGCTCCTTGGCCCGCAGCAGAGTACCGGATCTTGGTGAGCGGACTCAGGAGTTCGTCCTGAGTCGGATCTGCTCGGCTCGAGCTGGCAAAACTCAGCGCAAGAGGAGGAAGGTGATTCGGACGAGGTCCAAGTTCTTGAGGTAGTTGCCATGCCTATTTCTTATGCATTTCCGGCTTCTACTTTCCGCTAATCCGACCGGTCAGGTTCACGACGCCTTGAACCTATTGCTTCCCGGCCTCCCGTTACCTCGGGAAGCGGGGCTCCTGCTAGTGCCTCGGGCAGTTCCTAAGCGAATAAAGAAATCCGCTCGAATCCTCCAGGCGCAAGACTATGCCCGGGGTTCTTTGGGTAAGTTCTTTTGCCTATATTTCTTGTTTTCTCCTTTTACATTTCCCATACCGAATCTTCTTTCTTATTTTTACAGGCGCCCTCTGTCTGTTAAACCGGCGGTCCTAGTATGACTAACCGTCCGATTCGCCGCCATCTCCTCCTCCCGTCGATGACATCCGAATTCCTAGTCCTATTCGTCCTTCTCCCCCGCTCCAAATCGCCTTTGTTCGTCGTGATGCCCTGAGACTTCTCCCATCGATTTGGATCCGATCCGATCCTCCGATGTTTTCGTTGAGCCTGTCCCTCTATGGGCCCCAGCGTTACCATTGAGCCTCCATCTCTGCGGCTTTCGGTCATTCCGACCCGGCGAAAAGGTCGTTGCTCCGGCGCCCTCTGCGAGCTTATCCTCCGCTGGTCCTAAGGACTCGCCCCACCGGGCGCAACTTCCTGCGACGCCTCTTCTAAGGAGAAGCGTGCTATTGCCGTCAAGACTTCTTCTCGAAAGGTCTTGGCTCTTCTCAACCAGTATTGCCGACATTGCGCAAAGGAGCTGCATCTACCAAAGTCATTGTTACCTCGGCCCGGCGATCGGCTTGCTCTTCATAAGAGCCTGCGACTGCCGTGGTGGTTTCCCGCCACCGGGTAAAGTTTTAACTCGGACGACTAGCGGGAACGACCTCGGGCGCTAGTTGAGTATGCCAATAAGCGGAATGTCTTGATCAATTTGAAGGCAATCCAGCCAACCAACCATTCCACTTTACGATATCGTGACGTTTTGACCATGCTGCCCAGTTTATCATTGACACCAACAAGATGAATGCGGTAATTATTTTATCTCTGAGTCTTAAATTATTCTCCAGATGTTATCCTATTCTCTAGTCCCCGAAACTTGCAAGGAAATAACTTGTTGTATGCTTGGAAGTTTGACTTAATTTTATTTCTAAGGTTTGTTAGTCCGGCCATCTAGTTCATAGTTTATTCGGATTTTGTGTAGCTTTGATTATCCATCCACCTAGAGCCGAGTTAAGTTCTTCTTGACTCGGATCTGGTATTGCTTTGAATATCCAGCCACCTATAGCCGAATTAAGCTTTGCTTGATTCGGATATGGTATTGCTTTGAGTATCCAGCCACCTAGAGCCAAATTAAGCTTTGCTTGATTTGGATCTGTATCTTTGAATATCCACCACCTAGGGCGAATTAAGCTTTGCTTGATTCGGATCGGTATTGCTTTGAATATCCGATACCTATGGCGAATTAAGCTATGCTTGATTCGGATATGGTTTTGCTTTGAATATCCAACCTAGGGCGAATTAAGCTTTGCTTGATTCGGATCTGGTATAACTTTGAATATCCGACCACCTAGAGCGAATTAAGCTTTGCTTGATTCGGATCGTATTGCTGAATATCCAGCCACCTATGGCGAATTAAGCTTTGCTTGATTCGGATATGGTTTTGCTTTGAATATCCGACCACCTAGAGCCAAATTAAGCTTTGCTTGATTTGGATCTGATATCTTTGAATATCCGGCCACCTAGAGCGAATTAAGCTTTGCTTGATTCGGATCTGGTATTGCTGAATATCCGACCACCTATGGCGAATTAAGCTTTGCTTGATTCGGATATGGTTTATCTTCTACTTGTTGTTTTATCATTTTGCTCTATTGCTCAGGTTGCACATGACCGACCGGACCGAGTTCGAGGTTGCTTTTTTCGCAAGCTTGAAGAGAAATGCGAAAGTTACGCCCGTGGCAAATAAGGCGTAAGTCGATAGTTCGTTTTCCTTATTTCCACCTTTCTCATATACTTGTCATGAACGCCGCTTACTTCTTGTTGAATAGGTAATATCAATAACCTCAATATCCGCCTTGAAAAGAAGATCAAGACCTTGGAAGGTTAGTTTCCTTTCTACTTCACTCCTTCTCCTTTTAGTATCTATGCTAAGTTTCCTTATTGCGTTGGGTTGTGGTAAAGCCGAGTTGCAAGACTTTGCGATGTCGCAACAAGATTGCGTGCCCATGCGGCGTGATGCTTCACTTTTAGAACAAAGCGCAGTTCATTGGCGCAACTACAAGAAAAAGATGATGAGATAGCTACTTTGAGATCCGAGGTGAATACACTCAAGCTCTCTCGAAGTCCGAGCTAGAAAAGGTTGACCAAGAATTTGAGGAAAAGAATCGGTGACTGGATCTCTGAAGAACAAAGAACTCCTCGAAGCTGCCGAACTTAAAACTCGTGGTTTGAGCGAAATTGCCCGTTCGAGAAGAGTAAAGATTCTTGGGCCAAAGACCTGAGATAATGATGAGCTTTATTCATCGTAAGTTAGTTGGCACGGCGAACTGTATTTTTTCTTTGTCGTCGCTGCTATCCTTTGACACGTCCATGTTTTGCAGATCATTTCCGAGGCCAAACACATGAGTTATAAAGCTGTTCTTGCAGCTCGTCGAGGTGAACCTGTTCTTTATTGACTTTGAATATTCGATGGAGGATTTCTTGGTTGCTGTTGGTGCTGCAGTTGGTCCGATGAAAATTATGGGCCGGACCTGGTGCAGGCCGCTATCCGAGCTTATCATGCACTCTGGCCAAATACCTCGGGGACTCCCGATATCAATGACGTCAAATTCTTTGGTGACAAGGCTGATGGCATCGAGAGGCAATGAGTCTACGGAGAGATCTGCTGCGTCTTTGGTGCCGACATGGCCCTAACCGTAATCATGTCATGGTATGAAGACATCTCTCTTGACATTCTGAGGAATCTGCGCACTGGCTCTCGCTGGGTCGAAGATCCCACCTTTGTTGCTCTTCGGCAAGCCCGAGCTTTCCAGCTTGTTGAGTATGCCGATGTGCACACTTGGAATGAAGGGCCAGTTTTCTCCCGGATCCAGATCGAGGTCGCGGTGAAGGTGCTTGGTGATGATTCGGTGAGCATGGTGAAGATGATTGACCACATCCAATAGCTCGGCTCAAGCTCAGATAGCAACGGCGATGCGCGGTCTTCCTCCAAAGGCACCGGGCATTCTACCGCGCGTACTGACGCTCCTGAACAACCCCGTGATACCGCCGAGGTTACACCTGGGTCGGCGGATGGCGAGGCGACCTCAGTCGAAGTACCTCCTACCTCGGAGTGCCCCGCACCTGAGCAAGGAGCTGCCCCTCCAACGAACAACGCCTAGGTTATTTGTGATCCCTGGTATGCCGGGCGCATAATGTAGACGAAAACTTTGTCAACCCGTATGATTCGAACTTCTTTTGCTATGTGTTGCTGAGATTCTTTGTTAAGTGGATGCTCGTCCGAATTCTTGCCTTGCTGGCTCGTACTTTCTTCATCTTTTAGGGCTCAACTTTGCCGTTATTTTGATGGTCTTATCCAAGCATTAGCGCTGAATATCTACACTATTGACCTGTTTTGAATATAAGTTAACTACTCCGTTGTGGGAGCAAGCAACAATCGCTGGATCATCGTTTACCGTCCGGAACTTCCTTATATAAATCACATTTCGGAGGGGGTAGAAAACTGCTATGATTGCGTTTAGCATAGGAGGTATCATACGGTAGTCCAGAATCGTTGCTTTAGATGCCGAGGTTTAAGTGCGAATACGCATTTGACATATCATATGATAGTCCACGAGTCAATGCTTTTGGCACCGAGGTACATATTCGTAACATGAAAGGAACACAATCATCTGGCGGTCCCCGAGTCAACTTTTCACGGTCGCCAATGTTCAAGTATGTGCGAAGAAATAAATATACCATATGGCGGTCCCAGTCATTGCTCTGCGTGTCGAGGTTCAAACGAAATAATCATTACATATGGCAGTCCCGAGTATCGCGCTGCTTGGGTTCCGAGGTTTAAACATCTAACATGAAATAACATAACATATTGTAGTGCCGAGTAACTGCCACGGGTGCGAGGCTTAAAATACATGATATGACATAAATATATTCTACGGTCCCAGTCAACGCTGCAGGTGCCGAGATGCAAATACACCATTGGATTTTGACCTTGAGATGGAACGCCACGAGTAAAATGGCGAAGTAAAGCCACATTCGGCGCCCGTTTCTTCACCAGCTTTATGCCTTGTTCTCTCCAGGATTGAGCATCAATCAGATAATATGCATCGTTGTGCAATGCTTTGCTCACGATAAATGGTCCTTACCATGGGGTGATAATTTGTGCATGCCGCCGTCTGTTGCACCAGGAGGACTAGATCTCCTTCCTTGAATACTCTTGGATTCACTTTCTTGCTGTGATATCGCCGTAAGTTACGTTGATAAATGGCTGATCGTGATAATGTCAACTCCACGGCTTCTTCCAAGGTCTCTGGCATCTTGCCGAGCTAATTCATTTGTTTACGAGGTTGTGTCTTGAGCAACTCTTGGCGAGTCATAGATTATGTCGGTGAGATGCGGCCTCTGCTCCGTACACCAGAAAGAATGGGGTGTAACCTGTTGATCTATTCGGAGTAGTCCGGAGGCTCCATAACACGGCTGGGATTTCTTTGATCCAACATCCTGCCGACCGCTGCAATGGTTCAACCAGTCGTGGTTTTATTCCTGATAACACCAGTCCATTAGATCTTTCAACTTGCCCATTGGATGCTGGGTGGGCCACTGAGGCAACATCTAGTCTTATGTGCTTTTCTTGGCAAAATCTGGCGAAGGCTCCTTCTGCAAAATTCGTGCCATTATCTGTAATAATGCTGTGTGGGTATCCGTATCTCAAGATGATATCCTTGAGAAATTTCACTGCTGTGTGCCCATCACATTTTTTGATTGGTTTTACTTCAATCCATTTTGTGAACTTGTCTACCATAACCAAGATGTGGGTCATTCCTCCTCTACTTGGCTTGAAAGGTCCCACCATGTCTAAACCCCATACGAGAAAATGGCCAAGTGATGGGTATTGTTTTTAATTCGGACGGCATATGTATTCTGGTTGCATATCTCGACACCCATTGCACTTCTTAACTAATTCTTACGCCTCTTTTTAACGTTGGCAGTAAAATCCATGCCGAAAGCCTTGGCTACTAAAGCGAGATGAGGCATGGTGCCCACATTCTCCTTGGTGTATGTCTAGAAGGATTTCGACCTTACGTGGAACTCACGCATACGCAATATGTTTGTTACGCTTCTCTTATATAACTCATTGTTTATGATTGTATAGGCTTTTGCTCTTGATTGTTTGTCGGCTAATATTTCATTACTCGGCAATACGCGTCTTTTAGATGCGAAAATATGGGTTGCGCCCATATTGGCGTTACTCTCTCTGCAGTGATCCCACTGTCTATCTCCATGTTTTCTGCCGACGTATATACCTCGGCTCTCTCCATGATTGCTATTACCTCGGCTGTCCCTCTCTTTAGGGACTCTGAATCTTTCTGCGGATCTACCTCCATTGGCGTATGATTCTCTGCAGAACTTGCCGGGATAAAGATTGATTCGGACTCCGGTGATGGGTTTATTGACGGTTTCCTGAGGTGCTCCAGGGCAATACCTGGCGGGATTGATTGCCGAGTTGATCCTAATTTTGACAATGTGTCAGCAGCGTCATTTTCTGCCCGTGGTATGTGGTGGAATTCACATCCTTCAAAATATCCACTTATCTTTTGCACATGGAATCTGTATAAAGCCATATTAGCATCTAATGCGTCCCAACTGCCCGATACTTGCTGTACTACCAGATCCGAGTCACCGTAGCATAGGATTCGGCGTATACCAATTTCTTTTGCTACTTTCAATCCATGAACTAGTGCTTCATATTCAGCTACATTGTTGGATGCGGCAAAATGTATTTGCAGGACATATTTCAACTGATCTTTTTTAGGCGAGGTTAGCACTATTCCTGCTCCCAAACCGTTCCTTAGTTTGGAACCATCAAAATGCATTGTCCAGTAATTTGGATCGGGCAGTGGTGGCTCATATTGCACCTCGGCCCAGTCTACGAGAAAGTCGGCGATAGCCTGAGATTTGATCGCATCTCTTCTATCAAATTGTGGAGCATATGGTGATAATTCGATCGCCCATTTTGCTATTCGGCCACTCGCATCTTTGTTATTCAATATGTCGGCTATGGGTGCCTCATAGATTACTTTGATGGGGTGCTCTTCAAAGTAATGCTTAAGCTTTTTTGCCGACATATATACTCCATAAGCCATCTTCTGATAATGCGGATAATTCTGCTTTGAAGTGGATAATACTTCACTCAGATAGTATACTGGCCTCTGAACTGACTTACCCTCTTCAAGTCGTTCCACTACAACTACAGTACTAACTACTCGATTGGTAGCCGCTACATAGAGTAGCATAGGTTCTTCCGATAATGGAGAAGCTAAAATGGGTGCCGTAACTAGCATTTTTTTCAACTCATGAAATGCAAGGTCCGCCTGGGGAGTCCAGCTGAATTTGTCCGACTTTCTCATCAGCTGATAAAGTGGTAGTGCCTTTTCTCCTAGCCGATATGAATCGACTAAGCGAGGCCGAACTGCGTGAATTTTTGTACGTCGTTCAAGCATCTCGGCAATTCCATTCTTTCTATCGCTCTTATCTTTGTTGGATTAGCCTCGATACCTCGGTGGACACAAGGAAACCGAGTAATTTTCCACGCACGCCAAATGTGCACTTCTGGATTAAGTTTCATTCGAACCTTCTCGAGTTCGCGAAAGTTTGCCGTATATCTTCTAGCAAGGTTTCTCTCCTTAGTTTTGATGACTCGTCGTCCACATATACTTGTACATTTTTCCTATCGATCATGTAAGCACTTTTGCATACACCTTTGATACGTTGCTCTGCATTTCAGGCGAATGGCATTGTACGATAACAATAAGCCCGTGACGGGTAATAAATGCATCTTTATTTGATCGGCTGGATTTAACGGTATCTGGTGGAAACGAATCTGGCGTCTACAAATGATAGCAGCTCACGACCAGCGGTCGAGTCAATGACTTGGTCTATTCTAGGCAAGGAAAAGGATCTTTCGGACATGCCTTGTTCAGGTTAGTGTAGTCGATACACATTCGCCACACAATGGCTACATTGGGGTCATCTTTTTTCTTTTCTACCAGTACCGGATTTGATAACCAATCCGGATACAACACTTCCATGATGAACCCGGCTGCGGCGAGCTATTTCATCCTATTACTTTTCTCTGTCCTCGTGAAGCGGAGAGGTTGCTTCACCGCCGTGCTCGGCACGGCGTTTAAGAGTGCTCACCAACTCCTCGGACACCTTGCGATCTTGAGTTGACCATGCAAATATGTCCCGATTCTCACGGAGGAAGTTGGTGAGCTCGCCTTCCTATTTGGCGTCAAGGCCTGCACCAATAGCAACAGTGCGCTCTGGGAACTGCTCATCAATCTGAAATTTCTTCGTCTCTTTGGTCGGCTGAAAAGAAACACTGCCATGAGGGTTGACCAGTGCCGGCATGCTTAATTGTGCTGACTGAGCGAGGGCTGCTACTTCCTGGATCCTTTTCTTTTCTCTTGCTATAACCAATGACTCGGCCAGATTTGACCCGGCTGAAGCACACTCCATTGACTTCTTGTCATCCCCCAATCGTATTATCACCTTGTGGTCCGGGTAACTTCATCTTTAGATAACCTATATGACAGCTGCTCATGAATTTGGCCAGTGCGGGCCGTCCGAGTAAAGCATGATAACAACTTTCCAGATCGACCACCTCAAATTCTAAATTTTCTGCTCTGCAGTTATCCCTTGTGCCGAATAACACGTCCACTCGGACTTTACCGATGGGCTCACATGAAAGCCCTGGCACTATCCCATGGAAAGTTGTCCTCGTGGACTGCGGCATATTCTGATATTCCGAGCTTGTGCATGGTATCTTTGTACATGATGTTGATCTGCTTCCATTATCGATGAGTACTTTTGAGAATTTCACATTGATGCTTGGTCCCAAACGTCGGATCCAATACAAGTGCGTATGATCCTGGACTCGGCATTATTCTGGGGTGGTCTCTCATGCTCCAGGTCATCTCCTGATCAGACCATGGCTGGTACCTTGGCACTGCTGGTACGACTGCATTCACTTCCATATCGGTATTGCACACTCGCTTGTCCTTTGTTACATCGTGAACACACAATAAGACTGGTGATGTTCCTGTAATCATTCGTCCGGCATTTGCGGATTTATCCTTCCGTCCGCCCTTGGTTCATTACTTGATGCCTTTGCATCCCTCCGATCCGGTTATCGTACCTCGGAGGAGGCGGCATCGATTCTTGTGTATTTGCTCGATTAATCGCGCCGATCTTGCTGTTGCACTGATGGAGCTGAACTCCTGCCGGGTTCCCCATCGCGTTTTCATCGAGCGCCTCGCGGGTTGTATGATTGGCTGGTCTAGATGGGTTTGATGTGTGAAATTTACACGGCTGATCCAACATGGATTGAACGTATACTTGGCCTCTCTTGCCATTGCTTCTTTTGTTCGGGGTCCATTGCCTCTTTCCTTCATTCCTTGATGTCCCTGTTGAGGTCCATTTTCGCCGTTGAATTGCTCCGTGACTCGGTGATCTTGTGCTACCGCCACAGGCTGAATTATATCTATAATCCGGCCTCTCTTCTTCTTCTTCCTCAAAATCACGCCTAGATGACCCAATTCTCTCGTCTTGGTCTTGTTGCTCACGATGGTCTGGCGACATTAACTCCGGTTGGGTTGGGTCACCCAATGCATAGGAGTCCGCTATTACGATTGTTTACGCGGTGTGGTTGGCATATCTCTCTGGGCGTTGCCTGATGCACGCTGCCATAACGGCAGCCTTGCGCGAATAGCGATTGCTTGTGATTCGATAACTCCCTCACACGAGTTTCTCAAGTTACACCATCGAGTTAAAAACTCTCTATCTTTCATTGCCTCGCTTGCACATGGCTAGTTGTGGTCTATTCGGTCTCTTGTATGTCTTTGGTGAAGTTGCTAACGAACATCTCTTCGAAATCCAACCAGCAGTTGATACTGCCAGCTGGTTGATTATTCAACCATACCCTGGCTGGTCCTTCCAACATCTGTGGAACATACCGCACAGCCCATCTCAGATTTCCACCAGCTATTTTTACAGCGGTGGCATAATCAATCAACCAGTCTTGCGGTTTGGTACTTCCATTGTACGTTTTTGTGCCTCTTGCCAACTAGAAATTCGGCACTGGTGGTTCGCCCATGATCCTTGGTCCGAAACATGCCGGACCTGGTGGACCTTGCTCTTCCAATAGCTCGGACCGGTATAGCCGATCCAACTTTACTCTTGCATCATTTGCCGGCAAATCTCTGTACAGGATTCTATCCTGCATCCCATAATGATTGTTCCCACCCTGGTTTGCGTATTCTACCTCGGAATATCCATCATTATATCTTTCATTCACCTGATTGTAGCGAGCTGGCCTCACTTCTCTTTCCTGCCGAGGCTCATGTCTTGGTTGCTTTGGTTGCACTTCACTTCTTCTTACTTCGCCGGGGTTTGGTTTTCATGATTGTCTCTTGCGGGTTCATTCTGCCGTGCTCCCATTACCTCGCCGCCGACGTCCTTTCTTTGCGGCCGTGGTTTCTCTCGCCACTATTACCTCGGCTTGCATTGCCTCTGTTCTCATTTGCCTTGCGGCTATTGCGGGTCATATGGAACAATTTGTTTGTTCCTCTTCCCGAGGTTACTTTTTCTTTTCTAGCGTTGTTTCCAGGTGATGACGCCGCTGCCGCAGATAAAGCAGGTGCTGCCCCTGCCGAATGAACCATCCGGGAAGCCCCTGGTCTTGCCGGGTTGGCTCTGAGCATTTCCTCATTCTGCTGGTTCGCGATGCGCACCAGCTCATTCACTCTTTCTTGTTGTTTCTGCCGAGCTTCCCCTGTTAATCCCTCTAATTCCAATGCTGCGGCATTTGCCGCTCTCAGGTTTTTCGCCGGGGTACTGTACCTCGGCAAACCCAAATCGCCTGATTCGGCTCTGTGAGCTTCATGCTCTTTGTTAATATCATTCATGAGGTTCTTGCCTCTTAATCTTAGTTCATCCACCCGCTCAGGTGCGATATCAAGCTTATTAGCTTTCGCATATTCTCTCAGGGTCCTGTTCAAGGATTCCCGCAGGGCTGATACTTTTTTGGCCTCTACCAGCACCTTCTGCCTGGTTTCTTCTAACTCTGCCTGAGCATTTGCCGGATCAAGTATCGGCGCTACAGGTGTGGTTAAGTTCTCTATAGTTGCCTGAAGAATGTTCTCTGGTCTCTCCAGAGGTGGTCCCCTCACTCTTGGTGCCTTTGGGGTGGTGTCATGCGGCTCGGCCGGGTTGGTCACCGGTGGAATTACCTCGGCGGTTTGCAGCGTGATCTGCTTAGGCGGACCCTGTGCGCCTGCAGCGGGTTCTCTGCTTGACCCGGCTAATGCTGCTCCCGCTTGAGTCCCTGCTGCGACCATCACCTCGGCTGCCGCTGATGCTCCTCGATGGACTTCTCGCCACGCTTGAGTTGGTTCCCGCAACAACAACTTGGTGAGGATAGCGTCGGTGGCGTCGACGCCGACGTAGATCCTGCTTTCGCCAGCCGATGAAGATCCCGTTGCGGGGGGTTTTCCCGAAGCTCCTGCATTGTCTCGACATAGTCGCAGAGACCAAATCTGGACCAAGCCGAAACAACGCTCGCGGTGTTGATGAAGTTTCCCGTCCGGATCACAACTCCAGCTAGCACCGCTGATGGCCCCACGGTGGGCGCCAACTGTCGTGGTGGTGGCACGGCAGATGCCATGGGTAGGCTAAAGTATGGGGCCAATGGATGCTAGTGGGATCCGGGGAGGGAAGATGCAACTGTCTTTACACTCAAGCTGCCAAAGTGATCAACTTTATTTCTGTCTTGGTGGGTTACAAGTGCTCCTAGAGCTGCTTACAGGGGGACAATGTGAATCTCCCCAGCCTAACGGTGCTTGTTACCCTCTCTCCCCCCTCAGGGTCCAAACCTCCCCTTATAAAGGGGTGCCTTGGGTGCCCTTAGGGCTGACGAGGCAAGCATATTTGTGGAATATGCTTGTCCCAAAATAGTAGTTCGGCGGCCTCCTTTCCCTGTCGCCCTTCTAATGACGGCAAGGTTCAAGCGGCCCCCCTCCTGCGCGCCTCGGGCTCCAGGACTATCACCTCCGTGACCTCCTTCTGCCCCTCTGACGCTGTGCATCCTTGTCTCTTGTGCTTGGCCTTGTTCGATTCCTTCTAGCTGCCTATATTTTGACCACAGGCTTCTCCTTCTCCTGCAAGCTTCAGTATCACTCGGCCTTACCTTGTGTTACTCGGCCCGTCCCTTACGCATGAAGGTCATTGGATAACCCGCCGATTTTCTCATTAACTCGGCCGGGTAAATACTTGATACCTGTGCATGGGCTTCTTGCCTCCGTTCATCGGCCGACATATCCATGATTCGGCCGACCTAGGCCGTAGCTGGGAAACCAGACGGGGACAGTACCTCTGTCTTTCCCCGTCTCTGACCTATCCGAGGTTAACCCCCCGACAGTTTTAGATCATCATATGACCTAAACAAACACAAAACAAGAGAGTGCTACTCCGGGCTACCCCTGTCAGAGGGACGTCTAGGGGGTAGACGATGCGATGCCCACAGATTAGGGTTCCGCGGGAGACCATGCTCCGGGGCGTCGGAATACCTCAAGGACTTGCATGTGGCCCTAGCGCATGCATGGAAGTGTGGTGCTATGTTGAAACATGCAAAACCTAGTCACCGGGTGAATGTGTCCCCCTTCTCATGCGTGCGCTAGCTGTAACCTAAAGCTAAGGTTCTGGACTTATATAAGGGGGAAACTCCCCGTTCGGGTGAAACCGGGTAGGATAGTGCCCTCCCCTTGTGAAGCACCATGGTTTTACATCATCATATGACCTAAACAAACACAAAGCAAGAGAGTGCTACTCCGGGCTACCCCTGTCAGAGGGACGTCTAGGGGGGAGACGATCCGATGCCCACAAATCAGGGTTCCGCAGGAGACCAATGCTCCGGGGCGTCGGAATACCTCAAGGACTTGCATGTGGCCCTAGCACATGCATGGAAGTGTGGTGCTATGTTGAAACATGCAGAACCTAGTCACCGGGTGCATGTGTCCCCCTTCTCATGTGTGCGCTGTAACCTAAAGCTAAGGTTCTGGACTTATATAAGGGGGAAACTCCCCGTTCGGGTGAAACCGGGTAGGATAGTGCCCTCCCCTTGTGAAGCACCATGGTTTTACATCATCATATGACCTAAACAAACACAAAACAAGAGAGTGCTACTCCGGGCTACCCCTGTCAGAGGGACGTCTAGGGGGGTAGACGATCCGATGCCCACAGATCAGGGTTTCGCGGGAGACCACGCTCCGAGGCGTCGGAATACCTCAAGGACTTGCATGTGGCCCTAGCACATTCATGGAAGTGTGGTGCTATGTTGAAACATGCAAAACCTAGTCACCGGGCCCCCCTTCTCATGCGTGCGCTGTAACCTAAAGCTAAGGTTCTAGACTTATATAAGGGGGAAACTCCCCGTTCGAGTGAAACCGGGTAGGATAATGCCCTCCCCTTGTGAAGCACCATGGTTTTACATCATCATATGACCTAAAAAAACACAAAACAAGAGAGTGCTACTCCGGGCTACCCCTATCAGAGGGACGTCTAGGGGGGTAGACGATCCGATGCCCACAGATCAGGGTTCCGCGGGAGACCACGCTCCGGGGCGTCGGAACACCACAAGGACTTGCATGTGGCCCTAGCACATGCATGGAAGTGTGGTGCTATGTTGAAACATGCAAAACCTAGTCACCGGGTGCATGTGTCCCCCTTCTCATGCGTGCGCTGTAACCTAAAGCTAAGGTTCTAGACTTATATAAGGGGGAAACTCCCCGTTCGGGTGAAACCGGGTAGGATAGTGCCCTCCCCTTGTGAAGCACCATGGTTTTACATCATCATATGACCTAAACAAACACAAAACAAGAGAGTGCTACTCCGGGCTACCCTTGTCAGAGGGACGTCTAGGGGGGTAGACGATCTGATGCCCACAGATCAGGGTTCCGCGGGAGACCACGCTCCGGGCCGTCGGAATATGTCAAGGACTTGCATGTGGCCCTAACACATGCATGGAAGTGTGGTGCTATGTTGAAACATGCAAAACCTATTCACTGGGTGCATGTGTCCCCCTTCTCATGCGTGCGCTAGCTGTAACCTAAAGCTAAGGTTCTGGACTTATATAAGGGGAAACTCCCCGTTCGGGTGAAACCGGGTAGGATAGTGCCCTCCCCTTGTGAAGCACCATGGTTTTACATCATCATATGACCTAAACAAACACAAAACAAGAGAGTGCTACTCCGGGCTACCCCTGTCAGAGGGACGTCTAGGGGCGTAGACGATCTGATGCCAACAGATCAGGGTTCCGCGGGAGACCACGCTCCGGGGCGTCGGAATACCTCAAGGACTTGCATGTGGCCCTAGCATATGCATGTAAGTGTGGTGCTATGTTGAAACATGCAAAACCTAGTCACCGGGTGCATGTGTCCCCCTTCTCATGCGTGCGCTGTAACCTAAAGCTAAGGTTCTGGACTTATATAAGGGGGAAACTCCCTGTTCGGGTGAAACCGGGTAGGATAGTGCCCTCCCCTTGTGAAGCACCATGGTTTTACATCATCATATGACCTAAACAAACACAAAACAAGAGAATGCTACTCTGGGCTACCCTTGTCAGAGGGACGTCTAGGGGGGTAGACGATCTGATGCCCACAGATCAGGGTTCCGCGAGAGACCACGCTCCGGGGCGTCGGAATACCTCAAGGACTTGCATGTGGCCCTAGCACATGCATGGAAGTGTGGTGCTATGTTGAAACATGCAAAACCTAGTCACCGGGTGCATGTGTCCCCCTTCTCATGCGTGCGCTAGCTGTAACCTAAAGCTAAGGTTCTGGACTTATATAAGGGGGAAACTCCCCGTTCGGGTGAAACCGGGTAGGATAGTGCCCTCCCCTTGTGAAGCACCATGGTTTTACATCATAATATGACCTAAACAAACACAAAACAAGAGAGTGCTACTCTGGGCTACCCATGTCAGGGGGACGTCTAGGGGGGTAGATGATCTGATGCCCACAGATCAGGGTTCCGCGGGAGACCACGCTCCGGGGCGTCGGAATATGTCAACGACTTGCTTGTGGCACTAGCACATGCATGGAAGTGTGGTGCTATGTTGAAACATGCAAAACCTAGTCACCGGGTGTATGTGTCCCCCTTCTCATGCGTGCGCTAGCTGTAACCTAAAGCTAAGGTTCTGGACTTATATAAGGGGAAACTCCCCGTTCGGGTGAAACCGGGTAGGATAGTGCCCTCCCCTTGTGAAGCACCATGGTTTTACATCATCATATGACCTAAACAAACACAAAACAAGAGAGTGCTACTCCGGGCTACCCCTGTCAGAGGGACGTCTAGGGGCGTAGACGATCCGATGCCAACAGATCAGGGTTCCGCGGGAGACCACGCTCCGGGGCGTCGGAATACCTCAAGGACTTGCATGTGGCCCTAGCATATGCATGGAAGTGTGGTGCTATGTTGAAACATGCAAAACCTAGTCACCGGGTGCATGTGTCCCCCTTCTCATGCGTGCGCTGTAACCTAAAGCTAAGGTTCTGGACTTATATAAGGGGGAAACTCCCTGTTCGGGTGAAACCGGGTAGGATAGTGCCCTCCCCTTGTGAAACACGATGGTTTTACATCATCATATGACCTAAACGAACACAAAACAAGAAAATTCTAATCCGGGCTACCCTTGTCAGAGGGACGTCTAGGGGGGTAGACGATCTGATGCCCACAGATCAGGGTTCCGCGAGAGACCACGCTCCGGGGCGTCGGAATACCTCAAGGACTTGCATGTGGCCCTAGCACATGCATGTAAGTGTGGTGCTATGTTGAAACATGCAAAACCTAGTCACCGGGTGCATGTGTCCCCCTTCTCATGCGTGCGCTAGCTCTAACCTAAAGCTAAGGTTCTGGACTTATATAAGGGGAAACTCCCCGTTCGGGTGAAACCGAGTAGGATAGTGCCCTCCCCTTATGAATCACCATGGTTTTACATCATCATATGACCTAAACAAACACAAAACAAGAGAGTGCTACTCCGGGCTACCCCTATCAGAGGGACGTCTAGGGGCGTAGACGATCCGATGCCAACAGATCAGGGTTCCGCGGGAGACCACGCTCCGGGGCGTCGGAATACCTCAAGGACTTGCATGTGGCCATAGCACATGCATGGAAGTGTGGTGCTATGATGAAACATGCAAAACCTAGACACCTGGTGCATGTGTCCCTCTTCTCATTCGTGCGCTATAACCTAAAGCTAAGGTTCTAGACTTATATAAGGGGGAAACTCCCCGTTCGGGTGAAACCGGGTAGGATAGTGCCCTCCCCTTGTGAAGCACCATGGTTTTACATCATCATATGACCTAAACAAACACAAAACAAGTTAGTGCTACTCCGGGCTACCCCTGTCAGAGGGACGTCTAGGGGGGTAGACGATCCGATGCCCACAGATCAGGGTTTCGCGGGAGACCACGCTCCGGGGCGTCGGAATACCTCAAGGACTTGAATGTGGCCCTAGCACATGCATGGAAGTGTGGTGCTATGTTGAAACATGCAAAACCTAGTCACCGGGTGCATGTGTCCCCCATCTCATGCGTGCGCTGTAACCTAAAGCTATGGTTCTGGACTTATATAAGGGGGAAACTCCCCGTTCGGGTGAAACCGGGTAGGATAGTGCCCTCCCCTTGTGAAGCACCATGGTTTTACATCATCATATGACTTAAACAAACACAAAACAAGAGAGTGCTACTCCGGGCTACCCCTTTCAGAGGGACGTCTAGGGGGGTAGACGATCCGATGCCCACAGATTAGGGTTCCACAGGAGACCACACTCCGGGGCGTCGGAATACCTCAAGGACTTGCATGTGGCCCTAGCACATGCATGGAAGTCTGGTACTATGTTGAAACATGCAAAACCTAGTCACCGGGTGCATGTGTCCCCCTTCTCATGCGTGCGCTGTAACCTAAAGCTAAGGTTCTGGCCTTATATAAGGGGGAAACTCCCCGTTCGGGTGAAACCGGGTAGGATAGTGCCCTCCCCTTGTGAAGCAACATGGTTTTACATCATCATATGACCTAAACAAACACAAAACAAGAGAGTGCTACTCTGGGCTACCCCTGTCAGAGGGACGTCTAGGGGCGTAGACGATCCGATGCCCACAGATCAGGGTTCCGCAGGAGACCATGCTCCGGGGCGTCGGAATACCTCAAGGACTTGCATGTGGCCCTAGCACATGCATGGAAGTGTGGTGCTATGTTGAAACATGCAAAACCTAGTCCCCGGGTGCATGTGTCCACCTTCGCATGTGTGCGCTGTAACCTAAAGCTAAGGTTCTGGACTTATATAAGGGGAAACTCCTGTTCCGGTGAAACCGGGTAGGATAGTACCCTCCCCTTGTGAAGCAACATGGTTTTACATCATCATATGACCTAAATAAACACAAAACAAGAGAGTGCTACTCCGGGCTACCCCTGTCAGAGGGACGTCTAGGGGGGTAGACGATCCGATGCCCACAGATCAGGGTTCCGCGGGAGACCACGCTCCGAGGCGTCGGAATACCTCAAGGACTTGCATGTGGCCCTAGCACATGCATGGAAGTGTGGTGAAAGGTTGGTAGGTGCCATGTGTGCCCTCTTCTCGGACATTCTAGGCCCCGGAGCTCTGGCGGTCCTTTTCCAGCGAAACCCTAGGAAGTGGGTATAACGGGGGCTACATTATGTTTCATGGTCCCTACCTTGGTATAATATGTAGGAATCGACTAAACAAACATAAACAAAGAAAAAACTATATTGGTCAACACTCATCCGGGGCCGGTCAACGGGGTAGATCTACGGGTCCCTCGGACTAGGGTCTATATTTTATACGAAATAAATGAAAAGGAGGAGGAATAAAATTAAATATATTAAGTAAGAGAAAATATAAAATATAATATATCAAGTAGAACCCAATATAAATTAAATATATTAAATAAGAGCAAATAAAAAAGGAACTAAATAAATTTAAGTGAAAAAAAGAGGGATGTGCCGACGGCTATACCATCGGCGTAGGGCCCTTTTGGCCTTAGCCCAAACCGGCCCACACCCGTGACCCTGCCTCATTCTGTACCTTGCAGCCCCACCCCACTTGCCGCCACCAGCTTCCCACCCCCGCGTCGCCGCCGTCGAGCCCCCCCCACCCCGAGCCCAGCCTCCCGCCGCCACCACCTTCCCACCCCGCCCGTCGACCTCCCGCCACCATGAGCCCCCACTGTGCGCCAGCCTCATCCCCCCATGCCTTGCCCGACCTACCCCTCACGGCCGCCATCGAGCTCCTCCCACACCAAGCCCAGTCTATGTGCCTCCTGCCGCCCCTCCTCCCCCTATCTGCCGCCCTCCTCCCCTGCCGACTGCCACCACGAGCCCCCCTACGCTGCCCTCCTTCTCCTTCTCCGCCACTCCACCCGCCACCTCCCCTCCTCCCCCTGTCGCTGACCCACCATCGCGAGGCCCCCTGCCGCCGTCGCCCCTCCTCCCCCCATCGCTGACACGCCAACGCGAGGCCCCTGCGCCACCGCCGTCCCTCCTTCCCCGTCGCTGACCGGCCGCCACCGACTCGCCCCTGCCCTAGGGCCCTCCCCTAGTCCCGACCTGGCCCGAGTTGGAGCTCGTGGGGGCTCCTCCTCGGTCGGCCCCTGCCTTGTCCTGCCCGTGCCTCCTCGCCGCCCCTACACCGGCCACGTCGCCGGAGCTCCCTGCAGGTACGCCATTAGGTAGTTAGTATAGGTTAGTTTTGTGTTTTGTTCTCTGTTTTAGGTAGTTAAGGTAGTATAGGTAGTTTTAGTTAGGTTAGATAAATTGTGTGTGCTAAATAGGTTAATTTTATTTTATTTGTGTTTGCAATATGTAGACTTTTAGGTGGACACTAGGCCCCGTCGGAGATGTCGCCGTCCCGGAGGTCGCCGTTGGAGAGGTCACCCTTCCGCTACTCGATCTTCCTCGACTATTCGCTCACGCTTCGAGGGTATAAATCTTGCGCCCATCTTGTAATGTACCTAGGTATTTATTTTTGTGTCTAGATCACCAAGTCAGTCGCGAAACCTAGGCGTATCCCATTCGAAAGGGTTACACGAATAAATATGCATTCGATTGCATATTAAAAATGTAACTCTTTCGGATTGTCCACGATTTTTGGACAGCCGGAGGATGTGTAGATTGGGTACGCTCTCCACGGTCTACCCCGAACCGAGACAGGATTTCGGCGGCGCCTCCCTGTTGTTCTCCGGATGCACAATTCTCTCGGCATTTTTGGCGGGACATGTATCGGGAGAACGGCAGGGAGGTGCTGCCGAAATTTTGTCTCGGTTTGGGGTTGACCGTGGAGAGTGTATCCAATCTACACATCCTCGGGTGGGATTAGGACATATCTTTTCCTATTAGACATGTTAGGTGTATGAATGGAATAACAACGTAAAATTTGTGTATTTAGTTTGATGCCATTAATTAATATGAAATGTTGAATTTGTATTGTGTCTCTCGATGAAGCAGAGGATGGCTGGTAATGGTTGGATGCACAGTGGTCATATTAGTGCGCTTGAAAGGACAGACGAGTGGGTATGGAAGACCAATTTTCTGGTGAAGGAGTTAGCACGTGGTTCAAAGGTAGTTCGTCCAAGGTGTCCTTGCGCTCATTGCATGAGGCTTTGTCGTCAGACAAAGGATGATATGAGTAAACACCTTTGGCAGTATGGGTATATGCTGGACTACGAGCCTTTGGTCGACTTTTCTCAGTACGAATGTGATAGAGCTGAGGTGATGCGACAACGGATCGATGGCATTGACGATGATGGGATTATAAACTTGCTAGAGGATTTTCGCAATGCCGATATGCTAGATTCGCCACCTCCACATGAGGAATCGGAGGAACCAGGTGAACCGGAGGAACCACAGGAAACCGTGAAGGCCTTCCTTGATATGATGGCCTCGGCTAAGAGGCCTCTATATCCGGGTGCGAAAGTGTCTCAACTCGATGCCATCTCGCAAATACTAGCCGACAAGTCCCAGTACGCCACCACCCGAGCAAGTTTTGAACGTAATTTGTTTACGTATGGTAACATGTTGCCCGAAGGGAATTGTCTACCTAAAAGCATGTACGAATGCCGGAAAATTATGAAAGTGCTCACCATGGATTATGTAAAGATAGATTGTTGTCCAGCAGGCTGTCTCTTGTTTTGGAAACAGTTTGAGGATGAAAAGTACTGCAGCAAGTGTGGGGCCTCTAGTTATCATGAGAGAAAGGGACATGATGGTCAGATGACACAGACAAATGTCGTTGTGAAGATTCTTCGTTATCTCCCATTCATAAAAAGAATCCAGCGGCTTTACATGACCGAGGAGACTGCCACACAGATGAAGTGGCACAAGACAGGGAAGAGATGCCATGACGAGCACGGACATGAAATGATGGGACATCCATCTGATGGTAAGGCATGGAAGAACTTTGATGCAAAACACGAGGCATTCGCAAGTGAAGCTCGGAATGTCAGAATTGCGATAGCAACCGATGGATTCAATCCATATGGTATGTCGACGGCCTCTTACAGCTGCTGGCATGTGTTTGTTATTCCACTCAATCTCCCTCCCGGAGTCCTAATCCAAAGGAATACCATATTCTTGTCGCTTGTCATTCTAGGGCCTAAATACCCGGGGAAAAATTTGAGTGTCTACATGCAGCCGCTTATTGATGATTTGAACCACTCTTGGCACCACGGGACGTTGACATATGCCCGAGCATCTACTTCCTCATGAGATTTTGGTACCAGTATTCCATGCATGACATGCCCGGCTACGCCCTATTTTGCGGGTGGTGTACATCCGGTAAGTGGCCTTGCCCAGTTTGCAGGCTCCAACTTGAGTTATTTTGGCTAAGAGCGGGTGGCAAGTATGTCGCCTTTGACAAAAATCGACCTTTCCTCAAAAGAGGGAACCGGTTTAGACGAGACAAAAAGAACTTCATGAAGGGCGTAGTTTTGAATGAAGAAAAAGCGATACCAATGTTTGATGGTGTAGCTGTTAAAGCCGAGCTACTTGCTCTGAAGCGTACTGAGATTCCTGGCCCACAATTTGAGGGATATGGTAAAACGCACAACTGGACTCACGAGGCAACCATAACGAAACTCGAGTATTACAAGGACCTCGAACTTCCCCATAACATCGATGTGATGCACACTGAAAAGAATGTAGGAGAGTCCCTCTTTCACACAATTTGCAACATCCCTGGAAAGTCAAAGGATAATGTCAAGTCTAGGGTCGATGTTGAGAAGCTATGTGATAGGTAGAAACAACACATGCAGCCTCCTGACCGCAATCGAAGAAATTGGTTCAAGTCGCATGCCATCTTCTGCCTTGATAGTGACCAAAAGAAGGAGTCATTCAGGTGGCTCAAGTACGTCGTGATGTTCCCTGGTGGTTATTGTTCAAATATGAGTAAGGGAGTCAATCTTGCGACGGGAAAAGTCACTGGCCAAAAGAGTCATGACTATCATATATGGATTGAGCGGCTGATGCCGGTGATGATTCGAGGGTATCTCCCCGATCATGTATGGCGAGTGCTTGCGGAGTTGAGCCATTTCTTTCGCACTCTGTGTGCTAAGCAGGTATCTCCCGAGCTGATTGAGAGGCTGCAGGAACTAGTGCCAGAGTTTCTATGCAAGTTGGAGACGATCTTTCCACCAGGATTTTTTACTCCGATGGCACATCTCATCGTGCACCTCGCGAACGAGGTACTTTTGGGTGGACGAGTGCAGTTTCGTTGGCAGTTCTGTATTGAGAGAGAGTTTAAGTATATTTGAACGAAATATGGAAACAAAAGTAAGATTGAAGCATGCATAGATGAGGAAACTCTGATCGAGGAGATAGCAGACGTCACGACAAAGTACTATGACGATGATGTTCCCACTCTGCATAACCCGATCACTCGGTACAATGTCAACGAGCTGGAGGAAGACCCCAAGATCGCACTCTTTCAATCTCCCGGTGGCAAGTCCGGTGCTGGAAAAGAGTACATATTGAAGCCGGAAGAAAAGGAGGGCATAATGTTTTATGTGCTCATGAACATGAAGCATGAACTTATCGGTTTCATGAGGTAAACTGATTAACAAATTACCTATTGCAACTAGTAACTCGATTTTGGTCTAATACGTGTTTTCTCCTTTAGCCAATTCAAGGATGAACAGTGGTCGGAAACGAGGGATCCCATTGTCACGGAGTTGGACACTCTTCTAAAAGATGGTGCCCCCGGAAAGAAAAAATTTGTGGTTTGGTTTAGGGCCAAAGTAATTTCCCTCTTACCTTGCAATCTGTGACTTGTCCCTATTATTACACATATCCCTCTTACCTTGCAATCCATGACTTGCAGGGAGCTGATCGCAACGTTGAGATGACGAATGAGATTCGATGTGTTTCACAGGGTTATATCCGTAGAGTCATGAGGTATCAGAAGTACGATGTTAATGGGTACCGCTTCCATACAGAGTTCCACCAGAACAATCGGCCTAATGCAAAAACTATAAATACTGGGGTCTTCACCGGATGAACCGATGGAGTTGATTACTACGGGATATTAGAGGACGTATACGAGCTAACGTTTGAGACGAACATAAAACTCAAGCTCGTTGTGTTCAAATGCCGCCGGTTCGACCCCATTGATGGACAGAGAAGTACCCCTTCCATTGGGTTAGTTGAAGTTAGGCCTTCAACCACCTATTGCGGAGCCGATGTCTATATAGTGGCTCACCAAGCCAAGCAAGTTTATTACTTGCCCTACCCATGCAAGAAAGAGGAACTTTTGGGTTGGGAAGTCGTCTTCCAGGTATCGCCACATGGTAAGCTACCTAGGCCCAACGCCAATGATTACCTCAACATTGACCCTGTGACATACGAGGGAATTTTCTATCAAGAGGAAGAGAACTTCGGGGGTTTTGACATACAAGTGGGTCATGAGGACCTCGAGAACGATGCACAAACTCGTGGTGAGACAATGGTGGATTTAAAGGACATTGATATGCTCAACAAGTTTCATGAGGCGAATTTCAACAATGATGAGCCTCCACTGTGCGACGAGCCTTACTACTCACGTGATAGTGATAGTGATAGTTAAAATGAGAACGCGATGCACCACAACCAAGTACTTTATGATAGTGATGACTAGAGATGGGGTTTTTTTATGTTTTTATGCTTAGTATTTATTTCTTAAAGATGCTTCTTAATTGCATTATGTCTTTATGCTTAGTATTTATTTCTTAACATGCGTCTTAATTGCATTATGTATTTATGCTTATTAATTTCAACATGTCTATAATGCAGGTGATTGACCAATGCCTCGGGGGAGCAAGGAATCACCGGCCTCCCTTCTCAAGATGATGAGCCAAGAGAAGATTACCCAAAGGAGAAGAGTACCTCGTCCCAACCCGCGCTACGGTGGAGCTCGAGGAAGGGGATTGGAGGACCCACCTCCCTCGCAGGGAGAACTTCCCGCTGTAGGAGGACGAGGAAGAGGACGAGGAGGTGCACCACGAGGACGACAAGGTGCACCACGAGGACGACAAGGTGCACCACAAGGACGACCAGGTGCGGCACGAGGACGAGGAGGTGCAGCCTCGGGTACATACTCATCTCCCCCGTTGTTTATGAATTACGTTTATATTTTTTATGTCTTCATGCTAAATTGGTTACTCTTTATCAATGCAGGTGCAGGACTCAATTCAGATGATCCAGACTCGTCTCCCCCGCGGCGTGTTGCCCGTTTGTCTGACTTACCCTCCGCTTCTGGCACCGTGGCTTCACAGTCAGAGTCGGACGAGGAGTTGGGGGGATGTCGGATGGGGAGGCGGAGGGTGAGGCGCCGCCGAAGAAGTTGTCGATTCGTGGGGAGGCTCGTGTCCCTAAGAAGGAGCCTCGCCCGGAAGAGAGACCTACGATTGAGCCCTACGGCAAATAGTAAGTGACTAACTCATTTTTTTGGTCATAACAATTTGGCATGTACTAATGTTTGTTTATTATGCAGCAACTGGTTAAAATCGGCGGGGGTTCGCCACCCTAATACGTGCTTGGATCTTTGATCAGGAAGTATTGGTTGGGCTTGTACACTACAGTCCCCAACAGCCGAAGGAAGCTAGCCTGGTTTTGGTCGGACTATGAGGCCTCCACCGATTGCCCGGGCTTCGAGAGTGTTGCTGATTCTGTGATTAGCAGATTTTGGGTAAGGAATACTTTGGCTTGTGACTCCCATACTTTTTTTTGCTCACCAACATGCTATCTCATGACTCCCATAATTTTTTGCATGATTGAAGGTCTTCTATCAAGTGACACCGGAGCATCAGGAGGCGGCGAATGCGACTTTGCATGAGGCTTGTCGGAAGTTGACAACACAGCAATGGTACAACACCAAGAATACGTTGATCAATCACTTTCAAGCTGAGCATGGCCTTAAGATACAGAAGGATGAGATTGCCCGGGGTCACAAGCCAAAGATGTCGGTGGCTGATTTCATGGCGGTAAGTAAATTGTCAATGAGAAGGTCCATAGATGCTAAGTTGGTATTGCATTGTCTGTTAGTGAAATGAGTATTGTGGTTTCAGGTTATGCCAATGTGGTGTGAACACAAAGAAGACGCTTTTGAGGTGCTGGCTAGTAGGTGGATCGGGGAAGATCCTGACTTTGAGGCCGTGAGCAAGCGGAACAAGAAAAACCGCGGCAGCATGGGAACACACAGCGCGGGAAGCCGCAACCATGGTCTCTTCAAGAAGCACTTGGTATTATATACATGGAACAACCTTCATTTATTTCCCATATTGTTATTAGTTGACACACATAATTAACATTTCTTTGCCGATGCAGGAGGAGATGGAGGGGGAGGTTAATAGCCCTATTACCGACCTGGTCGTGTGGGAGAAGATGAAGACGAAGAAGCCCGACCTAGAGCAGCCTCAGCTTCCCCAGTACTTCGGTAATGCCAAGGAGAAGCTCAACACCTACTGCGAGAAGCTCAAGGGTTTGCATCCGGAGGTGGATGAGCCCATGCACCATGAGGTCGATGAGACTGCCTTGATCATGGCGAGCCACGGCAAGCCACATGGCCGTTTCAACATTCTTGATGGGGTGGTCCAGCCTACCATGACCCTCACACGAGTCAAGGCTACCCTCACCCCCGATCACCCCTCTATCGCGTCTCGTCCTCGGCCTGCTGCCTCCACCGCCGATGTGAGTGTTTCTCATTTCCATCTTATTTCCGCAATTTGATCCTAAATGGCTAAGCTGACGAGATTCGTTATTTTTGCAATTGTAGCGTGATTTTGATGATGCCTACAAGGCCCTTCAGGCAGATTATAACAAGGAGTATGATGCATGGATTGCGCTGAGGGCAGATGTGAGAGGAACCCCTCGGCGTAGGTCCTGCCAGGTGTGCTATGCTGCTAGCAACGCTGAGAGGAATCCCCTCGGCGTAGGTCCTGCCAGGTGTGCTATGCTGCTAGCGACGGTGAGAGGAACCCCTCGGCATAGGTCCTGCCAGGTGTGCTATGCTGCTAGCAACGGTGAGAGGAACCCCTCGGCGTAGGTCCTGCCAGGTGTGCTATGCTGCTAGAAACGGTGAGAGGAACCCCTCGGCGTAGGTCCTGCCAGGTGTGCTATGCTGCTAGCAACGCTGAGAGGAATCCCCTCGGCGTAGGTCCTGCCAGGTGTGCTTTCCCGCTAGTTTGCTAATAGCAATGCCGAGGGGATTCCCCTCGGTGTAGGTGTCGCAATGCTGAGCGGAATCCTCTCGGCTTTGGTTTGTGCCGTTAGTTTTCACTACACAGAGCTATGCCAACGGTAAGCCTCTCGGCACATCCATACACTGTAAACTGTCCGTCCGCAACGCGGGAAGGAGACCCGTGCTCAGCTTGCGCCGATGGGACCCCTCGGCATTGCTACTTCTACGCTGAGGGTATAGCTACGCCGAGGGTCCCTCTCGGCATTGCTCGTCTGTGCCGAAGGTTTTTTTATGCCGACGGCATTTTTGCGGCCCACGGCACTGCGCGGCCTATGCCGAGCGGCCCGACCATTTCCTCTCAGCGTTGAATTTCCCGCTCAGCATCTGCGTTCGTTCCCGTAGTGAGAGTGCGATGCGTACACTAGGAAAGTGACGGCTGTAAGTTTCAAACTTTAATTTTGCAAATGATGATAAGTCCCACTTCCTCTAGTTTGAACCTTTGTTCCTGCAACGACTGACATATAACTATCATGTAGGCGATGAATCACTACTTTATCACTGGACAGCGGGTTCCGGTGGAAGGTGACCAGCCACCTGATCCTGGAATGCCGCCTCGCTGCATATGAGGGAAGATTTCGCTGCCACATACTATGGAGGGACCCCGGTAAGTTCTTTGCCAAACCACTTGTTACCGCTTTCATATGCCTCGCAAGTTGCTAAGTTTTTGCTCAAACATGTAGGGCACAGGATGCTCCAGGAATGTTGGACCCTTTGGTCGTGCCTCGGCCTCGCCTAGTCCGTCGCGTGTTGATGCACAACTTCGTATCATGGCGCCCGATGGTGGTTCCGCTAGTGGTTCTACTTCCCCGATGGCCCGACACCTGCGAGCGTCTCCTGAGCTCGAAACGGGAAGCCTCGGGCTCCTTGACACATCGACACATACAGCGAGTTTCGGACCATGAGCATGGACATGGTTAGAGCTAGAGCTAGAGCTTGTGTATGCACTTGTCATATCTTATGTGTGTATGCACTTGTCATATCTTCTATGTGTATCCACTTGTGATGAGTTTGTATGGATAACGAATATGTTTTGTGGATGATCATGTTGTTGTTTGGATGGCGATGGATATTGCAATGTCATGTTGATTGGTTTGATACTTTATTTGCAATTATTTTGCTGCTATTTTGGATGCTAAAACTGAATTAGAAATGAAAATAGAAAAAAAGGCAGCAGCTACGCCGACGGCAATGCCGTCGGCACAGCCCTGATGCTGCACAGCGGGCGTGCCATATGGCAAGGCTGTGCCGACGGCATTTGTAGCTGGCGACGTGGCGCCTCCGGGGGCTGCCTGTGCCGACGGTGTGGGCCCTCGGCGTAGCTAGCGACGTGGCCCTCGGCGTAGCTAGCGACTGTGCCGACGGCTAGGCCGTCAGCTTAGACGCACACGTGGCGGACCAGGGTGATGCCTGGGCTGGGCTGTGCCGACGGCCAGGCCATCGGCGTATCGGCGCATGCGGCCGTTACCATCGACGTCGTCGCCTGACACGTGGGTCCCGCTAGGAGGATGATACGCCGAGGGGAAGGACCTGTGCCGACGGCCGTGGTCCTGTGCCGACCAGGATCTGCGCCGAGGGCGATACGCCGACGGTTACCGTCGGCACAGCCTGTGCTGATGGCTTTGTCTGGCTGTGCCGACGGCTTCCAGCCCTCGGCGTAGTCGGCGTTTCCTGTAGTGTCGTGTACATGGGCAACGAGGGCGACATCGAGTGGTTGGCCACCAACACCGGCTTCATGTGGGTTCGGAGCGCTCCTCGTCTTCTTCATCGAGGTACTTCCGTGGTAGTGCTACCGTGCCGTCCGTCCGTCTCTGTCCGCCATGGCCGGACATGTTTTAGGGCCCGGCCTCGCCGGTCTCTGTCGTCGGTAATCGCGCCGCATCGCATCTCGCGGTCCAAGTTTTTGGCTCTAGCTAGCTACCGTCTGACTCCATCGAGACCGATCCGATGAAGATCGCGTTAACCGCACACAAGGCATCATCATTTGTTTAATTAAGCTCAATTGAAACTCTACTCCTCCTGTGCTACCAAACAGTAAGTTTGTCGATGCCACGGTCCTGAACTAAAAAGGAATACTACTGTGACTCAGTTCAGGTTCCATGACATCGTTTTAGGACCGTGCAATATTGCGACTGGATGTGGACGGCGTTCACCTACACTGCCAGCACCGGCCGATTTCCTGGAGAATCTGCCCGCGTACCCTGTCAAGGAGGTTAGTTAGTCACACCTGTAACCTGTTTTACAACCAATACTACTGTTATCTGAACTACACCATATGAATGAGCAGAGCAACAGCAACATGACCTCTCATGAAATTTCTCTGCACATGTGCAAGATCATCAACGCTTTTCCTGCAGGAGCAGACGTTGTCGACAAGGCTTTCGCGGCGGCGAGCCTGTACTACAAACAAATTATTCAGGTGACCACAAGTGCTTCAAGGAGGTTAGTTAGTCACACCTGTAACCTGTTTTACAACCAATACTACTGTTATCTGAACTACACCATATGAATGAGCAGAGCAACAGCAACATGACCTCTCATGAAATTTCTCTGCACATGTGCAAGATCATCAACGCTTTTCCTGCAGGAGCAGACGTTGTCGACAAGGCTTTCGCGGCGGCGAGCCTGTACTACAAACAAATTATTCAGGTGACCACAAGTGCTTCAAGGTGGAGGGTGGTGATGATCCCCATGGCCTCAACAGCTGGGGCTGGCAGGTAGGAATGTGTGATGTACTTATAGCACTGGAAGTCTGACAAAGTCATATATATATGTATGTGTTTTCTGAAACAACTTGTGTGTAGGCCTGCACTGAGATGATCATGCCGATGAATGTGTCGAGCGAGAGCATGTTCCCGCCATCCGACTTCAGTTACGAGGAGAGGTCCGAGCGAGGGGTGCTTCCAGAGCTATGGAGTTCGGTCGAGGGATCACTACTGAGTATGCTGGCATCGTAAGTATTCTTTGGGACTTATACTGAATATATATGGACCGTCGGTACCAATAATGGTTGGGTTGCAATCTGCAAGTGGTCACATGGTACAGTACTACTTTTGGCAGAAAATCTATCAAGCTCTCAAGAGGTATGGGAGGGAGCAACATCATCTTCTCCAACAGGATGGATGCGTGACCCGTGGAGTCGAGGCGGGTAAGAATAAAATATTTCGCCAACTGAATTATTTTGTTCATGTTTGATAGTTTCAGTCATTCGGGTGATAATTTTATCGTAGTAGTAAACACTAACAATAGTTTTCCTTTAGAAATGCTACGAGGGTGCTCAACATCATATCATCCAGCATTGTTGCTCTCGTCACAGAGGAAGGTAAGGCATTAAGCTGCAGAAAATACGCAAGGTCAAAAGTATTCTGAAAACTTACTGACACATGGCTACTTCAGGTGCTCATCATTTGGACTTCAGAGCTGCAACCAAGGAGAATCCAGACTGGGTGGTAGAACAGAGGATGCAGGAGGTTGAGATCATAAAGGGGTGGATAGATCAGTATAACCAGGACATTGCGGAGATGTCGCGGTAGAAAATAAGGCGGTATCGGTTTTCACAGTGCGAGGAAAAGAAATACTTATTTAGCTCCATCGAGAATACAACGAGTTTACTTTCTTTTTACAGGGTGATAGACACATAAAAGAGAATGAAGATAACATGTCAGCGCAACTACATAACTTCTGTGACTTGACAATTGACATGAGAAGTTGTAAAACTTGAACATTCACTTCTGAAACTTCTGTACCAATGTCATATACAGGGTTCATGCTTTTCTACACAACTTTGCAGGGGGGCATCTCAGGGACAGAGGCAGCATTATTTCACTCACAACAAGTAGATTAAAACTGGTTCCATATGACATTATGACATAACATAAACTGATCTCCATTCTAGAGGGAGTTTTATTACAACCAGGGGTCTGCATCCACGACACATATAGCCAATTATTACACACGTACGTCATCTTTGACGCCGGGTAACATAGTTATTTATGGTGCCCATTAATAAGCACCAAATTTGAAACTAAATAAGCTGATGTAAAACAGAAGCCCACACCCTGCTTCTATAACTAGCCTACTACAATTCGGCAGTTCAAATGATTCCAGCATCTGGCCTTGCAAAAAATGCAGAAACATGTCTCGCAGGCCGGGCGAACAAACAGACTAATATTCTTCACCAAAGAAAGCATCATCTGGATTGATATCCTGCAGTGAGAAAAGAAGTTTAGATTCAGATACACCTGACCATAAAGTAGTCAGAGTGAAAGAACGAGAAAAAAAAGTTATTACTACCTGATTTACCATGCTGGAAAAGATCTGCTGCAGTAACAGGTCAGTGCTGGGGGTTAGCTGATCATCACGAGGAGATTGCTGATCAGCCGGGCCATCTTGCATAGGGAGAATGCCAGATGCATCCCTGCCATCCTCCAGCCCGACAGAATTGTCCCGGAGGACAGGCAATGTAGAGCTAATGCCTCCACCATTAGTCATCTGACAGGCGGCGGCCCGACAGAGCTGCCCGTCCCAAGGCTAGGAAATGGAGAGCTGGCGCTTCCACCACTGACCATCATCTGAGTCATTTTTACTGGACCTGTGTTGCTTGCTATGTTGAACAATGGCATCATCTTCTCACTGAAGCCAGCCACTGGTGTTGTAGCGTTGTTGTTGTTTCTGAAGATTCCTGCCATCTGATTCTGCTGCCCATTCTGAAACTGAAACACGGCCATCTGGCTAGGTGAGGCTCCAAAGCTTGGCATCTGGAGCACGTTCGCCTGCGCTGGGACGACGACAGGTGCTTCATTCATAGGACCAGGAAAGCTTGATGGCTCCACATTCTGGCTGATCAGTTCTGGAGGCTGCACCTGCACCAGGAACTGGTTTGTTGCAGGTTCACCATCCGGCATTTCTTCAACATAGGAGTTGCTAGGATGGGAGGCAGGCACCATACTGCGCGCCTCTAGCAGCTTCTCGCGCAGGACGCCCACGTAGGCTTTGGTAGAACGGTTAGGATGAAACACATCCAGCATTGGGCGATCCGAGGCGCGACGTCTGCTTGTCTCGGGCTGCCACGCCGCGGAGTTCCTTGCCATGCTCCTGCCATTGCCCATGGACCTGTTGCTGGGCTGGATGGACATACCGTGAGGTCCTATTGTCGATGGAGCTGAGCTTTTGAGAAAGTGTCTGTACTTCTGAGGTAACAAGATGAGCAAGAAGATGTATGAGTTTCATCCTCTCGGGAAATGAAATGGAAGACATGTGGGGAACATAAAGATGCATGTGAAGGTATTGCATTGTTTAAAAACACTAGAAAATGTGGGGCATGCATTATATCAGATACACATAACATTTTCTTAGAGGAAAATTCATTAAAAGGTTTCTTACACAGGTTTACATGAAATATGCATTACAAAAGCTTGGTCTTATGTGCGAAAAAATTGTTAGCTTAGAAATACTATGAACGCACGCATAGAAAAAAATATAAGGATAGAAATTAAACCTGAAGGTGGCTTGCAACACTCTCCCTACTAAGGTTTTTGACATTCATCATTCGCAGTATCGCCTTTGGAACAGCCCCTGCATTTACATTATCCAAACATTTTATTACTTAAAAAAATATTCAAAGAATCATAAACTTTGTCTTCGTGAATAAGCAACAAAAGAATTGTGAGAACTTACGATCGACACCGAGTCGATTGACGGCTTCGATGAACCTGTTGTGTAGCGCCCCGGTCCATGACACCCTTGGCTTCTTCTCGGTGGTTGGTACCTTTCTGTTCTTATAAGAGTCATGTCCACCATTTTTCTTATTCTTCGAGCGCTTGTTACTCTTCTTTGCGCCGCCCTGACCATGCACAACAGTTACTGGTTGTACCATCCTGTGATAGGCATCATCATCACTCTCATTGTTGTCGTGGTTCATAGCGACCTGGTTTTTCCTTGCGACATGCTGCCATATATTCTTGAGCTCCTTGATTTTCACGGGTTTCACCAAATAGTCGCATGCCCCATGAATTATCCCCTTATACACAGTCTCTTTTTCTCCATTCGCAGATAGCACTGCATGGCATATAGTTAAGAGAATTACCTTTCGAATGTGAAAATCTAGAAAAGTGGGCATCTTTTGTACCAGTGGTTCCAGATCAGAAAAAAGTGTATATTATTTTTCAAACGAGACTCATAATTGGGAAAGCAAATGTATTACACATCATGAACAAGACTGCATCACGACAACAGTCAGTTAGATGCTTCAAAGAAAAAAATTGGACCTGACTCGTTAGATTCTTTTCAAAAGACCGCATCTAAATCTTTTCCAGGAGGGTACTACTGCATCACCACCATCTCCCCTCCCTCCATCTCTTAGCTTATTTTCACCCATATCTTCTACCACCCCGCCCTCATGAACCTCCACTATAGCCGGTCCCGTACTCCCACCTAGCCCATGTGTCGCTCCAGATCAACCCGCTTCCCCCACTAGCCATCTGATATAATAGATGAACGGTTACATGGGTTCCTAGTGGCCCGGGTCAAAACAAGATCCGGTTTGTTAAATCATCTCTACCAAAAATAGGTCATGTGTGCAAAAAAAACATTTATGCTTGTATGATTTGGCCGGTAAATGGTTAGATGGGACCATGTTGGTCCGGGCAAAAATTGGAGACCAGATCAAAATCTTATCTAGTAGGGTACTACTGCCATATCGCCACCGCCCATGCATCCGGACCACAAGCATCACCACTGAAAGGGCATGTATTCCCCCATGTGTGGTTTTGGTAATTAATGACAATCTCTAATGTGTAAATTGAGTTTCACTTGTAGGTTTGTCCATTGGCATCGCTTGGGCATTGTGTTGGTCTCAAGGTTGAAAATATGAAGAAGGAGAAGAAGAAATGTCCAAGGGCTTTGTGCTCCTTGGAATCCTAAAGAAAGAAGGATCTTGAAGGTTGATCAAGATGAGTGGAAAGAGTCGATCCAAGTTGGATCAACCTCAATAAGGAATGAAGAAGGGCAAGCTCAAGATGCGCCATCTTTAGAAGATCTCATGCTTCAAGCTTCCCATCCTCGGTGGTCATGGAGTGATGAAGACAAGTTCAAAGAAGAGGTTTCCACATGAAGTATGGGGGAGCAATTTGCAAGTCTTCATCAAGCAAGAGAGAGCAAGAGCAATCAAGAAAGGTGTTCCATCTTGAGAAGGACAAGACGGTCTACGTCAAGCTCAAGTGGAATGCTCAAGGCAAAGGTATGACATGATAGGGTTTCTTTTTTACTGGTCTCGTGTTGTTAGTTGGGAGACCGGGTTTAGGATAGATAGCCGTACTATCAAGAGGGGCTATAGAGTGAGTGACTCGTTCGCATCTTTCGGAGAGAGCTCAAACCTTTGCATACATAACATCATATTTATTGAAAATCCGGCTCTCGTCCCGCTCACGTACTGTAACCTCTTTGTTTTATGTGCTCTATTTGACGGAACTTCGGTCGGAATTTCTACGATAGTTCCGCTCCCATCGGAAGTTTCGTTGAACTGGCGGAAGTTCCGGCCAGTCTCGTTTTTCTTTCTTTCAGATCGCAGTTTTCTGACCGTTGTCTATGTGCCATCAGAAATTCTGGCCTTCCACCGGAAGTTCCGGCCAGGGGTATAAATTTCCATAACGGGGAGATCTGGGAGACCTTTAAAATGGGCTCCTCTTTCCCTTCGTGGGTACTAGTTCTTTGGTCCATTTCTCACTGTCTCTCTCTCTCCATTGTTGACCTTGAAGAGCTTGTCCTCTCTCCTTCCCCCTTCCATGATTATTGCATCTTTTTGAGGGATTTGAGAGAGCAGATCTAGATCTACAATCCCCTTAAGCCAAATCCCTTCTTTGTGAAGGAATCATTGGGATCTAGATCTTGGAGAGTTTTGTGTCCCCAAATAGCTTTTATAGCTTTGTTGGAATTTGGGAGTGAAGGACTTGACCTTGCATTTGGTGCAAAGGTTTGAGTTCTCCTCGGAGATTCGGCGATTACAAGCTTGTGGGCTTGTTACTCTTGGGTTCTTGGAACCCTAGACGGTTGTGTGGTTGGAGTGTTGACCTCTTGTGGTCTTTATTGCCTGGTGTGGCCTTGTAGCCTTTTGTGGCTTAGTAGCCTTTTGTGGCATTGTTGTTGGGAGCCTCCAATTGAGTTGTGGAGATTTCCCCAATCTTGTTCGGGTTCGGTGATCACCCTCAAGTGTCCCATATTGGATCGAGTGCCCGCCTTTTGTGGTGCGCACCCGGGAGAATAGGGTGAGCCTTTGTGGCGTCGGTGAGTTGCGTGCTTCCGCATCCGGGGTGAGGCCTTGTGTGGCGTTGGGTGTGCATCGAGCCACCACACCCTTAGGTGAACCATTTGTGGCCATCGGAGAGCATTGCGCCATCGCACCTCTCCAACGGAGACGTAGCTTCTTTTGAAGTGAACTTTGGGATAAAAATCTCGGTCTCTGTGTCCATCGGTTATCTCCAAACCGAGCCCTTTACTTATACATTTTACATTGTGATATCCATCGTGCTTGAAGTATTTTACCTTGCTATCACCTTGTTTCTTGTATTGCTTAGCATAGGTTGTTGGTGCACTTAGGTGAACCTAGTGGTTAGATTATGTGCTCAATAAATTAAATGTTAGTTTTTATTCCGCATTTGTTTGAGCCTAAAGCGTAATAATGTTAACAGTTTATTCACTCCCCTCTAGGCGACGTCCATTGCATTGTCAACCACCATCTCATCATCCTCGGTTTCTTAGCTTAATTTCATTGAACGGTCACAACAACTGGTCCAACCGTCCCACCTAACACATGTGTTGCTCCAAATCTGCTCTGCTTCCCCATTGCCATCCGGATCTAACAAATGAACGGTTACATGGGATCACAGTGGTTCGGTTCGAAATAAGATCTGTTTTGTTAGATCCTGGCTACCAAAAATAGGTCATGTGTGCAACAAAACATTTGTGCATGTCTGACCAGATCGGTAAACAGTTAGATGGGACCATGTTGGTCCGGACAAAAATTGGAGAACGAATCTAAATCTTGTCCGGAAGGGTACTACTGCCATATCGCCATATCTGTCACCACCTCCCATACCTCCGAACCACAGGCATCACCACCATCTCCTCGTCCTTAGTGTCTTAGTTTAATTTCATTGAACCTCCACAGCAACCGATCCCACCCTACCACCTAACCCATGTCTTGATCCAGATCTGCTCTGCTTCCCCCAATTGCCATCTGATCTAACAGATGAATGGTTACATGGGATCCTAGTGGTCTGAGTTGAAACATGATCTGGTTCGCTCGTTACCAAAAATAGGTCATGTGTGCAACAACACATTCCTCCCACCTAACCCATGTGTTGCTCCAGATCTGTTCCACTTCCCCCAATTGCCATCTAATCTAACAAATGAGCAGTTACATAGGATCCCGATGGTCCGGGTCGAAACAGGATCCGGTTCGTTAGATCCTCGCTACCAAAAATAGGTCATGCGTGCAACAACACATTTGTGCACGTAAACATCCGCCCAATGCATATGCTACTCTTTTTTTCAGGGAAATGCATATGCTACTTGGAGGCCATGTATATATATATATAGAAACATTGCTAAACCCCAGGACTGAGGACTAATGGAAGATCTTAATGACCACGAGCTAGCAATGGTCAACTAGATGACAACAAACAAATAACAAAACACGAGCTGGCAAAGGGAGATTAATTATACTGATGACTGAGAGATCCATCTCGAGGCCGATGATCTCGAGGAGCTTGAAGCCGTCCATGTCCGGCATGTGCAAGTCGGTGATGACCAGGTCGAATTGCTCCTCTCCTTCTTCCCTCAACATCTCCAGCGCCGTCCTTGCGTTCGTCACCGTTGTTGCTGCACCAAATCCAACCAAGCAAGCATTATTACCATGTTGTAATGGGTCACGGTAGAATCATAGGAGGAGGGAGATCGAAAGCGCTCACCTTTGTATTTGCAAACGCGTAGGAGGAACCCTAGGACCCTGAGGTAGACGGGGTCGTCGTCGACGGCAAGCACGCGCAGCCCCTCGGGGAACTTGTCCTCCTCCGGCGCCTCTTCCGCCGGTCCCTTCCCATGCCTATCGTCACCACCAGACATGCCTCCTAGTCCAGCTTCTTCAAAACAAACATAAAAAAGGAAAGAAACAACCAGAATTAAACAAATATATAAAAGGAAACATCACCAAGAATTCCATAAAACCCCCTCTATAAACACCCACCCTTTCAACCTTCCTCTAATGGCTTCCTCGTCGGAGACAAGGGCAGAGAGGACGGTCGATGGTCTCCAGGGCGTTGGGGGGAGCCATTTTATAGGGCGGGGAGCGAGGTCGGGGGAGTGTGAACCCCGCTCTCCGCGACTGAGTGTACGTGGTCCCAGGCGCTGGCTCGCTCGCTCTCCCCGTGCGTACATTTTGTAGTGTACATAGTGATTTCTCTTTGCTGTGTTAATGTTTCTATATATCCTAACATTAAATATATACCCCCAACATTAAGATCTCTCGTGTTCGCTTGTGCCGTCGCCCATGGTAAACACATTTTGGGCTGCTGGTTTTGGCCGGGGCTGAGATCATCGGCTAGCTGCAATGCAGGGCTCCTGTTCATTGCACCAGTCAGTCCTCCCCTCCTATATACTCTAATTAATGGACACTCGTATCTGCGCATAATTAAGTTGCTTCTTTTGTTTTAGCTATATATATCTCGGTCTTTTGGTAAAAATGGGGAGGCTTGAACTATTACTTGTGAATAATTAACTTGTCCCTTCCTTTTTAAAGCTACTAGTGTCTATGAGGCATAAGATAACAAAGTCGGCGGTAGAATGTCCTCGGCCTACCAAAAACAACAATTTTTTTTGGCGAATTACCAAATAGATGTTTGGTAGAAAATTTCTTACCAAGTGAAAGATAATGGACATGTCCCAAATCCGTACCTTCAAGCCACAAAGTTGCAATGAACATGTCTGAATCCGTCATCTTTTAATTTTGACAAATGAATTCTCCTGGTCAAAAGCCAAGACATAGTAAGCTAAACTCAAAATATATAGTGTCAATTCTAACGGTTAGTTTTTTGGGTGAATCGGAACCATTTACTACAGGACGCGCACGCTAGGCCAAAATGCCCTCGGCGTATGCTACGCCGACGGCTGCCCTCGGCGTAGCCTCCTCGGCAAAGGTCTCCCTCGGCGGAGACACTTTTGCCCGTAGGCGTAGTGATATGCCAATGGCTTTGCCCTCGGCATAGCCCCGTCGGCATAATAACGGCAGGGTTTTTTGAATTTTTTAAATCTTTGAATTGTTTGAATTGTTAATCTCTCACCTGGAACATTTTTAACACTAATTACATTTAATCTTTAATCAAATTACAGTCTTTATCAAACTTCTCGCTTGGTCACCCATCCTAATACTACTCCAGCTCCAGGACGCTTAACTTCTCAGTTCCTTCCGAATCAGTTTCCGCGAACCAATTTGTACCTAGTTGTCAATACTATGATATCAATCCTATAAACTCTTATATTATTATGTCACATATTTTATTTTTTGAAACTACAAACACTTATTTAAGTAAACAACAGTGAATAAGTAAAAATACTACCGATTCAAATAAAATACTATTGAATTCAAATAAAATATAATAATTTTACTTTTTTGTATTTTTCTATTTAATATGGAATAATTAATATCTTTAAATCTGTAAATCGGAATTCGATAAATAATATGTCTAAATTGATTAAAAAATGAAAGGAATCTTAATATGATATCCATATCAAGTTATCACAAATCTCCCGTTTTTTGAATTATCTATTTCGTGGTTGCTTGACAAAATCCCTCTTTTTGCGCTCGGAAAAATGGAAAATGTCTTTTTGGTGCGACAAGAAGGAAAACTTCCTCCTACAATATTATTCGCCATTCCATGATATACATGTATGCAAAATATAAGCATATTATCACAAACTATGCCTTGATTCTAGCCATAACATTAGTCATTTGACCTGAAAGCCAAAAAACCTCGAATGTGATAGGTCATTTTGTGAAGGTTTTTTTAGACATAATCAATATACCAAGTTTAATATTTTTCCTTACAACTATATCACATAAGATGACACCACGCGAAGGTTTTGCATTATTTCGATCGTTTTTTAATTTTTTATGTCCATTTTAAACTATCGTCAAGCGAACGGCGGGTACGAAGATTCTTAGCTCGGGGCCGAGCGGGCGCTGCTAGCAGTCGGACGCCGATTACTTGCTTCCGATCGGACCAGACAACAGTCGTTGGATTGGCCGGAGCTGGCTCGTTGATTTCAGTAGGTCCTCCACGCACGTTGTGGACTGCATGCTTCCCGTTTATTTGCTCCGTCACCATCAGTACCCAAGACGTACGCCCCCATCTTTATTGCTTCCTTGACGGACGCCCCTGTACAGCTTAATTGCTCCCAGTTTCTGCATCTCCTTCGACATCTCCCTGCGCCATTTCTGGCTCCCATCCGGCGAGTTGCTACTCGGCCTTTGATTCGAAGGAAAATGGCGCATCTGAAAGAGAACATCGAGTATCCTCCATATCTCAATCCCTTTTTTAGACGTGCTTCCTGTGTGATTGATCTTGTGCTGAAAGCCAAGTTGGATGGAGCTCTAAGGGGTGGAATTATTCCCAGACATGAACACCTTGGGAACCCACCCGTTCTTATCCATGGAGATGGAGAGGTAGAGTACCCTTCTTCGAAATCAACATGTAGCTGTGTTCATTCCTATGTTTCTTCTAGTTGGTTATTTTTAGGAATCTTAGTCATGTGTGAGATCCGTGGAGGAGTTTTTGTTGTAGTTTTGAGACGAGTGTGGGATTAAATCTTTTTTAAATTGAATGTGGGCTTCTCGACGAATATTCTCCAGACGGTTGGAAATTGCAGATCTATTATTTAGTAGAAGCATTAATTCAATTATCTAGAAGCTCACATATTTGACTGTGGTAGCAAGTTTCCTGTATCATTTAGATTTATAGTTGAAAGGGTTGTTGTGCAAAAACGAGAAGCATGGAGTAATATCATTTGAAGCTTACTTGTCAGCGTATGGAAGCTAGGTGATACTTGAAACTTGTTGTCAAAAAATTTAGTTGTAATGGCTGTTCGAAGCAGTGATTATTTAAGTAGAAGCTCACATTTTAGTCACATGAAGCAGGTTTCATGGATCATGTAGATTTGCAGTTGATTGAGTTGCTATAAATTTGAGAAGCATGTAGTAATATCAACTTGAGTTGCTATACATATGATATTGAAGTTGATTAAGTTGCTGGAAGCATACATATCAGCATATAAAATGATCATGCTAGTAGAAGCAAGTTAACAGTAATATTGCTAGAAGCATACATATCAGTAATATTGTTGTAAGCATACATATCCGCATATACAATGATCATGTATATGCAGATTTGTAGTTTTGTAGTAATACAATTACTGGAAGCAAGTTTCATGAATCGTGTAGATTTGTAGTTGATTGAGTTGGTATACATATAAGAAGCATGTAGTAATATTCCTGGAAGCATACATTTCAGCATATGGAACCAACTGTAAATGATTTGTAGATTTGTAGTTGATTGAGTTGGGCTATAGGTGTTTCACGTGATGAAGCAACGAATATTAACAAAAATAAGCGTGTAAATGATTTAATGGAAACCACTTGTGTTGCTTAGTTTCTGATTAAATCGTAAAATGCTTCCATGTTCAGGATGTTCAGATGCATATGCTAGATAGCTCTTAGTGACATGGTTATACCCTGCGGGTACACAACCTTAGCATACCTGGTCCATCCCAAGGAAGGACCACGGCGAATATGCACCAGCCCATGAAGATTTTCGGGTGACCAAGGTCCATGACGCCTTTGGATCCTTGGAGAGAAAGACTAGAGTAGATAGAATATTCAAAGGGGTAAACCCTAAAACCTGTAACCGACTCGATCTGTGCCTAGGACCTGCCTACCTCTATATAAAGGACAGGAGGGCACGACGAGGAGGCTCTCTCGCATATCACCGCATACACACCTCCACGCTAGATTGCATCTGCGCACCCCTGTAACTTCCGGTTCCACCTTAATCAGGAGCAGACAAGCAGGAGTAGGGTTTTCCCTATGGGGGCCTGAACCTGGTTAAACCTCGTCAATTGGCGCCGTCTGTGGGAAATGGGGGCGCTGATTGTGCGATTGTGACGGTCCCAACCAAACCGATCTAAAACTCCGCGGTGATGGAGAGACATCTCCTCTTCGGCGCCTTCGACTTCACCGCCCACTCGCCAGCCACCCTGAAGGACTTCGAGCCCGTCGGCGACGGACTCGAGATCTGCTCGAGCTTCGCTTCCAGTGGGGCCGGCACTCTCCGCGTCCCAGAGCGGGTGCCCCTGCCATCGATCAGGCCCGCTTCGTAGGCTCCACACCCCGTGCTACGCACATTGCCATCGGAAGATGAGTCCTATGACAGCAGCAGCTGCAACTCAGATCTGTGCGATCCACCATCGGATGAAGGAACCTACGGTTCCAGATCCGAAAGCTGCGGCAGCAGCAATCCGATCTATGAGCGCTACCAATGCGCCCGGTCATCAGTGGCGTGGATCAGAGCATAACCCGCCACCCAACCCGCAGGGTAGAAGCGGCAACAGAAGAAGCGGTCCCGACCAACGGGGACGACAATGATCGGGTCATCCACCTCAGCGAGGAAGGATGGACTCAAGCACGCGAAGCCGTAGCAGGCAACAAGATCCTGCTCGTGGGTTCCTCACGGGACCTTCTGATGGCATACCACATGCTCCTAATCGAGGAGCACAAGAAGCAGGTGATGATGCAAGAGGTGCTTAACAAACGCAAGCAAGCAGCCTCGGAGTCCAGTGCGCGGCGAGCTGCGCTCTCTGCCAGGGGCATTGGCTCCAGCTCGCACGGCAACCATGGCAAGAAGCACCGTTCTCGCACGGGGAACATGGATCCCAAGGCACATCGTGAGGTGACTCGAGCCCTCAACGCGTCCTTCATGGAGATGGATGCCGACGGCAACGTCATCCCGAAGACGCCGCAAGCTGCGATCATGGCAGCCACCGCATACCTCGCGTCCCATCCACCTCCGGAGGGGGACCCGAAAAGGGCCATGCACAAGTCCGCGCTTACCGGACTCAGACTCGTTGGAGTTGCGCTCCACGGGGAAGCTCCTGCGGAGCCAAAGAAAAAGACTGTGGTTAGGTTCAACCGCATCCCCACGCGCTCATCCGAGGATGAAGAGCACGACCTTCCTTGAAGGCACAAGAGCTCGCGCCGTCGCAGCCGCGATTACGACGCTCGAAGCGAGCTAACCCAGCGCAAGATCAACAAAGCGCGCGCCAAGCGTGTATGCTCGTCCGAATCCGACGAGGATGACAATGAAGGAGAACTCTGCGGAGCCCGATTCTTTTGCAGATCTGTTCGGTGGACACGGATGCCGCATAACTTTAAGCTTCCTTCGGACACTCCGAAGTTCGACGGCACACAGGACCCCAAGGCGTGGCTCAGCGACCACCTGTCGTCCGTCAAGCTACATGGCGGAAACAAGGAAACCTCCATGCAATGCCTTCAGCTGCAGCTGACAAGCGCAGCTCGGATCTGGCTCAGCAGCCTATCCTCGGGATCCATCCGAAGCTGGGAGGAACGCGTCTGATTCGTCAAAACTTCAAGGGCACCAGCAAGAGGCCTTCCTCGATCGAGGAGTTGCGGGCCTGCACCCAATGAACGGGCGAATCCATTCGCTCGTACATACTGCGCTGGTCCAACACCAAGAACTCCGTGGCGCACATTTCTGAGGAGAGAGCTATCGACGCCTTCAAGGACGGCGTCAAACGCCAGGACTTCAAAGAAGAACTTGGGCGCGTCAAGCCCAAGACACTCGACCACCTCATGGACATCGCCACAGGTGGGCGATGGCGAGACTCCACCAAGCGGACTCGGAGGAGGAAGATGACTACGGCCGGCGACGTAAGCGTCGTAGCAAGAGAAGATCACCCGTCTACGACGATCGCGATGGACCCGACATGGTCGCGGCTGGCTACGCCGACCGCCGCAGCAACGTCGGATACCGTGGAAGCAACTTCCGCGACGGAGGACGCGCAACGCAGTGATGGCAACGCCGTGGCCATGACGACGGACCCTCAGCATACGACAAACTGTCGGGTCCATGCACCATACACTTCTACATCGACAAGAAGGATGGCAAGAAGAAGGCAAGCCACATGCTCAAGGACTGCCGCGAGTTCCAGAAACTCAGCGAGAGCATGGCTCAGATGAGGCAGCAAGCCCCGAACCCTGGATATGAGAATGCACCTTCACCAGGTGAGATCGCACATGGAGCTCCTCCACCACCACCTGCGGGACCTTCGAACCACCGAATCGCACCCGCGCAGAATAACGGTGGGCACGGGTACCCCGCGCCGAAAGGATCGCTGATGATCCAAAAAGGGCGCCCAACAAACAGGGTGCAGAAGAAAATCACCCGCCAAATTAACCTGGCCGTGACCGCTCCGCCCGCCATCCCTGAGTACCTCAGCGGATCGGAGTCCTGCATCACGTTCAGCCGTTCGGATCACCCTTGCCAGGTCCCTCGCCCAGGTCATGCTGCCCTGGTGCTCGAGGCGCAGATCGGAGGGTTCGACATGAGCCGCGTCTTCATGGACGGTGGCAGCGGCATCAATCTGATCTTCGCCAGTACCTTGGCAGCAATGCGGATCCCGCTGTGCAGCCTGGAACAATCTGATACAATGTTCCACGGCATCGTCCCAGGGAAGGGTGTATTCCCCCTGGGAAAGACATGGCTCGATGTCATCTTCGGCAAGCCGGATAACTTCCGATGCGAGCGACTCGAGTTCAAAGTGGTGGACTAGCCATCACAATACCACGCCATCCTCGGGCGCGTGGCATTCGCATGATTCCTGGCAGTACCGCACTATGCGTACCTGCTACTCAAGATGTCAGGACCCAGGGGCGTCATCGCGGTCCATGAGAGCTTCACCCGATCAGACCACTGTGACAGGGACTTCAACAGAATCTCCCAGTCATTCGGCATGCAGGAGGAGATCGTAAGGCTCCGCGAGGTGACGGACAACAGGGCACCCCCAGTCGTAAGACAGAACGCACCAGAGATGTCCCTCGACTCCACCGTCAACATAAAGAAGGTGCAGGTCCATCCGACGGATGCCTCCAAGATGGCGCTGATCGCCAACGACCTCAGCTCTGTATAGGAAAGCACGCTTGTCGAATTCCTCTGTGAGCGCTGGGAAATCTTCGCCTGGTGTCCTACGGACATGCCAGGAGTTCCCAGGGAATTCGCCAAGCATGCACTCAACGTATTTCCAGACGCCAAGCCCGTCCGATGACTGTTCGAACCACGGGCCGAAGCAATCGGAGTCGAAGTCAACAGACTACTCGACGCAAACTTCATCAGGGAGATCAAGGAGAGCGAGTGGCTCGCCAACACCGTGATGGTCCCCAAAAAGGACACGGACATCCTGCGGATGTGCGTGGATTTCACATCGCTGAACAAGCACTGCCCGAAGGATCACTTCCCTCTCCCTCGGATCGATCAGATCATCGATTCGACTGTACGATGCGAGAAACTCTCCTTCTTTGATGCCTACTCAGTCTACAACCAGATCCGACTAAAGGTCGAAGATCAGGAGAAAACGGCGTTCATCACGCCATTCGGAGTGTTTTGCTACAACACAATGCCCTTCGGGCTGAAGAACGCAGGCGCCACATACCAACGGTGCATGCAGGCATGCCTAAAGGACCAGATCGGCCGCAACATCCAAGTCTATGTCGACGACATAGTCATCAAAACAAGGGAGGCCAAGACGCTCCTTGACGATCTCCGCGAGACTTTCGATAACCTTGATCGATACAAGATCAAGCTAAATCCAGAAAAGTGCGCCTTCGGCGTCCCATCTGGTCAGCTGCTAGGCTACTTCATCTCCTAGCGAGGGATCGAGGCGAACCCGAAGAAAAACCAGGCCATAATGGCCATGGAAAAGCCGAAGAACCTCAAGGGCGTCCAGCAGCTTGCCGGGCGGATCGCAGCATTGAGCAGGTTCATTAGCCGCATGGGCGAAAAAGCTCTGCCGTTCTATCAGCTGCTACGCAAGGCAGACAAATTCGAGTGGACGCCCGAGGCGGACGACATTTCGAAGATCTAAAGCGGCTGCTCTCTACCTCGCCCATCTTGGTCACGCCAAAGGAGCGCGGGCCTTTACTGCTATACATAGCAGCCACACACCAGGTGGTAAGCACCGTACTTGTGGTCGAGCGACCCGAAGAAGGCAAGACCCACGGGGTCCACGCCCAATCTACTACCTCAGCGAGGTATTGACACCTACAACGCAAAGGTACCCTCACTACCAGAAACTCTCCTACGGCGTGTTCATGACGGCTCGTCGGCTGAGCCACTACTTCCAGGAGCATCAGGTGATGGTCGTCAACGAGGCGCCCCTGAAAAGCATCCTGAACAACCCGGAGGCCACAGGACATGTGGCCCTGTGGGGCATCAAGTTGTCACCTCTAAACATCATCTACAAGAAGCGCCACGCGATCAAGTCTCAGGTCCTTCCGGACTTCCTCGTCCACTGGATGGAACTACAGCTGCCAGACACACCGGACATGACATAGTCATGGATGATGCACTTCGATGGCTCCAAGCGCGAGGCAGGAGCCGAGGTCCCGACAAGATGAAGTACGTCCTACGGATGAAATTCCGAGCCTCCAACAACGAGGCCGAGTATGAGGCCCTCGTCCACGGCATGAGGATGGACAAGATCTGCGGCGCAACGCGCCTGGTCATCTACGGAGACTTGAACCTCGTCGTCCAGCAGATGATGAACGAGTGCGACCGGTAGTACCACTAGGGAATTTTGCCGCCGATAGTTCCGGTGGAAGATCTGGTTCTTCTTCCGCTCACGTAATGTATCCTCTTTGTCTGGTTTGTTGTATTTGATGGAATTTGAATCGGAAGTTGCACCAGAAATTCCGCTCGGGCCTAGTTGCCGCCGAGAGTTCTGATTAAAAATCCAGCTCTGGTTCCGCTCACGTACTGTAACCTTTGTGTTTTATGTGCTCTATTTGATGGAACTACGATTGGAATTTATACGGTAGTTCCGCTCCCACCAGAAGTTCCGATGAACCGGCGGAAGTCCCGGCCAGTCTCGTTTTTCTGTCTTTCAGATCGCAGTTTTCTGACCGTTGGCTATGTGCCACCGGAAATTCTGGACTTCCACCGGAAGTTCCGGCCAGGGTCGTAAATGTCCATAACAGGCAGATCCGGGAGCCCTTTAAAATAGGCTCCTCTTCCCCTTTGTGAGCACTAGTTGTTTGGTCCATTTCTCTCTCTCTCCATTGTTGACCTTGAAGAGCTTGTCCTCTCTCCTTCCCCCTTCCATGATTCTTGCATATTTTTGAGGGATTTGAGAGAGGAGATCTAGATCTATAATCCCCTCAAGCTAAATCCCTTCTTTGTGAAGGAATCATTGGGATCTAGATCTTGGAGAGTTTTGTGCCCCCAAATAGATTTTGTAGCTTTGTTGAAATTTGGGAGTGAAGGAATTGACCTTGAATTTGATGCATAGTTTTGATTTCTCCTCGGAGATTCGGCGAGTACAAGCTTATGGGCTTGTTACTCTTGGGTTCTTGGAACCCTAGACGGTTGTGTGGTTGGAGTGTTGACCTCTTGTGGTCTTTGTTGCCTGTTGTGGCCTTGTAGCCTTTTGTGGCTTTGTAGACTTTTGTGGCATTATTGTTGGGAGCCTCCAATTGAGTTGCGGAGATTGCCCCAATCTTATTCGGGTTCGGTGACCGCCCTCAAGTGTCCCATATTGGATCGAGTGCCCGTCTTTTGTGGTGCGCACTCGGGAGAATAGGGTGAGCCTTTTTAGCGTCGGTGAGTTGCATGCTTCCGCATCCGGGGTGAGGCCTTGTGTGGCGTTGGGTGAGCATCGAGCCACCACACCCTTAGGTGAGCCATTTGTGGCGTTAGGAGAGCATTGCGCCATCGCACCTCTTCAACAGAGACGTAGCTTCTTTTGAAGTGAACTTCGGGATAAAAATCTCCGTCTTCGTGTCCATCGGTTATCTCTCAACCGAACCCTTTACTTATGCATTTTACATTGTGATAGCCATCATGCTTGAAGTATTTTACCTTGCTATCACCTTGTTGCTTGTATTGCTTAGCAAAGGTTGTTGGTGCACTTAGGTGAACCTAGTGGTTAGGTTTTGTGCTCAATAAATTAAATGTTAGTTTTTATTCCGCATTTTATTGAGCCTAGCTAAACCGTAATAATGTTAACAGTCTATTCACCCCCTCTAGTCGACGTACATTGCACTGTCAACCACCATCTCCTCGTCCTCGGTCTCTTAGCTTAATTTCATTGAACGGTCACAACAACTGGTCCCACCGTCCCACCTAACCCATGTGTTGCGAAATAGGATCACAGTGGTCCGGGTCGAAATAGGATCTGGTTTGTTAGATCCTGGCTACCAAAAATAGGTCATGCGTGCAACAAAACATTTGTGCATGTCTGACCAGACCGGTAAACGATTAGATGGGACCATGTTGGTCCGACCAAAATTGGAGAACGGATCTACAGCCATATCGCCATATCTATCACCACCTCCCATGCCTCCGAACCACATGCATCACCACCATCTCCTCGTCCTTAGTGTCTTAGTTTAATTTCATTGAACCGCCACAACAACCGATCCCACCCTACCATCTAACCCATGTCTTGCTCCAGATCTGCTCCGCTTCCCCCAATTGCATCTGATCTAATAGATGAATGGTTACATGGGATCCTAGTGGTCCGAGTTGAAACATGATCTGGTTCGCTCATTACCAAAAATAGGTCATGTGTGCAACAACACATTCCTCCCACCTAACCCATGTGTTGCTCTAGATATGTTCCACTTTCCCCAATTGCCATACGATCTAACAAATGAGAGGTTACATAGGATCCCGGTGGTCCGGGTCGAAACAGGATCCGGTTCGTTAGATCCTCGCTGCCAAAAATAGGTCATGCGTGCAACAACACATTGTGCACGTAAACATCCTCCCAATGCATATGCTACTTTTTTTCGGGGAAATGCATATGCTACTTTCCCCAATTGTGCACGTAAACGTCCATGTCCGGCATGTGCAAGTCGGTGATGACCAGGTCGAATTGCTCCTCTCCTTCTTCCCTCAACATCTCCAGCGCCGTCCTTGCGTTCGTCACCGTTGTTGCTGCACCAAATCCAACCAAGCAAGCATTATTACCATGTTGTAATGGGTCACGGTAGAATCATAGGAGGAGGGAGATCGAAAGCGCTCACCTTTGTATTTGCAAACGCGTAGGAGGAACCCTAGGACCCTGAGGTAGATGGGTCGTCGATCGGCAGCACGCAGCGCCCCTCGGGAACTTGTCCTCCTCCGCCTCCTCCGTTGGTCCATTCCCATGCCTGTCGTCACCGCCAGACATGCCTCCCAGTCCAGCTTCTTCAAAAAAAGGAAAGAAACACCCATAATTAAACAAACATAGAAAAGGAAACATCACCAAGAATTCCAGAAAACCCCCTATAAACGCCCACTCTTTCAACCTTCCTCTAATGACTTCCTCGTCGGAGAGCCATTTTATAGGGTGGGGATCGAGGGTCGGGGGAGTGGGAATCCCGCTCTCCGCGACTGAGTGTACGTGGTCCCAGGCGCAGGCGGCTCGCTCTCCCCTTGCGTCCATTCCTGTAGTGTACATAGTAATTTCTCTTTGCTGCGTTAATGTTTCTATATATCCCCAACATTAAGATCTCTCGTGTCCGCTTGTGCCATCGCCCATGGTAAACACATTTCAGGCTGCTGGTTTTGGCCGCTTCGAACCAAAATTTGGAGCGGGGCTGAGATCAGCGGCTAATTGCAATGGAGGGCGCCTATTCATTGCACCGGTCAGTCCTCCCCTCCTATCTACTTTAATTAATGGATACTCGTATCTTCGCATAATTAAGTTGCTTCTTTTGTTTTAGCTATATATATCTCGGCCTTTTGCTAAAAATGGGAAGGATTGAACTCCTACCTGTGAATAATTAACTTGCCCCTTCCTTTTTAAAGCTACTAGTGTCTATGAGGCATAAGATAACAAAGTCGGCGGTAGAATGTCCTCGGCCTACCAAAAACAACATTTTTTTGGCGAATTACCAAATAGATGTTTGGTAGAAAATTTCTTACCAAGTGAAAGATAATGGACATGTCCCAAATCCATACCTTCGGGCCGCCAAGTTGCAACGAACATGTCTGAATCCATTATCTTTTAATTTTGACAGATGAATTCTCTGGGTCAAAGCCAAGACATAATAAGCTAAACTCAAAATATATAGTGTCAATTCTAATGGTTAGTTTTTTGGGTGAATCGGAACCATTCACTATAGGACGCGCGTGCTAGGCCAAAATGCCCTCGACGTAAGCTATACCGACGGATGCCCTCGGCGTAGCCTCCTCGGAAAAGGTCTCCCTAGGTGGACGCACTTTTGCCCGTAGGCGTAGCTCTAGCCGTCAGCGTATCCGTCGGCGTATGATGCGCCGACGGCTTTGCCCTCGGCATAGCCCCATTGGTATAATAATGTAAGGTTGTAAAAAAATCCAAAAAAAATCATTTTTTTATATTTTTTAATTCTTTGAACTGTTTGAATTGTTAATATCTCACCTAGAACATTTTTAACACTAATTACATTCTTTATCAAACTTGAATTGGATTGCAGTCTTTATCAAACATCTCGCTCGGTCACCCATCCTAATACTACTCAAACTCCAACATGCTTAACTTCTCAGTTCCTTTTGAATCAGTTTCCGTGAACCAATTTGTACCTAGTTGTCAATACTATGATATCAATCATATTAACTCTTATATCATTATGTCACATCTTTTTATTTTTGAAACTACAAACACTTATTTAAGTAAACAACAATGAATAACTAAAAATACTACTGATTCAAATAAAAATACTATTAAATTCAAATAAAATATAATTTACTTTTTTCTATTTAATATGGAATAATTAATATCTTTAAATCCGTAAATCGGAATTCGATAAATAATATGTCTAAATTGATCAGAAAAATGAAAGGAATCTAAATACGATATCCACATCAAGTTATAAAAAATATCCCGTTTTTGAATTAGCTATTTGGTGGTTGCTTCACTAAATCTCCCTTTTTTGCGCTCGAAAAAATGGAAAATGGCTTTTTGGTGCGACGAAAAGGAAAACTTCCTACTACAATATTATTCACCATCCCATGATGTACATGTATGAATAATATGAGCATATTATCACAAACTATGCCTTGATTCTAGCCTTAACATTGGTTATTTCAACCGAAAGCCAAGAAAACTCGAATGAGATAGGTCATTTTGTGAAGTTTTTTTAGACATAATCAATATACCAAGTTTGATATTTTTCCTTACAACTATGTCACATAATATGACACCACGCAAAGGTTTTGTATTGTTTCGATCATTTTTTAATTTTTTATATCCTTTTTAAACTATCGTCAAACTTTGTAGAATGGCGGGCATGAAGATTCTTAGCTCGGGGCCGAGCCTCTCTAAACTTGCATTGGATCTTTGATAAAATAGCATATTGTGAACCTAAAAATGATTTTTGTAAAAAATCATGAGCATCAGATCATATACCTATAGTTCATATCTGACCCACTTCCTGCCGATTCGGCAGAAATTTGTCTTTTTCACTAGGAATAGAAGAAAAGGTTTGAGATCCCGCTGTTAGGACATTGTCCATGTAAGGTGGTATAGTATTTTGTAAAAATGTGGTGGTATCATTTTGAATTAGTCATTTGGTGGTTGCTTCACAAAACCGTATGTTTTTTGCACTGGAAAAATGGAAAATAGATTTTTGGTGTGACGAAAAATAAAACTCCTGTTAGGACATTGTACATGTAAGGTGGTATAGTATTTTGTAAAAATGTGGTGGTATCATTTTGAATTAGTCATTTTGTGGTTGCTTCACAAAACCGTATGTTTTTTGCACTGGAAAAATGGAAAATAGATTTTTGGTGTGACGAAAAAGAAAACTTCCACCTATAACATTGTTTGTCATCCCATGATGCACACGTATAAACAATATGGAGATATTATCACAAACTATGCCTTGATTCTAGCCATAACATTGGTCATTTGACCCAAAAGCCAAGAAACCTCGAATGAGATAGGACATTTTGTGAAGGTTTTTTCGGACCTAATCAATATACCAAGTTTGATATTTATTCTTCCAACTATGTCACATAATATGACACCACACGAATGTTTCGCATTGTTTGGATCGTTTTTAAATTTTTTATGTTCATTTTAAACTATCGTCAAACTTTGTCGAACGGCAGGCATGAAGATTCTTAGCTCGGGGCCGATCCTCGCTAAACTTGCATTGGATCATTGATAAAATAGCATATTGTGAACCTAAAAATGATTTTTGTAAAAAATTATGAGCATCAGATCATGTACCTATAGTTCATATCTGACTCACTTCCTACCGATTCGGCAGGAAGTTGTCTTTTTCACTAGGGATAGACGGAAAGGTTTGAGATCCCCCTGTTAGGACATTGTCCATGTAAGGTGGTATAGTATTTTTTTTAAATGTGGTGGTAGCATTTTGAAGTCATTTGGTGGTTGCTTCACAAAACCGTCCATTTTTTGCACTCGAAAAATGGAAAATGGATTTTTGGTTTGACGAAAAAGAAAACTTCCTCCTGCAGCATTGTTCGCCATCTCATGGTGCACATGTATACACAATATGGACACATTATCACAAACTATGCCTTGATTCTAGCCATAACATTGGTCATTTGACCTGAAAGCCAAGAAACCTCGAATGAGATGGGTCATTTGTGAAGGTTTTTTCATACATAATCAATATACCGAGTTTGACATTTTTCCTTCCAACTATGTCACATTATATGACACCACGTGAAGGTTTCGCATTGTTTTGATCGTTTTTGAATTCTTTATGCGCGTTTTAAACTATCGTCAAACTTTGTCGTATGGCGGGCATGAAGATTCTTAGCTCGGAGCCGAGCCTCGATAAACTTGCATTGGATATTTTATAAAATAGCATATTGTGAACCTAAAAATTATTTTTATAAAAAATCATGAGCATTAGATCATGTACCTATAGTTCATATCTGACCCACTTCCTACCGATTCGGCAGGAATTTGTCTTTTTCACCAGGGATAGACGGAAAGGTTTAAGATCCCCCTGTTAGGACATTGTCCATGTAAGGTGGTATAGTATTTTATAAAATGCTGTGGTAGCATTTAGAATTTGTCATTTGGTGTTTGCTTCACAAAACCGTCCATTTTCCCTCGAAAAATGAAAAATGGATTTTTGGTGTGACAAAAAAGAAAACTTCCTCCTGCAACATTGTCCATGATGCACATGTATGCACAATATGGACACATTATCACAAAATATGCCTTGATTCTAGCCATAACATTGGTCATTTGACCCGAAAGCCAAGAAACCTCGAATGAGATAGGTCATTTTGTAAAGGTTCTTTCAGACATAATCAATATACCAAGTTTGATATTTTTTTCTTCCAACTATGTCACATAATATGACACCACGCGAAGGTTTCGCATTGTTTGGATCGTTTTTGAATTTTTTTATGCCCGTTTTAAACTATAGTCAAACTTTGTCGAACGACGGACATGAAGATTCTTAGCTCGGGGCCAAGCCTCGCTAAACTTGCATTGGATATTTGATAAAATAGCATATTGTGAACCTAAAAATGATTTTTGTAAAAAATCATGAGCATCATATCATGTACCTATAGTTTTTATCTGACCAGCTTCCTTTCGATTCGGCAGGAATTTGTCTTTTTCATCGGGGATAGACGGAAAGGTTTGATATCCCCCTGTTTGGACATTGTCCATGTAAGGTGGTATAGTATTTTGTAAAAATATGGTGGTAGCATTTTGAATTATTCATTTGGTGGTTGCTTCACAAAACCGTCCATTTTTGCACTCGAAAAATGGAAAATAGATTTTTGGTGTGACGAAAAAGAAAACTTCCTCCTGCAACATTGTTCGCCATCCGATGATGCACATGTATGCACAATATGGATACATTATCACAAACTATGCCTTGATTCTAGACATAATATTGGTCATTTGACTCGAAAGCTAAGAAACCTCGAATGAGATAGGTCATTTTGTGAAGGTTTTTTTCAGACATAATCAATATACCAAGTTTGATATTTTTCCAACTATGTCACATAATATGACACCACACGAAGGTTTCACATTGTTTGGATCATTTTTGAATTTTTTATGCCCATTTTAAACTATCGTCAAACTTTGTCGAATGGACATGTGACATAGTTTGTAGAATTTCCTCGGCCTACCAAAAACAACATTTTTTTGGTGAATTACCAAACAGATGTTTGGTAGAAAATTTCTTACCAAGTGAAAGACAATGGACATGTCCCAAATCCATACCTTCGGGCCGCCAAGTTGCACTGAACATGTCTGAATCCATTATCTTTTAATTTTGATGGATGAATTCTCCGGGTCAAAAGCCAAGACATAATAAGCTAAACTCAAAATATATAGTGTCAATTCTAACGGTTAGTTTTTTGGGTGAATCAGAACCATTCACTACAGGACGCGCGAGCTTGACCAAAATGCCCTCGGCGTATGCTACGCCGACGGCTGCCCTCGGCGTAGCCTCCTCGGCAAAGGTCTCCCTCGGCGGAGGCACTTTTGCCCGTAGGCGTAGCTCTAGCCGTCGGCGTATCATACGCCGACGGCTTTGCCCTCGGCATAGCTCCGTCGGCATAACAGCAGGTTGTAAACAAATCCAATTTTTTATTTTTATTTTTTAATTTTTTAAATCTTTGAATTGTTTGAATCGTTAATCTCTCACCTAGAACATTTTTAACACTAACTACATTTAATATTTAATCAAATTGCAGTCTTTATCAAACTTCTCGCTTGGTCACCCATACTAATACTACTCCAGCTCCGGTACGCTTAACTTCTCAGTTCCTTCCGAATCAGTTTCCGCGAACCAATTTGTACCTAGTTGTCAATACTATGATATCAATCTTATTAACTCTTATATCATTATGTCACATGTTTTTATTTTTTGAAACTACAAACACTTATTTAGATAAAAAATAAAGAATAAGTAAAAATACTACTGATTCAAATAAAAATACTATTGAATTCAAATAAAATATAATAATTTTAATTTTTTATTTTTCTATTAAATATGGAATAATTAATAACTTTAAATCCGTAAATTGGAATTCGATAAATAATATGTCTAAATTGATCAAAAAAATGAAAGGAATCTAAATATGATATCCATATCATTCAAATCATTTTTTTTTTTAAGCTATTGCTATGGTTTCTTCACATTCCCCCCCTTTTACGCTCGAAAAAATGGAAAATCGATTTTTGGTGCCGAAAACATGAAAACTTCCACCTACAATATTATTCGCCATCCCATGATGTATGTGTATGCATAATATGATCAGATTATCACAAACTATGCCTTGATTCTAGCCATAACATTGGTCATTTGACCCGAAAGCCAAGAAACCTCAAATAAGATAGGTCATCTTGTGAAGGGTTTTTTTAGACATAATCAATATACCAAGTTTGATACTTTTCCTTACAAGTTACAACTATGTCACATAATATGACACCACGCGAAGGTTTTGCATTGATTCGATCGTTTTTGAATTTTTTATGTCCGTTTTGAGCTATCGTTAAACTTTGTCGAATGGCGGGCATGAAGATTCTTAGCTCGGGGCCGAGCCTATCTAAACTTGCATTGGATCTGTGATAAAATAGCATATTGTGAACCTAAAAATGATTTTTGTAAAAAATCATGAGCATCATATCATGTACCTATAGTTCATATCTGATCCACTTCCTACCGATTCGGCAAGAATTTGTCTTTTTTACAAGGGATATACGGAAAGGTTTGAGATCTCCTGTTAGGACATTGTCCATGTAAGGTGGTATAGTAATTTGTAAAATTGTGATGGTAGCATTTTGAATTAGTCATTTGGTGGTTGCTTCACAAAACCGTCCGTTTTTTGCACTCGAAAAATGTAAAATGGATTTTTGGTGTGACGAAAAAGAAAACATCCTCCTGCAGTATTGTTCTCCATCTCATGATGCATATGTATGCAGAATATGGGCACATTATCACAAACTATGCCTTGATTCTAGCCATAACATTGGTCATTTGACCCAAAAGCCAAGAAACCTTGAATGAGATAGGTCATTTTGTGAAGGTTTTTTCAGACACAATCAATATACCAAATTTGATATAATTACTTCCAACTATATCACATAATATGACACCAAGCGAAGGTTTCGCATAGTTTTGATCGTTTTTGAATTTTTTATGCCCGTTTTAAACTATCGTCAAACTTTGTCAAACAACGGGCATGAAGATTCTTAGCTCGAGGCCGAGCCTCGCTAAACTTGAATTGGATCTTTGATAAAATAGCATATTATGAACCTAAAAATGATTTTTGTAAAAAATCATGAGCATCAGATCATGTACCTATAGTTCATATCTGACCTACTTCCTCCCGATTCGGCAGGAATTTATCTTTTTCACTAGGATTTGACGGAAAGGTTTGAGATCCCCCCGTTAGGACATTGTCCATGTAAGGTGGTATAGTATTTTTTTTAAATGTGGTGGTAGCATTTTGAAGTCATTTGGTGGTTGCTTCACAAAACCGTCTATTTTTTGCACTCGAAAAATGGAAAATGGATTTTTGGTTTGATGAAAAAGAAAACTTCCTCTTGCAACATTGTTCGCCATCCCATGATGCACATGCATGCACAATATGGGTATATTATTACAAACTATGCCTTGATTCTAGCCATAACATTGGTCATTTGACCCGAAAGCCAAGAAACCTCGAATGAGATAGGACATTTTGTGAAGGTTTTTTCAAACATAATCAATATACCGAGTTTGATATTTTTCCTTCCAACTATGTGACATAATATGACACCATGCGAAGGTTTTGCATTGCTTTCATCGTTTCTGAATTTTTTATGCCCGTTTTAAACTATCGTAAAACTTTGTCGAACGACGGGCATGAAGATTCTTAGCGCGGGGCCGAGCCTCGCTAAACTTGCATTGGATCTTTGATAAAATAGCATATTGTGAACCTAAAAATGATTTTTGTCAAAAATCAGGAGCATTAGATCATGTACCTATAGTTCATATCTGACCCACTTCCTACCGATTCAGCAGGAATTTGTCTTTTTCACTAGGGATATACGGAAAGGTTTAAGATCCCCCTGTAAGGACAATGTCCATGTAAGGTGGTGTAGTATTTTGTAAAAATATGGTGGTATCATTTTGAATTAGTCATTTGGTGGTTGCTTCACAAAACCGTCCATTTTTTGCACTCGAAAAATGGAAAATGGATTTTTGGTGTGACAAAAAAGAAAACTTCCTCATGCAATATTGTCCATGATGCACATGTATGCACAATATGGGCACATTATTATTAAACTATGCCTTGATTCTAGCCATAACATTGGTCATTTGACCCGAAAGCCAAGAACCCTCGAATGAGATAGGTCATTTTCTGAAGGTTGTTTTCAGACATAATCAATATACCAAGTTTAATATTTTTCCTTCCAACTATGTCACATAATATGATACCATTCGCATTGTTTGGATCGTTTTTGATTTTTTTATGTCCGTTTTAAACTATCTTCAAACTTTGTTGAACGACGGGCATGAAGATTCTTAGCTCGAGGCCGAGCCTCGCTAATCTTTCATTGGATCTTTGATAAAATAGCATATTGTGAACCTAAAAATTATTTTTGTATAAAATTATGAGCATCAGATCATGTACCTATAGTTCATATCTGACCCACTTCCTACCGATTCGGCAGGAATTTGTCTTTTTCACTAGGGATAGACGGAAAGGTTTGAGATCTCCCTGTTAGGACATTGTCCATGTAAGGTGGTATCGTATTTTTTTTAATGTGGTGGTAGCATTTTGAATTAGTCATTTGGTGGTTGCTTCACAAAACCGTCCATTTTTTGCACTCGAAAAATGGAAAATGGATTTTTGGTTTGACGAAAAAGAAAACTTCCTCCTGCAACATTGTTCGCCATCCCATGATGTACATGTATGCACAATATGGGCACATTATCACAAACTATGACTTAATTCTAGCCATTACATTGGTCATTTGACCCGAAAGCCAAGAAACCTCGAATGAGATAAGTCATTTTATCAAGGTTTTTTTAAGACATAACTAATATACCAAGTTTGATATTTTTCCTTCCAACTATGTCACATAATATGACACACGCGAAGGTTTCGCATTGTTTTGATCATTTTTTGAATTTTTTATGCCCGTTTTAAACTATCGTCAAACTTTGTCGAACGACGGCCATGAAGATTCTTAGCTTGGGGCGAGACTCTCTAAACTTGCATTGGATCTTTGATAAAATAGCATATTGTGAACCTAAAAATATTTTTTGTAAAAAATCATGAGCATCAGATCATGTACCTATAGTTCATATCTGACCCACTTCCTACCGATTCGGCAGGAATTTGTCTTTTTCACCAGGGATAGACGGAAAGGTTTGAGATCCCCTGTTAGGACATTGTCCATGTAAGGTGTTATAGTATTTTTTTTAAAATATGGTGGTAGTATTTTGAATTAGTCATTTGGTGGTTGCTTCACAAAACCGTCCGTTTTTGCACTCAAAAAATGGAAAATGGATTTTTCGTGTGATGAAAAAGAAAACTTCCTCCTACAACATTGTTCGCCATCCCATGATGCACATGTATGCATAATATGGGCACATTATCACAAACTATTCCTTAATTATAGCCATAACTATAAGGTTCCTATCCTTTAATAAGGTAGAGATCCCTGTGTTTACAATGCTAGTCCCTGGATCAATAGCTAGCATGCACAGTTAAGATGTAATATCAAGAAACAAAGGTCATAATACAACTTTATAACCAGGAATAAAATAATTCATTATATCTTACATAGCTCATTTGGCTATCACATTACAATGCAGCAGAATATCTATATAGCATGGAGTCCTTCATCTTCAAAGTGCCACAGGCAATCATGTTGGTTGTAGAATTGTAATCCTATTCAACACACTTCACTAACATCAAACAAACCTGCAACATAATAAGTTGCAGCCACAAGGGTTAATACATTTGAATTGTATTGGCAAGTTTCACTACTATATAGAAATAAGTGGATCCTATCATTACATGCATATTTGGCTAAGTAGGGTTTAGGCTCATTTGCAGAAAGCAATATAGTTTTATCCTATCTTTTCAAAATAGTTTTGATCTTTTGAAAATCTTTCTGAACTCCTTGGAGAACTCCAAGTGCTTCTAATCCCTTGTTGTCACCATCAAGTTTTACTTTGAGAAATTGGAATGTCGAGATCTTCCATAGCTTCAGGCCTTAGTTGCTCAGAGTTGTCCATAACCGGGGACACGGCTAAGTACTTAGAATTTGATCTTCTGTAGAAGTTGTACACTTTACCCACATGACACAATCTCGTCTTGACGCCACCAGTGGCCGCTGGATAAGTACACACCAAATGGAGTACCGGTAGATCGAGAATGTGACAAAGTCTTTCCATAGAAGTCCTCCCAATACATAATGCTAGCTTGTCTACTAGGCACCAATGTAAGGATATATTTCCAATACACAATTCTAGTTAACCTGAAGATGCCAATACAAGGGTCTTCCACTATGTAGTTGACTAAGCCAGAGCCCATTTAGCATGTGGCTGTACACGGAAGCCACTGTACAATCTCTAAGTCCCTGGGTGGTTTTCTTCTAGTGCACATACAAAAAGATAGCCATATAAACATGGTTCCCTTTGTTGCCACCTTGTCCAATCTTGAGTATCCTTGTCCACCCAGGTGGTTCATTGAGTACTTGTTTTATTATATAAAACATATATCTTTCCAACACTTCATATAATCATATCATGTATCCCATCTCAATATAGAGCAGGGCTAAGCATACTACAACTACAATGTTTTCACTAAGGAAGATATAAGGATATCCTAATAGGATATAGCATAGCATAGAAATATAGTAGTCCTATCATGCATGTTACAAAAATCCACTAAATGTAATGAAAATAGTAGGACATGGATGATAGTGTCACTTGCCTTTTTAGTAGAGAATGTTGGTTCACTTCTTGATCTTGCAAATATCACACTCTTCTAACTTCACTACAATTCAACCAAGCAAACACAAATTCAACTAGCATTCAAACCATTTATCACACATAAAATGACAAAAACAAGGCCATGCATGCAAGCATGCAAAAGATGGTTTTATTTGGAAAAGTGGTTTCTACTAGTCTCTAAGCATTTTCAAGATCACATTGGTCATTTACAAAAGTGGTAAAACCATTTGCAAAAGGTTTCATCTCATAATCCAAATATTATGCTAAGGTGACATTTTATGTAGTTGAAAATATCTTTTAGCAAAGTAATAACTTTATATGGTTCATCAAATATGTTCTTAATCTCAAAACTTGGTGTTTAGGGTCAGAAGGTTTGAATCAAATCATTTCCCAAAGGTTTTACTCAAAAATTCCTTTCTAAACCATAAACAATATTTTTATTTGACTAGAAATGTGCTAATTCCAATATTTATTCCTTAACTTCACAAAATACATTTTTAAATCCATAAGTTGGTTCCTATGGTCAGTAGGTTCACAACAATCCATTTTGCAAAGATTTCACCTTAAAAATATATCTAGAACAATTTTTATATTCAAATTATGCCTACACATGTTTCTGCAAATTCAACCAATTTTACAGAAGCAAAACATTAAACAAAGTGCATGGTTTAAAAGTACTTGCTTTGCTGAATCCATTTATATAAAATTTGCAAAATTTGGACGTGTAGAACTAAAGTTATGAATTTTATAAGTTTGCAAATCTAATAGATTCTAATTTCTGTTTTAATCCAAACTTTGTCCACGTGGCTTGATTCTATTGGACGGTACCGCTTCGTGCGGATCAGCAATACTGGCCGTTAGATCTAATGGAAATCGCACGGCACACAACACACGATACCCTTTCGTTAAGTTGATCTATCGTAGCCGCCAGATCGAGATCTAACGGTGCACAGCAGCTCGACCAGGAACGGGCGGCGCTGGCGCGGCGGCGAGCGGCGGAGCGCTCTGTCAGTGTCGTCGCCGACGAACCAGGAAGCAAGAGGGGGAACAGGGGTGCTCACCGTGCTCGCGCGGTTGCGGTGAAGCTCGAGGCGTGGTCAACTTGTCGAGGGGCGCACCGGAGCTGCAACGATTGCTCGTCGGAGTCCGCGGCGGCGTCGGGTGCTTCGGTTTGTCGTCGGGGGCGAGGCTGCAGGTCGTGCTGAGGCAAACGGGAGGGTGCGTTAGACGCGGGCGAGCGTGGGGAGTATAGGAGCATCATCGGGAGGGTTCGGGGTGGTCGGAGCTTACCAGGGGAACTCGCCGGAGAAACGGCAGAAGACGGTGGTGTTCGGGTGTGGTCGTTGCCGACGATCTGGAGCGGGCGCGACCAAGTAGTTGGCACTGGGAGATGCGCCAGGCGATGGGGAACAGGCTTGCGTGCAATGGGAGGCGAGGGGCGGCTGGTCGACGCCGGAATTTGCTGGAGAAGTTCACCGGAGCAGTGGGGTTCGAGCTCATGACTCGCTCAGCCTGGGGGCAGAGAGGGAGAGGCAAGTGAGGGGAAAGGTAGAGGAGAGCGTGTCGTTTAAAGGCGTGTGGTCGCTGGCGAGATTAACGCAGACATCAACGCGAATTCAAGAGGATTTAATCGCGGCAGTAAACGGCGAGGAGGGGAAAAACGGCCGGCGCGGGGTTGATGACGATGAGGTGGCCAGTGGGTCCCGTTCGTCAGCGAGAGTGAGGGAGGGGGAGGGGGGTCCCGTCGTCAGTTGCTGTGCGGGTGTGATACCGAGTGAAAAACGGTTCACTGTGGGGTGAGCAGGTGGGCTAGTTGCTGGGCTGAGTTGGGCCTAGCAGTGGGCTGCTTTGTTTCACTTTTTTTATTTATACAAAATGTTTTTCCTTTTCTGTTTTGAATTTCCTGATTTGATTTTCATTCAAACAATTCAAACTCCAAATCAAATCAAACCACCACCAAACTTTGTGTTGATTTTAATACTATTTAACAACATATTCCAAAGTCCAAAATAAAATAATTCTTCTATTCTTTTAGGATCCATTAATAATTAAATAGATAGACCTTAGTCTTTATTTCAAATAGGTTTTAATTTATTCTAAAAACTCTATTTGAAATCTAAATAATATCAAAACCTTTTCAGTAGGTTTCATTTGAAAAACAAAACACTTGGAATTTTTATTTAAAATACTTTAACAAGTCTTAGTGTTTATTTAAAAAAAGCCTTTACTTAAATAAAATTGGACATTAATAAATCCTTATTATTTTATTTAAATAATCCTTTACTCTATTTTATCAAATTGAAATATTTTCTTTCATTTGCTTGGCCAAGATTTAATTTGGCTCTTTAAAATAATCCTTATTTATATTTCTACCTTTTCTTATAAAAACTATATCTTTTTATTTAAAGATCCAAAAATAGTGATTCCAACTATTATAACTTTATTTATTATTTGTTTATCTTTTTTAAATCCCTTTAGGATTCTATTGGATCAAAATAGGTTTTGATGTTTCCAATTGAAAACCAAAAAGTTTCTTCTCACCCTAAATTTCAACAAATTTTTATTTTGTTTATTTATTTTTCACATTTCAAAATTTGGAAAATTTTGGGATGTGACAATAACATTGGTCATTTGACCCGAAAGCCAAGAAACCTCGAATGAGATAGGTCATTTTGTGAAGGTTGTTTTCATACATAATCAATATACCAAGTTTGATATTTTTCCTTCCAACTATGTCACATAATATGACACCACGCGAAGGTTTCACATTGTTTGGATCATTTTTTAATTTTTTATGCCCATTTTAAACTATCGTCAAACTTTGTCGAATGGACATGTGACATAGTTTGTAGAATGTCCTCGGACTACCAAAAACAACATTTTTTTGGCGAATTACGAAATAGATGTTTGGTAGAAAATTTCTTATCAAGTGAAAGAAAATGGACATGTCCCAAATCCATACCTTCGGGCCGCCAAGTTGCAATAAACATGTCTGAATCCGTTATATTTTTAATTTTGATAGATGAATTCTGCGGGTCAAAAGCCAAGACATAATAAGCTAAACTCAAAATATATAGTGTCAATTCTAACGGTTAGTTTTTTGGGAGAATCGGAACCATTCACTACAGGACGCGCGCTAGGCCAAAATGCCCTCGGCGTATGCTACGACGACGTCTGCCCACGGCGTAGCCTTCTCGGCAAAGGTCTTCCTCGGCGGAGGCACTTTTGCCCGTAGGAGTTGCTCTAGCCGTCGGCGTATGATACGTCGACGACTTTGCCCTTGGCATAGCCCTGTCTGCATAATAACAACAGGTTGTACAAATTATATCTTTGAATTGTTTGAATTGTTAATCTCTCACCTAGAACATTTTTTAACACTAATTACATTTAATCTTTAATCCAATTGCAGTCTTTATCAAACTTTTCGCTCGGTCACCCATCCTAATACTACTTCAGCTCCAGCACGCTTAACTTCTCCGTTCCTTTCGAATCAGTTTCCTCGAACCAATTTGTACCTAGTTGTCAATACTATGATATCAATCCTATTAATTCTTATATAATTATGTCACATGTTTTTATTTTTTTATTTAATATGGAATAATTAATATCTTTAAATCCGTAAATCGGAATTCGATAAATAATATGTCTAAATTGATGAGAAAAATGAAAGGAATCTAAATATGATAGCCATATCAAGTTATCACAAATCTCCCGTTTTTGAATTAGCTATTTGGTGGTTGCTTCACAAAATCCCACTTTTTTGCGCTCGAAAAACTGGAAAATGGCTTTTTAGTGCAACGAAAAGGAAAACTTCCTCCTACAAGATTATTCGCCATCCCATGGTATACATGTATGCATAATATGAGCATATTATCACAAACTATGCCTTGATTCTAGCCATAACATTGGTCATTTGACCCGAAAGCCAAGAAACCTCGAATGAGATAGGTCATTTTGTGCAGGTTTTTTCCAGACATAATCAATATACCAAGTTTGATAATTTTCCTTACAACTTTGTCACATAATATGACACCATGCAAAGGTTTCGCATTGTTTCAATCTTTTTTTGAATTTTTTATGTCCGTTTTAAACTATCGTTAAACTTTGTCGAACGGCGGGCATGAAGATTCTTAGCTCGGGGCCGAGCCTCTCTAAAGTTGCATTGGATCTTTGATAAAATAGCATATTGTGAACCTAAAAATAATTTTTCTAAAAAATCCTGAGCATCATATCATGTACCTATAGTTCATATCTGACCCACTTCCTACCGATTCGACATGAATTTGTCTTGTTCACCAGGGATAGACGGAAAGGTTTGAGATCCCCCTGTTAGGACATTGTCCATGTAAGGTGGTAAAGTATTTTGTAAAAATGTGGTGATAGCATTTTGAATTAGTCATTTGGTGGTTGCTTCACAAAACCGTCCGTTTTTTGCACTCGAAAAATAGAAAATGAATTTTTGGTGTGAAGAAAAAGAAAACTTCCTCCTGCAACATTGTTCGCCATCCCATGATGCACATGTATGCACAATATGGGCACATTATCACAAACCATGTCTTGATTCTAGCCATAACACTGGTCATTTGACCCGAAAGCCAAGAAACCTCGAATGAGACAGATCATTTTGTGAAGGTTTTTTTCACACATACTCAATATACCAAGTTTGATATTTTCCTTTCCAACTATGTCACATAATATGACACCACACGAAGGTTTCGCATTTTTTGGATCGTTTTTGAATTTTTTTATGCCCGTTTTAAACTATCGTCAAACTTTGTCGAACGGCGGGCATGAAGATTCTTAGATCAAGGCCGATCCTCGCCAAACTTGCATTGGATCTTTGATAAAATAGCATATTGTGAACCTAAAAATGATTTTTGTCAAAAATCATGAGCATTAGATCATGTACCTATAGTTCATATCTGACCCACTTCCTACCGATTCGGCAGGAATTTGTCTTTTTCACCAGGGATATACGGAAAGGTTTAAGATCCCCCTGTTAGGACAATGTCCATGTAAGGTGGTGTAGTATTTTGTAAAAATATGGTGGTAGCATTTTGAATTAGTCATTTGGTGGTTGCTTCACAAAACCGTCCATTTTTTGCACTCGAAAAATGGAAAATGGATTTTTGGTGTGACAAAAAAGAAAACTTCCTCATGCAACATTGTCCATGATGCACATGTATGCACAATATGGGCACATTATTATTAAACTATGCCTTGATTCTAGCCATAACATAGTTTGTAGAAAGTCCTCGGCCTACCAAAAACAACATTTTTTTGGCAAATTACCAAATAGATGTTTGGTAGAAAATTTCTTACCAAGTGAAAGATAATGGACATGTCCCAAATCCATACCTTCGGGCCGCCAAGTTGCAATGAACATGTCTGAATCCGTTATCTTTTAATTTTGACAGATGAATTCTCCGGGTCAAAAGCCAAGACATAATAAGCTAAAATCAAAATATATAGTGTTAATTCTAACGGTTAGTTGTTTGGGTGAATCAGAACCATTCACTACAGGACGCGCGGTAGGCCAAAATTCCCTCGGCGTAGCCTCCTCGGCAAAGGTCTCCTTCGGCGAAGGTCTCCCACGTGATGTGTTGAAAGTGTGAAAAACATTTATTTCCCCACAATAAGCCCAAGATTAGATGTATTATGTCTTAGTTCACTAAAAATGTATGAGTTGGAGATAATGGCCACTCCTCTGATGCACCTGAACAACCTACCTGGAAATTCAGATAATATATCTCTTTATTTTTGTTATACCTTGACTTTTAGCCCGAGAAACCATTAACAGGAAACTATAGCTATGTACAACCATGGGTTTAAGCATGTCCTTTGTCAAGGTATGGAGTTGAGAGATGTCCATTACATTTAACTAAGAAACTCATACCAAACATTTGCTTGGTAGGCTTCATACTATTGTTGATCAGGTGCAACGTGAATAGTGCAACATGGAAAGAAAGGGAGAAGGAGGAGAAGGTGAAGCTAGAACATAAAGGGGCAAGAGCTAAACTAAATTTTCAGGTTTGATGGCACTTTCTTATCTTTGCACGTGGAACATTGAATGTTTTCATAAACATGTCACCTCAAAGAAGGTAAACCTTATTGTATGCCTTAAATCTTAGAATTCAACATTGTATCTTAGAGAAGACCGGTCCAAGTGCATAATTTAGAATCTTTGATTTGTACGGTGCAGGTCTCGGCTCACCTAAATAACAATGGGTAATTTCCCATATATCATTGCTCTCCAACATTTCCACGGAGAAAACAAGAGAATAGATGTTAAACTCTTCACAAGTAAATGTAGTTGTGGTAGACCTTTTACAACTGAATTTTTTTCCATTAGTAGGCAGCTCTGTCTACGTCCTTATCCATTGGTTGCTTAACGACATGCTCTAATCAAAATTTCAGTTATTTTGTTGGTTCTTCATTTTGACACGACGCGTTGATTGCTGAACAAAATGCTCTAATCCCAATTTAATTTATTTTGTCACTTCTTCATTTTGACATGATGCGTTGATTTCGTACAATCATTTATATCAGATGGTAAGTCGTGGCATGTTTTTTCCTTGTTGAGAAAAGATTGGACAGTTTTTTTTACAGTACATTGATAATGTACGGATTTCAGATAAAGACAATCACTACAGGAATGGATGAATACGCCGACGGCCAAACGTCAGGGCATCGGCATAGACCCTGACCAGGCCAGCCCCGCCAAGCAGCCGTCAGCGTAGAATTGCCCTTGGCGTATCCTATGCTACACCGACGGCTGCCCTCGGCGTAGCTATTTTCTCTTTTACCTCATTAAACTTTGAAAAATCATAACTAAATCATTCTAATTCATAAAAATACAAATAATATATTAAAATTTGCAGAAAAAAAGATCTATCTATCTGCACTCAAATATTACACATTTGTAAATAAAAATTAAGTGAAACATAAAACATTATATATAATTTAAAACGGGCATAAAAAATTTAAAAACGATTGAAAAAATGTGAAACCTTCGCGTGGTGTCATATTATGTGACATAGTTACAAGGAAAAATATCAAACCTGGTATATTGATTATGTCTGAAAAAACCTTCACAAAATGACCTATCTCATTCGAGGTTTCTTGGCTTTCGGGTCAAATGACCAATGTTATGGCTAGAATGAAGGCATAGTTTGTGATAATGTGTCCATATTGTGCATACATGTGCATCATGGGATGGCGAACAATGATGCAGGAGGAAGTTTTCCTTTTCGTCGCACCAAACGGCTTTTTTTCGTTTTCCGAGCATAAAAACGGAAGGTTTTGTGAAGCAACCACCAAATGGCTAATTCAAAATGCTATCACCACATTTTAGGAAAACAGTAGACCACCTTATATGGACAATATCCCAACGGGGGGGATTCGAAACCTTTCCTTCCATCCCTAGTGAAAAAGATAAATACCTGCCGAATCGGGAGCAAGTGGGTCAGATATGAACTACAGGTACATGATACGATGCTCGGGTTTAAAAAAATCAATGTTAGGTTCACAATATGCTATTTTATCAAAGATCTAATGCAAGTTTAGCGAGGCTCGGCCCCAAGCTAAAAATCTTCATGCCCGTCGTTCGACAAAGTTTGACGATAGTTTAAAACGGACATAAAAATTTCAAAAACGATCGAAACAATGCGAAACCTTCGCGTGGTGTCATATTATGTGTCATAGTTACAATGAAAAATATCAAACCTGGTATATTGATTATGTATGAAAAAACCTTCACAAAATGACCTATCTCATTCGAGGTTTCTTGGCTTTCGGGTCTAATGACCAATGTTCTGGCTAGAATCAAGACATAGTTTGTGATAATATGCCCATATTGTGCATACATGTGCATCATGGGATGGCGAACAATTTTGCAGGAGGAAGTTTTCCTTTTCGTCGCACCAAAAAGCCATTTTTCATTTTTCGAGCCTAAAAAACAGACGGTTTTGTGAAGCACCCACCAAATGGCTAATTCAAAATGCTACCACCACATTTTACAAAAATACTAGACCACCTTATATGGAAAAAGGTCCCAACGGGATATCTAAAACCTTTCCGTACACCCCTGGTGAAAAAGATAAATTTCTGCCGAATCGGTAGGAAGTGGGTCAAATATGAACTATAGGTACATGATCCGATGCTCATGTTATTTTAAATAATTTTTAAGTTCACAATATGCTATTTTATCAAAGATAAAATGCAAGTTTACCGAGGCTCGGCCCGAGCTAAGAATCTTCATGTCGGCCGTTCGACAAAGTTTGACGATAGTTTAAAACGGGCATAAAAAAATCCAAAACGATCAAAACAATGCGAAACCTTCGCGTGGTGTCATATTATGTTACATAGTTACAAGAAAAAATATCAAACCTGGTACATTGATTATGTCTAAAAAAAACCTTCACAAAATGACCTATCTTATTCGAGGTTTCTTGGCTTTCGGGTTATGACCAATGTTATGGCTAAAATCAAGGCATAGTTTTTTTTGATAATGTGCCCACATTATGCATACATGTGTATCATGGGATGACGAACAATGTTGCATGAGGAAGTTTTCCTTTTCGTCGCACCAAAAAGCCATTTTTCATTTTCCGAGCCCAAAAAACGGACGGTTTTGTGAAGCAACCACCAAATGGCTAATTCAAAATGCTACCACCACATTTTACAAAAAATACTAGACCACCTTATATGGACAATGTCCCAACGGGGGATCCAAAACCTTTCCGTCCACCCCTAGTGGAAAAGATAAATTGATGCCAAATCGACAGGAAGCGGGTGACATATGAACTACAGATACATGATAGATGCTCATGCTATTAAAAAATCATTTTAGGTTCACAAAATGCTATTTTGTGTGTATTAGGAAAAATGGCCTAGTCGGCGCCTAAATAAGAAATCAGATCAGTGAAGGAGTTTTTTGAAGAGTTGAATACCGTAATGTGAGGTTCCGTTGAGATAGCGGAGTATTCTCTTGATGAGCTTATAGTGGGTGACTTGGGGTTCATGCATGGAAATACATGCATATTGGAAAACATAGGAGATGTCTGGCCAAGTTAGGGTTAGGTATTGAAGGCACCAACAATGTTTTCGTAAAGTGAGGGATTAGAGAAAGCGTTTCCATTAGTACCGGATAGTTTGTTTTTTGTGCCTATAGGTATATAAATTGGGTTGAAGTGAGACGTGTGGGATCTCTCAAGTATATTGAGTGCATACTGTTGTTGAAAAAGAAGAATAGCAGAGTTATTTCGATGCACTTTAATACCAAGAAAGTGATGGATGTCAGCTAAATCAAACATAAAAAACTCATTCCGGAGAGAACAAACGATGGATTACAGTAGAGTGGTTGTATTGGGTGTAAGAATTATGGCATTCACATAAAAAATAGGAAATGTAGAAACCAGTGTGACGGATAAAAAAGGAGGAACCACACTTAGAAAAACAAAGCCAATGGTAAAGGAAGAATTTTTTACATTGATGAAACCATTGGCGTAGTGCTTGCTTACGGACATAAAGGGACTTGTTGAGGTGACACACATGATGGTTGGGAAATTGAGAATAAAAAAACCACATGGTTGCTTACAAAAGACAAGCTCATCAATATTACCAGGAAGGAAGGTGTTTTTGACATCCAATTGATGCATATGTCATTGTTGACATGTGGACAGACTAAGGACAGCCCGGACTATTGCCGGTTTGAACACCGGGCCTCGCCATAATTCATGTCAGGTTGCTGACTGAAACAACGAACCACCCATCTTGCCTTTTATTGTGCCAAGGAGCCATCAATATGTTATTTATGCCAAAACACCCATTTCTTGAATACCATCTTTTGCTCATGTCAGCATCCCCTGTGGGTTATGGGGTGGTGTACCATAATAGCACCAAGAGTTAGTGCGGGATGATGTGGCAGTGTGGGAGTGGATGAAGGGGAGTTGGGTCGTGATAGGGGAATACCAATCGGGGTACATCCATGAAGAGGAATCGCCAGCTGGATTGTCAATTCTAGAGCGGGTCGACTCGCCGGATATGACGACTGGCATATACTGGACCCATACAACTAGCGTCGACTAGAGGCCCAAGACGACGACTCGTACACAAAGCCCACAAGCACCTGTAAACCCTAGTTGGCTGCATATATAAAGTCACCAGGGGAACCCCGGGGTTGTCATATTATATCATCTCACATCCCATTAGATCTAATCTCTCCCGCCGTTCCCGCCGTCTACGGCGGCTTCCTTGTAAACCAATCTATAAACAAATTACTGGATTGACAGCAGAATATAGTGATCCTCCACCGAGGGGACGTGAACCTGGGTATATCGTATGTCAATCTCGCTCTCGGATTCTCCTACGTCGTCTTGCTCACTCTACGTAAGCTATCTTCAGTAGCATCTGTCGTGCCAATACCACGACAGCTGGCGTCGACCATAGGGCAAGCGGTGCATGGAGATGATGATCCGGACGGGATCCCTCACACCATTAACAACGACAAGATCGCATCTGGTGGAGTCAACCTGAGTTGCCCGATGGATTTGATCGTGATTCGCAAGCAATCATGGCGGCGCACGGTTCATCGCATGCGGACGGACGCTCGTCTGCTATGGTGCGATCGAGTACAAGGCAGTTTGATACAACATCCACATGATCTATTCTCCAGCAGCAGGAGAGAAACTCATCACACGAACGACATACATGAGCATGCGGCCATGGCTAAATTTTATATTCATTATTATATTTCGGTACATTGACTATAATGCAAATCAGCTAATCTTTATTCGTTTTGCTATACAAGCATCACACGTCCTGGATTTGGGATTCATGCGTCCACGAAACCAGGATATTCTTCGCGTTTGACTCATAGCCGACTTCGTCCGCTGTGACGACTCGCTGCCCTCGTGGACTCTTCATGTTTGGTGACTCGTTCGCCGCGGACTCGCCTCTCACGGTCTCGCCCATCACCGATTCTCCATTCTGTCGGCTTGCCGACTCGCCATGCTCCAGAACTCGTCTAAACGCAGACACGCTTAAACGCGGACTCGCTAGGCTCGGCGACTCACCCATCGCTTGGGAACTCGCCCGCCAAGAACTCGTCATCAACGGCTCGCCACGTCGGAGACTTGCCTGCCTTATATTCGCTGCACTCGGCGACTCCCCCGCCGTGTCGATTTTGTCCGCATTTGACAACTAAGTTTCTTTATATTCGTACATGTTATAAGTTCAAAACATATTTATCTTTTCGTTCAATTTACAAAACCATACTTGGGATCGATTTCAGTTTTGTCTGTTGTTTATTCGCGTCCATCGAAGTAATGAGGCTGGATACCAAAAGGCCGACCTTGTCTTCGGGTTCAACAGCCTGGCATCGTCTCCCTGTTACTCGGCAAGCGTTTGATGCTGCAGGTCTGTCTACTTATGAAAAGATACGCATAAACCTTTCATACTGCTAACTGATCCATTTAACAAACGTGCATTTTATCTCAACACCTATGAATCGCACTCTTTACAAATGTTCAATATATTTCATAAATACACCTTATTGTATTCATACCTTTTTATCCTTCTCAGCAAAATGGTCTGGTGGCTTTCTCGCCACTCGCCGCGCTCGAGGACTCGGCGCGCTCTAGACTCGGCACTCTCCGGTCTCTCGACCTCGCCACTCGCCGTGCTCGAGACTCGTGTCGCTCACCACTCGCCGCTTCGGGGACTCGGCGCTCGCAAAAGGCACTCGGCGATCGCCTGACCTCGCTACTCGGCGCGCTCGGGGCCTCGGCGCGCTCATGACAGCGGCACTCGCCGGTCGCCTGACCTCGCCACTCGCCGCGCTCGGGGACTCGGTGCGCTACAGATAGCGCCACTCGCTGATCACCCGACCTCGCCACTCGCCACGCTCGAGGACTCGACGCGCTGAACAGCGCCGCTCGCCGGTCACCCGACCTCGCCACTCCCCACGCTCGGGGACTTGGCAAGCTCCACGATCAGGGGCTCGCCGCAACTGGAGGCTTCACTGACTCCCTGCATCTTTCGCCAACTGGCCATCACCGACTGGCTCACGCCAAATGACATGGTTATACCCCGCGGGTACATGATCTCAGCATACCTGGTCCATCCCAAGGAAGGCCCACGACAAATATACGCCGGCCCATGAAGACTTTCGGGTGGCCCAGGCCCATGACGCCTTCGGATCCTTGAAGAGCAAGACTAGAGTAGATAGGAAATTCAAAGGGGTAAAACCCTAGAACCTGTAACCGACTAGGTCTATGCCCAGGACCTGCCTGAGACTATATAAAGGCTAGGAGGGCACGACCTAGATCTCTCTCTCATACTTTCGCATACACACCTCCATGCCAGATTGCATCTGCGCACCCCTGTAACCTTCGGTTCCGCCATAATCAAGAGCAGACAAGCAGGAGTAGGGTTTTCCTTCCGGGGGCCTGAACCTGGGTAAACCTTTGTGTCCCTGTGTTGCTTGTTTGCTAACCGTTCCACGATCTCCAGCATCCCCATTTTCTCCAAAACCCAATTCCATAACAATGGGCATTGATGAGATCAAACCTCGTCATCGAACGCCGACCGCTTCACGGTTCTTTCCTCTGTTTATGAGCTCGTCATCTATTCACCATGATCCATCGTCAAGACTCTCCGCGCCCTGACTCAAGACCGCGTCGAATCCATGACGCGCTCGGGGACTACTGATGGGGGAACACCAATCGAGGTACACCCATGAAGAGGAATCGCCAGCTGGATCGTCAATCCTAGAGCGGGTCCACTCGCCTTATATGACGACTGGCATATACTGGACCCATAAGACTGGCGACGACTGGAGGCCCAAGACGGTGACTCGTATACAAAGCCCACAACCACTTGTAAATCCTAGTTGGCTACATATATAAAGCCACCATGGGCACCCCCACGGGATATGTCATATTAGATCATCTCACATCCCATTAGATCTAATCTCTCCTGCCGTTCCCGCCGCCTACGGCGGCTCCCTTGTAAACCAATCTATGAACATATATTGGATTAACAACAGGATCTAGCGATCCTCCACCGAGGGAACGTGAACCTGGTTACATCTTGTGCCAATCTTGCTCCCGGATTCTCCTACGTCGCCTTGCTCCCTCTACGTAAGATACCCCAGTAGCATATGTCGTGCCAATACCACGACAAAGGCATCGAGGACGAGGTGGATTCCTGTGCAGGGGAGGGACCATATACTAGGGGGGCTTATAGCTCCTATGCGACGTCTTTACATGGAATTGGAAGGAAAGCGACATCGTTGAAAAGAATAGCTCGCATGCGACGGTTGTGAGGCAGCTAATATCCCAGGGCCACACGGGCCTTAAAACGGTCGTAAGGACACATTTAACTTTGTTCCAATATTAGGGTTAAGCCAAACCGGTTGGTTGGGACAGCCAGTCAAACCAACCGCTTCCGACCGAGCGCGTAACATGACTGTAGCTTCCCCGACGGCGGCGGACCTCACCCATCGTTCTCGGCGCCGGCGGCGGCGGCACGACAATTAATTTAGGCGGCGGCGCTTTCGTTCGACGACGAAGGTGGTGAGTGCCATTTGAAAGCTAATTCCTCTCCCATTCTTCTCAATTCGAGATCTGAGCGTGCCCATTGATGCTAGATTGTGGAGGCGAGGGTGTCTTGAGCAGGCGAGGAACGATATGGAGCATGGAGAGGTACTTCTAATCGGTATATCCCGTATCTCGCACTTAATTTCTCTAAGGTTGAGCTCTCGTCGCTTCGCTAGCTCACAGTGCCCGCCAAAAACAGGGGAGCGATGTTGGCGCCAAACCTTGAATTTCGCATCAATTTCTTTCCCTCTAGGGCTGTTTTAGTTGATGGCAGCACGCAGATCATTGAGAGAGACACGGTTGTTAAATGGGAGGTGGAATTAGAACATGTTGATCCCCAAGAGCTAATAAACATGGGAGAGGAGGCAGTAAGGAAAATGGTGGAAAAAATTGGGGATAGTGTGGTTTGGGGGCCAGAGCAAGAAGTTTCTTTGTTACGATTTGATGATTGCAAATGTGACTATGTTAGGGTTGAGACAGGGGAACATATAGTTGATGAAATCGATGAGAGAAACGGTTGGACAAGCAAAACTGTTCTGTTTTTATCAGAGCTCATTGATCTAAAACTTGATTCGAGGGTTGGATATGTGGCCTCGAAGCTGGCTGCTCAGATGGTCGAGGATGATTGGGCTTCACAAAGGCAAGTAATGCCTATACTTACTGAGTTGGAAGTGTTAACAGTGGAGGATGATGATGCTAATGCACAAGGGGAGGCTGCAGATGGTAATGCACAAAGGATTGTAACTGTTGATTGGAATTCAGTTGAGATACATGACCGCACTGATTTGGTCATTGCAGCAATAGATGACATTGAAATGGCAAAGCTTTTTGGCATTCCTATAGATGACAGAGACAAGGAGAAGAAGAGGGATGAAGCTGCAAATGATGGTGACAACCATTTAAGAGATGAAGAGGCAGATATAGATCTAGAGTTGTTGGAAAATGCTGCAGTTCATGTAGATGATGCACATGATGATGAGCTAGTAATGATTTATCACAAAGAGGACCCAGTTATTGAAGTTGGGAGATTGTTTCCAAGCATGGATGAATTCAGGATGTGTTTCAGACATATGCAACAACGTGAGTTTGCTACCAAGACTATGTGGACTGATAAAAAGAAGTTCTATGCAAAATGCGTAGGTTATGATGGTGGTGGCAAGCCTTGCAAGTGGCATATATCTGCTAGACGCCAACCTGATGGAAGGACAAAAAGAGTGAATCAAATTCCAAAACATCATACTTGCATTACAAGTTCTCAAACAGTTACAAAGATGACATCACAATTATGGGTTGCAGAAAAGATCAAGCCCATTTTAGCCACAACACCAAACAACACTGCAAAGAGACTGAAAATAGACTTGGAAAAGCAGTACCCCATTAAGCTGAATTATACTACAGTGTGGAAGGCAAAGCAAAGGGCAATGAAAGAGCTATATGGTGATTGGGCAAATACCTTTCGAATGCTTTATAACTTCAAAGCGTATAGAGAAGAGGTCACTGGCGTGTTGTGGAGATAGATCGAGGTAACGGTGATGGGAAAGTCTTCTTCTCTAAATTCTTCATGGCTTTAAAGCCTTGCATCGATGGCTTCAAAGCGGTTGCCGTCCATATTTGAGTATAGACTCATCTTTCTTAGCTGGAAAGTGGAATGGTCAACTAGCGCATGCAATGCTTTAGATGGACACAATTGGATGTTCCCTGTAGCTATTGGCATGTTTCGATCGAGACAGAGGCATCATGGACATGGTTCATGATGCAGTTGAAAAGATGCATAGGGCGATCTCTCCATTGGCGGTGCACACAGATGCATGTAAAGGTTTAGAAAATGCGGTGAAGATTGTTTTCCCTCATCTTTGAGCAGAGGAGTGCTTGACCATATGTGGATGAATTTGATCAAAAATTGAGAGGAGATGATTTTGGACGCATGTGGCTGCCAGCAAGATCTTACACCAGTGCAGACATTCATATCACCTTGAGAAGATTAAGGCGGCATGCTCGAGGAGGATAGGGTCAAGTTTTGTACATGGTTGAAACCTACCATTATCTTTTATGGTACAGTCTGGTTTTAACACCGCCATCAAATGTGATCATATCAACAATAATTTGGCGAAAGTTTCAACAACAAAGTGAAGGAGTTAAAAGACTTGCCTGTCCATGACATGGTTGACCAGATCAGGATCATGATCATGAGGTTGTGGGAATTGAGAAGAAGGCTTGGTGATGTTCTTCAAGGAGATAAGCTTCCGATGTTGTGCAGGTGGTCAACGAGGCGAAATCTTGCACATTTGCGTGTTGAGAAATCCTCATTGTGGGGTGCTGAAGTCAGAGATACAAAGACTGGCAGGAGGCATGTTGTTGACACTCAATTGCATGAATGCACATGCCTTGAGTGGCAACACACCGGGAAGCCTTGTGAGCATGCCATACTTTTCTTGGCCTCCAAACACAAGCTAAATATGCACCCATATTTGCATGAGTATTATTCTGTAGCAAAATTCAAGGCTGCATATGGAACACCAATTCCAGCACTTACAGATCAGTCTCGGTGGCCTGAAGTGGACATTCAGTTCTCCTTGTGTCCTCCTTTGATGAAAAGAAAGGTGGCGCCCAAGCAGTAGATTCAAGGCTTGGTTTGAGAAAGGTGGGAGCAGCAAGAAGGAAAGAAAGATGAAAAGAAAGATGCCAAGCCAAAAGGGCCCAAAAGGTAACAAGAATAGATGCAAACTCAGTGAAGAACTTGGACACCGAGCTGGCTCTACCAAGTGCGTATACAACTTTGAAAAGCCAAAGTATGTTCATCCAAAATCTATCCCATTTCTTGTTGATGATTTTCTCCCCAGCTAACTTGCTTGTTTTCGGGAGGCGTGGAGAAAAAGGCCCACCTATTGTTGTTGTTAATCTGGCCGTGAAAAGGGCAAGAATCAATGGCCAAAGAAAGAAGAGAACTAACGGATCATGTTTGGTCTTCTGAGGTGCAATCAACTTGTTTTGGAGGATGATGTGCAAACTGTTGAGGCTTTAGGGCACACCGTTTCGATTTGGAAGCTCTAGTGCAAAATGAGGGGCAAAATGAGCCTGTTGTTAAGGCTCGTGCAAAATGAGCCTGTTGAGGCTCGTGCAAAATGAGCCTGTTGTTGAGGCTCGGTGCAAAATGAGCCCATTGTTGAGGCTCGTGCAACCGCCAAGTTGTTGAGGCTCGGATCATGATCATGAGGTTGTTGAGGAGGTGCAGGAGGTTAAGGAGACTCTTGGACGTCTTGTGGGAGGCGGATGGTAATGGTAAGAAAAGAAGAGCATAAACCTATTGTGTGGTGTGAAACTTGTGAAGGAGAAGAAAGCGAGGGTAAGAAGAGCCAAAAGAAATAGACATTTGTTATTGTAAACATTTGTTATTGTTATAAACATTTGACACTTGTTGTTGTAATAATTTGGCACTTGTTGTTGTAAACATTTGTTATTATAATAATTTGTCACTTGTTGATAATTTGGACAAAATTCAAATATGATGGTAAATTTGAATTTCAACATATGTAGCTATGTCACTTTTCTATGTTTGTATGAGATTCCAACGTTTTTCTCATGTACAATACAACTCATCCTCACCCTGATCCCTTTTGTGAAGTACAACTCACCCTCACCCAAAATGGGGTAGAAATGGGCTCCAAAGCTAGGGTAAACCACCCCATTTCTAAGCAAGTTTTTTCACCATTTCTAAAACCAAGTTAGATATTTTTCCTCAGAACTATGTCACATAACATGACACCATGAAGGTTTTGTATTTTTTGATTTTTTTTTGAATTAGTTATGCACATTTGAATGTCCGTCAAACTTGAAGGGTTTTCATAAATATTCTTAGCTAGGGGCTGAGGCTCGCAAAACTAGCATTGGATCTCTGATGAAATAGCATGTTGTGAACCTAAAAATTATTTTTACAAAAAATCATCAGCATGGAATCATGTACCTGTAGTTCATATCTTACCCAATTCCAACCGATTCGGCAGGATTTGTCTTTTTCACCAGGGATGGAATAAAAGGTTTGAGATACTCAGGTTGGGAAATTGTACATTCTAGGTGGTCTAGTATTTTTGAAAAATAGGATGTTACCATTTTGAAACTTCAATTTGGTGGTTACTTCCCAATCCCCCTCTTTCGCACTCGAAAATAGAAAATGATTTTTCCGTAAAAAGGAAAACTTTGTGCTACAACATTGTTAGTCATCCCATTATAGACATGCATTCCAAATATGGGCACATTATCACAAACTATGCCTTGATTCTAGCCATATCATTGGTCATTTGACCAAAGCCGAAAACCCTGAGGAGATAGGTCATTTTGTGAAGGGTTTTTGAAATATGATCAATAGACCAAGTTTGATATTTTTCCTCACAACTATGTGACATAACATGACACCATGCGAAGGTTTTGTATTTTTGATTTTTTTGAATTAGTTATGCACATTTGAATGTTTGGTCAAACTTGTGAAACCCGTTGACCGCATCCTAAACCCCGCTAACCCTAAGGCCGAATGAGGACCGTAGATCTAACCCTAGCGCGACATGTCCGTCCGATCGCTTCTAGAAGGATTCCGCGGTGGCTCGGGCGATCCGTGGAAGGGCTTGTTCGCAACCCGATTGGTTGGCGTCTCTTAGAAGGATTGTGGCTAGCTCTTGGCGATCCGTGGGATGGATGATTCGGAATCTGATTGGCTTCATCGCTTTTACGCAACAGCGCATGCGAGCGTGGCATGCGAGGGCGCGGGCGGGGGCTGCACCATGCGGCATGCAATGCCCTAGCCGCAGTCTAGCTATTTTACGTCCAACAGCGCTGCAGCGTATTTACTCCCTCCGTCGCATTAAATAAGTTTACGTGTAACAACTTTCTCCAATCAAACTTACTCCCCTCAGGTTCATTGTAATAAATGAGACTTTGCATGATACCACATCTATGTTATTTTGGCTTGTGGATAGCCTTAGGCTGGTCATAGTGCTAAGTAACTAAGACAAGTAACTTGCACATGTTACTAGTTGATGTTACTACCTTCATAGTGGGTGATAACATATGTATGGTGTCATGCAAGAGCTAATTAATTAGGTTGTAGACTCATATGATCTTGGTTATGTGTGATGTTATGGTAACTAGCTAAGTTACTACCTCTCTCTCTTTCTTCATTAATTGTCATGCCATGTCACCAATTTGCCTAATTGGCATTGCATGTACATGCATGTTACTACCTAAGTTACTCCCACTATGACTAGTCTTATGGACTACTTTTTGGCTTGTGGATAGCCTTATGGACACATAGTGGATGCCCAAGTGCATTGGAAAGGTAGAAGTACATTTTTTATGGACAAATTTTGAAGCCAAACGTACACTTATTTGTGGACAGAGGGAGTATGCATGTCACTATGACCAGCAGAAAAAATATCAAAATCTAAAATATGTAATAAATATAACGTACAGCGTTGGCACACTCCAGACCGTTGGACCGAGCGTGGCATGCGAGGGCGCTGGGCGGGGCGGGATGCACCATGCATGCATCATGCAGGGTCGGGGCGGCGTGCAGGGGTTACGACGTCGCATCTTAGCTATTTTTTTCTCTCTTTCGCATTGATCACGCCCGCTTTCCACACGCAACGCAGCGCACGCGTCTCGTCTCGGCGTCTGGGCGGGCTGCACCATGCATGCAGCAGCTGCCCCTAGCGTCGCAGTCTAGCTATTTTGCGTGCAACAGCGCTGAATTAAATAAGTGTACGTCGAACAACTTTCTTCAGTCAAATTTACTTCCATATGGTTCATGCGCCATACAAAAAGTCAATATTACTCCCACCGATTTTTCTTGCGTGTGTAAAAACGAACGAGTACCTTGGTACTAGATTCCTGCATTTATTACCGAAGTAAATCAAGGCCAAATTATATTTTCCCTTTTATTTTCCACTGCCAATGAACAACTACCTTGACGTTTTTTCTCTTCAGATTAATGCACATGCATGCATGCAGGGCGGGCCGCATCCTAGCTATTTTTTCTCTCTTCGCATTGATCACGCCCGCTGCCCCCGCCTCTTTTCGCATTGATCATGCATGCAGGGCAACGCAGCGCGACGTCTCGTCTCGGCGTCTGCCAACGACGCTGGATTCCCACGCCCTTCACGCCCGCCTCAATAAATAGGCAAAACGCCTTTGCCTCCTCATCTCATCTTGCCCTCATCTCTTCAACCTCGAGCCCGCCCTTTGCCTCCTCCCACCGCCCCCAAACACTCCGACCATGGCGACCTCCCCTTCCGCCTCCCTTCCGACAGAACTAAGCGACGAGGACAACCACCGGACCACAAGCGGTGGTGCGGGAGCCCACGCGCGCCCCAAGCGTGGCAAGAAGGAGAAGAAGTCCCCTGCCTCCCTCGGGAGACCAGGCCCCATCGCCCACAACCCGTCCCCAACCTCCCGGCGGCGACTCCCCTCAAAGCCCTCTTGGGCTAAGGCGGCGAAGGAGGAGGCAAGGAGGCTCGCATCGCTAGGTGGGAGGAGAAGGAGGCCCAGCGCTCCTTGAAGAAAAGGCGCAGACGGCAGGAGGAGGAGCAACGGGAGGCCCATGGCCGGGCCTTCAGGGAGGAGAAACGGAAGCAGGACCAGCGGGAGAGGCCGGGCGGGCGTGGAATGCGTCCCGAATGCGGCCGCACCGCCTCCACCGCCGATGGAGTAGGGGGTTAGGGTTTAGGGGCTAGCCCAGGGTTTAGGCGGGGCGCCTATTCCGCCCCTTCTATATTATTGTACCTTTTTATTTTTATTGTAATGTTATCGATCCCCTATCTAATATAAGTAATGTTATCTGTGTTTTATTGTAATATTATTGCGCCTATTCCATCACTTGTTTCATTGTAATCTGTGTTTTATTGTATTGTCATTTGTCAAAACACCCAAAACAACAAGTGTATAAAACAAAAGACACAAAAACAAGTTCATATAATACTAGTGCAATATTTATATATTTACAAGTGTATAAAACAAAAGACACAAAAACAAGTTCATATAATACTCGTGCAATATTTATATATTTACAAGTGTATAAAACAAAAGACACAAAAACAAGTTCATATAATACTCGTGCAATATTTATATATTTACAAGTGTATAAAACAAAAGACACAAAAACAAGTTCATACAACACATGGTTCATTTTCAAATAAGACATTTACATATTTACATAAGTTAAAGGAGCGCCCAAGTTATGTTAGTTAAATGGATATCCTTGGACTTCATTTATATATTTACTTTTGCAAAAAAAAAGATTGCAACCTGAGCACGAGTATCTGCAGATCCACACGTTCCTATTTAGATTGTAACGTGAGTACCATTTTTTTTTGCCCAATCAACATATAGTTACTATTGGGCCTGGATACGTCCATTTTGGCATGGCTAAGTTATATTTGGGCCTGGCCTTTTTCAATCCTCGTCAATTGTTTTTTTACTTTTCAACCTCCCTCCCTCGCACATGGCGCCCAGACACCGATAAAAGGAACACCGATTTAAACCGACGAAACTGAAGAAACATTTGAAAACAGAGCAGCTCAAAATTAGCAATTTGTGTTGCATTTTATTCAAGCCAAAGACATAGACCATTACATCCATTACAAAGCATCACTCGAACACCGATCGCTGTCTAATGATTAACGATGAGGAGATAAACTAATCCGAGAGAAATTACACAAAATAAAAAACCGCCATCGATTGTCCCGCTTCTTCAATTCGATGATTTGCCTTAGCTGCTTGTTCATCTTCTTTAGCTCGGCCTTCACTTCCGCATCCACCGTAGTACCAGCGGAAATGGGGTTGCCACATCCCAATTGCTCCACCACGACGGGTTTTCGAGCTCCCGGATGCTACCTCCACCCCAATTCGCTCGATGTACTCATCAAGCCACTCAAAATGCCCACATTTTGGCAGTTCCTGAAATCGCAGAGATGAACCCTAAATCCCAAATTCGAAATGCATGAAATTTCGAAAGAAAAGCGAAATTGGCCGAACACTTAGATCTCACCTTTTCCGGCTCGGGCTTGCTCTCACACTTCACAAATTCCCGGCCAATGTTGTTGTTCTTGTCGGTGGATGTGACAAGCCGCTTCAGGGGCACGGTACGGGGGCAATCGGGGCACCTCCTCATCGGCACCGCACCATACCGAGGCCATGAGCGATGGGAGGAAGCAGAGCTCGACATCCCTCGCCGGCGTTGCCGCACTTGCTCGCCGGAGAAGAAAAAGAAGGGATGAGATCTCGAACGGTGGCGGAGTGCTCGGTGCGGGACGGATCGGGACGGATCGGGCCAACGGCTCTTCAACCACAGGTGGGTCCCACGATATGAGGTGGACATCGTGAGTTCCGTGACGTGGAGAGGCTGTGGGTCCTACTGTGCTCAGCTGATTCGAATTCGTTGACGGTCTCGTGGGGTTAAGTGGAAGTGTCGCACGAGAGCTATTTGCCGCTTCAGAAGTGTCGCGTGCGAGCTATTATTTTCAACGATGTCGTGTTCCTTCCAATTCCATGTAAAGACGTCGCATAGGAGCTATAAGCCCATACTAGGGATGACGATCCTGAGGATGATGTTGTTAGGCTTGCAACATGGGTAGGTGGAGTTAATGTCGAAGATGATTGCGCTGACGCGGTTGGTGGAGGGGATCCTGAGGTGGATATGATGCATAGACGTGCGTTGGTTGGTTGAAGAGGAACTGGATCCATGGGAGGAGGATTTGTTCTGGTGCGAGTTGATGTGGCTCTAGTGTGGTGGTTAACAACATAAAAATAGGAAAAGGAATTCTCGTCAAAAGTGACATGGCAGGAAGATGACAGTAGAAAATAAGGTGTAATGGAATTAATTGTGCGAGAAGGCCTAATATCCAAGAGATAGGTCGCAGTATTTAATTCTTAGACCCAAAAATCTCTTGGGAAGTACCTTCATGAGAAGATGTTTTTTGAACGCTCACCATCAACTTTATTAAGGTGAAACAAGTTCTGACTGAACAGCCGCGGTCAGAAAACCAAGAATTCCATCAAAGTTTAAAACTACTGAATTTAAACTAAGAGCTTCTCTAGCACATAAATGAGCAACAAAATGCGACTCCCTCCTTGCATAGAGAAGTTTGAATCCATGGAAATTTTACCAAATCCTCCATCTCTTTGAACAAATGACACCCAAACGACCTGTTTGAGCTACCATTGTTCCACATAGATACTATTGTCTGACAGTTCGTCTCCGGATCACTGCTCATATCCTCATGCGTGCCAACTTGACAGATCCCCGCACGCAATAAGCTCGACGGTGAATGGGTCTTGAACCATCACATATCCTGGCAAGACCGATAATACCATACCATGCATCATGGTTCCTTGCTACCACTCCGCCCACGACACCATTGCCACAATCTAGAGCTCCATCAACATTGATTTTCACCCAGCTCTGCTCCGGAGGAGTCTATTTCTACCTTTTGTCGCCCTTCTGCGAAACTTGCGCCGACATGTCTAGAGCCTGTTAGATCTAGCCTAACCTTGGTAGATTCACTGTAGTGGTCGAACACGTAGATCTGAGAGAGAGAGAGAGAGAGAGATCGGTAAGGAAAATCACCACCTGCGCCCTGGCTCGACAAGCACGAGCCAGAGGGGATGCCCGAGCTCGTGCCGGAGCTGGAGCCGCAGGCGTTAGCCATGGGAAAAGGGGGCGACGGCGTGAGCGTGGGTGGTACAGAGTGGTGGCGGCGGAGCTTCCCGTCGGCCTAGCGCGAACCCTAATCGGTGGGTGTGTAGGTGGGGGCTGCGGCGCACGGCGAACCTCGTACCGTGTGCGTCCGGCCCCCACACCTCTTTATATACGCGCTGGTGACAGGGGCCCACCAACCATGGATAGGGTTGGGCGCCCCCGATTAGGGTGCGATGAGGGACTCCTTTCGGGCCGTTGGGCCCGAACGTGGGAGAGATCTATCTAACAGAGCCTGGATTAACTCATCCACTAGCTCCATTGATCTCTCCTTGGCTGAAACACAACTTCACCATGTGCATATTTGTTTCTGCTTGACCATATCGCCCACATCACCAACAATGGTTCAAAATCTCCTCTCTTATGAGACATATCAAGATTTTGAACGATTCACACACAACTTCCTCTGCACTCTGTCGCATGCAACTGAACTGGAGACACAAAAATTGTTAGAAATAATGGGCTAAATCATTAGACCCATGTGTGATTTCAGATTTTCCCTAAATCTCAAAGCCCATGTATGTGGAAACCCATATGTGATTTGGCCCAAGTTGGTGGCAGCTCATATATGTGTGTGGCAATAGCTGTGGGAGCTAAAGTTTAGTCTCACATGAAAAGTTGAAGGAGAGTTGCACCACCTTATAAGATGGAGTGTTGCACCACTTTGTAAGTGAGTGACAATAAGAGAGCTACACGCGCGCTCCTCCGACGACGACGCCGCCGCTCGCACGCACGCACGCTCGCCTCGTCTCGTCTCGTCACGACGCACGCGCGCCGCAGCTTGCGGGAATCTCGCCGAGCCGAGCTTTATTTTGCTGCTCAGGAAAATGTGTGCGGTTAGACAGACGTGTAACCAGTTAGCGGATTCGGGTCGCTCCCAAATCGTGGGCTATCTGTAACCGACCCGAACGTGCGTGATGTGGGCTTGGTCCACTTCGTGTCCTGTACGGGATTTCCGAGCTGCTCTATATAAACACATGTGCGGCTTCCACAACGTACGACATCAAACCAATCTAGGGTTTTGCCATCCTCTCTGCTTGCGCCGCCACCGTAGTCTACTCCATCCCGCTTGCCGGCGTGCACCGACGGTCAGGAGAGCAGGTCTCGGAACCACTCGCTTTTGTGATCCTTGCACGGAGAGGGCGAATAAGGTTTTTGGGAAGCGCCCGCACGATCGCTCAAGTTCGTCATCACGTAGCGTCTTCCCGGTCGTCAAGCCGGACCTCGCGCGTGTCGTATTCAATGCCGACTTCTTCGTCAGTCTACTGCACTAACGATAACTACATCGACAATCGATCAGTACATACACCGTCAACAGATCTGTTGTTCTACTATGGCTGTTAGTGCATATAGTCTGCTACTGTTCATGTTGATCAATACATCTAGTATGTTAGAGGTTCACCTGATTGTAGCTGTTGTTGTCATGATTTATATTCTGGAATTAATCGTGGAAATTATGCCTAATAATCCAACAATCCAAAAACCTTATTATAGGCAATTTCCTGAATTAAACATGGGACACTTGGTCGATGCTATGAAGCCGGAAAAGTTTACCGGTGTTCTTTTTAAGAGATGGCAGTATAAGACCACTATGTGGCTGCAAGCTCTGAATGTATTCGAGGCTAGTGAGTGTTTACCTGAAGGAACTACATCTGATGAGATTTAGAACAAGTTCAAGGAAACCAATCTTGCCTTTGTGGGATGTGTTCTGAGTGTTCTTGACAACAAGCTATTTGATGTGTATATGCACATCAAAGATGGAAAAGAGCTCTGGGAGGCACTAAACGCTAAGTTCGGTGTAGCAGATGCTGGCAGTGAGATGTACATTATGGAGAACTTTCATGATTACAGGATGGTCAACAACCGTTCTGTAGTTGAGCAAGCTCATGAGATACAGTGCTTTGCCAAGGAGCTTGAAATCCTTAAGTGTATCTTACCCGACAAGTTTGTGGCTGGGTGCATTATTTCAAAGTTGCCTTCTTCGTGGAGGAACTTCACCACAACTCTCAAACGCAAGAGACAAGAGATATCGGTTGAAAACCTGATAGCGTCTCTTGATGTTGAGGAGAAGGCTCGGGCTAAGGACATTGCTGAGAGAGGAGGTGAGGGTCAGTCTAGCGCCTACATGGCGCAGAAGAAGACCTTCGGAAAGAACAAAGGGAACTATAAGCCCTCGTTCAACAAGCCTGAAAAGACTACAACCTTCAAGAAGAAGAAGAAGCTGAACAAGGCCGAGCTACATTGTTATTCATGTGGAGAGCTCGGCCACTTTTCCAAGGACTGCCCAGATCGTGCAGATCGTAGAGAGAAAGGTGGGAAGACTATCAACGTCGTGACCGCTAGCAACACTGATGGGTACGGTAATTTATTTACTGTTCTTTCAGTATTTCAATCACCATGTTGGTGGATTGATACGGGTGCTAATGTTCACGTGTGTGATGACATCTCTATGTTCACTTCTTATCAGGTCGCTCGGGATTCAGCCGTCCTAATGGGGAATGGATCACATATTTCTGTTCGTGGTGTTGGCACGGTGGATCTGAAGTTTACTTCCGAAAAGATCGTGCAACTGAGGAACGTGCATCATGTCCCTACTATGAACAAGAATCTCGTTAGTGGCTCCCTTCTGTGCAGAGATGGGTTTAAGGTTGTGTTAGAGTCCAATAAAGTCGTTGTTTCGAAACATGGACAATTTATTGGTAAAGGTTATGAGTTCGGAGGCCTGTTCCGATTTTCACTTTCAGAGTTTTGTAATAAATCCGTGAATCATATTTCTGGTGATGTTAATGATGATACTAGTGTTTGGCATTCTCGTTTATGTCACATTAATTTTTGTTTGATGTCTCGGATGTCCAGTATGAGTTTAATTCCGAATTTCACTATTGCCAAAGGTTCTAAGTGCCATAGTTGTGTGCAATCAAAGCAACCTCGAAAGCCTCACAAGGCTGCCGAGAAGAGAAACTTGGCACCTCTAGAACTCATACATTCTGATCTATGCGAGATGAATGGTGTGTTGACAAAAGGTGAAAAGAGATATTTCATGACGTTGATAGATGATGCTACTAAATTCTGCTATGTTTACTTGTTGCAAACTAAAGATGAGGCTTTAGACTACTTTAAAATCTATAAGGCCGAAGTTGAAAATCAACTAGAGAGAAAGATCAAGCGTCTTAGGTCGGATCGTCGTGGTGAGTATTTTCCCAAAATATTTGACGAATTCTGTCAGGAACACGGAATTATTCATGAGAGGACGCCTCCCTACTCGCCCCAATCTAACGGGGTTGCCGAGAGGAAATACCGCACGCTAACTGACTTGGTGAATTCCATGTTAGCCACTGTTGGTTTATCAAAGGCATGGTGGGGGGAGGCTTTGTTGACTTCATGTCATATCCTGAATAGAGTTCCTAACAAGAATAAAGAGAAGACCCCTTATGAGGAGTGGGCTGGGATAAAACCATCACTTTCGTATTTGCGCACTTGGGGGTGTTTGGCAAAGGTCAACATACCTATTCCCAAGAAACGCAAGCTCGGACCTAAGACAGTGGATTGCATCTTTCTAGGATATGCTCCACGGAGTGTAGGCTATAGATTTCTAGTGGTTAAATCTGAGGTACCTGATATGCGTGTTGATACTATAATGGAATCTCGTGATGCAACATTCTTTGAGAATATTTTTCCTATGAAAGATATGCATAGCATTGGTAAAATTTCTTCTGAAATACTTCCTGAATCTAGTGCATCTATTGAGAATTCTAAACAACCACATGAGGAAGTCCTTGAGAAGGATGACGATGAACCTCTCACGAGGAGTAAGAGACAGAGGATTGCAAAATCCTTTGGTAATGATTTCATCGTGTACCTTGTGGACGATACTCCCAGATCCATTGCAGAGGCATATGCATCTCCTGATGCAGATGATTGGAAAGAAGCTGTCCAAAATGAGATGGACTCGATTCTTTCTAATGGAACTTGGGAATTATTAGAACGATCCTATGGTTGCAAACCTGTGGGCTGCAAGTGGGTGTTTAAGAAGAAGCTAAGGCCTGATGGTACTATTGAGAAGTACAAGTCATGACTTGTAGCTAAGGGCTACACACAGAAAGAAGGCAAAGATTACTTTGACACATATTCACCTGTCGCTAGACTGACCACCATTCGAGTACCATCGTCTCGCCGCTTTATGGTCTTCTGCTCATCAAATGGACGGAAGACAACTTTCCTTAATGGAGAGTTGGAAGAGGAGATCTACATGGATCAGCCGGATGGGTTTGTGGTCAAATGTGAAGAGACAAAGGTGTGTAAGTTATTAAAATCTTTATATGGCCTGAAACAAGCACCTAAGCAATGGCATGAGAAGTTTGACAGAACTCTACTTTCTGCTGGCTTTGTCATTAATGAGGCTGATAGGTGTGTATACTATCGCCATGGTGGAGGCGATAGTGCTATATTATGTTTGTACGTGAATGATATTCTAATCTTTGGTACAAACATGAAAGTGATAAATGAAGTCAAGTCTTTCCTGTCAAAGAGTTTTGATATGAAAGATCTGGGAGAGGCTGATGTGATTCTGAACATCAAGCTTATTAAGAACGAGAATGGGATTACTTTAACGCAATATCATTATGTTGAGAAGGTCTTGAGCCGATTTGGCTTTGCTGATGGCAAGACTTCTCCAACACCTTATGATCCCAGTTTGACATTACGGAAGAATAAGAAGGAACCAATAGATCAGCTGAAATATTCACAAGTTGTTGGTTCTCTCATGTACTTAGCAAGCGCTACAAGACCTGATATCTCTTTTGCTGTGAGTAAGTTGAGTAGGTTCATGTCTAACCCGGGTATTGATCATTGGCATGCACTTGAAAGGGTCATGCACTATCTATGTGGTACAATGAGCTATGGGATTCACTATTCAGGACACCCTGCTGTGCTTGAAGGATATAGTGATTCGAACTGGATCTCTGACGTTGATGAACTCTACGCCACGAGCGGGTATGTGTTTACCCTTGGAGGTGGTGCGGTTTCATGGAGATCCCAGAGATGCACCATATTGACGAGGTCAACTATGGAAGCGAGCTATCGCTTTAGACACGCCCACTATTGAGTCGAGAATAATGGCGTGAGCTCTTGATGGACTTGCTTGTGGTTGAGAAACTGCGGCCGGCAATCCTTTTGAATTGTGACAACCAAACCGTGATTGTCAAAGTGAACAATTCTAAGGATAACGAAGTCATCAAGACACGTGAAGAGATGTTTGAAGTCTGTTAGGAAATTGAGAAACTCAAGTAATAATCACACGTATATTCAACAGACAAAAACCCGATGTATCCTTTACAAAGGGACTATCACGAAATGTGATAGAAAGTGCATCGAGGAAATGGGGTTGAGACCCATGGATGTCACACCTAGTGGTAACCAACCTATGTGATCGGAGATCCCGTGAATTAGGACACAGGAAGAACAAGCTAGTGGGTGGACCGAGAGTATTTTGTAACCCTCTCTATGTGAAGATGCATAACTCTCATAATCAGAAGGCAGGTTGGCAATATGCCTTAATGTGTTTATGTTGGTTTTAACTAGCAAAGATGCCGCCCCATGGCATTCTTGAAATAACACACCTATATGAGCTCGATCAGAACGCTAAGGCCTATGAGACTTGGGTGATCTCTAGTAAACTCATGAAGAGACGGAGTATGACGATATGCTCCAACCTGGGGTAGGCTAACGCAGCCAGGTACTAGTTATGATTTTGAGTGCAATCTATTGACACCAAACTTGCAATTAAAGGTTCTTCCATTGTTCAAGTTGTTGATAGACGTGGTTCAAGATTCTAGGCGGAAGTTCAACTTAACAGTCTCTGCTGAAACACTGGTATATAAACAAGTAGCGAGGATTGGCAAATCTTCAAATGGGCATTTGAGATCTGGTGGGGGATTGTTAGAAATAATGGGCTAAATCATTAGACCCATGTGTGATTTCAGATTTTCCCTAAATCTCAAAGCCCATGTATGTGGAAGCCCATATGTGATTTGGCCCAAGTTGGTGGCAGCTGTTGCCTGTCAAAACCCACCGGCGAGCAGTGACGAGCAACACGAAGAGCCGGGAGGCTCCCAGAACTGCTGGGCTCGGTCCCTCGCAACGGCCGCAAAACTCCGCACATGTCCTGGCTTGGTTCAAGGCGTACACCGACCTATACCGGTCAGAAGGTGATGGATTGCTTCGATCAGTTTCTGCATGGTAAACAAGTATACGTAAAATTCGAGCCGTGACTCCCCTGGGTTTCGTGAATCGCTCCTAGAGCCGATTATCCCATGGTTCTCGCATTAGATTCATGATAACATGGGGTTTTGCTTTATCATTACAAGTTAAATCGATCTACTACCTAACGTTTTCACCACGTAATCGAACGCCCTACGTAATTGAGCCCGGTAGATACAAAAGATGATAGGAAACTAACCCTAGAGGAGGCCTAACAACCGACGAAAGTCAATTACCGGAACAACTTCTAGAACTAGTAAACCACGCCCCACGTACATCATGGATCATTCAACCCGTTTGCAAGGCCTGACTACGTAGATATCAAACTAAACCTTGGTGAACAAGGCATAACCATAACAGATCGAATCAGCTAAATAAAGATCAAGCAAGATGCTACCCTTGCACTTGGGAAAAGGTGCAAAGGTAGAGAGGTAACTAGAGGTAGCATAAATCAAACAATTATAACGAAAAGTACCGATGCTAACCTAAACAAATCTATGATAAAAGTATTACTCGCCATCAACAAGGCTTCAGTACGAGTAACACCAAATAACGCATAAGCAGATACTGCCTAGATCTCAAGATGCGATCTAGGCAGCATGACACTTACCCGAAAGAAACCCTAGAAACAAGGGGTGGCGATGCGCCGAGATTGTGTTTGTTGTGAACGTGATTGTCCTCCTTTTCTCAATAACTTAGGTACATATTTATAGTCCGGAGACTTTCTATCTTTGGAATAACTCTAACAACTCTATCTCTTACCTAAACCGAAACGTAACCTACTACAATATACAGATACATGGGCAATTTAGCCCAAATCCACGTACAAGGCCGATTCAACAACACGTTGCATATATGTATCTTCCAAGCCCATCTTGATTACGGCCCATCTCCTCCTTTGGCCAAAATATGGCGATAACACATGCCCCCCTGGTTTTGGCAATAATAATTCCAAAACCACTCTGTTGATGCTTTTATATCGGGTTACGCGTTGCAGAGAAGAATCGTCACGCCACCCCCTCATCATGATGCCCTGTCTTCTCAACTTCTCCGCAGTGCATGATTTGACAATTTTGGCACCACGTTCTGGGAAACCGCTATGGCATTGAACCATCTCCCACTATTCCCCTTATTTAAATTCATCTGAGCAGTTTGCAGCCCCATCTTCCTCCAGTAGCCAAAAAACCCTCTTCCTCCGCCGAAAAAACCCTCTTCCTCTGCCATGGCCTCCTCTTCTTCCGCCCTTTCCTCCCAATCTTCCAACACGATTAGCGACCGGGAGCCGACGCCGGAGCACCCGCCAACGGCGGCAGATGAGAGACTCTCGCCCACAATGGTGGGACGAGAGGATTGAATTCGCCTGGTCGGAGGACGACAGTCCCCGACCGACGGCGAGGAGGGCCTGCAGTTCCTTGTCGACGGGAACTGGAGGCGAGAGCACCGACGACGCTGGTCTCGGATGGCGCCGAATCCTCCGACGAGGAGGAGGAAGCGAGGAGGACACCTCTCCTCAGTACCGCCGGTGAAGCGCTTCACCGGGTCCAGCGAGGACAATCAAGACGACGACGACGAGGAGGCCTCCGGCATCGCAAGAAGAAGAATAAGACGACGCCGGGCAAAGAACCGATGACAAATAACAAGACGACGGCGAAGACAGCGGCGACACCGCCTCTAGATTAGGAACTACTAGTAGTAGTACTAGTAGTAGATTTCCTTTGTAAGCAATCAGCTCCATTGTAAACAATCGTCTTTTGAAAGAACAAAGATTGCTTTTTCAACTCAAGATTGCTTTTCCAACTCAATTTTGCCGATAGTCAAAATAGGTCGATGTTCCGTGGTTTACAAGAATGTATCGGCTTTCACCATGCTACGCTCATACAGTCAACCAAGTCAAAGCCCAAAGAGCCGATGGTAAAACATCGGCTTTCCCAAAAACGTTGACAAGGTCAAATTTGGTCGCATACTTAGACAAATCTAAGCGGCCCCTTTCCAGTTTCAAACGGTAGCCTGCGACCCTCTTCAAAAAAGGGCGACCCAGATCTCCAATTGTTCACCGACCAGATCGAGCTCACAGCGACAAGAACCCTGTATCCCCAACTGCATAGATCTATCTCCGCCGGCAAACTAGATGGCGGAATCGTCCAACACCAACTCAGCGGTCTCTGGTCTGAACGTACGCCTACTCCTCGCAGCCTGAACACGATGCTAGAATTAATGGCAAACACCTGAATTAATGCTTTATTCCACCATTAAAAAATTTTAGGTTTCAGACATTCTGCTGCCGCATCCTTCTCTCCCAAACTCTCTCTGTCTTGGCCCCCTGCAATCTAGTCCTGCCCATCTGATCTCTTGAAGCAAAGAATCCCCTTCGAAGCCAAGACCTAGATTTGAACTCTTGGTACCGCCATGAGCCTGGCCTAATCCTCTGAACATTGGGTCTCTTGGTTCAACAGGTAGCTAGAGCTACCAATCCCAATGGGAAACCACGGAATAGCCGATGCCTTGCATTTGTCATTGTCTCCCTTGAAAACACGAAAATCTTCTAAAACCATCGGCTATTTCTGGTCCGATGCTCGAATCGCTTATGTTCGGTCATGGCCCCATGACACCAACTCATAGACGTGGTGATGATTACTAGTCCGGATGTTACATCACCCAGCCTCTCGCTTTTAAGCGACCAAGGTCCCCACAAGTCGCTTCCAAAACAGATCGCATTTAATTGGGGTGCCTACCTCCAACGCCATATGAAAACTAAAGGCTCGCCACAGAGAAAGAACACAGCCTTTCTCAACTTCGGCTGGAACATTTCATATTCTGTGGCCCTTCCCTTGATCCAACCAAGAATTATCTCTCCTTAGCTTCACGAGCTTGCCAAAGGCACTCAACTTGGCATCGCAAACTGTTCCTCGGAGAGGTCTATCGATATCTCCAGTTGATGTACGCTAAACTATTCTCCGCATAGCCAAAACAGAGGTCCTTGGTGGTTCATTCAGCTATGGGCTCACTGTATTTTCAAAACCACGTCCCAAACTTCCCCTTTGGCGAGTTGCACCTTTCCAGATGTCAAAGGAAGCAGATCCGATGCACCAAACGGCCAAGCTTTGTATAGACTGGTAGTAAACCGATCCTCAGAAGCATCCAAGTGGTTCAAAGACTTTCTTTCAAGGCCCGGAAATCCTATCTTCTTTCCTTACATGGAAGAATCGGAACATTTTGAAAATCCAATCTCCTTCAGCTAGACAACTTTGCCGATGATACCAAAGACAGCTCTTTTCCACGTGATTCGTCCCTGCTTTCCTTCCGGTTGGCATGAGTACATCCAATAGAATAATCAAGCTCTGGTATGAATTCTACCAGCCGGTCGTAGTAGCTCGGCAATTTGGCCTTGGACAAGTACCTCCCCATTTCTTTCTCCATCATCTTACAGAGAGCAGAGCTGACCTGCCCGATCCTCTCACCAGTCAAAGGTGTTATTCCTTCTTCGATGCTCTGACCATCCCAATTCCTAACAACCTCACCTTCGCTTCATCAACCGATGGCTTTGAAAACTGGTGGTCGATGTGGAAGACCCATGCCTTCAGGAGAGCTCTGGGACCGTTGCTGAAACAGCTCGATGCTGAATATGATATCCCCGTAGAACAGGTACCACTACTTGTAAACTTTCTTGAGGCATCTCACAAATGATCCTTCTAATAACCCGCTCTGTCTTCTTGCAACAACAAGATGGTCCTGAACCTACAAACGGTGATGGATCCCCCTTCGAATTCTTCCCACCAGCCCAAAGTGGTCCTTTCGCAAAAAACTCGCCACCTTTGAAAAAAGGTCGTGATGTAGAACCAAACGATATCACCACAATCGCCTTCCAAGAACCAAGTAACTTCAAGGTCACCGCCTCGAGTTCCAACTAAAACAAGAACGGTGGTGAAGAAGGTAGCTGCCAAGAAGACTTTGAGGCGCCCCTCTCCGTAAAGTTCGCATGTACGTTGATCCATGCCTTGGTTGATCTCTTTCATTCTTTCATTCTTGCACATGCTCGTGCTTACTAGCTCTCCTTCTCTTGCAGGCTTCCGTCGAAGACACCTCCCCCGAGGACACACAACCCAATCGAGGAGAATCAAGCCCAACAGACTCTGAGAGGACCACCACACCAAACCAGCCAGATTTGCCACCATCGGCTCAGAAAAGGCCGGTTCTCGAACCCATCCGAGCATCACGAGGCGGGCCACGTGATCCCTGCGGGCTCGCAAGGGACTGCAAACTTCTTCGTCGAGCCACGAGGTTTTGAAAGTCATCACCCTTCATGCTCTTACCACTTGTTTCTTCATCTGCCGATTCATCACCATTTGCATCGGCTAAGCACCTTCATGCGCATTTACCGACGCTTCTAGTGGGAAGGTCGGCCGATGCCTTTAGCCAAGCCGGACCTAGCAATCCCGGTGCAGATGAAACGGCTACCACTTTGGCCAAGCCCCAAAGAACCACACACAAGCCGATTGTCTCACATCCGCTATCCTCGATCTTAGGAGAGGTACGTTAGCTTCTTTCATCCTTACATGTTGGACGATACGACGCCTTTTCGGGCTGCGTGGTTGTGATATTTCAGCTTGTCGGCTCGACTGAATCCATCGAACCAACTCCTCATTGCAACGATGAACCACGAGCGCTGTTCTACCTCAATTCCAGCGTCTTAAAGCCTTGCTGTCCTCCCCGATCGAGGAGTTGATCGAGGGTTCTGAGGAGGTGAAGAGCGTTCTTGCCGAAATCAAGGACCAACTCCCAGTAGCATTGCAGGTGAAGCTTTGGCCAGTTGTAACTCTCTCTTTCTACGGGTCAAGGGTGAAGTTAGCTTGTGAAAGGATCAATCTGCGCCGCGCCCAACTTCCGCTGAAGGCCAATATTGCAAACAGATGTCAGCAGCTCAACGAGAAAAAGGCGTCTCTGGATGCCAAAACTGACACCTCTGTCAGTACCACCGAGCTCGCATCCTTAAAAAGGGAGTTGGAAGATCTTGAAGAGAAGGTCCGGGCGACTAAACAGCTCATTCGCGACAAGGAAGCATCCATCGCCCGCTCCCAAGACGAAGCAGAAGGCCTCAAAGCTCAACTGAAGACCGATCGGAAATACGTGCCTGAACAAGCAGCTAGTGACGGCAAGGACGAAGATGACGGCCGAGATCGCCGAGGTGGATCGTGTCCGGCCGACGCCTCCACGCCTTCGAGGCATTCCTTCATGCTTCGCTCATGTAAACCGCACCTGCCAGGCCAGCTTTGAACCTCTAGAGTCGATGACTGCATCGCTATATTTTGTTTTTTATTTGGCCGATTTCATGTATCGCCCCCACATTTCATCGCCCATCATCCCACATGCTTGGGAAATATTTCTTGAGATGTTGACCGTTGACATCACTGGAATTTCACACCGTCCAGCCTCAAGCATGTACGCATTCCTCTTAAAACTTGATCGACCTGTATGGCCCGTGCCAATTTGGAGACCATTTACCATATGTCGCATCCCTAGTCCCCAATGGCAATACCGCTTCATACCAGATAACGTGGAACTCCTTTGGTCTCACCTTCTTATTATATGCACGAGCTACCTTGGCCTTGTTCTCTTTGATTTTCTCGGCGACCACAGCCTAAGCTCGCTTAAATCCTCAACGCTACACTCATTAAAGCGCATATTCTTCAGCTTGTTAGATCGTTCGAAAAGTGACACGTCTCGATCCAGCCGTAATCTCCTGTGGCAATGGCTTGTCCATAGACTAGATGGTTGTTGCCTGCCAAAACCCACCGCCAGAAATGACGAGCAACACGAAGAGCCGGAGGCTCCTAATCGCTGGTGGGCCTCGGTCCCTCGGCAACGCCCGCAAAACTCCGCACACGCCCTAGCTTGGTTCGAGATGCCACCGACCTATACCTGGTCAGAAGGTGAAGGATTGCTCGATTTATTTCCTGCATGGTAAACAAGTATCGAAATTCGAGCCGTGACTGCCCTGTGTTTCGTGAATCGGCTCCTAGAGCCGATTATCCCATGGTTCTGCATTAGATTCATGATAACATGGGGTTTTGCTTTATCATTACAAGTTAAATCGATCTACGATAGTCTAACGTTTTCACCACGTAACTGGAACGTCCTACACGTAATTGAGCCTGGTAGATACAAAAGATGATAGGAAACTAACCCTAGAGGAGGCCTAACAACCGACGTAAAGTCAATTACCGGAACAACTTCTCTAGAACTAGTAAACCACGCCCTTACATACCATGGATCATTCAACCCGCTTGCAAGGCCCGACTACGTAGATATCAAACTAAACCTTGGTGAACAAGGCATAACCATAATGATCGAATCAGCTAAATAAAGATCATAAGATGCTACCCTTGCACTTGGGAAAAGGTGCAAAGGTAGAGAGGTAACTAGAGGTAGCATAAATCAAACAATTATAACGAAAAGCACCGATGCTAGCCTCAACAAATCTATGATAGTAGTGTTACTCGCCATCAACAAGGCTTCAAAGACGAGTAACACCAAATAACTCATAGTAAAATATCGCCTAGATCGCAAGATGCGATCTAGGCAAAGATGACACTTACCCGAAAGAAACCCTAGAAACAAGGGGTATGATACCGAGATTATGTTTGTTGTGAACGTGATTGTCCTCTTTTCGATAACCTTAGGTACATATTTATAGTCCGAGACTTTCTATCTTTGGAATAACTCTACAACTCTATCTTTACCTAAACTGAAACTAACCTACTATGATACAAGATACACGCAATTTAGCCCAAATCCACGATAAGGCCGATTCAACAACATGTTGAATATACGTATATTCCAAGCCCATCTTGATCACGGCCCATCTCCTTCTTTGGCCAAAATATGGCGATAACACATGCCCCCCTAGTTTTGGCAATAATAATTCCGAAACCACTCTGCTGATGTTTTTTCTCCCCCTCTTTTTTTTCTTCACATCGTTACGCTGCGAGTAGAATCGCCACGCCACCTCCTCATCATGATGCCTGTCTTCTCAACTCCTTCGCAGGCATGATTTGACGATTTTGGCAGCACATTCGGGAAACCGCTATGGCATTGAACCGCCTCCCACTATTCCCTTATTTAAATTCATCCGAGTTCGCAGTCCCCATCTTCCTCCAGAGCCAAAAACCCTTCTTCCTCCGCCAAAAACCTCTTTCCGCCATGGCCTCTTCTTCATCCGCCTGTCCTCCCAAGCCTCCAACTCAATGAGCGACCGAGAGCCAACGCCAGAGCCGCCGACGGCAGAGACTCTCGCCCCACAATGGTGGGACGAGAGGATTGGGATTTCGCCGCTTGGTCGGAGGACGACGGCCCTGATCGACGGCGAGGAGGACCTGCAGCCTTGCCGATGGAGAATCGGAGGCAGAAGACCGACGACGCCATGTCACGGGCGGCGTCGACTCCTCCGACGAGGAGGAGGAAGAGGAGGACACCTCCTCCGAGGAGTACCAGCCGGTGAAGTATTTCCGCGCCGGGTCCGAGGACACCGAAGACGAAGACGAGGACGAGGAGGCCTCAGCTTCTTCTTCTTCAAGAAGAAGTAAGACGACATCAAAGAATACGAGGACCGAACAAGACGGCGACGACAAATGCACGACCTCAGCCTCTAGATTAGGAATTAGTAGTAGCAGTAGTAGTAGATTTCCCTTTTGTAATCAATCAGCCTTTTGTAAGCAATCAGCTTTTGAATGAATGAATGAAAATCTGTTTCTCGAAGATTGCTTTTTTCGCCCCAATTTTGTCGATAGCCAAAATAGGTTGATGCTCCAGAAGCCGATAACGTTGTATCGGCTTTCACCACACTGCACTCATTCCGTCAACCAAATCAAAGCTCAAAGAGCCGATGCACATCGGCTTTCCAAAAACGTTGACAAGGTCAAACCTGGTCGCATATTTAGGCAAATCTAAGCGACTGCTTTTCAGTTTCAAACGGTAACCTGCGACTCTCTTCAAAAAGGGCGACCTAGATCTCCAATTACCCAACGACCAGATTGAGCTCACATCGACAAGAACCCTCAATCCTCAACTGCATAGATCCATCTCCGCCGGCAGACTAGATGGCGGAATCGTCCAACACCAATCCAGAGGTCTCCGTCCAAGGTACGCCTACCTCGCAGTCAACGCGATGTTAGAATTTAATGGCGAACACCGAATTAATGCCTTTATTCCACCATTAAACTTTCTAGGTTTCGTATATCTCACGCCGCATCCTTCTCTCCCAAATTCCTCTGTCTTGGCCCTCGCATGAATCTAGCCCTGCCCATTTGATTTCTTGAAGCAAATAGAATCCCTTCGTAAGCCAAGACCTAGATCTGAACTCTTGGGCGATCGCCATGCAGCCTGGCCTAATCCCTCGAACATTGGGTCTCTTGGTTCAAGAGGGTAGCTAGAGCTTACCAATCCCAATGGGAAACTACGGAATAGCCGATGCCTTGCATCTATCATTGTCTCCTCTTGAGAAACACGAGAATCCTCAAAACCATCGGCTATTTCTGGTCCGACGCTCAATCGCTTCATGTTCGGTCATGGCCCATGTCACCAACTCGTTAGACGTGGTGATGATTATTGGTCCGATGTTACATCACCCAGCCCCTCTCGCTTTTAAACTGACCAAGGTCCCCTACAAACCGCCTTTCTAAAATGCATCGCATTTAATCGGGATGCCTACCTCCAACGCCATATGAAAACAAAGGGTTCTGCCTCGCAGAAAGAACATACAACCTTTCTCAACTTCGTTGGAGCATTTCATATTCGTGGCCCTTCCTTGCTCCAACTAAAACTATATCTCTCCTTAGCCCACTGAACTGGCCAAAGGTACTCAACTTGGCCTCGCAAACTGCTCCTTGGAGAAGTCTATCGATACCTCCATTGATGTCTCGCTGTCGTTCTCCGCATAGCATCAAACAGTGGTCCTTGGTGGTTTATTCAGCTATGGGCTCAGTACTTTCAAAATCACATCCCAAACTTCCCCCTTTTGGCGAGCTGCACCTTTCCAGATGTAAAAGGGAAGCAGATCCGATGCACCAGCTATGGCCAAGCTTTGTATAGATTGCCAGGCAGTAAGCTGACCCCTCAGGAGGCATCCAAGTGGTTCAAAGACTTTCTTCCAAGGCTGGACAACCCTACCTTCTTCCTTACATGGAGGAATCGAACACTTTGAAAATCCACTCTTCAGGCTAGACAACTTTGCCGATGACACTAGCACTTTCGGCAGCTCTTTTCCACCGTGATTCGTCTCGCTTCCTTCCAGTTGGCATGAGTACATCCAATGAATAATCAAACCTGGTATGAATTCTACCACCGATCGTGGCTCGCCAATTTGGCCTTGGACAAGTACCTCCCCATTTCTTTCTTCACCACCTTACGGAGAGTAGAGCCGACCGCCCGATCCTCTCACCACCAAAGGTGTTATTCCTTCTTGATGCTCGACCATCCCAATTCCCAACGACCTCACCTTTGCCTCATCAACCGATGGCTTTGAAAACCGGTGGTCAATGTGGAAGACTCACGCCTCAGAGAGCTCGGGACCGGTCTTTAAACAAATGATGTCACTATTATGACATCCTGCGGAATGGTACCACCACCGCAAATTCTCTTGATGCACTTACAAATGACTCTTCTATTAATCCATTCTTTCTCTTTGCAAAGAACAAGATGGCCCCGAACCCACGCACGGATGGCTCCCCTTCGAAGTTCTTTCCGCCAGACTCCTGTGGTTCTTTTCGCAAAACTCGCCACCTCTAAAAAGGTCATAATGCGTAAAGCCGATATCACCACAATCGGCTCCTAAGAACCAAAGAACCTCTAAGCCACCGCCTCGAGTTCCAACTAAAACAAGAACGACGAGGAAGGTAGCTGCCAGGAAGACCTTGAGGCGCCGGAGCCCTTCTCCAGAAAGCTCGCACGTAGGGTGATCTATGCCTTGGTCGATCCTTCTAATTCTTCCATCCTTGCAGACATGCTTGTGCTCACTGGTTCTTGTTTTTTACAGGCTTCCGTCGAAGACACCTCCAGGAGAACACTCGCACCAATCGAGGAGAATCGACCCAACAGATTCGAGAGAACCATCACACCGAGCCACCAGATTCATCACCATCGGCTTCCGTGAAAAGGTCTTTTCTGAACCCATCGCCTCGAGCACCTCGAGGGGGCCACCAGGTCCCAAGAGAGCTCGCAAAGGACTGCAAGCTTCTTCGTCGAGCCAGAGGTTTCAAAACCATCACCCTTACGCCTTATCACTTACTTTTTGATCCGATTAATCATTATTTATATCGGCTAAACACCTTCCATGCGCAAATCGATGTTTCTAGTGGGAAAGTCAAAGGCGATGCCTTTAGCCAAACCGACCTAGCAACCCCGAAGGTGCAGATGAAACGGCTACCACCGGTCAAGCCCCCAAAGAACCACACAAACCGATCGTCTCATCGGCTATCTCCTCGATCTCGGTAGGTAGGTAGATTCTTTCGCCCATCCTTACATGTTTGATGCATCCGACGCCTTTTCGGCCGCCGAGTTGTGATATTTTAGGTTTGCCGACGCTCGACCTGAATCCATCGAACCAACTCCTCTCTGTCGATGATGAGCCACGAGCCAGGCTGTTCCACCTCAATTCCAGCCTTTAAAGCCTCGCTGTCCTCCCCAATCAAGAGTTGATCGAGGGTTCGAGGAGGTGAAGAGCGTTACGCTAAAATAAAAGACCAGCTCCAAGAGCATTGCGGTGAAGCTTTGGCCAGACCTGCCTTTCTACGTCAAGGGTGAAGTTAGCTCGTGAGAGGATCATCTGCGCACGCCCAACTTCCATCAAGGCCAATATCGCATGATGCCAACAGCTCAACGAGAAAAGGCGTCTCGGATGCCAAACCGACACCTGCCAAGCATCCGAGCTCGCATCCTTGAAAAGGGAGCTGGAAGATCTTGAAGAGAAGGTCCGAGCGACTAAACAGCTCATTCGCAACAAGGAAGAATCCATCGCCCGTTCCCAAGACGAGGCGGAAAGCCTCAAAGGCCAACTGAAGACCGATCTGGCGGAAATATGTGCCCTGAACAAGCAGCTAGTGACGGGCAAGGATGAAGATGACGAAACCGAGATCGCCGAGGTGGATCGTGTTCGTGCTGACGCCCTCCACGCCTTCGAAGCATTTCTTCAGTAGCTCGTATGTGTAAACTGGCACCTGTTTGTAACATGTGTGAACCTCTAGAGTCGATGACCGTGCATCGGCTGTATATTTTTACTTTTATTTGGCCGATTTCATGTATCGGCCCCCCACATTTTTACTGTCCAACGTCATTTTTACTGTCCAACGTCTCACGTGCTTTTTACTTGGCCGATTTCATGTATCGGCCCCCATATTTTACTGTCCATCATCCCACATGCTTGGGAAATATTTCTTGAGATGTTGACCGTTGACCATCGGGAATTTTACGCCCAGCTCTCCTCAAGCATGTATGCTTCCTCTTAAAACTTGATCGACCTGCACGGCCCGTGCAATTTGGAGACCATTTACCATATGTCGCATCCTTAGTCCCTAATGGCAACACGCTTCCCATACCGATCACCAACGTGGAACTCCTTTGGCCTCACTTTCTTGTTATATGCACGAGCTACCTTGGCCTTGTTCTCTTTGATTTTCTCAAGCGACCACACCGAGCTCGGTTAAATCCTCAACACCGTCACTCATCGTGGTTGCATATTCTTCGATTGTTAGATTGTCAAAAGTGACACGTCTCGATCCAGTAATTTCCTGTGGCAATACGGCTTCTTGTCCATATACTAGATGGTATGGCGAGGTTTTTATCGCTCCATGGCATGACATGCGATAAGCCCACAACGCCTCGACAAAACCTCGTACAACGCCTAGGGTGCTCATCGACTTTTCTCTTGATCACTTTGATGAGGCTCGTTGGATGCTTCACTTGCCCATTTGCCCGAGCATAGTATGGAGATGATCCGATCACCTTAATCCCGTGTCTTCGCAGTAACTTTCTAAACTCGTGAGAAATAAAGACCGAGCCTCCATCGGTCGTGATAGTTTGGGAATCCAATCTATGGATGACATGTTCTTTCACAAAGTTGATAACATCCTTTGAGTTTATCGATTTCATCGGACAGCCTCCACCCATTTAGTGAAATAATCGATGGCCAAAATCCACATGTGGCCTTTGCTTGATGGAGGATTGATTTTACGATCATATCCATGCCCCAACCTCGAATGGCCAAGGCTTGATGATGGGGTTCATTCGACGCTGGTACCATCTGAATTTTCCCAAATTTCGACATGTTTGACACCCTTTGTAGTACTTGAAGTCCTCAAGCGTGGTGGGCCAATAAAACCCGATCGCCGATCAACCATTTCATCTTGTGAGCTGATTGGTGAGTTCCACAGCGCCTTCGTGTACCTCGTGTAGGAGCCGATTGGCCTACTGTCCCTGCATTTGAGCAATAACCCTTCCAGAGTCCCAGAAACATGTCATCCCCAATAAGCACATACTTCATGGCCTTGTACCTTATCCGTTAGGTGCCCCCAGCCAAATCCTTCAAGTAATTGAAGATATCGGCTCTCCAATGCCGCCTTCCGTGAACAGACGAACATCGGCTCCTCTGCTACATCCTTGTAGCCAAGCCATTTGTGCAAGATCATTCGCCTCAGATTCGCGACCGTGGGATCCAGTGAAGTTTATGTACCGAACTGCGCCATCAGCTCACGGCAGGCAGCCATAATGGGAAGAGGGACTCTCTCACACTTGTATTCCTCCGTGAGTTGGGAAATCACCAACTTGGAGTCTCCAAAATTTCCACCGCTTCGCCCGCCGTGAGTAACTCCATTCCCTTGCGTATCGCTCACTACCAATGACGTTGTTGGTGCGAGAGGTAGATAATCTGATGGAGAAGGAAAATGTTGCCCCCCGGGGCGACACGAGTAACATGCCGATGCCGCAACCATCGTCGCAAACCGATCCGTCGAAAAACATAGCCCACGCTCTTATAGACAGTGCTGTTAAGTTAGTGTTGATCCTTTCAGTGATAAGGTCGGCCAACGCCTGTCCCTTAACTGCTTTCGCGGGCTGATACCGGATGTCAAACTCTGATAATGCAAACATCCATTTGCCCAGTCGGCCTTTCAACATAGGAGCCGACAGCATGTGCTTTATGACGTCTGATTTGCATATGATGATGATCTCCGCTGATAGCAAAATGTGGCGCAGCTTGGTGCAGGTGAAAAACAGGCAGAGGCACAACTTATCGATATCAGGATACCTTGTCTTCGCCCAAAGATCCTTCGCTATGTAAAATACGACTCGCTCTAGCCCATCATAAACTTGCACCACCACCGAGGCGATGGACGTGTCAGCTACTGACAAATAAATGTAGAACGACCTATCCGGCTGGGGCGGAACTAACACTGGCTTCGGCTAGATATTCTTTAATCTCGTCGAAGGCTCGTTGTTCTCCCCCGCCGGAACTCCTCATCGATTTAATTTTCACCATCCCATGAACGGCTCTATTCTTCCCGACAGATTGAGATGAATCTTCCGACGGTTGATCTTGCCGATGAGAGATCGCAATTCTTTTGTGGTAGGTGGCTTCATTGTTCGACCGCCCTCGACTTTTCAGGCCGATCTCAATTCTCGCTCATGGACCAAAAACCCGAACTGACCGCCGTCACCGAAGGCACACTTCTTTGATTCATCCAGAGTCGAATTTTCTTGTGCGGTCCAGACGCGTTGTGATCGTCAAGTGTCCTTGCATCAAGCGGACTTGACCACCACGTCATCGATGTAAATTTCCACCACCTTGCCGATCGATCATGGAAAATATAATTCATGGCTCTTTGGTACGTATACCGCATTCTTCATCAAACGTCATGACTACATACTCAAACAACCCCACCGACCACAGGACTCGAATGCAGTCTTGTGTATGTCTTACGGAGCCATAAAATTTGGTTGTAACCGGCATTGCCATCCATGAAGCTCAAGATCTTATGACCAGTTTGCGTTGATTAACGCCTCTCGCCACCGCATCGGATACTCATCCTTTGGGGTAGCTCTGAGATCCCGAAAATCTATGGCAACATGCCAACGCCATCCTTTTTCTCTCTGCAGTGCGATACTAGAAATCCACTCAAGATACCGCATGGCCCGATTAACTTGGTATGTCAACATTTTCTCGACCTCCTTCTTGACTTCTTCCGCAATTTCGCCTTCATCTATCGTGCTCATGAGCGGAGTCGATGCTCAATGATGCTCTGCTAACCCAGCATCTCCGTAGTCCCAAAGCGGCCTCGATATTTTTTCAACAGGGCTATCATCGGACCCCGCAGACTCGGATCTAACTTTTTGCTGATAAATGTTGGTCGTGGCTTATCCCCAGGATGTAAACCCATACCCTAGCTTTCCGTCACCTGTCAAATCGATGCTAAACACAGGGCAAACAGTAGGTGAGGATAACAAAAATAATTTGGGCCGATTGCCTGAATCGGCCCCCTTTTTGATTGCATTAGTCAAGGACGGTTTACACCTTATTGTTCTACAATGGCAGGGCATCTCTCTGCTACGACTACATGATCTGCTTGTCGTATGATTGCAACTTTTTATTTTTTGTGGCCGATCGCAGGGATCGGCCGTACCACGCATGATCGTGGACTTTGCTACTCTGTCAGGCCAGTGGATAAGACCAGCCTCACCCCGTTTTTTGTAGCTTCAATGCGCCACACCGCTCAGACCGATTCCGAGATCGGCTCTTGGTCTTCGCTTCCTGACGTTCATGCCAGCTATGGAGATCTCGATAGAATCATCTCGCATGGATGGCCTCCACTTCATCTCCATCCCATCAGATGAGGCATTGGTGCATCGTGGACGGAATGCAATTAGCGTGAATCCAATCTCTCCCTAGCAAGACAGCGAGGTGCTTTTGCCCACGAAAAAATGACGTGGGTATTGTTTTCCTGCCCACGCCGATCCACGCTCGACTCATGCGTTTCCGAAGTCTGGCCGTTGAAGTCGCTTAACGTGACGTTGGTTTTGATCGATCTGCAAAGGAGCGCCCCAAATGCCGTAGCATGGAGTATGGCATTATATTGATCGCCGCCCGGTGTCCACCAACATCTTGCCGGGGTTGCCCATTGATGTAACCTCGTAGGTGTGGCTTTGATATTTGTAACCCTTCTCACGTGGCTTCTCAAAGATAACGCCGCTGGCCGCAATGAATCAATGCATCGGTAGCTCATTGGTTCTTGGCGCAGATTCGACGGAAGTATGAACACCATGTGCCAGCACCGATGTCTTTGCATCGGCTTTTACCGTTTGGGGCGCCACTTTCCTTTTCGCAATCTTCCGCTTCCAAGGTCCGCTAATTTTAACGGCCGATCGGGCCGTGCTTTTAAAGCGTGAGATATCGGCTCGGCTTCCTCCAAGTTACGCAGCCACGCACTCTACGCTTTTGGGTGTGTCTGAGTCCGTCGACACCACCTTGACGGTGATATCTCTTCTTCTTTGTCATCCCTTTGGCTTCTCGAGGTCTTTTGCTCGAGCGGACTTCAGAACGGCTCCGAGGTGGAGAGGCCCTAGACGTTTGAACACCGAACCGCCCCGTGTCCTCCCTCTGTCCACATTCCGGCAGTCGATCAGAGGCAATCGGCTCATTCCGCATCCCAAAGAATACTTGAAGAAAGGACAATCCCAATGTTTGGTGCGCCTTCCTTTTCTTTTGACGTCCCCTAGCGAGGTGCTCATATCCTTCATCGCTCCATTGCGCGGCGATGTTGGTCATAATCGACTCATACTTGTTAAGGAGATGCGTGAATGTGGCTTCCGATATCGCACGCCTCCTCAATTGCTCGGTAGGGTACCGGTCATTGTGGCTGGGCCGGTCGCGTGGACCAGCCTCTTTCTTTGCCCAGAGCGACCGCCTCCTCCTTGTATGTGCCATGGTGGTACCCAGATCCTGCCATGTTAACATCAAACGAGAACTCCACCGACGCCATGGAGTGGCGTGTTCTACCATGTTGACGCCAGAAATGGGTTTGTGTCTACTTTCATGGCGAACCGCCCAAGGATCGACGGCCTTGTTCTATCGCCCGTTGATCTGCGACGAGCTCTTGCAATCATTGGTGGTGTGGGTGAACGAGTGATGCCACTTGCAGTATGGTCTCCTGCTCATTTCACGAGCCGTAGGGATTTTGTGGCCTTGTAACCTCACCGCTTCTCCTTCAAAGAGAATCGAATATCCGCTCGGCTTTGCTCACATCAAGTCGAACCTTTGCGGCCCTTGCTGTTTCACCTATTTGCAGGATATGATCTCCCGAGCCCATTCACCACGGCCACCTCTGGTCTTGTGTAGGATCTTCTTCTTCAGACGACCAGGCCTATCGGACGCTTGAACTTGTCTTGGTACAACCTGTGGTGGCGCTGTTCATACATTGTCGCTTCACAGGCCATGTGCGCCAATGAGTTGTACTCTACTTGAAAGCGATCCTTGATGGGTGCCGAGACCCAACATCGCCGCTAGCTCGACCGCTTTTTTCTCGATAAACGAGCCGAGTAACATCGGTTCTTGGACGGTCTGTTACTGGATGTACTTAGCCAAGCCTCGCTTCGCCAAGCACTGCCAGGTGCGCAATGCCACCTCGGTAGCCTCTCGAATGATCTTGGATGTGGAACTGCTCTTCCGCTTGCTTCCGTGTCTGAATCGAATCAGTGGCGCCGAGGTGTACCACCCAAAAGCTGGTCCTATCGAGATTGCGCAAAGAACCTTACGCGAATCGATCCGATGTGAAATCATGCCTAGCTGTGCTGTATCGGCTCACATGCTCGATCGAGCTCGATCCTTCCGATCCAATGAACCTTGAGAACTCAGGAGCCGATACTTGGGAGGCAGCGGATCATCAAACTTGGGTACGGCTTTGAATAGCCGATTGTCCTTCTCTCGCACGGCCGAACTGGTCTCTCAAGATGGTACGGATTTGCTCCACTGCTTGAGCCGCAGGGCTAGATTCTCATGACTGCTCCAGCATACTTGGCTAGCCACGCCTGTTGTCGGCGTCCATCCTGCATATCGCCGCTCGTAAACGCCTGGAACCCGCCCAGAACTCCCGCCAGAAATCTCGCGGTTGCAACCTGGTTGGTGCGTGTCGTTGTTGCATCGCACGTAAGTGCACACATATCCATGTGGGATTTCTTTAGGTGGTTCAAACAGAATCGGCAATCGCTGGTCGCCCGACCTTGTAGACGTGACGCCACGCTTCGGTGCCCGAGCTGCAAGTGTGAATGGCAGTGGCTCTGGCTTGAGCGGTCTTTCTCCCCGGTGAGTCCCAGAGTAGGTCCCGACGGAGAGTACCGATGTTTCATGATCTCTGAACTACGCAAACCGCGATCCGCTCAAAGTTCACTGTGCTCTCGTAATGGCGGTGAAGAGAATGAGCCACCATGTAGTTGACTTCCGCCGCAGCTCGTGCGCTCCTCCGAAGGAATGATAGATCCACCTCATCAAGAGCACCGGGTGAGAACCCCTCCACTTTATGCCATGCTTACGGGTCCTCTCAAAGAGCCGATGAGATTGGTCAAGAGAGCTCGATCTCGCCATACTTCGCTTTGTGCTCTTCAAATTTCGTCAGACGATCGGTCTGCCCCCATCTCGGCGTTGATGTTGATGCAGATGTTGTTGAAGGTCCCACCGGCGTGCGAATGTGTTGCCTGCCAAAACCCACCGGGCGAGCAGCGACAAGCAACACGAAGAGCCGGAGGCTCCTGTAATCGCTGGGGCCCTCTGGTCCTCGCAACGCGCAAAACTCCCAAGACACGCCCCGCTTGGTTCGATGCACCGACCTATACCTGGTCGAAGGTGAAGGATTGTCCGATTGATTTCTGCATGGTAAACAAGTATACGTAAAATTCGAGCCGTGACCGGCTCCTGTGTTTCTCGTGAATCGGCTCTAGAGCCGATTATCCCATGGTTCTGCATTAGATTCATGATAACATGGGGTTTTTTATCATTACAAGTTAAATCGATCTACGATAGTCTAACGTTTCACCACGAATCGGAACGCCCTACACGTAATTGAGCCCGGTAGACAAAAGATGATAGAAACTAACCCTAGAGGAGGCCTAACAACCGACGAAAGTCAATTACGGAACAACTTCTCTAGAACTAGTAAACCACGCATTTACGCATTTCATCGGATCATTCAACCCGCTTGCAAGGCCCGACCACGTAGATATCAAACTAAACCTTGGTGAACAAGGCATAACCATAACAGATCGAATCAGCTAAATAAAGATCAAGCAAGATGCTACCCTTGCACTTGGGAAAAGGTGCAAAGGTAGCGAGGTAACTAGAGGTAGCATAAATCAAACAATTATAACGAAAAGCACCGATGCTAGCCTCAACAAATCTATGATAGTAGTGTTACTCGCCATCAACAAGGCTTCAGTACGAGTAACACCAAATAACGCATAAGTAAAAATACTGCCTAGATCGCAAGATGCGATCTAGGCAGCATGACACTTACCCGAAAGAAACCCTAGAAACAAGGGGTATGGCGACCGAGATTATGTTTGTTGTGAACGTGATTGTCCTCTTTTTCTCGATAACCTTAGGTACATATTTATAGTCCGGAGACTTTCTATCTTTGGAATAACTCTACAACTCTATCTTTACCTAAACTGAAACGGAACCTACTATGATACAAGATACACGGGCAATTTAGCCCAAATCCACGTACAAGGCCGATTCAACAACACGTTGAATATATGTATCTTCCAAGCCCATCTTGATCACGGCCCATCTCCTTCTTTGGCCAAAATATGGCGATAACAATGGTATGGCGAGGTTTTTATCGCTCCATGGCATGACATGCGATAAGCCCATAAAGCCTCTGACAAAACCTCGTGCCAACGCCTAGGGTGCTCATCAACTTTCCTCTTGATCAGCTTGATAAGGCTCTGGTTGGACGCTTCAGCTTGCCCATTTGCTTGAGCATAGTATGGAGATGATCGAATCAGCTTAATCCCCGTGTCCTCACAGAACTTTCTAAACTCGTGAGAAATGAAGACCGAACCTCCATCGGTCGTGATAGTTTGGGGAATCCCGAATCTATGAATGACATGTTCTTTCACAAAATTGATAACATCCTTTGAGTTCACTGACTTCATAGGGACAGCTTCCACCCATTTAGTGAAATAATCAGTAATGGCCAAAATCCACATGTGGCCTTTGCTTGATGGAGGATTGATCTTGCCAATCATATCCATGCCCCAACCTCGGAATGGCCAAGGCTTGATGATGGGGTTCATTGCTGACGCGGGTACCATCTGAATTTTCCCAAATTTCTGACATGCTTGACACCCTTTGTAGTACTTGAAACAGTCCTCAAGCATGGTGGGCCAATAAAACCCCGATCGCTGATCAACCATTTCATCTTGTGAGCCGATTGGTGAGTTCCACAGCGCCTTCGTGTACCTCGTGTAGGAGCCGATTGGCCTCGGCCCCAGACATTTGAGCAAGACCCTCCAGAGTCCTCAGAAACATGTCGTCCCCAATAAGCACATACTTCATGGCCTTGTACCTTATCCGTTTAGGTGCCCCGAGCGAATCCTTCAAGTAATTGAAGATATCGGCTCTCAAGGCCTCGTGAACCTCAGACCAACATCGCTCCTCTCACGCCCTTGTAGCTCAAGCCATTTGTGCAAGATCATTCGCCTCGGTATTCGCGATCGCGTGATCCGTGAAGTTTATGTACCGGAATCGTACATCAGCTCACGGCATTGCAGCCATAATGGGAAGAGCGATCGCCTCACACTTGTATTCCTCCGTGAGTTGGGAAATCACCAACTTGGAGTCTCCAAAATTTCCATCGCTTCGCCCAGCTTCGATGAGCAACTCCATTCCCTTGACGCTTCGCTCATACCGCGACGTTGTTGGTGCGAGGGGTAGATAACCTGATGGAGAAGGAAATGTTGCCCCGGGCGACATTTAGTAGAATGCCGATGCCGCAACCATCGTCACAAACCGATCCATCGAAAAACATAGCCCACGCTCGTATAGACAGCGCTGCTATATCGGTGCTGATTCTTTCGGCAATAAGGTCGGCCAACGCCTGACCCTTAACCGCTTTTGCGGGTTGATACCGGATGTCAAATTCCGATAATGCAAACATCCATTTGCCCAGTCGGCCTTTCAACATAGGAGCCGACAGCATATGTTTTATGACATCTGACTTGCAGATAATGATAATCTCCGCTAAGAGCAAGATGTGGCGCAGCTTGCGCAGTGAAAACAGCAGAGGCACAACTTATCGATCTGGATACCTTGTCTCGCATCCAAAGATCCTTCCGCTGATGTAAAATACAACTCGCCTGCACCATCATAAACTTGCACCACCACTGAGGCGATGGACGTGTCGGCTACTGACAAGTAAATGTAGAACGGCCTATCCGGCTGGGGCGGAACTAACACTGGCGGCTTCGTTAGATATTCTTTAATCTCGTCGAAGGCTCGTTGTTCTCGCCCCCAGGAACTCCTCATCGATTTAATTTTCACCATCCCATGAACGGCTCTATTCTTCCCGATGATTGAGATGAATCTTCCGACGGTTGATCTTGCCGATGAGACGCAGTTCTTTCTTCGTGGTAGGTGGCTTCATAGTTCAGACCGCCTCGACTTTTCAGCCGATCTCAATTCCGCTCAGGACCAAGAAACCCAGGAACTGACCGCCACACCGAAGGCACACTTCTTGATTCATCCGAGCCGAATTTCCTTGTTCGGTCCAGACTTTTTGCGATCGTCCAAGTGTCCTTGTATTGAAGCGGACTTGACCACCACGTCATCGATATAAATTTCAACCAGCTTGCCGATCGATCATGGAAAATGTAATTCATGGCTCTTTGGTATGTGGCGCCGCATTCTTGATCCAAACGTCATGACTACATATTCAAACAACCCCACAACCTGGGACTCGAATGCGTCTTGTGTATATCTTCCGAGCCATAAAATTTGGTTGTAACCGCATTGCCATCCATGAAGCTCAAGATCTTATGACCAGCAATTGCGTTGATTAATGTCTCGCTAAGCATCGGATACTCATCCTTCGAGTAGCTCTATTGAGATCCCGAAAATCTATGGCAACACGCCACCGCCATCCTTTTCTCTACAGTACGATACTAGAAATCCACTCAAAGATACCGCATGGCCCGATTAACTGGTCATCAACATTTTCTCGATCTCTTTCTTGACTTCTTCCAAAATTTCGCCTTCATCCGTCGTGCTCGGCCGGAATGGCCAAAATCCTTTTTAAGCGGAGTCGATGCTCAATGATGCTCTGTCTAACCCGCATCTCAGATAGTCCCGAAGCGATGCGGATATTCTTTCAACAATGCTATCATCGGACCCGCAGATTTGGATCTAACTTCTGCCGATAAATGTTGGTCGTGGCTTATCCTCAGACCGATGTCAATCTCCTCGAGCTCATCGGGATGTAAACCCATACCCTAGCTTTCCGTCACCGCTAAATCGATGCTAAACACGGGGTAAACAGTTGGTGAGGATAACAAAAATAATTTGGGCCGATTGCCTGAATCGGCCCCCTTTTTGATTGCATTAGTCAAGGAAGGTTTACACCTTATTTGTGCTCTACAATGGCAGGGAATCTCCCTACTACGATCGCATGACCCGCTTGTCGAAGATTATCGCTTTTATTTTTGTGGCCGATCGCAGGATCGGCCATACCACGCATTTATCGTGGGCTTTGCTACTCAGCCGTGGATAAGACCAGCCTCACCCCGCTTTTTGTAGCTTCAATGCGCCACAAATTGCCTAGATCGATTCCAGATCGGCTCTTGGTCTTCGCTTCCCAGATGTTCATGCCAGCTATGGAGATCTCGATCGAATCATCCGCATGAATGACCTCCACTTCATCTCCATCCCATCAGACAGCATTGGTGCATCATGGATGGAATGCAGCTTAGCGTGAATCCAATATCTCCCTAGCAAGACAGCGTAGGTGCTTTTCTGTCCATGACGAAGAATGACGAGGGATGGTTTTTCCGCCACGCCGATCCACGCTCAAGACGCCTTGCTTCAAGTTTCGCCGTGAAGTCGCTTAATGTGACGTTGGTTTTGATCAGATCTGGAGCGTCCCAAACGCCGTAGCATGGAGTATGGCATTATATTAATCGCTCGGTGTCAACCAACATCTTGCGACAGCTGCCCATTGATGTAACCTCGCAGTATGTGGCTTTCAGATGTTTGTAGCCCTTCTCACGTGGCTTTTCAAAGATAACGGCCGTGGGCGCGATCAAATGCCACCGGTAGCTCGTTGGTTCTGGAGCGCAAAACTCGACGGAAGTATGAACACCATGTTTGTGCCGCCATGTCTTCGCATCGCTTTTAACGGTTTGGGGCGCCACTCTTCCTTTTCGGCGATCTTCCGCTTCCAAGGTCTCCGAATTTTAATGGCCGACGGGCCGTGCTTTCCTCAAAGCGTGGAGGTATCTGCTTCGCTTCCTCCAGTTACGCAGCTGAACTCGACGCTTTTGGGTGTGCCTGAGTCCATCGGGGCACCACCTTGGCCGGTGATATCTGTCTTCTTCCTTTCCACCCATTGGTTCCTCGAGGTCTTTTGCTCAAGGAGGGAGGGGCCCTAGATGCTTGAACACTGAGACTAGACCTGTGTCTTCCTTCTGCTGTCCGCATTCTGGACAGTTGTCGATTGTAGGCAATCGGCTCATTCCGGCATCCCAGCAATACTTGAAGAAAGGACAATCCCAATGTTTGTCCATGCCTTCCTTTTCCTTTGACTTTCCCCTAGCGAGGTGCTCATATCTTTCGTCATCCCTATCGCGCCGGCGACGTTGGTCATACTGACGCTCATATTTGTTAAGGAGATGCGTGGAGTGTGGCTTCTGATATCGCACGCTTCTCACTTGCTCCTCGGTTAGGTATCGTCATCATCATAACGGGCGGCCGCATGGACCAGCCTCTCTTTCTTTGCCCCGAGAGCGACCGCCTTCCTCCTTGTATGTGCCATGGTGGTACACAGGTCTTTCCATATTAACATCGAACGAGAAATCCAACTGACGCCTCGTGGAGTGGCTGTGTTCTACCATGTTGACACCGGGAAACGGGTTGGTGTCTACTTTCATGGCGAATTGCCCAAGGATCAGACGACCCTGTTCTATGGCCATTTGGATCTGGCGACATAGCTCTTTGCAGTCATTGGTGGTGTGGGTGAACGAGTGATGCCACTTGCAATATGGTCTCCCGTTCATCTCTTGAGCCGTAGGGATTTTGTGGCCTTCGGGTAACCTCAGCTGCTTCTCTTTCAGTAGTAGATCGAATATCCGCCGCTTTGCTCACATCAAGTCGAACCCTTTTGCAGCCCTTGCTTTCACCCATTTGGTGACACAGGATCCGCCCCGAGCCCATTCAGCCACGGCCACCTCCCGGTCTTGTGTAGGATCCTCTTCTTCAGACGACCAGGCCTATCGGACGTTTGAACTTGTCTTCGCACAACTGTGGTGGCGCTGTTCATACATTGTCGCCGGGCCATGCGCCAATGAGTTGTACTCTACTTGGAAAGCCGATCTTTGATAGGTGCCGAGAGACCCAACACCGCCACCGACCGCTTCTTTCTTAGTTAAACGAGAATAACATCGGTTCTTGACAATTCTGAACGCTGAATGTACTCGGCCACCGTTTCCTCGCTTCCGCACTCGCTAGATCCGCAATGCCACCTCGGTGAGCTTCGAATGATATTGAATGTGGAATTGCTCTTCCGCTTGCTTCAGTGTCCGGATCGAATCAGTGGCGAGGTGTACCACCCAAAAGCTGGTCCTCGAGATTGCACAAAGAACCTTACGCGAATCGATCCGATGCTGAAATCATGCCTAACTGTGCTGTATCGGCTCACGTGCTCGATCGAGCTCGACCTTCCGATCCGCTAAACCTTGAGAACTCAGGAGCCGATACTTGGGCGCGGAATCAGATCAAACTCGTGGGGTACGCTTGGAATAGCCGATTGTCCTTCTTCGCTTTAACCGGTCTCAAGATGGTACGGATTTGTTCCACTGCTTGAGCCGCAGGGCTAAATTCTCATGACTCGCTCGGCATACGTGGCTAGCCACGCCTGTTTGTCAGCCCATCCTGCACACCTCGCCCAAATACCGCTCAAGCCCCGCCCAGAACTCCGCCGCAAAATCTGCGGTTGCAATCTGGTTCGTGCGCCAAAGTTATTGCAGTCCGCACGAGGGTGCACACATATCCATGTGGGATTTCTTTAGGTGGTTCAAACAGAATCGGCAATCGCTGGGTCACCTCCGACCTTGTAGACGTGACGCCGCTGCCTGGTGGCTCCGGAGCAAGTGTGAATGGCCCGTGGGCCTGTCGAGCGGTCTTTCTCCCCGGTGAGTCCCTAGAGTAGGCCCCGACGGAGAGTACTGATGTGTCATGATCTCCTGAACTACGCGAATCGCGATGCGGAAAGCGTTTTAGGCTCTCGTAATGGCGGTGAAGAGAATGAGCCACCATGTAGTTGACTTCCGCCGCAGAGCTCACAGTGCGCTCCTCAAGGAAATGCATGATCCACCTCATCAAGAGCACCCTCGGGTGATAACCCTTTCCACCGATGCCATGCTTACGAGTCCTCTCAAAAGAGCCGATGAGATCGGCTTCAAGAGAGCTTTGATGTCATCATACTCGCCTTGTGCTCCTCGTGCAGATCGTCAGACGTGACCGGTCTGTCCCCATCGCAGCGCTTGATGTTGATGCAGATGTCGTTGAAGGTCCCACCGGCGTGCTGTAATGTGTTGCTGTCAAACCCACCGCGAGCAGCGACGAGCAACACGAAGAGCCGGAGGCTCCAGAACCTGGTGGCTGGTCCCTGCAACGGCCGCAAACTCCGCACACGCCCCGGCTTGGTTCAGGCGTGCACCTGACCTATACCTGGTCAGGAAGGTGATGGATTGCTTCATCAGTTTCCTGCATGGTAAACAAGTATACGAAATTCGAGCGACTGCTCCTGTGTTTTCGTGAATCGCTCGAGCCGATTGTCCCATGGTTCGCATTAGATCTATGATAACATGGGGTTTTGCTTCATCAATACAAGTTAAATCGATCGACGCTTAACGTTTCACCACGTAATTGGAACGCCCTACACGTAATTGAGCCTGGTAGATACAAAAGATAATGGAAAACTAACCCTAGAGAAGGCCTAACAACCGACGAAAGTCAATTCCGGAACAACTCCTCTCGAATTGGCAAACCATATCCTCACGCATTACCGGATCGCTCAACCCGCTTGCAAGGCCTGACTACGTGGATATCAAACTAAACCTTGGAAAACAAGGCATAACTATAACAGATCAAGTCAATGAATAAAGATCATAAGATGCTACCCTTACACCCGGGAAAAGGTGCAAGGGTAGCGAGGTAACTAGAGGTAGCATAACTAAACAATCATAGCGAAAAGTACCGATGCTAACCTAAACAAATCTATGATAAAAGTATTACTCGCCATCAACAAGGCTTCAGTACGAGTAACACCAAATAACGATAGATATCGCCTAGATCGCAAGATGCCATCTAGGCAGCATGACACTTACCCGAAAGAAACCCTAGAAACAAGGGGTATGGCGCCGAGATTGTGTTTGTTGTGAACGTGATTGTCCTCCTTTTCTCAATAACCTTAGGTACATATTTATAGTCCGGAGACTTTCTATCTTTGGAATAACTCTAACAACTCTATCTCTTACCTAAACCGAAACGTAACCTACTACAATATACAGATACACGGGCAATTTAGCCCAAATCCACGTACAAGGCCGATTCAACAACATGTTGCATATATGTATCTTCCAAGTCCATCTTTATTACGGCCCATCTCCTCCTTTGGCCAAAATATGGCGATAACAGCAGCTCACATATGTGTGTGGCAAGAGCTGTGGGAGCTAAAGTTTAGTCCACATGGAAAGTTGAAGCAGAGTTTTACCACCTTATAAGGTGGAGTGTTGCACCACTTTGTAAGTGAGTGACAATAAGAGAGGTACACGTGCGCTTCTCCTCCGACGACGCCATTGCCCGATGCATGCTCGCCTCGTCACGACAAGGCCACAGCTGGTTATGGGAATCTCGCCGAGCCGAGCTTTATATTGCTGCTCAGAAAAATGTGTGCGGTTAGACTGATGTGTCAAGAGTTAGGATTCGGTCGCTCCCAAATCGTGGGCTATTCAGAATCGACCAACGGCGCGACGTGGGCTTGGTCCACTTCGTCCTGACGGGATTTCCGAGCTTTATATAAACGTCGTGCGGCTTCCACAACGCATTTACATCAAACCAATCTAGGGTTTTGTCATCCTCTGCTTATGCCGCCACCGTAGTTCACTTCCATCCCGCTTGCCGCGTGCAGCGGTCGGGAGAGCAGGTCTCCGAATCGCCTTTCTTTGTGATCCTGGGAGAGGGCGAATAAGGTTTTGAGAAGCATCACGGCTAGCTTCCCGGTCGCTGCCGACTCGTGTGCGTCGTCTTCAACGCCGACTTCTTCGTCAGTCTACTGCACCAACGACGACTACATCGACAACCGATCAGTACGTACACCGTCAACAGATCTGTTGTTCTACTATGGCTGTTAGTGCATATAGTCTGCTAATGTTCATGTTGATCAATACATATAGTATGTTAGAGGTTCACGTGATTGTAGCTACTGTTGTCATGATTTATATTCTGGAATTAATCGTGGAAATTATGCCTAATAATCCAACAAAAATCTCAAAAGGAGTTCTTCGAAAATGCCTCGTTCTAAACTCAGCATGTTCATTATAATTTTAGTTTTCCAAAGCCGCAAACTCAAAGTGGGGGCTTTATTAAGCAGAAGATTATTATCTTTACATGTAAAAATGTACGCACTATATCTTGTGTGAGATCATCAAGTCATCAACCACCTTTGCTTGGTGAATGCATACTGACAGCGTTCGCCCGGTGCGTTATCACCTCCTGACACTGACAGCGAAGATTTATTCTATACGCAGTTGAGGCCAGCGCTGCGGTCAATGTTATCATCATCGTCTTGCCGCGTCTTCTCTAGTCTTTCTTGGATTTGAGCGCCGCCACTTTCTCCTCCGTGGACTTCAGAGTTTCTCCATATATGCTCACCAGCTGAAAGAGTTTCAGAGCGAGATAGTTCGGTGCCACTTCCTTTCTTATTGTGTTATAAGATCCGAAAAAAGAGAAGAGGGTTTCGTCTAAAGAAACAGGAGATGTGGTGATGGTGGTGTTGTGGTCCTGATCTTACCTCATCTACTTCGCCAGGGGTCATTGTAAATGGCGGAGACATCATAATGCTGTCACCGGCAACCCTAACCAGCATGCCACGCTTCTGGCACTCCTGTCCGAAGATGGCACCAAAGCCTGTAAAATGACACCAGGAAAACAGTTTGTAAGGATATTTTCTGGTTCTGAGATACATATGTATATCCCAGAACAAGCATCGAACTAACGAAATATTGTTCCATTCAAGGAAAGCAAAGCGAAAAAGTTGGTGCAACATTCAAGTTGACTCCAATAATAATATCCGACTATACAAATGCTTCAGTTTAAGTGGTTCCAAGCTATGATTTGACATGCTGAACGATTCTGCTGAAGAATAAGGGTGGGTCATCATTAGTTTATTGCATCTTACCCCATTCAGCAGGGAATGGACTATCACGTGATATGTTGTCGGCGAATTCAGTTCCGAGTATCAACCCTATACAACGGATCTGCATATAGAAGCGTACAGATTATGCTTTTGGACAACAAAGGAGTCTCTGCCTAGAAAAATAAAAGAAGGGTACCTCCCCAACAATTGGGCTTCCTGCAAAAGCCTTCAATCCCTCCTGAAAGCACGGAGTGATTTGCTTCACATGGTCAGGAATATTCCTTTCCCTGATACCAATATAGTTGCGAAAGATTCATCAGGAATAGGAAGGGCAACAGGGGAAGGAGCACCGGGTGCTATGGAAAGTGCAGTATACCGGTAGATTTTTAGCGCTTCAATGGCGACAGCAGAAGCAACTGGATGGCCAGAGTATGTAAAGCCATGAGCAAATGAACCTGCAAAACAAAGGCCGCATCTCTATCCTTAAAAACCGCCCTAAGACATGCCAATGCAGATATGAGAAAGTTCACGCAGTGTCATTGACTAACCAAGCTTATTGCTCTGAGAATCAATCACATCTGCTATTTCCGGGCTAACAAGAGTTGCACCAATGGGCACATAGGAAGATGAAAGAGCCTGTGGTCATGAAATTGGCATGGCTCAGCTGACACCAGATATTAATATTTAGTGATCTATTGTTGTGAAACAATTTTCACCTTGGCCAAGGTGACTAGATCTGGCTTGATATTATACATATCAGATCCAAACATGGTTCCCAACCTTCCAAATGCGGTAATGACCTAAAATGTATTAACAATTAATAACAGTTGCATGGAGAAGTTTCTTATATTCTTTTACTATCTTTTTTTGTGTGTTTAGCTTCATAAGTGAGCGCAAAGTACCTCATATACTATGCAAAGGATGTCATACTTCTTAACCACTGCTTGAACCTGTTAATAGACGAGGGAATGAGATACAATCAACAAGCAAAACCAGAATTCAAGTCTCCAATGTGGAAGCTACCTATAATATAATACACTAACAGTAACAGTTCATCGGGCAACATCGGTTTATATGGAACTACTTAGTGATGGAACTTTGGAACCTTTAGGGTACCCTCTAGTTTAGCCTAGTTCAAATAAATGAACTAGTTTTCTCAAAAAGTGGTGTTTTGCCAAAACTTAGTTTATTTTTTTGTACTAAGTAGGGTAAAGGGTACCCTAATGGTGGGTACCCACTGCCATCCTTAGAACTACTGCAGCATAAGAGTGAAGCAAGTATTTAGGAAGTTCGGTAAATGTGTAATCTTAACTCCCCTACAATTGAACAGTGGAGTCAAATAGATGACCTCATGTAACGATTTTCTTTTCCTTGTAGGGAGCTATCACATGCAGTAGCTCAAGCTGTATAAATCACCTTATCAAAATAGGTCTTTGGAGGAGGGATGACACCGCCAGCACCCATCACAGGCTCAGCAATGAACGACAGATTTGGATGAAAGGAGGAAAATAGATTTGTGAAGTAGTATACTTGGGACCTGTTGCATAATATAAGCTCTGGTAACGACTTTACTGTTTCGGGTCCTTCCTTGAGGATAAGATTCTCCAAATTATTGGCAAGTCTTGTTGCAAATTCTTCTTCTGTCTCACCTGTTCCGTAGCAAAACTATTTCATTAGTAAAATGTTCTGCATTGATCATACAACTAAACTCTGAAGTTAAGAGTACCTGGAAGATGGAAGCGCCAGTAGTGAGGGCAGTCTGTGTGCAGAACAAAAGGTGCTGGTAGATCAAATTTCGGGTGCAACGCAGGAAGACTAAAGACACAAAAGCAATTAACAAAATAATTGATGCAAAAGTGATTCTTCAGAGTACTAGATAGTAGGTACTGATAGAAAAATATCCAAGGAAAACACTAAATTTGTTAGGCCAATACTCACCCAGTGAGACTAGCTGATATCAATGTCGATCCATGATATCTGTAACCAATGCAACAATAGTAAGAATGACACTTAAAATATATACGGTTTGCTTTACTTGTTATATGGTTTTGATCGTGCAATAAACTTTTGATCGTGACCTAAAAAATATATAAAGTTGAGAAAATGTCGCTTACGCTTTCGATCGTGCAATGAACTTTTTCTTGTCTGGCCTCCCAATGTATTGTTATAATACCATACTAGTTTGACCTGTAAAGGATCACGTGCTAATATTGTAAATGTGGGAACAGTGCTATGAGAACATCAGAAGAGGGGAACAAGAAAAATTCTACGATAAGCATAAAAATCACTAGTGTTTATCACCAAATGACTGTGCAGTCAGTATGGCCTATAAATCAGCTAGATGTATTCGGCGAAATTAATAATAAGGCAATGAACCAATGAACGATTAGCCTCCCAGAAAAGCGCAAACAGTGAACCAGGGAGCAATAGCCATCTCCCAGGAAAGTACAAGAAGTGCAAACGACTCAAAAGGTTTACTTTTTTGACATGTGGAGGCACCATGTAAATCTCACAATGCACTATACTGTTCATATGCTTCAGTTCCTAATGATGTGTCTTGTTTAAATAAAACTATAAAAGCTCATGCCACTTCCTCTTACATATCACTATATATACAAGAGGTTTCAGTGAGTCCGTGTAGATGTGAATGACAGTAAGAACAACATATTTAGTAGGACATCTTCCGGCGCAAACGTAGCGCCTCAACGATACCTTCCGGCGCCGCGGGCCCGCTGTTCGCACTACAGGAAATTTTGTAGGCGCCGACGGCCGGTATGCTACGCCGACGGCCAAATGTCGGGGCCATCATGAAGCCTCCCCGGCCAGCCCCAGCCAGCCACATGGTAGAAAGGGCCGTCGGCATAGTAACATGTACCGACGGTGGCCCTCGGCATAGCCACGCCGTTAGCGTAGTGGAGAAGGATATGCCGAGGGTGACCCTCGGCGCACGTGTGACCCTCGGCGTAGCCACGGATCAAACACGACGCCGCAAACGCCGTTTGGTGGCGAAGCTATGCGGCCGTCGGCGTAGCCCTATGCGCCACCCGTTCCCGCAGACTTCGAATTGGCTGTGACGGCTTAGCCGTCGGCGTAGCCCTTCAGATTTTTTTGTTGCGATTTCGATTGTTCGTATACTACAGGGTTTGGTTGGGCTTATCCCTTCAAATTATTTTTTCCATTTAATTTTAGTCATATATTTTATACTAATTTATTAATTACTCCCAATAATTTAATGTTGATATATATTGTTTGTACCGCCCGGATAGCAGTCTTCATCTCTTTCCCCGGGTACATATATCCCCCTTCATATGGTTTTACTGAAGGGTTTCGCAGCATAGTAAATCAAAAAAAATTCTACGGATACGAACGGGAAAGCCAAGATCTAATCTAGGAGATGCAAACAACCAGGGGGATTAGATGAGATCTTCATACCCTTGAAGATTCGCACAACGGAACGTTCGTTGGAACGTGGGTGATGTAGTCGTACTCGCTTCTCCTCCTCGCGATCCGATCCGATCTAACACCGCAAGTGGCGATGCCTCCGAGAGATGCACACGTGCGGCACCTCGACGTCTCCTCCTTCCTCGGTCCAGCAAGTATGGTGGAGAGACGGATTGGATCTACAACGCGGTGCAAGTGGAGATTTTCAGCAGGCTTCGCCACATGCAATGGGAGGGAGAGAGAGAGGAGGGCAGCAGGGCGGCTAGGGTTGTGGAGGAGGTGTGGGGGGAGGGTGCGCCCCAGCCTTCTATATATAGAGGGATGGGCGCCAGCCCTATCCCCTCCCCCAAGCCCTAGGCCGGCAGCCAAGGAGGGAGGAGTGGGGGGCAAGTCCCCCCCCCCTTCTAGAAGCTTTCCTAGGGTTTTCCCTAGATCTGGCCGGCTGGGCCCTATGGGGCCTTGTGCCCCTGGCCCAATGCGGCCAGGGCACTCCCTCATAGGCCCATGCCCCCTCCCGGCAGGTAGGGCCACGTTGGCCCCCCCTCCGAAAGGTTCTAGAAGCTTCCGGTACAATATCGATTAACCCGAAACAATTCTGAACTCCATAAACTGCATTGCCTTATATGAATCTTATTCTCCGGACCATTCCGGAACCTCTCATGATGTCCCGGATCCCATCCGAGACTTCGAACAAAAACTCATAAACCAATTATCCAATCTATCCTAGCGTCGAGACACGTTAAGTGTGTGACCCTTCGGGTTGGAGAACATGCAGACATGATCTTATATCAATAATCAACAGCGGGGTCTGGAAACCCATATTGACTCCCACACATTCATCGATGATCATATCGGATGAACCACGATGCCAGGATTCAAACCATATATATATTCCCTTCGTATCGCGATATTTTACTTGCCCAAGATTTGATCGCTTGCACGCCATACCTAGTTCAATCTCGCTCACAAGAAGTACTTTACTCGTTCGTAATCCGACATCACTTTGTGATTAACTCCTTAACCACATGCTTGCAAGCGGTGTTGTTGATCTCGATTACCGAGGGCCCCAAGTATATCTCTCCGACTTGGGAGGGACAAATCCCATCTCGATACATACAACCCAATGGTACTTTCCGATCCCCGAGAGACACCTTTATGATCACCCTCTCATAGGATGACGTTTGATGACCTCAAAGCTTTCTTCCGATACTGTGGAGTTGTATTATCTCATGGTCTAAGGAATACAATATTTGACATAAGAAAAGCTTCGCAAAGATGAACACAATGACACGATCTAATTGTTCGCTTAGTTTGGTCTCATCCATCATATCATTCTCCCAATGATATGATCTCATTATTAATCGACAACTCATGTCTATGGTTAGGAAACCTTAACCATCATTAATCAATGAGCTAGTCCATAGAGGCATACTAGGGACACGGTGTTGTTCACAAACCACACAAGTATTAAAGTTTCCGCTTAATACAATTCTAGCATGGAATATAAACTTTATCATGAACAATAATTATAATAATAACATCTTTATTATTGCCTCTAGGGCATAATTCCAACAGTATCCCACTAGCACTAGAGTCAATAATCTAGTTTACATTTGGCAACAATCTCACACCCATGGAACTAAGGTGCTGATCGTGTTTTGCATGTGGAAGAGGTTTAGTCAATGGATCTGCGACATTCAGATCTGTATGTACTTTGCTAATCTTCAGATCTCCATCTGCTATATAATCTCGGATTATATGAAACTTGCGGTTGATATGATTGGTCTTTGGATGATATCTTGGTTCCTTAGCGAGTGCTATGGCGCCAGTGTTGTCACACAATATCTCCAGTGGGTCCAATGCACTTGGAACCACGCCAAGCTCAGTGATGAAGTTCCTGATCCAAACTCCTTCACTTGACGCTTCTGCAGCAGCCATGTATTCTGCTTCTACTGTAGATCCTGCGATCACACTTTGCTTGCAGCTTCTCCAGCTCACAGCTCCTCCATTCAAAATATAAACGTATCCTGTCTGAGATTTAGAATCATCCTTGTCGGTGTCGAAACTAGCGTCGACGTAACCCTTTACGACGAGCTGTTCATCACCTCCATAGACTAAGAACATTTCTTTAGTCCTATTTAGGTACTTTAGGATGTTCTTCACGGTTGTCCAGTGTTCCACTCCTGGATCACTTTGGTATCTGCTCGTCAAACTAAGAGCATTGGACACATCCGGTCTAGTACACAACATGGCATACATGATAGAACCTATGGCCGAGGCATAAGGCACTTTGCTCATAGCTTCTCTATCATTTACCGTAGCTGGACACTGAGCCTTGCTCAATATCTTACCTGACAACATAGGCACTGAACCTTTCTTTGCCTTATCCATTCTGAACCTTTTCAGAACTTTGTCCAAGTATGTACTCTGGCTTAAAGCTATCAGGCGTCTTTGTCTATCTCTATAGATTTTGATGCCCAATATATAAGCAGCTTCACCTAGGTCTTTCATTGAAAAACACTTGTTCAAATAAATCTTCACATCGTTAAGCCTGTTAATGTCATTTCCAATAATCAATATGTCATACACATATAGTACCAGAAATGTCACTGAGCTCCCACTCACTTTCTTGTAGATACAGGCTTCGTAGCAATTTGGAACAAATCCAAAGCTCTTGATCACTTGATCAAAACGAAGGTTCCAACTCCGAGATGCTTGCTTTAGTCCATAAATGGAACGCTGAAGTTTGCACACTTTATCAGCATCCTTAGGATCGACAAAACCTTCGGGTTGCATCATATACAACTCTTCATCAATGTTGCCATTGAGGAACGCAGTCTTGACATCCATCTGCCATATTTCATAATCATGAAACGCAACAATTGCTAATAAAATCCGAATGGACTTAAACATCGCTACGGGAGAGAAAGTCTCATCGTAGTGAACACCTTGAACTTGTCGAAAACCTTTCGCGACAAGTCGTGCTTTATAGATGGTAACATTACCATCCGCGTCCGTTTTCTTCTTGAAAATCCATTTTAACTCAACGGCCTTTCGGTCGCTAGGAGGGTCCACCAAAGTCCATACTTGGTTTTCGCTCATGGATCCCAATTCGGATTTCATGGCCTCTAGCCATTTCTCAGAGTTTGGGCTCATCATCGCTTCCTCATAGTTCGTAGGTTCACTGTCTTCTACCAACAAGATAGTCAAGACAGGTTGCCGCACTCACTGGGAGGGCACGCGACCTTGTCGACTGCGACGCTCAAGAGCAAGATCGTCCAAGCTTCATGATCCTTGTCATTAGCTTCCTCTATTGTTGGTGCAAAGTGCAATCGAACAATTTCGTGTGCGCTACTCTCCAACTCAAGAGAAGGTTCAAAAACCTCGTCTAGCTCTACTTTCCTCTCACTCACTTCTTTCGAGAGAAACTCCTTCTCAAGAAAGGAACCGTTCTTTTGACAAACACTTTGCCTTCGCCTGTGATAGAAGGTATACCCAATAGTTTCCTTAGGGTATCCTATGAAGACGCATTTCTCCGCTTTGGGTTCGAGCTTGTCCGGCATCAACTTTTTGACGTTAGCTTCGCATCCCCAAACTTTAAGAAACGACAACTTAGGTTTAGCACCGAACCACAGTTCATACGGTGTCGTCTCAACGGATTTAGATGGTGCCCTATTTAAAGTGAATGCAGCGGTTTCTAATGCATAACCCAAAATGATAACGGCAAATCAGTAAGAGACATCATCGATCGGACCATATCTAATAGGGTTCGATTCCGGCGTTTAGACACACCATTGAGCTGTGGTGTTCCGGGTGGCGTGAGTTGCGAAACGATTCCGCTTGCTTTAAGATGCGTGAGAAAATCATAACTCAAATATTCACCTCCACGATCGGATCGTAGAAACTTAATTTTTCTTTTACGATGGTTCTCCACTTCATTCTGAAATTCCTTGAACTTTTCAAATGTTTCAGATTTATGTTTCATTAAATAGATATACCCATATCTACTTAAGTCATCGGTAAAAGTGAGAAAATAGTGATATCCACCGCGCGTCGAAACACTCATCGGTCCGCATACATCGGTATGTATGATTTCCAACAAGTCCGTTGCTCGCTCCATCATTCCGGAGAACGGGGTTTTGATCATCTTGCCCATGAGGCATGGTTCGCATGTGTCAAATGATTCAAAATCAAGAGACTCCAAAAGTCCATCAGAATGGAGTTTCTGCATGCGCTTTACACCAATATGACCTAGACAAGATTGCCACAAATAAGTATTATTATCACTATCTACTTTGCATCTCTTAGCCTCAATGTTATGGATGTGTGTTTCATCCCTTTCGAGATTCAGAAGAAATAAACCATTCACAACAGGTGCATGACCATAAAAGATGTTACTCATATAAATAGAATAACCATTATTCTCCGATTTAAATGAATAACCGTCTTGCAATAAACACGATCCAGAAATAATGTTCATGCTCAACGCAGGCACATAATAACACTTATTAAGGTTTAAAACTAATCCCGAAGGTAAAACTAAGGAGAACATGCCGACGACCATCACATCAACTCTTGATCCGTTGCCAACGCGCATCGTCACCTCATCCCTCGCAAGCCGCTGTCTATTCCGTAGCTCCTATTTCGAGTTACAAATATTAGAAACTGAACCAGTATCAAATAACCAGGCACTACAACGAGGGCTAGTAAGGAAAACATCAATAACATGTATATCAAATATACCTTTGATGGTGCCAGCCTTCTTGTCCGCTAAGTACTTGGACGATGCGCCAAGGACCCTTGACCTTGCAATAGAAGCACCAAAGGTCCGGCTTGGGTCCAGACTTGAGCTTCTTCAATAGGGGCAACGCGCTTGCACGCCTTTCTTGAAGGGCTTCTTTGCACCCTTACCTTTCTTGAAGGTGGGGGCTTGTTGACCATCAACACATGATTATCCTTTTGATGTCCACCTCCGCAGCCTTCGGCTGCGAAGAGCTCGGTGATCGTATTGGAACCAATCGATTATGAGTCACTACAAAACTTTTGTAGCTGGGAGGGAGTGATTGCAACTGTCAATCTTGAGCTCCTCTGGAATCTTGCAGTCCAGTTGCTCAAGGCGTTGAGTGTAGCCCGACATCTTTATGGCGTGCTCACTAACGGAACTCCCTTCCTCCATCTTGCAGTTAAAGAACTTCTTAGAAATCTCATATATCTCAGAACGGGCCTGAGTCTGAAACATGGTTTTCAGCTCCTCAAGAATCTCAAATGGCCCGGGATAGTCTTTAAAACGATTTTGAAGGTCTGATTCCATAGCAAACAACATGGTGCTATTAATCACACCATAATCATCATTGCACGACTAATATATAGCTTTCTCATCAGCCGACACATCTACAGCAGGGGCGTCACCTAGCGCATTTTCAAGGACATAGTCCTTTTGACCGCCAGAGAGAATGATTCTCAGATTGTGGAACCAGTTGGTGAAGTTAGACCCATTGTTTCTAAGCTTTTCTTTCTCAGCGAAAACGTTGAAGTTGAAGTTGGACTTAGCCATTTGATCTACAATATTTGCAAGTACAAATTAGACTATGTTCATGATAACTAGTTCAACTTTTAATCAAATTACTAGATGAACTCCCACTAAATTCAACATCCCTAAAGTTGTTTAGTGAACATGATCCAAATTCACCACACCTAATCCGATCTTCACGAGAAGATATGTGGCTTCAATGGTGGACAACAAAGTGTCGATCATATCATTCATATGACTCATGCTTAACCTTTCGGTCCATGTGTTCCGAGGCCATGTCTGTACATGCTAGGCTCGTCAAGTCAAACCCAAGTATTTCCACTTGTGCAAAACCGGCTTGCACCCATGGTATGTGAACGTAGAGTCTATAGTACCCGATCATCACGTGATGCTTGGACACGACGAACTTTCGCAACGGTGCATACATGGGGAGAACACAGTTTTATCTTGATCTTTAAGTGAGGAATCATCTTATAATGCTACCGTCGCGATCTAAGCATAATAAGATACATAAAAGGATAAACATCACATGCATATAACTTTATGTGACATGGTATAGCCAATCTTCGCGCAATGATCTCCATCTTGTGCGTGCCAGCATGATCTCCATCACTCCACCATGATTGCCTCCACCACGAATAGCAACTACAACTATTGCTAACTACTTAGCGATAAAGTGAAACTATTACATGGAGTATAAGAAGTTGACACACAGGTCATACATAATTATAAAGACAACCATATGGCTCCTGCCGGTTGTGTACTCATCAACATGCAAGTCGTGAAACATTACAAAACATGATCATTGCATACAACATACACATCACATCTTGGGCCATACCATATCACGTAAAACACTCGCAAAACAAGTTAGACGCCTACTTTGTTGTTGCATGTTTTACGTGGCTTATGGGAGTAGCAAGCTAAGAATTATTCTTACCTACGGAAAGCCACAACGGTGATATTATGGTTGCCAAATCCGTGTAAATCCCATGACAACTATAGTGAGAGAAACTGGCATCCACCAGCCGCATGTGTGGAACAAGCCACACGTCAAGTGCGGAGCCGGTCTCGCGAACGACGTCGCGTAAGGTTTGCCTGGACCGCTTCAATCTCACTATCCCGCGTCATAAGAAGAACACAAACAAGAGGCTTGCAACAGAAAACATCAACGCCCGCAACAACCATGTTGCGTTCTACTCGTGAAACACATCTACGCATAGATCTAGCTCTGATACCACTGAAGGGTTTCGCAGCATAGTAAATCAAAAAAATTCTACGGATGCGAACGGGAAAGCCAAGATCTAATATAGGAGATGCAAAGAACGAGGGGGATTATATGAGATCTTCATACCCTTGAAGATTCGCACAGCGGAACGTTCGTCGGAACGTGGGTGATGTAGTCGTACTCGCTTCTCCTCCTCGCGATCCGATCCGATCTAACACCGCAAGTGGTGATGCCTCCGAGAGATGCACACGTGCGGCACCTCGACGTCTCCTCCTTACTCGGTCCAGCAAGTATGGTGGAGAGACGGATTGGATCTACAACTCGACAGCGCGGTGCAAGTGGTGGAGTGTTTCTCCAGCAGGGCTTCGCCTACATGCAGTTGGGAGGGAGAGAGAGAGGAGGGCAGCAGGGCGGCTAGGGTTGTGGAGAAGGTGTGGGGGGAGGGTGCGCCCCAGCCCTATATATATAGAGGGGTGGGCGCCAGCCCTAGCCCCTCCCCCAAGCCCTAGGCCAGCGGCCAAGGAAGGAGGAGTGGGGGGCAAGTTCCCCCCCCCCCTCTAGAAGCTTTCCTAGGGGTTTCCCTAGATCTGGCCGGCTGGGCCCTATGGGGCCTTGTGCCCCTGGCCCAATGCGGCCAGGGCACTCCCAAATAGGCCCATGCCCCCTCCCGGCAGGTGGGGCCACGTTGGCCCCCCTCCGGAAGGTTCTAGAAGCTTCCGGTACAATACCGATTAACCCGAAACAATTCCGAACTCCAAAAACTGCATTGCCTTATATGAATCTTATTCTCCGGACCATTCTGGAACCTCTCGTGATGTACCGGATCCCATCCGAGACTCCGAAAAAAACTCATAAACCAATTATCCAATCTATCCTAGCGTCGAGACACGTTAAGTGTGTGACCCTTCGGGTTCGAGAACATGCAGACATGATCTTATATCAATAATCAACAGCGGGGTCTGGAAACCCATATTGACTCCCACACATTCATCGATGATCATATCGGATGAACCACGATGCCAGGATTCAAACAATCCCATATATATATATTCCCTTCGTCTCGCGATATTTTACTTGCCCGAGATTTGATCGTCGGTACCGTCATACCTAGTTCAATCTCGTTCACAGCAAATACTTTACTCGTTCCGTAACCCGACATCACTTTGTGATTAACTCCTTAACCACATGCTTGCAAGCGGTGTTGATATCGATTACCGAGTGGGCCCGAAGTATATCTCTCCGACTTGGGAGGGAAAAATCCCATCTCGATACATACAACCCAACAGGTACTTTCCGATCACCTCAGAGACACCTTTATGATCACCCTCTCATAGGATGACGTTTGATGACCTCAAAGCTTTCTTCCGATACCAGGGAGTTGTATTATCTTATGGTCTAAGGAATACAATATTTGACATAAGAAAAGCTTCGCAAAGATGAACACGATGACACGATCTAATTGCTCCGCTTAGTTTGGGTCTGTCCATCATATCATTCTCCCAATGATATGATCTCATTATTAATCGACAACTCATGTATATGGTTAGGAAACCTTAATCATCATTAATCAATGAGCTAGTCCATAGAGGCATACTAGGGAAACGGTGTTGTTCACAAACCACACAAGTATTAAAGTTTCCGCTTAATACAATTCTAGCATGGAATATAAACTTTATCATGAACAAGAATTATAATAATAACATCTTTATTATTGCCTCTAGGGCATAATTCCAACATTTACATCATCATACGACCTAAACAAACACAAAACAAGAGAGTGCTACTCCGGGCTACCCCTGTCAGAGGGACGTCTAGGGGGTAGACGATCTGATGCCCACAGATCAGGGTTCCGCAGGAGACCACGCTCCGGGGCGTCGGAATACCTCAAGGACTTGCATGTGGCCCTAGCACATGCATGGAAGTGTGGTGCTATGTTGAAACATGCAAAACCTAGTCCTCGGGTACATGTGTCCCCCTTCTCATGCGTGTGCTGTAACCTAAAGCCAAGGTTCCAGACTTATATAAGGAGGAAACTCCCCGTTCGGGTGAAACCGGGTAGGATAGTGCCCTCCCCTTGTGAAGCATCATGGTTTTACATCATCATATGACCTAAACAAACACAAAACAAGAGAGTGCTACTCCGGGCTACCCCTGTCAGAGGGACGTCTAGGGGGTAGACGATCCGATGCCCATAGATCAGGGTTCCGCAGGAGACCACGCTCCGGGGCGTCGGAATACCTCAAGGACTTGCATGTGGCCCTAGCACATGCATGGAAGTGTGGTGCTATGTTGAAACATGCAAAACCTAGTCACCGGGTGCATGTGTCCCCCTTCTCATGCATGCGCTGTAACCTAAAGCTAAGGTTCTGGACTTATATAAGGGGGAAACTCCCCGTTCGGGTGAAACCGGGTAGGATAGTGCCCTCCCCTTGTGAAGCACTGTAGGGGTCCCAACCTAATAAATGTTTATCTTTTTTAATCCCTTTAGGTTTATTTTAATTCAAATGGGTTTGAAGTTCCAATTGAATTCAAAAGTTTCTTCTGGCCCTGAAAATCAAACAAAGTTTTATTTTATTAATTTATTTTCACATTACAAGATTTGGAAAATCTTGGGATGTGACAGGCTACCACCCTTAAAATAAATCTTGTCCCGAGATTTGGGGAGGCTAGGGTTACAAGCAAGTTCAAAAACAACTAGGGTACTACCACCCTTAAAAAATTTCAAAAAATTACACTTTGTCCTTCTTGGGATCCTGGGAAAACTTCTTTAAACAAACTTTTGCATGTGTCCATGGTTTCCATTCTTGACTCATGGATTTCATGGGCCAAGGTTGAGTTTCTCCATAGACTTGTTTAACTTGGTCTTCATCTTTCTTGGACAATTGTTTGCATAGTGGCCTAGTTCCTTGCATTTGGAACACATCACTTGGCTGATATCTTTCTTTTCCTTTGGTTTCATTGCCTTTTGTTTATTTTCTTGGTTCTTCTTCTTTTCTGGGCATTCACTGGCATAGTGTCCCATCTCTTTGCAATTGTAACATTGCAACTGGCTTATGTCTTTCTTCTTCTTTTTGGGTCTCTCCAAAGCTAGGAGTTCTTCTAGTTCATGTTCTTCATAGGTGGGAGATCTTTCTCTCTTCTTGGGGCATTGATCTTCATGCTCCTTGGATGCATGATCCTTGTCCCTACAAATATTGCTAGCTTGGGTTCCTTCTAGAATAACATCTTTGTCATCCTTGTTGTCATTAGTTCTTTGGGAAGAGTTTTCTCCCATGTTGATCATTTGAGTAACCAATCCTTGCAACAATTGGGATTGAAGTTTCAAAATCCTTTGTATGGCAGGGTCTAATCCATTGTTGTTGGCTAAAAGCTGAGTTGTCTCTTGGCTCAACTGGTTTTGGGTTGCAATAAGCTCTTTCATGCTGTCCTCTTGGTTGTTGTTGTTGTCATCAACCTTGGAGTCTTTTGGAGTATTCATCTGTTTGGGTTGAAGGGAGATTAGAATAGGTAAAAGGTTTTTCTAAGGAATCAATTCTAATCACACACATCACAATTCACACAAGCAATATGCATGCAATCACAAACAAACATTCCACTCAAACAACAAGTTTCAAGCACATACTTAGGCAACAAAATATTTTTGTTACACCACATAAGTTGGTGTGTTTGACTTAACTAAATTATGGTGGTCCATCTATATGGTTCACTTGTGATCTTTCCTTCCTTCTTGATTCTTCTTGTATGAGATCATGGTTTCCTTTGAGAAAAACTCCTGGTCACAATACTTCAAATAATGTAGGCTCCTTCTAACTTTTGCATTCCCTCAGTCTCTAAATCTTGAGCAAGATTTCCTTGTTTCACTTGTAATCCTTAGTGGTATCCAAGTTGGAAGTCCTTGGTGAATATGCTGAAGATGTTGAAGTCATTAGAGTTGAAGAAGTCCTTTGCACATGGTGTAGTCTTTGGTCATGGGGTAGGCTTTTCCATCAAGTTGAAGTAGAAGAGATGTAGAGTTGAAACCAAAATGGTTGAGGAAAGAGTTTACAAGATTTTGTAAATAAGTTTTTGGAACAAGCATAACTCCTATTTTTCTAAGGGTTTTTGTCCAATCCTAGGGTTTACAAATCCTACAGGCAACACAATGCTCTGATACCATCTGTAGGGGTCCCAACCTAATAAGGTAGAGTCCTCCTGTGTTTTACAATGCTAGTCCCTGGATCAATAGCTAGCATCCACAGTTAAGATGTAATATCAAGAAACAAAGGTCATAATATAACTCTATAACCAAGAATAACATAAGTTTATTACATCAATCATAGCTCATTTGGCTATTACATTACATTGCAGCGGAATAATTATAATCATGGGGTCCTTCATCTTCAAAGTGCCACAGGCAGATGTTGGTTGTAGACTTTGTAATCCTAATCAAACAATCTTCACTAAAATCAATCAAACCTGCAACATACAAGTTACAGCCACAAGGGTCAATACTTTTGAATTGTATTGGCAAGTGATACTATATTAGTATAGTGGAGTCTATCTTCTATATGCATTTGGCTAAGTGGAGTTGAGGCTTGCATTGCTCAAAATAGATTTTTCTTATCATTTTGAAAATACTAAGTTTTTGTTTTGACTAATTACTTCCCAAGGCATCTACCAATCAAAGACTGAAGATCCTTTCCAAGGCATCCACCAATCAAAGACTGAAGTGCTTGGCAAAACCATTTTTCTCAATCAAAGATTTCAAGATCCTTGTACCAAGCCATCTCTCCATCAATGATTGAAGAATTCAAACAACCCTTGTTCAAACCAAAAGTTTTAACTTTAGAAATTTGAATGATGAGATTCTTGATTGCTTCCATGTCTTGGTGCTCAAATTGTCCTTTACCAGGGACATGGCTAAGTACTTAGATTTTACACTCTGCAGAGGTGGTGCACTTTCCCCACAAGACTTGGTTTCCCAAGACAAAATCTTTCAGAAGCCTTCCCTTAGACTAAAATGGACGCGTTCCAACCTATCAAACACTATCACCCACTGTCCATATGGCTAAGTTCTTGCAACCTATATGATCATGGCAGAGCCCATATTGCCAAGTGGTTGCACCTGAAGCTTCTCAACATTTGACATCTCAAATCTCTTTGTTCCTGGGTGGCCATCCACAAGTGTGATACACAAGGTTCACCAGTCCCCTGGCCTTGTGTAACCACTCAACATAAACCAATCCTTCCATTCCACCCAGGTGATTCATTAACTTAGTTGTTTTATTAAACAAAAACATAAGTCCTTAGACTTAGAGATTTTTCCATAGTGTGAATATATTTTCCACCCATGTTTTCTATTAGCTAGGCTAAGCTTGGTAGTAATAGGAATCTTTAACTTAGGAAAATCCTACTAAGGATTCATCTACTGGGTTTTCCTATAGCAAGGTTCATACTTAGCAAAATCCATGCAAGTTTTATTTAGCAAGATCACTAATGCATAGTGAAAGTATTGGGATAAAAGTATGAAGCATCACTTGCCTTTTTGGTAGGGAATGGTAGTTTACTCCTTGATCTTGTTAGTCTCACACGTCACTACAAGTCAAACAAGCAAGCACTAATTCAATTTACATTCCAAACCAATAATCACTCAAACAATTTCACACACACAAGACAATGGAAACCAATTCATGCATGGGAGCATGCACAAGATAGTTTTTATTTTGCAAAGGGGTCTCTATGGGGTTTCTAAACTTTGTAAGATCCAAATTGGTCATTTACCAAAGTGGCAAAGTTATTAGCAAGAAGGTTTTGTCCAAAACTATTTTTAATTCCATTCATCATTTCATGTGGTGAAAAATGTTTTTATTAAGGCAAAAACACTTAAGTTGTTCACCAAATGAGTTGCTATTGCAAAGCTTGGTGTTTTTGGGTCAGTAGGTTTGGTCCAAACTATTTTCTCAAAGTTTCTTTTCCATAAATATTTTTATAACAAAAACCATTCTTTTTATTTGGCTAGAAAATGACTAAGTCAAGTAATCCAACATAAATCTTACAAAAATCGTTTTTAATACCAAGGGTTGGTTCCTAGGGTCAGTAAGGTCACAACAATCCAATTTGCAAAGGTTTTATCCTTAGATTCAATTTTAAACAATTTTTATACTCTACACAAGCATACAAATGAATCTGCAAAAATGAGCAAGCAAACAAATACTATTTGCTAAACCAATTCCACAGTTGGCTAGGGCTTGTTCTCCTGAATCCATTGATATAAAATTTGCCAAATTTGGATGTGTGGATCAAAAGTTATAAGGGTTTGAAAATCACAAAATATTCTGTTTTCAAATCTGTTTTTAAACAGAACAGTGACACGCGGCACGTCGTCATTCGCTGGTAACGGTTCGACCGGATCACGCTGCGGTGCGTTGGATCTAATCCCATCGTGCGGCACAGATTGCTCGATACCCCTTCGGTTAAGTGAGTCTATCGTGCTCGTTGGATCTAGATCGCACGGTTTCGGCACCGCTTGCGAGGATGGGCGGCGGCGGCAGGTTCAGTGGCAGCGGCCGACGGTGGCGGAAGTCAACGCTTCTGAGAAGCGAGGAAGGAGGAGAGGGGCTCACTGATTTCGCCAAGGCGTGGGGTGCTCGAGGTGCTTCCCGTTGCCGAGGGCGCTGAGCTACGGAATTCCTCGCCGGAGTTTCTACTGGCGCCAGGAGCTTCTGCTCGCCGACGGGGGCGAGGTTGCAGGCCACACGCGAGGGTTTGGCGAGCACCTGTAGTTACAGAGGGCAAATACTAATAAAATGGCATGTCTCACTGATCAAGCGCCGGTCGAGTCTTTGGAGCTCACGGAGTTTATGGGGTCGTCGGTGGCGTCTGGTGGAGATATTGCTGACGCTCGAGGCGCCGGGGCGCGCACGGTGATGATCACCGGGAGGTGGGGATCACAGAGCATGGTCGGGAGGCAAGGGGTGGTGAGGGCTGCGGATTCAAGGCGTCGTCGGAGACAGGGGTCGAGAAATTGGGATGGACTGGAGGCGTGCTCGGGAAACAGAGGGAAAGGAGGCGGAGACATGGCGATTAAATGAGTGAGGTTACAGGAGAATTCACTCGGTCATTTACTCGAATTGATGCGAGTAATTTAGAAAAGAACGGCGACGTGGGGGAAGAAGAACCAGTCGCGGGGTGGGGAAGGAGAACAGTAGAAAGGGGTCCGCTGGTCAGTGGGAAAAGAAGAAAGAACGGGGTCCACTTGTCAGCTGCTTAGCGGGTCAGAATATGGGTGCAAATCATTTTCCTTCGGGGAGGGAGGAAGCTGGGCTGGATTGGGCTGTGTTGGGCTAGTTGGGCCAGATTGGTGGGCTGTTCTATTTTTTCTGTCTAAATTCTTTTTCCTTTTCTATTTCTATTTTCTGATTTGTTATTTCAAACAATTCTCAAGCATTCAAAACAATTCAAATCTTCACCAAACATTGTGACTAAGAATTTGGTTCTGTTTAGTAACCTGAACCAAAAATCCTAAATAAAATAAATAATACTTTAATCTTTTTAGGTTCCATCCTTACTTAAATAAGTAGGCCATGGTTTATTAATTAAATAGAGTTTTTGTTGTTTATTAATAAAATCTTCATTTGAAATCCCAATATTTTCAAAATCAATTCAGTAGGTTTTATTTGAAAATAAAATTCATTTGGAAATCTTGTTCAAAACAAAATAATCTTTTATTTTAGGGTCCTTTAATAATTGGATAAAATGGGCCTTAGTATTTAAATAAAATAGAGTTTGATTTTATTAATCAAATCTTTATTTGAAACCTAAATATTTTCAAAACCAAATCAGTAGGTTTTATTAGAGAATATAAAATACTTGGAAACCCTATTTATAACAATTTAATAAGTTTTGATGTTTTAATTAAAATGGTAAAACCTTTTATTTGAATAAAATTTGGATATTAATTCCTTATTATTTTATTAAGCAATCCTTTATTATTTTAAATAAACTTTTGCTATTTTATTTAAAATAAAATGTTTTAATTCCCAAAGCTTGGCCAAGGTTTAATTGGCTTTATAAAATAATCTTTATTTATAAAACTTCTATTTCATTTGAAAACAAATCTTTTCATTTAATTGTTTCAAAATAATATTTCCAAATGTTTTTATTTTACTTTTATTAAATGTTTATCTTTTTAAATCCCTTTAGGTTTATTTTAATTCAAATGGGTCTGAAGTTCCAATTGAATTCAAAAGTTTCTTCTGGCCCTGAAAATCAAACAAAGTTTTATTTTATTAATTTATTTTCACATTACAAGATTTGGAAAATCTTGGGATGTGACAAGCACCATGGTTTTACATCATCATATGACCTAAACAAACACAAAATAAGAGAGTGCTACTCCGGTCTACCCCTGTCAGAGGGACGTCTAGGGGGGTAGACGATCCGATGCCCACAGATCAGGGTTCCGCGGGAGACCATGCTCCGGGGCGTCGGAATACCTAAAGGACTTGCATGTGGCCCTAGCACATGCATGGAAGTGTGGTGCTATGTTGAAACATGCAAAACCTAGTCACCGGGTGCATGTGTCCCCCTTCTCATGCGTGCGCTAGCTGTGACCTAAAGCTAAGGTTCTGGACATATATAAGGGGGAAACTCCCCGTTCGGGTGAAACCGGGTAGGATAGTACCCTCCCCTTGTGAAGCACCATGGTTTACATCATCATATGACCTAAACAAACACAAAACAAGAGAGTTCTACTCCGGGCTACCCCTGTCAGAGGGACGTCTAGGGGGGTAGACGATCCAATGCCAACAGATCAGGGTTCCGCGGGAGACCACGCACCAGGGCGTCGGAATACCTCAAGGACTAGCATGTGGCCCTAGCACATGCATGGAAGTGTGGTGCTATGTTGAAACATGCAAAACCTAGTCACCGGGTGCATGTGTCCCCCTTCTCATGCGTGCGCTAGCTGTAATCTAAAGCTAAGGTTCTGGACTTATATAAGGGGGAAACTCCCCGTTCGGGTGAAACCGGGTAGGATAATGCCCTCCCCTTGTGAAGCACCATGGTTTTACATCATCATAGGACCTAAATAAACACAAAACAAGAGACTGCTACTCCGAGCTACCCCTATCAGAGGGACGTCTAGGGGGGTAGACGATCTGATGCCCACAGATCAGGGTTCCGCGGGAGACCATGCTCCGGGGCGTCGGAATACCTCAAGGACTTGCATGTGGCCCTAGCACATGCATGGATGTGTGGTGCTATGTTGAAACATGCAAAACCTAGTAACCGGGTGCATGTGTCCCCCTTCTCATGCGTGCGCTAGCTGTGACCTAAAGCTAAGGTTACGACATATAAGGGGAAACTCCCGTCGGGTGAAACTGCAGGATAGTGCCTCCCTTGTGAAGCACCATGGTTTTACATCATCATATGACCTAAACAAACACAAAACAAGAGATTGCTACTCGGGGCTACCCCTGTCAGAGGGACGTCTAGGGGGGTAGGCGATCCGATGCCACAGATCGGTTCCGGGAGACCACGCTCAGGCGTCTAATACCTCAAGGACTTGCACGTGGCCCTAGCACATGGATGGAAGTGTGGTGCTATGTTGAAACATGCAAAACTTAGTCACCGGGTGCATGTGTCCCCCTTCTCATGCGTGCTCTAGCTGTAACCTAAAGCTAAGGTTCTGGATTTATATAAGGGGGAAACTCCCCGTTCGGGTGAAACCGGGTAGGATAGTGCCCTCCCCTTGTGAAGCACCATGGTTTTACATCATCATATGACCTAAACAAACACAAAACAAGAGATTGATACTCCGGGCTACCCCTGTCAGAGGGACGTCTAGGGGGGTAGACGATCCGATGCCCACAGATCAGGGTTCCGCGGGAGACCATGCTCCGGGGCATCGGACTACCTCAAGGACTTGCATGTGTCCCTAGCACATTCATGGAATTGTGGTGCTATGTTGAAACATGCAAAACCTAGTCACCGGGTGCATGTGCACCCCTTCTCATGCGTGCGCTGTAACCTAAAGCTAAGGTTCTGGACTTATATAAGGGGGAAACTCCCCGTTCGAGTGAAACCGGGTAGGATAATGCCCTCCCCTTGTGAAGCACCATGGTTTTACATCATCATATGACCTAAACAAACACAAAACAAGAGAGTGCTACTCCGGGCTACCCCTGTCAGAGGGACGTCTAGGGGGGTAGACGATCCGATGCCCACAGATCAGGGTTCCGCGGGAGACCACGCTCCGGGGCGTCGGAACACCACAAGGACTTGCATGTGGCCCTAGCACATGCATGGAAGTGTGGTGCTATGTTGAAACATGCAAAACCTAGTCACCGGGTGCATGTGTCCCCCTTCTCATGCGTGCGCTAGCTGTAACCTAAAGCTAAGGTTCTGGACTTATATAAGGGGGAAACTCCCCGTTCGGGTGAAACCGGGTAGGATAGTGCCCTCCCCTTGTGAAGCACCATGGTTTTACATCATCATATGACCTAAACAAACACAAAACAAGAGAGTGCTACTCCGGGCTACCCTTATCAGAGGGACGTCTAGGGGGGTAGACGATCTGATGCCCACAGATCAGGGTTCCGCGGGAGACCACGCTCCGGGGCGTCGGAATATGTCAAGGACTTGCATGTGGCCCTAGCACATGCATGTAAGTGTGGTGCTATGTTGAAACATGCAAAACCTATTCACCTGGTGCATGTGTCCCCCTTCTCATACGTGCGCTAGCTGTAACCTAAAGCTAAGGTTCTAGACTTATATAAGGGGAAACTCCCCGTTCGGGTGAAACCGGGTAGGATAGTGTCCTCCCCTTGTGAAGCACCATGGTTTTACATCATCATATGACCTAAACAAACACAAAACAAGAGAGTGCTACTCCGGGCTACCCCTGTCAGAGGGACGTCTAGGGGCGTAGATGATCCGATGCCAACAGATCAGGGTTCCGCGGGAGACCAGGCTCCTGGGGGTCGGAATACCTCAAGGACTTGCATGTGGCCCTAGAATATGCATGGAAGTGTGGTGCTATGTTAAAACATGCAAAACCTAGTCACCGGGTGCATGTGTCCCCCTTCTCATGCGTGCGCTGTAACCTAAAGCTAAGGTTCTAGACTTATATAAGGGGGAAACTCCATGTTCGGGTGAAACAGGGTAGGATAGTGCCCTCCCCTTGTGAAGCACCATGGTTTTACATCATCAAATGAACTAAACAAACACAAAACAAGAGAATGCTACTCCGGGCTACCCTTGTCAGAGGGACGTCTAGGGGGGTAGACGATCTGATGCCCACAGATCAGGGTTCCGCGAGAGACCACGCTCCGGGGCGTCGGAATACCTCAAGGACTTGCATGTGGCCCTAGAACATGCATGGAAGTGTGGTGCTATGTTGAAACATGCAAAACCTAGTCACCGGGTGCATGTGTCCCCCTTCTCATGCGTGCGCTAGCTCTAACCTAAAGCTAAGGTTCTGGACTTATATAAGGGGAAACTCCCCGTTCGGGTGAAACCGGTTAGGATAGTGCCCTCCCCTTGTGAAGCACCATGGTTTTACATCATCATATGACCTAAACAAACACAAAACAAGAGAGTGCTACTCCGGGCTACCCCTGTCAGAGGGACGTCTAGGGGGTAGACGATCCGATGCCAACAGATCAGGGTTCCGCGGGAGACCACGCTCCGGGGCGTCGGAATACCTCAAGGACTTGCATGTGGCCATAGCACATGCATGGAAGTGTGGTGCTATGTTGAAACATGCAAAACCTAGTCACCGGGTGCATGTGTCCCCCTTCTCATTCGTGCGCTGTAACCTAAAGCTAAGGTTCTAGACTTATATAAGGGGGAAACTCCCCGTTCGGGTGAAACCGGGTAGGATAGTGCCCTCCCCTTGTGAAGCACCATGGTTTTACATCATCATATGACCTAAACAAACACAAAACAAGTTAGTGCTACTCCGGGCTACCCCTGTCAGAGGGACGTCTAGGGGGGTAGACGATCCGATGCCCACAGATCAGGGTTCCGCGGGAGACCACGCTCCGGGGCGTCGGAATACCTCAAGGACTTGAATGTGGCCCTAGCACATGCATGGAAGTGTGGTGCTATGTTGAAACATGCAAAACCTAGTCACCGGGTGCATGTGTCCCCCATCTCATGCGTGCACTGTAACCTAAAGCTATGGTTCTGGACTTATATAAGGGGGAAACTCCCCGTTCGGGTGAAACTGGGTAGGATAGTGCCCTCCCCTTGTGAAGAACCATGGTTTTACATCATCATATGACCTAAACAAACACAAAACAAGAGAGTGCTACTCCGGGCTACCCCTGTCAGAGGGATGTCTAGGGGGGTAGACGATCCGATGCCCATAGATTAGGGTTCCGTGGGAGACCACGCTCCACGGCGTCGGAATACCTCAAGGACTTGCATGTGGCCCTAGCACATGCATGGAAGTGTGGTGCTATGTTGAAACATGCAAAACCTAGTCACCGGGTGCATGTGTCCCCCTTCTCATGCGTGCGCTGTAACCTAAAGCTAAGGTTCTGGCCTTATATAAGGGGGAAACTCCCCGTTCGGGTGAAACCGGGTAGGATAGTGTAGGAGTTCGTAGCATGGAAAACAAAATTTTTCTATCGCATACAAACAAACAAGCCAAGATCTATCTACTAGATTGTAGCAACGAGTCGATAGAGGAACTCACCCTCGAAGATTCCAAAGCGGTTAACGAGAGCAGATTCTCGTGGGTGATGTAGTCGTACACTTCCGATCTCAAGATCGCAGAGCGATCCTTCCGCCACGTTCCGGCAGCGCCCCTTGATCGGTCACACGTTCGGTACTCGATGAAGACCTTCCTCTCCCTTGTTCCAAAGGCGGAGGTTGTAGCACTCTCTCGCGATTCCGCAAAGACAACCAAGTGGTACCTAAGTAGAGGGGAGATCCCGCAGGGCTTCGCCTTAAGCCGGTGCGAGTATGGTGGAGCTTATGAGAGAGGCTATTAGTGGTCTAGTAATTTAGACACACCAATTAGAAGGCTCTAAACCAATTAGAAGGCTCTAAACTGTTGGCTAAAGCAATTAGAAGCTCTAAACCAAAACAGCTCTAAACCGGAGATCTAGAGTAGAAAGTTATGTGCCAATAGGAGGAGCCCTGCCCCTCCTTTTATGGGAGGGGGGTCATGGCGCGCCAGGGGAGGGAGGGAGTCCCTCCCCAACTCGGCTTGAGCTGGCGCCCGCCCGAGGAGTCCTACCTCCTCCAAGTTGATTCAACTCCTCTTGCTTGTTTCCCACAGTTTCTTGTTTTGGTTTTGACTTTCAAACTGGACATTTGACTTTTCTGTTTTAGGATTCAATTTAATCCTTTATTTGGGACAGCAATAACACTTAGTACATGATGCAATCATTCAATGAGTAATGACACATTCATGTACCCTTCCCGAGTCTTGGACAATCCGGAACCTTCTAGAATATTCCCGATGAAAACACGGAATCATTCCCGAACTCTCAAACAGGACTTTCCTTATATGAATCTTATTCTCCGGACCATTCCGGATCACCTCGTGATATCCGGATCCCATCCGAGACTCGAACAACATTCGGTCTCTTTCTCATAATACCATAACTACTCAAACAACGTCGAATCCTTAAGTGTGTCTCCCTACGGTTCGTGAATTATGCGGACATGATCGAGACACTTCTCGAACAATAACCAATAGAGGAACTGAAATTCATATGGCTCCCACATATTTCACGATTACTTTGCGATCGAATGAACCACTTACATACGATACCAATTTCCCTTTGTCTCACGATATGTTACTTATCCGAGGTTATGATCGTCGGTATCTGCATACCTAGTTCAACCTCGTTCTTGATAAGTACTCTTTTCTCGTTCCCGTGATATGTGATCCCTTGTGAGCCAGTCACATGCTTGCAAGCCAATTAGATGACATTCCACCGAGAGGGCCCGGAGTATATCTATCCGTCATATGGATGGACAAATCCCACTCTTGATCCATGTGTTTCAACCAATACTTTCTGAACACTCAATGCCACTTTTATAGCCACCCTGTTACGGTGTGGTGTTTGATGACATCAAAGTATCCATCCGGAAAGGTGATATGCATGATCTCATGGTCGAAGGAATTAGGTTACTATGTATCAGAAAGCATATAGCAATTGAACTATTGAAATGACTTGATCTTTATGCTACGCTTATCTATAGGAGTATGTCCATCACATCATTCTCCTAATGATATGATCCTGTTGTTAATAACATCTCTATGTTCATGATCAGGAAACCATGATCATATATTAACCAACAAGCTAGTTTAACAAGAGGCTATACTAGGGACTCTTATTTTAGTTTACAAATCACACAAGTATTAATGTTTCCGGTTAATACAATTATAGCATGGTATGTAAACATTTATCATAAGTGTGAAGATATGATAATAACCACTTTATTATTGCCTCTTGGGCATATCTCCAACATCTCCACTTGCACTAGAGTCAATAATCTAGTTTCATACCTTTGTGTATATAACACCTATGGCTTTACGGTGTTGTATGTACACGATTGCTAGTGGTCAATCGATCTTCGGATCTGACACTTCCAGGTCCGTGTGTAATTGCATGTCTTTGCGTCTCTACGCATCACTCATTCTCTAATGAGATGGCTTTGTATAAATTTGGTCTTTCGGTGTGACCTTTAGCTCTTTGGGGTTAAAACATGTTGATAATATTGTCGCACAATATATCTTCATAGTATTATCCCACTGTGAACTACACCTAGTTTGATAACAAACTACTTGACACAAATGCCCTCTTTTGCTGCTAAAATAGCAGTTATATACTTGGCCTTTTGTTGTAGTATCTGTCACAATGTCTTAACTTTGGAACTCATCCAAATCCATTATGGAACTCACATTCCATTATATTGTGCCACCCTTAGTTTAGATTGAGATAATCTTAATTTGTACTTTGTGACAAAACTAGTATCAATGTAGTACTTTTACAATGAACTAACCATCTATTTGTCACTTCTACAAATATTATACTCTTAGTTCTTCCAAAAGATCATAAGAATAGCCTTACTATTGTCCAATGATCATCTTACGAATCATTCTGGTATATGCTCACAACATTTAGAGCATAGGACATATCTGGATTTGTACATATCACAGTATGATATAAATACTCTTTGTGATTTTATACATCAAGTATCAATCTATACTTGATTATTGTTTCACTTTACCAAATGTCAATACACTTGAATATATCATCAACATTGAACTTATTCAATCCTTTACGTGACAAGAACCTCTCTTGTAGTTTCTATATTGAACTCATTCAATATCTTGTCTATGTATACGGCACAACCATATTAGCGTCTATTGATGCCTAATATTTGGTTTTGCCTAAGTCTTTCATCGAGATGAAATTCTTATCTTGTGTTAATAAAAAGATACATCACTTCCAATCAACAATATGTCTCCTACATAATGTATTAGAAATATGTCTTAGCGCTCCCACTTAATTTCTTGCAAATGCAAGCATCTTCATTGTCTCTGATGAAATTAAACTCTTTTAACAGTTTCATCATAGTGAAGATTCCAACTCCGCTATGCTTACTTCAACCATTGAAGTTTGCATATGCTTTTAGCATCCTTTGAATTAACAAAACCCTATGGACCATGTTATGCACATGTCCTAGGTAACGATTCTATTAGAAGAACTTGTTTTGCTTATTCAACTACCATATAACAAATTATATGTAGTGGTTGCTACATTAATCCGTCTAGACTAAATATCGCTATGAAAGATCAGATCTTGTCATAGTCAACCTTTGAACATTGTTGTGAACTCTTTCCCAACATGTCGACTATTTCATAGATGTAAAACATCCATGTCTATTTCTTCATAGATCCAAACACAAGTAAGGTCTTACACCTTTCTCGAGGGTCCTTCAAGTTCAAAACTTGATTTCTCATGTATGGAACTATCACGGATTTTATGGCTTCAAGCCATTTGGTGAGTCGAGCCCATCATCGCTTCTTTGCATGTAGTCGGTTCATTATTCTCAAATAATGATTCAACCCTCAAATCTTGGTATTTGATTGTTTACCCGATCTACTTGTTTCAATAGGAACTTAGATCTCCGTCACCACAACCTTTTGAGGCATCGTGAGCCATGAGCATTGTTCTGCCTCCGAAACACTTTTCTCGGATTGCAACTCTGCACATATAGCTAAGGTTCTTTTAACCTTATCAAAGTTCTATTGTCCTCCCACTTAACTTTTCACGAAAAATTCCTTCTCAAAGAAACTTGGCGTTTTAAGTGACAAACACTTTTGTCTACGGTGTTATGGAGGAATACTTAACAGTTATTTGAAATAACATACAAAGACAGGTTTATCCGACTTTGGTTGCAAAACATCTTTCTTATGCAAAGCATACCAATGTTTAAGAAATGACGACTTGGGTTTTATCCCAAACCATAACTTTATATGGTGTCATTTCAACGGATTATGACGGAGCTCTTTTCAGTGGAAAAACGGTAATCTCTAAAGCTTTTAATCTTTAAAATATAATGGCAGTTTTTATGAATTATACCTTTGATCTTACCATGTCAAACAAGGTTTAATTACATACCTCGAACGCCCCATACCCTTATGGTGTTTCGGGAAATGCAAATCCACGGAACAATTCCTTAAATCTTAGGTATTATGCTAAACTCTGTAACTCAAATATCTCCCTTTATGATCTTATCATAAACTATTTATATTTTTGTTACAATGATTTTGCACTTCATCTTGAAAGTCCTTGAACCTTTCAAATGTTTCACACTTCATCCTTATTAAGTAAATATTCATATATTCACTCAAATTTTCGGAGAAAGCATATGAAGTTGAAATCCATCGCTTTTTGACTACACATGATGGACTTCGTACAACAATATGTACAAGTTCCAATAAGCTAGTCATTCGTTCCCTTTTGGCCTATGAACGAAGTTTTAATTATCTCTAGGAAAGTTTCACAAGCGTCATGTGATCAAAATCAAAAGACTCCAAAATTCCATCCACATGGAGTTTCTTCATGCGTTCTTTCCAATATAATTTAAACGGCGATGTCACTTCCTAAGTGACCTTTCAATCAATTTGTCTTTCGTCATTTTTAGCACTAGTTTTATGGACGTGATTTCTCCAACGAGATTTTGTGAATCATCCATCTTTTATGGATTACGGCAATTATTTGAACAACCCTTTTGTTCTCATAATACCTGATAAAACAAATCTTGAAGGCAAGCTTTGATGTTTAACGAGCAACACAATAACCCTTTATTTGTTCTCGATGAACATCATCACATATTCTTTTGCTAGTTACTTAGGCCATTGTAGTTCATGAATTCTGTTGTTTCGTATGACGATTCATACCAACAAATTCAGTATTAAATACTTAAGGACCACATTGTTTAATAAGCAAAGAATATAGCCATAACATGTATATCATCTATATACTAAACTGAACAATTCTAGTCTTTTCCTTTCTGCCATATATTTATGAGATTCTCTTTCAGTATTTCCTATTCTATTTGAAAGAATCTATCAACATCAACAGTGGAGTCATACATATGACATATAGTCCAAAGCGTGTATAGTTAAATACCAATGTCTTTGGACTTGCACTTTGAAGTAGATCACCATCATCAAATGTTTGGTGTTCTTTCAAATTCCTTTCTTTAGTAATCTCTTGGTGTAGTAAACATTTTACCTACATCAATTATTCATCCTTAACATGGAATCGTCCATGATCAAGCTACTTTTAGCTTATAACGATGAATTATGAGTATAATGTTGCTATCCAAAACCTTTTGGAGGATCAGGACAACAAGTGTCTCCAACCTTTTGCAAATTCTCATCAAATATGAGAACATGACTTTTGCCATATTATACTCTATCATGTTGCAACAAAACTTTGTTTGATATCACAATATCTTCCACACATCATGGTTTCGAAATAACTCTTTCAGATCCTAGATAACCTTGATATTAAGAGAATTCTTTGAATATCAAGAATCATGGAGACAAACATGATACTCATATACTAACTCTTGGAATTGTCACTCTTGATTTAATACCAATTATTAAACTTCATGGAGTAAGGAACTTCTTGAAAGTTTTGCAATAGGACTTTTAAACTTTATATTAACACTTCAAAACAATACGATACCATCAGTAAAGTAAATTAACCAGAATTATATAGTTCTATCATCTCAATTATAACTAAGCGACGGTGGTAAACGGATGCCAATGACTACAACAACTATGCAAATTCACTTTGATTTAGTTTATGATAAATTGAGTTCTAATTAATAATCAAATTAATCTAGGTGAACTCCCACTCAAAACAATATCCCTCACATTGTTTTAGTGATCACACGAACCAAATCCACCACATCAAAACCGATCATCACGAGAGTTGATATAGCTTCAATGGCGAACAATCGACATGTTCATCATATCTACTATATGACTCATGCTCTACCTTCGGTAATCCGTGTTCCTGAGGCCATGTCTGTACATGCTAGGCTCGTCAAGATCAAACCTTAGTTTACGCATGAGCAAATCTGGCTTGCTCACGTTGTATACACTTGCAATCTAGCACCCGATCATCACGTGGTGTTTCAAACAACAAGCTTTAGCAGGTGCTAACTAAGGGTGAACACTTTATGATTTGAAATTCATGTGCATGAGGGATCATCTTATAATGCTACCGTGCCTACTAAGCAATACAAGATGCATAAAGGATTAACATCACATGCAATTCATAATATGTGATATGATATGGCCTTTTCTTCTTTGTGCTTCCGATCTCCATCTTCTAGCACGAACATGATCTCCATCATCATCGGCATTGCATCAAGGTCAATGACGCATCTCCATGGTTGTCGTCCACCGGCTTCAACTATTACAACTACTTTGAATAGACATGCGGGTCTTAACATAAATTAAAGACAACCATATGGCTCCTGCCGGTTGCCAACTTACAATAAGGAACATTGCATACATCAAATATAATCACAATCATGGCCATATCACATCACTGCACACCCCTGCAAAACAAAGTTAGACGCCTCTACTTTCTTTGCATGTTTTACGTGGTTTGGGGCTTTCAATAAGTGTCGTTCTAACTTACGAACATGAACCACAACATTGATACTAGTATTGTCAATCACCCGTTGTAAATTGGATCTTAACTATGCTAGGAGAAACAGGCACCCGCAAAGCCACTTATGCAATACAAGTTGCATGTCAAGCGTGGAGCAAGTCTCATGAACGATGTCATGTAAGGTTAGACCGGGCCGCTTCATCCCAACATACCGCAAGATGCAAAGTACACAAGAAGCAATCGACAATAAAGCATCAACGCCCACAATGACCATTGTGTTCTACTCGTGCAGATCTACATATAGACACTTCGATACCCTGTAGGAGTTCGTAGCATGGAAAACAAAATTTTCTATCGCATACAAACAAACAAGCCAAGATCTATCTACTAGATTGTAGCAACGAGTCGATAGAGGAACTCACCCTCGAAGATTCCAAAGCGGTTAACGAGAGATTCTCGTGGGTGATGTAGTCGACACTTCCGATCTCAAGATCACAGACGATCCTTCCGGCGCCACGTTCCGGCAGCTCCATGATCGGTCACACGTTGTACTTTCGATGAAGACCTTCCTCTCCTTGTTCCAAAGAAAGTGGAGGTTGTAGCACTCTCCTCGCGATTCCGGCAGCACAACGGCGTGGTACCGGAAGTAGAGGGGAGATCCCGCAGGGCTTCGCCTTAAGCCGGTGCGAGTATGGTGGAGCTTATGAGAGAGGCTATTAGTGGTCTAGTAATTTAGACACACCAATTAGAAGGCTCTAAACCAATTAGAAGGCTCTAAACTGTTGGCTAAAGCAATTAGAAGCTCTAAACCAAAACAGCTCTAAACCGGAGATCTAGAGTAGAAAGTTATGTGTCAATAGGAGGAGCCCTGCCCCTCCTTTTATGGGAGGGGGGTCATGGCGCGCCAGGGGAGGGAGGGAGTCCCTCCCCAACTCGGCTTGAGTGGCCGGCACCGAGGAGTCCTACCTCCTCCAGTTGATTCCAACTCCTCTTGCTTGTTTCCCACAGTTTCTTGTTTTGGCGCTTGACTTTCAAACCGACATTTGACTTTTCTGTTTTAGGATTCAATTTAATCCTTTATTTGGGACAGCAATAACACTTAGTACATGATGCAATCATTCAATGAGTAATGACACATTCATGTACCTTCCCCGGAGTGCCGGACAATGAACCTTCTAGAATATTCCCGATGAAAACACGGAATCATTCCCGAACTCAAAGCAGGACTTTCCTTATATGAATCTTATTCTCGGACCATTCGGATCACCTCGTGATATCCGGATCCCATCCGAGACTCGAACAACATTCGTCTCTTTCTCATAATACCATAACTACTCAAACAACGTCGAATCCTAAGTGTGTCTCCCACGGTTCGTGAATTATGCGGACATGATCGAGACACTTCTCCTAACAATAACCAATAGAGGAATCTGGAAATTCATATGGCTACATATTTCTACGATTACTTTGCGATCGAATGAACCACTTACATACGATACCAATTTCCCTTTGTCTCACGATATGTTACTTATCCGAGGTTATGATCGTCGGTATCTCCGCATACCTAGTTCAACCTCGTCGATAAGTACTCTTTTCTCGTTCCGTGATATGTGATCCCTTGTGACCAAGTCACATGCTTGCAAGCTAATTGGATGACATTCCACCGAGAGGGCCAGAGTATATCTATCCGTCATATGGATGGACAAATCCCTCTTGATCCATGTGTTTCAACCAATACTTTCCGAACACTCAATGCCACTTTTATAGCCACCCTTACGGTGTGGTGTTTGATGACATCAAAGCATCCATCCGAAAGGTGATATGCATGATCTCATGGTCGAAGGAATTAGGTTACTATGTATCAGAAAGCATATAGCAATTGAACTATTGAAATGACTTGATCTTTATGCTACGCTTATCTATAGGAGTATGTCCATCACATCATTCTCCTAATGATATGATCCTGTTGTTAATAACATCTCTATGTTCATGATCAGGAAACCATGATCATATATTAACCAACAAGCTAGTTTAACAAGAGGCTATACTAGGGACTCTTATTTTAGTTTACAAATCACACAAGTATTAATGTTTCCGGTTAATACAATTATAGCATGGTATGTAAACATTTATCATAAGTGTGAAGATATGATAATAACCACTTTATTATTGCCTCTTGGGCATATCTCCAACAGATAGTGCCCTCCCCTTGTGAAGCACCATGGTTTTACATCATCATATGACCTAAACAAACACAAAACAAGAGAGTGCTACTCCGGTCTACCCCTATCAGAGGGACGTCTAGGGGGGTAGACGATGCGATGCCCACAGATCAGGGTTCCGCGGGAGACCATGCTCTGTGGCGTCGGAATACCTCAAGGACTTGCATGTGGCCCTAGCGCATGCATGGAAGTGTGGTGCTATGTTGAAACATGCAAAACCTAGTCACCGGGTGAATGTGTCCCCCATCTCATGCGTGCCCTGTAACCTAAAGCTAAGGTTCTGGACTTATATAAGGGGGAAACTCCCCGTTCGGGTGAAACCGGGTAGGATAGTGCCCTCCCCTTGTGAAGCACCATGGTTTTACATCATCATATGACCTAAACAAACACAAAGCAAGAGAGTGCTACTCCGGGCTACCCCTGTCAGAGGGACGTCTAGGGGGGAGACGATCCGATGCCCACAAATCAGGGTTCCGCGGGAGACCAATGCTCCGGGGCGTCGGAATACCTCAAGGACTTGCATGTGGCCCTAGCACATGCATGGAAGTGTGGTGCTATGTTGAAACATGCAGAACCTAGTAACCGGGTGCATGTGTCCCCCTTCTCATGTGTGCGCTGTAACCTAAAGCTAAGGTTCTGGACTTATATAAGTGGGAAACTCCCCGTTCTGGTGAAACCGGGTAGGATAGTGCACTCCCCTTGTGAAGCACCATGGTTTTACATCATCACATGACCTAAACAAACACAAAACAAGAGAGTGCTACTCCGGGCTACCCCTGTCAGAGGGACGTCTAGGGGGGTAGACGATCCGATGCCCACAGATCAGGGTTCCGCGGGAGACCACGCTCCGGGGCGTCGGAATACCTCAAGGACTTGCATGTGGCCCTAGCACATGCATGGAAGTGTGGTGCAAGGTTGGTAGGTTCCATGTGTGTCCCCTTTCGGACATTCTAGGCCCCGGAGCTCTGGCGGTCCTTTTCCAGCGAAACCCTAGGAAGTGGGTATAACGGGGGCTACATTATGTTTCATGGTCCCTACCTTGGTATAATATGTAGGAATCGACTAAACAAACATAAACAAAGAAAAAACTATATTGGTCAACACTCATCCGGGGCCGGTCAACGGGGTAGATCTACGGGTCCCTCGGACTAGGGTCTATATTTTATACGAAATAAATGAAAAGGAGGAGGAATAAAATTAAATATATTAAGTAAGAGAAAATATAAAATATAATATATCAAGTAGAACCCAATATAAAATTAAATATATTAAATAAGCGAAAATAATAAAGGAACTAAATAAATTTAAGTGAAAAAAAGCGGGATGTGCCGACGGCTATACCATCGGCGTAGGGCCCTTTTGGCCTTAGCCCAAACCGGCCCACACCCCGCGACCCCCTGCCCTCATTCCCCACCCCGCGCGTGCCCAGCCTCTGCCCCACCCCCACGCCGCCGCCGCCAGCTTCCCACCCGCCATGCCGAGCCCCCTACCCCGAGCCCAGCCTCCCGCCGCCACCTTCCCACCCTCGCGCCGCCGCCGTCGACCCTCCCGCCACCGCGAGCCCCACCTGCCAGCCCCACCCCCTGCCGACCTACCCCCGCACGGCCGCCATCGAGCTCCCCCCACCCCAAGCCCAGTCTATGTGCCTCGCCGCCTCCTCCCTACACCGCTGCCGTCCCTACTCCCCGCCGACCCGCCACCACGAGCCCCCACGCCGCTGCCTCCTTCTCCTCACACCCGCCACCGCTCCACCCCCTGTGCCGCCAACGCCCCTCCTCCCACCATCGCGAGGCCCCTGCTGCCGTCGCCCCTCCTCCCCCCATCGCTGACCCGCCAACGCGAGGCTCGCTGTGCCGCCGCCGTCCCTCCTCCCCCGTCGCTGACCGGCCGCCACCGACTCGCCCCTGCCCTAGGGCCCTCCCCTAGTCCCGACCTGGCCCGAGTTGGAGCTCGTGGGGCTCCTCCTCGGTCGGCCCCTGCCTTGTCCTGCCCGTGCCTCCTCGCCGCCCCTACACCGGCCACGTCGCCGGAGCTCCCTGCAGGTACGCCATTAGGTAGTTAGTATAGGTTAGTTTTGTGTTTTGTTCTCTGTTTTAGGTAGTTAAGGTAGTATAGGTAGTTTTAGTTAGGTTAGATAAATTGTGTGTGCTAAATAGGTTAATTTTATTTTATTTGTGTTTGCAATATGTAGACTTTTAGGTGGACACTAGGCCCTGTCGGAGATGTCGCCGTCCCGGAGGTCGCCGTTGGAGAGGTCACCCTTCCGCTACTCGATCTTCCTCGACTATTCGCTCACGCTTCGAGGGTATAAATCTTGCGCCCATCTTGTAATGTACCTAGGTATTTATTTTTGTGTCTAGATCACCAAGTCAGTCATGAAACCTAGGCGTATCCCATTCGAAAGGGTTACACGAATAAATATGCATTCGCATATTAAAATGTAACTCTTCGGATTGTCCACGATTTTTGATTAGACGGAGGATGTGTAGATTGCGCTCTCCACGGTTCACCGAACCAAGACAGATTTGGCGGCGCCTCCCTGTTGTTCTCTGGATGCACAATTCTCTCGGCATTTTTGGCGGGACATGTATCGGGAGAACGGCAGGGAGGTGCTGCCGAAATTTTGTCTCGGTTTGGGGTTGACCGTGGAGAGTGTATCCAATCTACACATCCTCGGGTGGGATTAGGACATATCTTTTCCTATTAGACATGTTAGGTGTATGAATGGAATAACAACGTAAAATTTGTGTATTTAGTTTAATGCCATTAATTAATATGAAATGTTGAATTTGTATTGTGGCTCTCGATGAAGCAGAGGATGGCTGGTAATGGTTGGATGCACAGTGGTCATATTAGTGCGCTTGAAAGGACAGACGAGTGGGTATGGAAGACCAATTTTCTGGTGAAGGAGTTAGTGCGTGGTTCAAAGGTAGTTCGTCCAAGGTGTCCTTGCGCTCATTGCATGAGGCTTTGTCGTCAGACAAAGGATGATATGAGTAAACACCTTTGGCAGTATGGGTATATGCTTGACTACGAGCCTTTGGTCGACTTTTCTCAGTACGAATGTGATAGAGCTGAGGTGATGCGACAACGGATCGATGGCATTGAGTACGATGGGATTATAAACTTGCTAGAGGATTTTCGCAATGCCGATATGCCAGATTCGTCACCTCCACAGGAGGAATCGGAGGAACCAGGTGAACCGGAGGAACCGCAGGCAACCGCGAAGGCCTTCCTTGATATGATGGCCTCGGCTAAGAGGCCTCTATATCCGGGTGCGAAAGTGTCTCAACTCGATGCCATCTCGCAAATACTAGCCGACAAGTCCCAGTACGCCACCACCCGAGCAAGTTTTGAACGTAATTTGTTTACGTATGGTAACATGTTGCCCGAAGGGAATTGTCTACCTAAAAGCATGTACGAATGCCGGAAAATCATGAAAGTTCTCACCATGGATTATGTAAAGATAGATTGTTGTCCAGCAGGCTGTCTTTTGTTTTGGAAACAGTTTGAGGATGACAAGTACTGCAGCAGGTGTGGGGCCTCTAGGTATCATGAGAGAAAGGGACATGATGGTCAGATGACATAGACAAATGTCGCCGTGAAGATTCTTCGTTATCTCCCATTCATAAAAAGAATCCAGCAGCTTTACATGATCGAGGAGACTGCCACACAGATGAAGTGGCACAAGACAGGGAAGAGATGCCATGACGAGCACGGACATGAAATGATGGGACATCCATCTGATGGTAAGGCATGGAAGAACTTTGATGCAAAACACGAGGCATTTGCAAGTGAGGCTCGGAATGTCAGAATTGCGATAGCAACCGATGGATTCAATCCATATGGTATGTCGACGGCCTCTTACAGCTGCTGGCCTGTGTTTGTTATTCCGCTCAATATCACTCCCGGAGTCCTAATGCAAAGGAATACCATATTCTTGTCGCTTGTCATTCCAGGGCCTAAATACCCGGGGAAAAATTTGAGTGTCTACATGCAGCCGCTTATTGATGATTTGAACCACTCTTGGCACCACGGGACGTTGACATATGCCCGAGCATCTAAGACAAACTTTCTCATGAGAGTTTGGTACCAATATTCCATGCATGACATGCCCGGCTACGCCCTATTTTGCGGGTGGTGTACATCCGGTAAGTGGCCTTGCCCAGTTTGCAGGCTCCAACTTGAGTTATTTTGGCTAAGCGCGGGTGGCAAGTATGTCGCCTTTGACAAAAATCGACCTTTCCTCAAAAGAGGGCACCGGTTCAGACGAGACAAAAAGAACTTCATGAAGGGCGTAGTTTTGAATGAAGAAAAAGCGATACCAATGTTTGATGGTGTAGCTGTTAAAGCCGAGCTACTTGCTCTGAAGCGTACTGAGATTCCTGGCCCACAATTTGAGGGATATGGTAAAACGCACAACTGGACTCACGAGGCAACCATAACGAAACTCGAGTATTACAAGGACCTCGAACTTCCCCATAACATCGATGTGATGCACACTGAAAAGAATGTAGGAGAGTCCCTCTTTCACACAATTTGCAACATCCCTGGAAAGTCAAAGGATAATGTCAAGGCTAGGGTCGATGTTGAGAAGCTATGTGATAGGAAGAAACAACACATGCAGCCTCCTGACCGCAATCGAAGAAATTGGTTCAAGTCGCATGCCATCTTCTGCCTTGATAGTGACCAAAAGAAGGAGTCATTCAGGTGGCTCAAGTACGTCGTGATGTTCCCTGATGGTTATTGTTCAAATATGAGTAAGGGATTCAATCTTGCGACGGGAAAAGTCACCGGCCTAAAGAGTTATGACTATCATATATGGATTGAGCGGCTGATGCCGGTGATGGTTCGAGGGTATCTCCCCGATCATGTATGGCGAGTGCTTGCGGAGTTGAGCTATTTCTTTCGCACTCTGTGTGCTAAGCAGGTATCTCCCGAGCTGATTGAGAGGCTGCAGGAACTAGTGCCAGAGTTGCTATGCAAGTTGGAGACGATCTTTCCACCAGGATTTTTTACTCCGATGGCACATCTCATCGTGCACCTCGCGAACGAGGTACTTTTGGGTGGACCAGTGCAGTTTCGTTGGCAGTTCTGTATTGAGAGAGAGTTTAAGTATATTTGAATGAAATGTGGAAACAAAAGTAAGATTGAAGCATGCATAGATGAGGAAACTCTGATCGGGGAGATAGCAGACGTCACGACAAAGTACTATGCCGATGATGTTCCCACTCTGCATAACCCGATCACTCGGTACAATGTCGACGAGCTGGAGGAAGACCCCAAGATCGCATTCTTTCAATCTCCCGGTGGAAAGTCCGGTGCTAGAAAAGAGTACATATTGAAGCCGGAAGAAAAGGAGGGCATAATGTTTTATGTGCTCATGAACATGAAGCATGAACTTATCGGTTTCATGAGGTAAACTGATGAACAAATTACCTATTGCAACTAGTAACTCGATTTTGGTCTAATACGTGTTTTCTCCTTTTAGCCAATTCAAGGATGAACAGTGGTCGGAAACGAGGGATCCCAGTGTCACGGAGTTGGACACTCTTCTAAAAGATGGTGCCCCCGGAAAGAAAAAATTTGTGGCTTGGTTCAGGGCCAAAGTAATTTCCCTCTTACCTTGCAATCCGTGACTTGTCCCTATTATTACACATATCCCTCTTACCTTGCAATCCATGACTTGCAGGGAGCTGATCGCAACGTTGAGATGACGAATGAGATTCGATGTGTTTCACAGGGTTATATCCGTAGAGTCATGAGGTATCAGAAGTACGATGTTAATGGGTACCGTTTCCATAAAGAGTTCCACCAGAACAATCAGCCTAATGCAAAAACTATAAATACTGGGGTCTTCACCGGATGAACCGATGGAGTTGATTACTACGGGATATTAGAGGACGTATACGAGCTAACGTTTGAGACGAACATAAAACTCAAGCTCGTTGTGTTCAAATGCCGCCGGTTCGACCCCATTGATGGACAGAGAAGTACCCCTTCCATTGGGTTAGTTGAAGTTAGGCCTTCAACCACCTATTGCGGAGCCGATGTCTATATAGTGGCTCACCAAGCCAAGCAAGTTTATTACTTGCCCTACCCATGCAAGAAAGAGGAACTTTTGGGTTGGGAAGTCGTCTTCCAGGTATCGCCACATGGTAAGCTACCTAGGCCCAACGCCAATGATTACCCCAACATTGACCCTGTGACATACGAGGGGATTTTCTATCAAGAGGAAGAGAACTTCGGGGGTTTTGACATACAAGTGGGTCATGAGGACCTCGAGAACGATGCACAAACTCGTGGTGAGACAATGGTGGATTTAAAGAACATTGATATGCTCAACAAGTTTCATGAGGCGAATTTCAACAATGATGAGCCTCCACTGTGCGACGAGCCTTACTACTCACGTGATAGTGATAGTGATAGTGAAAATGAGAACGCGATGCACCACAACCAAGTACTTTATGATAGTGATGACTAGAGGTGAGGGTTTTTTATGTTTTTATGCTTAGTATTTATTTCTTAAAGATGCTTCTTAATTGCATTATGTCTTTATGCTTAGTATTTATTTCTTAACATGCTTCTTAATTGCATTATGTCTTTATGCTTATTAATTTCAACATGTCTATAATGCAGGTGATTGACCAATGCCTCGGGGAGCAAGGAATCACCGGCCTCCCTTCTCAAGATGATGAGCCAAGAGAAGATTACCCAAAGGAGAAGAGTACCTCGTCCCAACCCGCGCTACGGTGGAGCTCGAGGAAGGGGATTGGAGGACCCACCTCCCTCGCAGGGAGAACTTCCCGCTGCAGGAGGACGAGGAAGAGGACGAGGAGGTGCACCACGAGGACGACTAGGTGCACCACGAGGACGACCAGGTGCAGCACGAGGACGAGGAGGTGCAGCCTCGGGTACATACTCATCTCCCCCGTTGTTTATGAATTACGTTTATATTTTTTATGTCTTCATGCTAAATTGGTTACTCTTTATCAATGCAGGTGCAGGACTCAATTCAGATGATCCAGACTCGTCTCCCCCGCGGCGTGTTGCCCGTTTGTCTGACTTACCCTCCGCTTCTGGCACCGTGGCTTCACAGTCAGAGTCGGACGAGGAGTTGGGGGGATGTCGGATGGGGAGGCGGAGGGTGAGGCGCCGTCGGAGGGTGAGGCGCCGCCGAAGAAGTTGTCCATTCGTGGGGAGGCTCGTGTCCCTAAGAAGGAGCCTCGCCCGGAAAAGAGACCTACGATTGAGCCCTACAGCAAATAGTAAGTGACTAACTCATGTTTTTGGTCATAACAATTTGGCATGTACTAATGTTTGTTTATTATGCAACAACTGGTTAAAATCGGCGGGGGTTCGCCACCCTAATACGTGCTTGGATCTTTGATCAGGAAGTATTGGTCGGGCTTGTACACTACAGTCCCCAACGGCCGAAGGAAGCTAGCCTGGTTTTGGTCGGACTATGAGGCCTCCACCGATTGCCCGGGCTTCGAGAGTGTTGCTGATTCTGTGATTAGCAGCTTTTGGGTAAGGAATACTTTGGCTTGTGACTCCCATAATTTTTTTTGCTCACCATCGTGCTATCTCATGACTCCTATAATTTTTTGCATGATTGAAGGTCTTCTATCAAGTGACACCAGAGCATCAGGAGGCGGCGAATGCGACTTTGCTTGAGGCTTGTCGGAAGTTGACAACACAGCAATGGTACAACACCAAGAATACGTTGATCAATCACTTTCAAGCTGAGCATGGCCTTAAGATACAGAAGGATGAGATTGCCCGGGATCACAAGCCAAAGATGTCGGTGGCTGATTTCATGGCGGTAAGTAAATTGTCAATGAGAAGGTACATAGATGCTAAGTTGGTATTGCATTATCTGTTAGTGAAATGAGTATTGTGGTTTCAGGTTATGCCAATGTGGTGTGAACACAAAGAAGACGCTTTTGAGGTGCTGGCTAGTAGGTGGATCGGGGAAGATCCTGACTTTGAGGCCGTGAGCAAGCGGAACAAGAAAAACCGCGGCAGCATGGGAACACACAGCGCGGGAAGCCGCAACCATGGTCTCTTCAAGAAGCACTTGGTATATATATACATGGAACAACCTTCATTTATTTCCCATAATGTTATTAGTTGAGACACATAATAAACATTTCTTTGCCGATGCAGGAGGAGATGGAGGGGGAGGTTAATAGCCCTATTACCGACCTGGTCGTGTGGGAGAAGATGAAGACGAAGAAGCCCGACCTAGAGCATCCCTCGGCCTTCCCAAGATTTTGGTAACGCCAAGGAGAAGCTCAACACCTACTGCGAGAAGCTCAAGGGTTTGCATCCGAAGGTGGATGAGCCCATGCACCATGAGGTCGATGAGACTGCCTTGATCATGGCGAGCCATGGCAAGCCACATGGCTGTTTCAACATTCTTGATGGGGTAGTCCAGCCTACCATGACCCTCACACGAGTCAAGGCTACCCTCACCCCCGATCACCCCTCTATCGCGTCGCCCTCGGCTGCTGCCCACCACCGCCGATGTGAGTGTTTCTCATTTCCATATTATTTCCGTAATTTGATCCTAAATGGCTAAGCTGACGAGATTCGTTATTTTTGCAATTGTAGCGTGATTTTGATGATGCCTACAAGGCCCTTCAGGCAGATTATAACAAGGAGTATGATGCATGGATTGCGCTGAGGGCAGATGTGAGAGGAACCCCTCGGCGTAGGTCCTGCCAGGTGTGCTATGCTGCTAGCAACGCTGAGAGGAATCCCCTCGGCGTAGGTCCTGCCAGGTGTGCTATGCTGCTAGCGATGGTGAGAGGAACCCCTCGGCGTAGGTCCTGCCAGGTGTGCTATGCTGCTAGCAACGCTGAGAGGAATCCCCTCGGCGTAGGTCCTGCCAGGTGTGCTATGCTGCTAGCAACGGTGAGAGGAACCCCTCGGCGAGGTCCCGCCAGGTGTGCTATGCTGCTAGCAACGCTGAGAGGAATCCCCTCGGCGTAGGTCCTGCCAGGTGTGCTTTCCCGCTAGTTTGCTAATAGCAATGCCGAGGGGATTCCCCTCGGTGTAGGTGTCGCAATGCTGAGCGGAATCCTCTCGGCTTTGGTTTGTGCCGTTAGTTTTCACTACACAGAGCTATGCCAACGGTAAGCCTCTCAGCACTGCCATACACTGTGAACTGTCCGTCCGCAACGCGGGAAGGAGACCCGTGCTCAGCTTGCGCCAATGGGACCCCTCGGCATTGCTACTTCTACGCTGAGGGTATAGCTACGCCGAGGGTCCCTCTCGGCATTGCTCGTCTGTGCCGAAGGTTTTGTTATGCCGACGGCATTTTTGCGGCCCACGGCACTGCGCGGCCTATGCCAAGCGGCCCGACCATTTCCTCTCAGCGTTGAATTTCCCGCTCAGCATCTGCGTTCGGTCCCATAGTGAGAGTGCGATGCGTACACTAGAAAAGTGACGGCTGTAAGTTTCAAACTTTACTTTTGCAATGATGATAAGTCCCACTTCCTCTAGTTTGAACCTTTGTTCCTGCAACGACTGACATATAACTATCATGTAGGCGATGAATCACTACTTTATCACTGGACAGCGGGTTCCGGTGGAAGGTGACCAGCCACCTGATCCTGGGATGCCGCCTCGCTGCATATCGAGGGAAGATTTCGCTGCCACATACTATGGAGGGACCCCGGTAAGTTCTTTGCCAAACCACTTGTTACCGCTTTCATATGCCTCGCAAGTTGCTAAGTTTTTGCTCAAACATGTAGGGCACATGATGCTCTAGGAATGTTGGACCCTTTGGTCGTGCCTCGGCCTCGCCTAGTCCGTCGCGTGCTGATGCACAACTTCGTATCATGGCGCCCGATGGTGGTTCCGCTAGTGGTTCTACTTCCCCGATGGCCCGACACCTGCGAGTGTCTCCTGAGCTCGGAACGGGAAGCCTCGGGCTCCTTGACACATCAACACATACAACGAGTTTCGGACCATGAGCATGGACATGGTTAGAGCTTGTGTATGCACTTGTCATATCTTATGTGTGTATGCACTTGTCATATCTTCTATGTGTATCCACTTGTGATGAGTTTGTATGGATAACGAATATGTTTTGTGGATGATCATGTTGTTGTTTGGATGGCGATGGATATTGCAATGTCATGTTGATTGGTTTGATACTTTATTTGCAATTATTTTGCTGCTATTTTGGATGCTAAAACTGAATTAGAAATGAAAACAGAAAAAAAGGCAGCAGCTACGCCGACGGCAATGCCGTCGGCACAGCCCTGATGCTGCACAGCGGGCGTGCCATATGGCAAGGCTGTGCCGACGGCAATGCCGTCGGCGTAGCTGGCGACGTGGCGCCTCCAGGGGCTGCCTGTGCCGACGGTGTGGGCCCTCGACGTAGCTGGCGACGTGGCCCTCGGCGTAGCTAGCGACTGTGCCGACGGCCTAGCCGTCGGCTTAGACGCACACGTGGCGGACCAGGGTGATGCATGGGCTGGGCTGTGCCGACGGCCAGGCCATCGGCGTATCGGCGCATGCGGCCGTTACCATCGACGTCGTCGCCTGACACGTGGGTCCCGCTAGGAGGATGATACGCCGAGGGGGAGGACCTGTGCCGACGGCCGTGGTCCTGTGCCGACCAGGATCTGCGCCGAGGGCGATACGCGGACGGTTACCGTCGGCACAGCCTGTGCCGATGGCTTTGTCCGGCTGTGCCGACGGCTTCCAGCCCTCGGCGTAGTCGGCGGTTCCTGTAGTGTCGTGTACACGGGCAACGAGGGCGACATCGAGTGGTTGGCCACCAACACCGGCTTCATGTGGGTTCGGAGCGCTCCTCGTCTTCTTCATCCGTCTTCTTCATCGAGGTACTTCCGTGGTAGTGCTACCGTGCCGTCCGTCCGTCTCTGTCCGCCATGGCCGGACATGTTTTAGGGCCCGGCCTCGCCGGTCTCTGTCGTCGGTAATCGCGCCGCATCGCATCTCGCGGTCCAAGTTTTTGGCTCTAGCTAGCTACCGTCTGCCTCCATCGAGACCGATCCGATGAAGATCGCGTTAACCGCACACAAGGCATCATCATTTGTTTAATTAAGCTCAATTGAAACTCTACTCCTCCTGTGCTACCAAACAGTAAGTTTGTCGATGCCACGGTCCTGAACTAAAAAGGAATACTACTGTGACTCAGTTCAGGTTCCATGACATCGTTTTAGGACCGTGCAATATTGCGACTGGATGTGGACGGCGTTCACCTACACTGCCAGCACCGGCCGATTTCCTGGAGAATCTGCCCGCGTACCCTGTCAAGGAGGTTAGTTAGTCACACCTGTAACCTGTTTTACAACCAATACTACTGTTATCTGAACTACACCATATGAATGAGCAGAGCAACAGCAACATGACCTCTCATGAAATTTCTCTGCACATGTGCAAGATCATCAACGCTTTTCCTGCAGGAGCAGACGTTGTCGACAAGGCTTTCGCGGCGGCGAGCCTGTACTACAAACAAATTATTCAGGTGACCACAAGTGCTTCAAGGTGGAGGGTGGTGATGATCCCCATGGCCTCAACAGCTGGGGCTGGCAGGTAGGAATGTGTGATGTACTTATAGCACTGGAAGTCTGACAAAGTCATATGTATATGTATGTGTTTTCTGAAACAACTTGTGTGTAGGCCTGCACTGAGATGATCATGCCGATGAATGTGTCGAGCGAGAGCATGTTCCCGCCATCCGACTTCAGTTACGAGGAGAGGTCCGAGCGAGGAGTGCTTCCAGAGCTATGGAGTTCGGTCGAGGGATCACTACTGAGTATGCTGGCATCGTAAGTATTCTTTGGGACTTATACTGAATATATATGGACCGTCGGTACCAACAATGGTTGGGTTGCAATCTGCAAGTGCTCACATGGTACAGTACTACTTTTGGCAGAAAATCTATCAAGCTCTCAAGAGGTATGGGAGGGAGCAACATCATCTTCTCCAACAGGATGGATGCGTGACCCGTGGAGTCGAGGCGGGTAAGAATAAAATATTTCGCCAACTGAATTATTTTGTTCATGTTTGATAGTTTCAGTCATTCGGGTGATAATTTTATCGTAGTAGTAAACACTAACAATAGTTTTCCTTTAGAAATGCTACGAGGGTTCTCAACATCATATCATCCAGCATTATTGCTCTCGTCACAGAGGAAGGTAAGGCATTAAGCTGCAGAAAATACGCAAGGTCAAAAGTATTCTGAAAACTTACTGACACATGGCTACTTCAGGTGCTCATCATTTGGACTTCAGAGCTGCAACCAAGGAGAATCCAGACTGGGTGGTAGAACAGAGGATGCAGGAGGTTGAGATCATAAAGGGGTGGATAGATCAGTATAACCAGGACATTGCGGAGATGTCGCGGTAGAAAATAAGGCGGTATCGGTTTTCACAGTGCGAGGAAAAGAAATACTTATTTAGCTCCATGGAGAATACAAGGAGTTTACTTTCTTTTTACAGGGTGATAGACACATAAAAGAGAATGAAGATAACATGTCAGCGCAACTACATAACTTCTGTGACTTGACAATTGACATGAGAAGTTGTAAAACTTGAACATTCACTTCTGAAACTTCTGTACCAATGTCATATACAGGGTTCATGCTTTTCTACACAACTTTGCAGGGGGGCATCTCAGGGACAGAGGCAGCATTATTTCACTCACAACAAGTAGATTAAAACTGGTTCCATATGACATTATGACATAACATAAACTGATCTCCATTCTAGAGGGAGTTTTATTACAACCAGGGGTCTGCATCCACGACACATATAGCCAATTATTACACACGTACGTCATCTTTGACGCCGGGTAACATAAAGTTATTTATGGTGCCCATTAATAAGCACCAAATTTGAAACTAAATAAGCTGATGTAAAACAGAAGCCCACACCCTGCTTCTATAACTAGCCTACTACAATTCGGCAGTTCAAATGATTCCAGCATCTGGCCTTGCACAGAAAATGCAGAAACATGTCTCGCGCAGGTCGGGGCGAACAAACAGACTAATATTCTTCACCAAAGAAAGCATCATCTGGATTGATATCCTGCAGTGAGAAAAGAAGTTTAGATTCAGATACACCTGACCATAAAGTAGTCAGAGTGAAAGAACGAGAAAAAAAAGTTATTACTACCTGATTTACCATGCTGGAAAAGATCTGCTGCAGTAACAGGTCAGTGCTGGGGGTTAGCTGATCATCACGAGGAGATTGCTGATCAGCCGGGCCATCTTGCATAGGGAGAATGCCAGATGCATCCCTGCCATCCTCCATCCCGACAGAATTGTCCCGGAGGACAGGCAATGTAGAGCTAATGCCTCCACCATTAGTCATCTGACTAGGCGGCGGCCCGACAGAGCTGCCCGTCCCAAGGCTAGGAAATGGAGAGCTGGCGCTTCCACCACTGACCATCATCTGAGTCATTTTTACTGGACCTGTGTTGCTTGCTATGTTGAACAATGGCATCATCTTCTCACTGAAGCCAGCCACTGGTGTTGTAGCGTTGTTGTTGTTTCTGAAGATTCCTGCCATCTGATTCTGCTGCCCATTCTGAAACTGAAACACGGCCATCTGGCTAGGTGAGGCTCCAAAGCTTGGCATCTGGAGCACGTTCGCCTGCGCTGGGACGACGACAGGTGCTTCATTCATAGGACCAGGAAAGCTTGATGGCTCCACATTCTGGCTGATCAGTTCTGGAGGCTGCACCTGCACCAGGAACTGGTTTGTTGCAGGTTCACCATCCGGCATTTCTTCAACATAGGAGTTGCTAGGATGGGAGGCAGGCACCATACTGCGCGCCTCTAGCAGCTTCTCGCGCAGGACGCCCACGTAGGCTTTGGTAGAACGGTTAGGATGAAACACATCCAGCATTGGGCGATCCGAGGCGCGACGTCTGCTTGTCTCGGGCTGCCACGCCGCGGAGTTCCTTGCCATGCTCCTGCCATTGCCCATGGACCTGTTGCTGGGCTGGATGGACATACCGTGAGGTCCTATTGTCGATGGAGCTGAGCTTTTGAGAAAGTGTCTGTACTTCTGAGGTAACAAGATGAGCAAGAAGATGTATGAGTTTCATCCTCTCAGGAAATGAAATGGAAGACATGTGGGGAACATAAAGATGCATGTGAAGGTATTGCATTGTTTAAAAACACTAGAAAATGTGGGGCATGCATTATATCAGATACACATAACATTTTCTTAGAGGAAAATTCATTAAAAGGTTTCTTACACAGGTTTACATGAAATATGCATTACAAAAGCTTGGTCTTATGTGAAAAAATTGTTAGCTTAGAAATACTATGAACGCACGCATAGAAATAAAATATAAGGATAGAAATTAAACCTGAAGGTGGCTCGCAACACTCTCCCTACTAAGGTTTTTGACATTCATCATTCGCAGTATCGCCTTTGGAACAGCCCCTGCATTTACATAATCCAAACATTTTATTACTTAAAAAAAATATTCAAAGAATCATAAACTTTGTCTTCGTGAATAAGCAACAAAAGAATTGTGAGAACTTACGATCGACACCGAGTCGATTGACGGCTTCGATGAACCTGTTGTGTAGCGCCCCGGTCCATGACACCCTTGGCTTCTTCTCGGTGGTTGGTACCTTTCTGTTCTTATAAGAGTCATGTCCACCATTTTTCTTATTCTTCGAGCGCTTGTTACTCTTCTTTGCGCCGCCCTGACCATGCACAACAGTTACTGGTTGTACCATCCTGTGATAGGCATCATCATCACTCTCATTGTTGTCGTGGTTCATAGCGACCTGGTTTTTCCTTGCGACATGCTGCCATATATTCTTGAGCTCCTTGATTTTCACGGGTTTCACCAAATAGTCGCATGCCCCATGAATTATCCCCTTATACACAGTCTCTTTTTCTCCATTCGCAGATAGCACTGCATGGCATATAGTTAAGAGAATTACCTTTCGAATGTGAAAATCTAGAAAAGTGGGCATCTTTTGTACCAGTGGTTCCAGATCAGAAAAAAGTGTATATTATTTTTCAAACGAGACACATAATTGGGGAAGCAAATGTATTACACATCATGAACAAGACTACATCACGACAACAGTCAGTTAGATGCTTCAAAGAAAAAAATTGGACCTGACTCGTTAGATTCTTTTCAAAAGACCGCATCTAAATCTTTTCCAGGAGGGTACTACTGCATCACCACCATCTCCCCGCCCTCCATCTCTTAGCTTATTTTCACCCATATCTTCTACCACCCCGCCCTCATGAACCTCCACTACAGCCGGTCCCGTCCTCCCACCTAGCCCATGTGTCGCTCCAGATCAACCCGCTTCCCCCACTAGCCATCTGATATAATAGATGAACGGTTACATGGGTTCCTAGTGGCCCGGGTCAAAACAAGATCCGGTTTGTTAAATCATCTCTACCAAAAATAGGTCATGCGTGCAAAAAAACATTTATGCTTGTATGATTTGGCCGGTAAATGGTTAGATGGGACCATGTTGGTCCGGGCAAAAATTGGAGACCAGATCAAAATCTTATCTAGTAGGGTACTACTGCCATATCGCCACCGCCCATGCATCCGGACCACAAGCATCACCACTGAAAGGGCATGTATTCCCCCATGTGTGGTTTTGGTAATTAATGACAATATATAATGTGTAAATTGAGTTTCACTTGTAGGTTTGTCCATTGGCATCATTTGGGCATTGTGTTGGTCTCAAGGTTGAAAATATGAAGAAGGAGAAGAAGAAATGTCCAAGGGCTTTGTGCTCCTTGGAATCCTAAAGAAAGAAGGATCTTGAAGGTTGATCAAGATGAGTGGAAAGAGTCGATCCAAGTTGGATCAACCTCAATAAGGAATGAAGAAGGGCAAGCTCAAGATGCGCCATCTCTAGAAGATCTCATGCTTCAAGCTTCCCATCCTCGGTGGTCATGGAGTGATGAAGACAAGTTCAAAGAAGAGGTTTCCCCATGAAGTATGGGGGAGCAATTTGCAAGTCTTCATCAAGCAAGAGAGAGCAAGAGCAATCAAGAAAGGTGTTCCATCTTGAGAAGGACAAGACGGTCTACATCAAGCTCAAGTGGAATGCTCAAGGCAAAGGTATGACATGATAGGGTTTCTTTTTTACTGGTCTCGTGTTGTTAGTTGGGAGACCGGGTTTAGGATAGATAGCCGTACTATCAAGAGGGGCTATAGAGTGAGTGACTCGTTCGCATCTTTCGGAGAGAGCTCAAACCTTTGCATACATAACATCATATTTATTGAAAATCTGGCTCTCGTCCCGCTCACGTACTGTAACCTCTTTGTTTTATGTGCTCTATTTGACGGAACTTCGGTCGGAATTTCTACGATAGTTCCGCTCCCATCAGAAGTTTCGTTGAACTGGCGGAAGTTCCGGCCAGTCTCGTTTTTCTTTCTTTCAGATCGCAGTTTTCTGACCGTTGGCTATGTGCCATCAGAAATTCTAGCCTTCCACCGGAAGTTCCGGCCAGGGGTGTAAATTTCCATAACGGGGAGATCTGGGAGCCCTTTAAAATGGGCTCCTCTTTCCCTTCGTGGCTACTAGTTCTTTGGTCCATTTCTCTCTGTCTCTCTCTCTCCATTGTTGACCTTGAAGAGCTTGTCCTCTCTCCTCCCCCCTTCCATGATTCTTGCATCTTTTTGAGGGATTTGAGAGAGGAGATCTAGATCTACAATCCCCTTAAGCCAAATCCCTTCTTTGTGAAGGAATCATTGGGATCTAGATCTTAGAGAGTTTTGTGTCCCCAAATAGCTTTTGTAGCTTTGTTGGAATTTGGGAGTGAAGGACTTGACCTTGCATTTGGTGCAAAGGTTTGAGTTCTCCTCGGAGATTCGGCGATTACAAGCTTGTGGGCTTGTTACTCTTGGGTTCTTGGAACCCTAGACGGTTGTGTGGTTGGAGTGTTGACCTCTTGTGGTCTTTATTGCCCAGTGTGGCCTTGTAGCCTTTTGTGGCTTTGTAGCCTTTTGTGGCATTGTTGTTGGGAGCCTCCAATTGAGTTGTGGAGATTGCCCCAATCTTTTTCGGGTTCGGTGATCACCCTCAAGTGTCCCATATTGGATCGAGTGCCCGCCTTTTGTGGTGCGCACCCGGGAGAATAGGGTGAGCCTTTGTGGCGTCGGTGAGTTGCGTGCTTCCGCATCCGGGGTGAGGCCTTGTGTGGCGTTGGATGTGCATCGAGCCACCACACCCTTAGGTGAACCATTTGTGGCCATTGGAGAGCATTGCGCCATCGCACCTCTCCAACGGAGACGTAGCTTCTTTTGAAGTGAACTTCGGGATAAAATCTCGGTCTCTGCGTCCATCGGTTATCTCTAAACCGAGCCCTTTACTTATACATTTTACATTGTGATATCCATCGTGCTTGAAGTATTTTACCTTGCTATCACCTTGTTTCTTGTATTGCTTAGCATAGGTTGTTGGTGCACTTAGGTGAACCTAGTGGTTAGATTATGTGCTCAATAAATTAAATGTTAGTTTTTATTCCGCATTTGTTTGAGCCTAATGCGTAATAATGTTAATAGTTTATTCACTCCCCTCTAGGCGACGTCCATTGCATTGTCAACCACCATCTCATCATCCTCGGTTTATTAGCTTAATTTCATTGAACGGTCACAACAACTGGTCCCACCATCCCACCTAACACATGTGTTGCTCCAGATCTGCTCCGCTTCCCAATTGCCATCCGGATCTAACAAATGAACGGTTACATGGGATCACAGTGGTTCGGGTCGAAATAGGATTTGGTTTGTTAGATCCTGGCTACCAAAAATAGGTCATGTGTGCAACAAAACATTTGTGCATGTTTGACCAGATCGGTAAACGGTTAGATGGGACCATGTTGGTCCGGACAAAAATTGGAGAACGAATCTAAATCTTGTCCGGAAGGGTACTACTGCCATATCGCCATAACTATCACCACCTCCCATACCTCCGAACCACATGCATCACCACCATCTCCTCGTCCTTAGTGTCTTAGTTTAATTTCATTGAACCTCCACAGCAACCGATCCCACCCTACCACCTAACCCATGTCTTGCTCCAGATCTGCTCCGCTTCCCCCAATTGCCATCTGATCTAACAGATGAATGGTTACATGGGATCCTAGTGGTCCGAGTTGAACCATGATCTGGTTCGCTCGTTACCAAAAATAGGTCATGTGTGCAACAACACATTCCTCCAACCTAACCCATGTGTTGCTCCAGATCTGTTCCACTTCCCCCAATTGCCATCTAATCTAACAAATGAGCATTTACATAGGATCCCGATGGTCCGGGTCGAAACAGGATCCGGTTCGTTAGATCCTCGCTACCAAAAATAGGTCATGCGTGCAACAACACATTTGTGCACGTAAACATCCGCCCAATGCATATGCTACTCTTTTTTTCGGGGAAATGCATATGCTACCTGGAGGCCATGTATATATATAGAAAAATTGCTAAACCCCAGGACTGAGGACTAATGGAAGATCTTAATGACCACGAGCTAGCAATGGTCAACTAGATGACAACAAACAAATAACAAAACACGAGCTGGCAAAGGGAGATTAATTATACTGATGACTGGGAGATCCATCTCGAGGCCGATGATCTCGAGGAGCTTGAAGCCGTCCATGTCCGGCATGTGCAAGTCGGTGATGACCAGGTCGAATTGCTCCTCTCCTCCTTCCCTCAACATCTCCAGCGCCGTCCTTGCGTTCGTCACCGTTGTTGCTGCACCAAATCCAACCAAGCAAGCATTATTACCATGTTGTAATGGGTCACGGTAGAATCATAGGAGGAGGGAGATCGAAAGCGCTCACCTTTGTATTTGCAAACGCGTAGGAGGAACCCTAGGACCCTGAGGTAGACGGGGTCGTCGTCGACGGCAAGCACGCGCAGCCCCTCGGGGAACTTGTCCTCCTCCGGCGCCTCCTCCGCCGGTCCCTTCCCATGCCTATCATCACCACCAGACATGCCTCCTAGTCCAGCTTCTTCAAAATAAACATAAAAAAGGAAAGAAACAACCAGAATTAAACAAATATATAAAAGGAAACATCACCAAGAATTCCATAAAACCCCCTCTATAAACACCCACCCTTTCAACCTTCCTCTAATGGCTTCCTCGTCGGAGACAAGGGCAGAGAGGACGGTCGATGGTCTCCAGGGCGTTGGGGGGAGCCATTTTATAGGGCGGGGAGCGAGGTCGGGGGAGTGTGAACCCCGCTCTCCGCGACTGAGTGTACGTGGTCCCAGGCGCTGGCTCGCTCGCTCTCCCTGTGCGTACATTTTGTAGTGTACATAGTGATTTCTCTTTGCTGCGTTAATGTTTCTATATATCCTAACATTAAATATATATCCCAGCATTAAGATCTATCGTGTCCGCTTGTGCCGTCGCCCATGGTAAACACATTTTGGGCTGCTGGTTTTGGCCGCTTCGAAACAAAATTTGGAGCGGGGCTGAGATCACCGGCTAGCTGCAATGCAGGGCTCCTGTTCATTGCACCGGTCAGTCCTCCCCTCCTATATACTCTAATTAATGGACACTCGTATCTGCGCATAATTAAGTTGCTTCTTTTGTTTTAGCTATATATATCTCGGTCTTTTGGTAAAAATGGGGAGGCTTGAACTCCTACTTGTGAATAATTAACTTGTCCCTTCCTTTTTAAAGCTACTAGTGTCTATGAGGCATAAGATAACAAAGTCGGCGGTGGAATGTCCTCAGCCTACCAAAAACAACAATTTTTTTTGGCGAATTACCAAATAGATGTTTGGTAGAAAATTTCTTACCAAGTGAAAGATAATGGACATGTCCCAAATCGGTACCTTCAAGCCGCCAAGTTGCAATGAACATGTCTGAATCCGTTATCTTTTAATTTTGACAGATGAATTCTCCTGGTCAAAAGCCAAGACATAATAAGCTAAACTCAAAATATATAGTGTCAATTCTAACGGTTAGTTTTTTGGGTGAATCGGAACCATTCACTACAGGACGCGCACGCTAGGCCAAAATGCCCTTGGCGTATGCTACGCCGACGGCTGCCCTTGGCGTAGCCTCCTCGGCAAAGGTCTCCCTCGCCGGAGACACTTTTGCATGTAGGCGTAGTGATATGCCAATGGCTTTGCCCTCGGCATAGCCCCGTCGGCATAATAACGGCAGGGTTTTTTGAATTTTTTAAATCTTTGAATTGTTTGAATTGTTAATCTCTCACCTGAAACATTTTTAACACTAATTACATTTAATCTTTAATCAAATTACAGTCTTTATCAAATTTCTCACTTGGTCACCCATCCTAATACTACTCCAGCTCCAGGACACTTAACTTCTCAGTTCCTTTAGAATCAGTTTCCGCGAACCAATTTGTACCTAGTTGTCAATACTATGATATCAATCCTATTAACTCTTATATTATTATGTCACATGTTTTTATTTTTTGAAACTACAAACACTTATTTAAGTAAACAACAGTGAATAAGTAAAAATACTACCGATTCAAATAAAATACTATTGAATTCAAATAAAATATAATAATTTTACTTTTTTGTATTTTTCTATTTAATATGGAATAATTAATATCTTTAAATCTGTAAATCGGAATTCGATAAATAATATGTCTAAATTGATCAGAAAAATGAAAGGAATCTTAATATGATATCCATATCAAGTTATCACAAATCTCCCGTTTTTGAATTATCTATTTGGTGGTTGCTTCACAAAATCCTCCTTTTTGCGCTCGGAAAAATGGAAAATGTCTTTTTGGTGCGACAAAAAGGAAAACTTCCTCCTACAATATTATTCGCCATTCCATGATATACATGTATGCATAATATAAGCATATTATCACAAACTATGCCTTGATTCTAGCCATAACATTAGTCATTTGACCTGAAAGCCAAAAAACCTCGAATGTGATAGGTCATTTTGTGAAGGTTTTTTCAAACATAATCAATATACCAAGTTTAATATTTTTCCTTACAACTATATCACATAATATGACACCACGCGAAGGTTTTGCATTATTTTGATCGTTTTTGAATTTTTTATGTCCATTTTAAACTATCGTCAAACTTTGTCGAACGGCGGGTATGAAGATTCTTAGCTCGGGGCCGAGCGGGCGCTGCTAGCAGTCGGACGCCGATTACTTGCTTCCGATCGGACCAGACAACAGTCGTTGGATTGGCCGGAGCTGGCTCGTTGATTTCAGTAGGTCCTCCACGCACGCTGTGGACTGCATGCTTCCCGTTTATTTGCTCCGTCACCATCAGTACCCAAGACGTACGCCCCCATCTTTATTGCTTCCTTGACGGACGCCCCTGTACAGCTTAATTGCTCCCAGTTTCTTCATCTCCTTCGACATCTCCCTGCGCCATTTCTGGCTCCCATCCGGCGAGTTGCTACTCGGCCTTAGATTCGAAGGAAAATGGCGCATCTGAAAGAGAACATCGAGTATCCTCCGTATCTCAATCCCTTTTTTAGACGTGCTTCCTGTGTGATTGATCTTGTGCTGAAAGCCAAGTTAGGTGGAGCTCTAAGGGGTGGAATTCTTCCCAGACATGAACACCTTGGGAACCCACCCGTTCTTATCCATGGAGATGGAGAGGTACAGTACCCTTCTTCGAAATCAACATGTAGCTATGTTCATTCCTATGTTTCTTCTAGTTGGTTCTTTGTTAGCAATCTTAGTCATGTGTGAGATCCGTGGAGGAGTTTTTGTTGTAGTTTTGAGACGAGTGTGGGATTAAATCTTTTTTAAATTGAATGTGGGCTTCTCGATGAATATTCTCCAGACGGCTGGAAATTGCAGATCTATTATTTGGTATAAGCATTAATTAAATTATTTATAAGCTCACATATTTGACTGTGGTATCAAGTTTCCTGTATCATTTAGATTTATAGTTGAAAGGGTTGTTGTGCAAAAACGAGAAGCATGGAGTAATATCATTTGAAGCTTACTTGCCAGCGTATGGAAGCTAGGTGATACTTGAAACTTGTTGTCAAAAAATTTAGTTGTAATGGTTGTTCGAAGCAGTGATTATTTTAAGTAGAAGCTCACATTTTAGTCACATGAAGCAGGTTTCATGGATCATGTAGATTTGCAGTTGATTGAGTTGCTATAAATTTGAGAAGCATGTAGTAATATCAACTTGAGTTGCTATACATACATATCAGCATATAAAATGATCATGCTAGTAGAAGCAAGTTAACAGTAATATTGCTGGAAGCATACATATCAGTAATATTGTTATAAGCATACATATCTGCATATACAATGATCATGTATATGCAGATTTGTAGTTTTGTAGTAATACAATTACTGGAAGCAAGTTTCATGAATCGTGTAGATTTGTAGTTGATTGAGTTGGTATACATATAAGAAGCATGTAGTAATATTCCTGGAAGCATATATTTCAGCATATGGAACCAAATGTAAATGATTTGTAGATTTGTAGTTGATTGAGTTGGGCTATAGGTGTTTCACGTGATGAAGCAACGAATATTAACAAAAATAAGCGTGTAAATGATTTAATGGAAACCACTTGTGTTGCTTAGTTTCTGATTAAATCGTAAAATGCTTCCATGTTCAGGATGTTCAGATGCATATGCTAGATAGCTCTTAGTGACATGGTTATACCCTGCGGGTACACAACCTTAGCATACCTGGTCCAGCCCAAGGAAGGACCACGGCGAATATGCACCAGCCCATGAAGATTTTCGGGTGACCAAGGTCCATGACGCCTTTGGATCCTTGGAGAGCAAGACTAGAGTAGATAGAATATTCAAAGGGGTAAACCCTAAAACCTGTAACCGACTCGATCTGTGCCTGGGACCTGCCTACCTCTATATAAAGGACAGGAGGGCACGACGAGGAGGCTCTCTCGCATATCACCGCATACACACCTCCACGCCAGATTGCATCTGCGCACCCCTGTAACTTTCGGTTCCACCTTAATCAAGAGCAGACAAGCAGGAGTAGGGTTTTCCCTATGGGGGCCTGAACCTGGTTAAACCTCGTGTCCCCGTGTTGCTTGTTTGCTAACCGTTCCGCGATCTCCAGCATCCCCATCTTCTCCAAAACCCAAGTCCATAACAATGGGCATTGACGAGATTAAACCTCGTCAATTGGCGCCGTCTGTGGGAAATGGGGGCGCTGATTGTGCGATAGTGACGGTCCCAACCAAAGCGATCTAAAACTCCGCGGCGATGGAGAGACATCTCCTCTTCGGCGCCTTCGACTTCACCGCCCACTCGCCAGCCACCCTGAAGGACTTTGAGCCCGTCGGCGATGGACTCGAGATCCTGTTCGGGAGCTTCTGCTTCCAGGTGGGGCAGACCGGCACTCTCCGCGTCCCAGAGCGGGTGCCCCTGCCATCGATCAGGCCCGCTTCGTAGGCTCCACACCCCGTGATACGCACATTGCCATCGGCAGATGAGTCCTATGACAGCAGCAGCTGCAACTCAGATCTGTGCGATCCACCATCGGATGAAGGAACCTACGGTTCCAGATCCGAAAGCTGCGGCAGCAGCAATCCGATCTATGAGCGCTACCAATGCGCCACAGTCATCCAGAGTGACGTGGATCAGGAGCATAACCCGCCACCCAACCCGCAGGGTAGAAACGGCGAAAACAGAAGAAGCCAGTCCCCCCGACCAACGGGGACGACACTGATCGGGTCATCCACCTCAGCGAGGAAGGATGGACTCAAGCACGCGAAGCCGTAGCAGGCAACAAGATCCTGCTCATGGGTTCCTCACGGGACCTTCTGATGGCATACCACATGCTCCTAATCGAGGAGCACAAGAAGCAGGTGATGATGCAAGAGGTGCTTAACAAACGCAAGCAAGCAGCCTTGGAGTCCAGTGCGCGGCGAGCTATGCTCTCCGCCATGGGCATTGGCTCCAGCTCGCACGGCAACCATGGCAATAAGCACCGTTCTCGCATGGAGAACATGGATCCCAAGGCACATGGCGAGGTGACTCGAGCCCTCAACGCGTCCTTCATGGAGATGGATGCCGACGGCAACGTCATCCCGAAGACGCCGCAAGCTGCGATCATGGCAGCCACCGCATACCTCGCGTCCCATCCACCTCCGGAGGGGGACCCGAAAAGGGCCATGCACAAGTCCGCGCTTACCGGACTCAGACTCGTTGGAGTTGCGCTCCATGGGGAAGCTCCTGCGGAGCCAAAGAAAAAGACTGCGGTTAGGTTCAACCGCATCCCCACGCCCTCATCCGAGGATGAAGAGCACGACCTTCCTTGAAGGCACAAGAGCTCGCGCCGTCGCAGCCGCGATTACGACGCTCGAAGCGAGCTAACCCAGCGCAAGATCAACAAAGCACGCGCCAAGCGTGTATGCTCGTCCGAATCCGACGAGGATGACGATGAAGGAGAACTCTGCGGAGCCCGATGCTTTTGCAGATCTGTTCGGCGGACACGGATGCCGCAGAACTTTAAGCTTCCTTCAGACACTCCGAAGTTCGACGGCACACAGGACCCCAAGGCGTGGCTCAGCGACCACCTGTCGTCCGTCAAGCTACATGGCGGAAACAAGGAAACCTCCATGCAATGCCTTCAGCTGCAGCTGATAGGCGCAACGCGGATCTGGCTCAGCAGCCTATCCTCGGGATCCATCCAAAGCTGGGAGGAACTAGCGTACAGTTTCGTTCAAAACTTCAAGGGCACCAACAAGAGGCCTGCCTCGATCGAGGATTTGCGGGCCTGCACCCAATGAACGGGCGAATCCATTCGCTCGTACATAATGCGCTGGTCCAACACCAAGAACTCCGTGGCGCACATATCTGAGGAGAGAGCTATCGACGCCTTCAAGGACGGCGTCAAACGCCAGGACTTCAAAGAAGAACTTGGGTGCGTCAAGCCCAAGACACTCGACCACCTCATGGACATCGCCAACAGGTGGGCCGATGGCGAGGACTCCGTCCACCAAGCGGACTCGGAGGAGGAAGATGACCACGGCCGGCGACGTAAGCGTCGTACAAGAGAAGATCGCCCGTCTACGACGATCGCGATGGACCCGACATGGTCGTGGCTAGCTACGCCGACCGCCGCAGCAACGTCAAATACCGTGGAAGCAACTTCCGCGACGGAGGACGCGCAACGCAGTCATGGTAACGCCGTGGCCGTGACGACGGACCCTCAGCATACGACAAACTGTCGGGTCCATGCACCATACACTTCTACATCGACAAGCAGGATGGCAAGAAGAAGGCAAGCCACATGCTCAAGGACTGCCGCGAGTTCCAGAAACTCAACGAGAGCATGGCTCAGATGAGGCAGCAAGCCCCGAACCCTGGATATGGGAATGCACCTTCACCAGGTGAGATCGCACATGGAGCTCCTCCACCACCACCTGCGGGACCTTCGAACCACCGAATCGCACCCGCGCAGAATAACGGTGGGCACGGGTACCCCGCGCCGAAAGGATCGCTGATGATCCAAAAAGGGTGCCCAACGAACAGGGTGCAGAAGAAAATCACCCGCCAAATTAATCTGGCCGTGACCGCTCCACCCGCCATCCTTGAGTACCTCAGCGGATCGGAGTCCTGCATCATGTTCAGCCGTTCGGATCACCCTTGCCAGGTCCCTCGCCTAGGTCATGCTGCCCTGGTGCTCGAGGCGCAGATCGGAGGGTTCGACATGAGCCACGTCTTCATGGACGGTGGCAGCGACATCAATCTGATCTTCGCCAGTACCTTGGCAGCAATGCGGATCCCGCTGTGCAGCCTGGAACAATCTGATACAATGTTCCACGACATCATCCCATGGAAGGGTGTATTACCCCTGGGAAAGACATGGCTCGACGTCATCTTCGGCAAGCCGGATAACTTTCGATGCGAGCGACTCGAGTTCAAAGTGGTGGACTAGCCATCATAATACCACGCCAACCTCGGGCGCGTGGCATTCGCATGATTCCTGGCAGTACCGCACTATGCGTACCTGCTACTCAAGATGTCAGGACCCAGGGGCATCATCGCGGTCCACGAGAGCTTCACCCGATCAGACCACTGCGACAGGGACTTCAACAGAATCTCCCAGTCATTCGGCATGCAGGAGGAGCTCGTAAGGCTCCGCGAGGTGACAGACAACGGGGCACCCCCAGTCGCAAGACAGAACGCACCAGAGATGTCCTTAGACTCCACCGTCAACATAAAGAAGGTGCAGGTCCATCCGACGGATGCCTCCAAGATGGCGCTGATCGCCAACGACCTCAGCTCTGTATAGGAAAGCACGCTTGTCGAATTCCTCCGTGAGCGCTGGGAAATCTTCGCCTGGTGTCCTACGGACATGCCAGGAGTTCCCAGGGAATTCTCCGAGCATGCACTCAACGTATTTCCAGACGCCAAGCCCGTCCGATGACTGTTCGAACCATGGGCCGAAGCAATCGGAGTCGAAGTCAACAGACTACTCGACGCAAACTTCATCAGGGAGATCAAGGAGAGCGAGTGGCTCGCCAACACCTTGATGGTCCCCAAAAAGGACACGGACATCCTGCGGATGTGCGTGGATTTCACATCGCTGAACAAGCACTGCCCGAAGGATCACTTCCCTCTCCCTCGGATCGATCAGATCATCGATTCGACTGTACGATGCGAGAAACTCTCCTTCTTTGATGCCTACTCAGGCTACAACCAGATCTGACTAAAGGTTGAAGATCAGGAGAAAACGGCGTTCATCACGCCATTCGGAGTGTTTTGCTACAACACAATGCCCTTCGGGATGAAGAACGCAGGCGCCACATACCAACGGTGCATGCAGGCATGCCTGAAGGACCAGATCGGCCGCAACATCCAAGTCTATGTCGACAACATAGTCATCAAAACAAGGGAGGCCAAGACGCTCCTTGATGATCTCCGCGAGTCTTTCGATAACCTTGATCGATACAAGATCAAGCTAAATCCAGAAAAGTGCGCCTTCGGCGTCCCATCTGGTCAGCTGCTAGGCTACTTCATCTCCTAGCGAGGGATCGAAGCGAACCCGAAGAAAAACCAGTCCATAATGGCCATGGAAAAGCCGAAGAACCTCAAGGGCGTCCAGCAGCTTGCCGGGCGGATCGCAGCATTGAGCAGGTTCATTAGCCGCATGGGCGAAAAAGCTCTGCCGTTCTATCAGCTGCTACGCAAGGCGGACAAATTCGAGTGGACGCCCGAGGCGGACGACGCATTCGAAGATCTAAAGCGGCTGCTCTCTACCTCGCCCATCTTGGTCACGCCAAAGGAGCGCGGGCCTTTACTGCTATACATAGCAGCCACACACCAGGTGGTAAGCACCGTACTTGTGGTCGAGCGACCCGAAGAAGGCAAGACCCACGGGGTCCAACGCCCAATCTACTACCTCAGCGAGGTATTGACACCGACAAAGCAAAGGTACCCTCACTACCAGAAACTCGCCTACGGCGTGTTCATGACGGCTCGTCGGCTGAGCCACTACTTCCAGGAGCATCAGGTGATGGTCGTCAACGAGGCGCCCCTGAACAGCATCCTGAACAACCCGGAGGCCACAGGACGTGTGGCCCTGTGGGGCATCAAGTTGTCACCTCTAAACATCATCTACAAGAAGCGCCACGCGATCAAGTCTCAGGTCCTTCCGGACTTCCTCGTCCACTGGATGGAACTGCAGCTGCCAGACACACCGGACATGACATAGTCATGGATGATGCACTTCGATGGCTCCAAGCGCGAGGCAGGAGCAGGAGCCGGGGTCATACTGACCTCCCCGCAGGGCGACAAGATGAAGTACATCCTACGGATGAAATTCCGAGCCTCCAACAACGAGGCCGAGTATGAGGCCCTCGTCCACGGCATGAGGATGGCCAAGATCTGCGGCGCAACGCACCTGGTCATCTACGGAGACTTGAACCTCATCGTCCAGCAGACGATGAGCGAGTGTGACGCACACGCCGCCAGCATGATCGCGCACTATACAACGCACTCAAAGGAGACTTCGACGGCTGCGAGCATCGGCACGTTGGAAGAGAAAGCAACGAAGAGGCCGACAGATTCGCCAACATCGGCTCCACCTACGCACGGGTGCCACCAGGTGTGTTCCTTGAACAGATCTGCGTGCCGTCCATCAAAAGGAAATTCCCCAAGGGATCACCCGAAGAAGCAGAGCACTCGGGCCTGCGCTACCCGAAGGACAGGAAGGACCCGAAAAGCTCGACACAGAAGTCGCAGTGGTCAACCTAATGCAGGTCATGGCAGTCGAAGAAACTTGGACATGGCCATACCTCAGGTACCTGATAGACGGAGAACTGCCTGATAGCCCGACAGATGTCCGGCGCATATCTCGCCGGTCCAAGGCCTTCACCATCATCAATGGCGAGCTGTACAAGCACAGCATTTCGGGTGTACTCCAAAGGTGTGTCACCATCGGTCATGGCAAAACCATCCTCCAAGACATCCACGAGGGCATCTGCGGCCATCATGCGGCCAGCCGTGCCCTTGTCGCCAAAGCTCTACGAGCCGGATTTTACTGGACAATGGCCATGAACGATGCCAAGGACATCATCCGAAGATGCAATGGATGCCAGAGGTTCGCCGGCAAACCGCACGCACCTGGATCGGAGCTTAGGCCCATACCTCTGGCCTGGCCTTTCGCCCAATGGGGGCTCGATATGATTGGCAAACTGCCAAGGTCCTTGAAAGGAGGTCACGTCTACCTCCTGGTCGCAGTCGAAAAATTCACCAAGTGGATTGAGTCCATGCCCGTCACTAACCAAAAGGGCAAAACTGCCGTCAAGTTCTTCGAATCCATTTTCTATAGGTTCGGCGTGCCGCACAGCATCATCACCGACAACGGGTCGAACTTCATCTCCAAAGAATTCCAGGACTTCTGCGAAGACCTCGGAATCAACATCACATATGCCTCCGTGGCGCACCCGCAAACGAACGGGCGGGTCGAAAAGGCCAACGGCCTCGTCAGTGCTGGCATCAAGAAGCGCCTAATGAGCCCACTTGAGCGACTCACAGGATCCTGGACACAGGAGCTACCCTCGGTCCTCTGGAGCTTGCGCACGATACCGAACAGCTCAAATGGTACATGCACTTCTTCATGGTGCACGGAGCTAAAGTCGTGCTACCAGCAGAGGTACGCCATAAGGCCTCACGGGTCGTCGCCTACATCGAAGCTGAATCAACGTCCGCACTTGAAGACGTCGTCGACACACTCGACGAAGCACGTGACATAGCAGCAGCTCGATCAACGGTGTATCAACATAGCCTCCGCAACTACCACAGCCGACGGCTGCGTCCAAGGTCCTTCGTCGAAGGAGACCTAGTCTTGCGACTCAAGCAAGAGCGACCGAAGAAATTCGAGTCACTATGGGAAGGACCCTGCATCATCACTGAAGTCATCCCAGGTGGCGCCTATCACCTCAAGCACGTGAAGTCCAGAGTTGCATACTCCAACCCATGGAACTTCGCACAACTTCGACGGTTCTACCCCTAGCTACCCCCCTCCTTTTACTTTCAATAAGGCTATTCAGCCAAGGCTACTCAGCCGAACAATGTACCTTCTCCTTATGATATAAATAAAGATAAGTGTCTCGCCCCAAATTTTTGTCTATTGTTCGTATTTTACTCCATGTTACAACACACTCGGGGGCTCTCCTCACCTCACGACTTCGTCGACTGAGAATAACGTGTGTACACCTGAGTAGCTGACCACGTTAGGCTAACGAAAAGGGCACGCATACAAATAAGGCACGACATGCCAACAACAACAAACCTTTACAGCAAAGGGCACAACACGCCCAATCGAATACATACAAATTTTACATCTATATTTTTACAGGTCCTACCTATTCTGGAGAATCACCTGCGCACGCTGCTCAAAAAGATCTACAATTTGTTCAGCACACTGCCTTACAGCCGCATAATGTGGACGCATATCCCACATACCACCATCCTGCCAAAGAGGCGGCCCAGCAGCCACAGCAGCAAGATTTACATCGGGACGATGCAGCCGAACAAGAGAAAGCGCAGCCTTCACACCTGCAACAAGTTGATGCCGTACCAGCTCCCTAACATGATGCACATCTCGAAACTTCGCCAGCAGGCCCCAGAGAGTCGATGGTGCCTCATCCAGGGGAAACATCACGTGCAGAACCGACGCCAACGAGGTCTTCGCTTGACACAGAACCCGCGACACCTGGTGAACACGATCCTGCACAGTTGTAAGGACCATGGCACAATCATGGTCCATCCAGAAAAAGCCGTCGGCCTCCATGTCCTGCTGGGTCAAGCAATTGATCCGAACAACAACACACTCCTTTTCCTCCTTAGGAACAAGGTTAGCTCCTGCAACAATGGCACAGTAAGATGATAGGCCAGCAGCCGCATCCGAAAAAATGAGCAGCAGCTCGAAAAACTTACATTGAAGTTGTTCGGCTAGACGACGCAACTCGCCCATCAAATACTCCTCTCTGGCAGCGCCTCGCTCTGTCTTCGATTTCCAAACATCGGCATGGCCACGCACTCCAATCAATTCTTTCTCAAGACTATGGATGCAATCACGCAGAAACGCAAGCTGCGACGCACCATCCAAAGATGGCCGCAACTGTGGCGCAGACGAAGTGTCAGCAGGACCATCACCCGAAGGTCCCTAGGGGAAAAGAAGGCAGCGATATGAACAACCACACAAATGGACAAGGAACTCGGAGATTCATTATATGCAGCAAAAATCCACTGCATGGCACAAGGATTGTTCATAGACATAATTACAACAAAAGAAACAAAAGCTATCCTAAAACTACAAGGCCTAAGAAGCCGCATCCTGGGTAGCCTCGGAACCGGACTGCCTACTCTTGGCATCCCCCTGCTGCCTCAGCGCGTACTCAGCCAGCAAGTCAATCAACTTTGGCCCATAACGTTTACAGCGGGCAGCATAGAGGGAGAAGGCTACCTCGGATACGTCAGTAGCTGTCGGCATCTGGGAGGTGACCCGATGAAGATCCAGCTCCGCTCCAGCCCGACGGATGCACCGATGCCTTTCTGCTTGCGCTTGTACGCTACATGCGCGTTGGCTGACAGCGCATCCGCCAGTGAGTCAACATCCTTGAGGGCGAAGCCCTTGGGGACGAGCTCCTTGTAGAAGCGCCCAAGAACCTCCTTGGCCTTGGCGAGTGAGCCGACCACGGTACTGCAGCGGTCTTCGACCGCCACAGTGGCATCACCCAGAGCACTTCCGTGCTCCCGAGCACCGCGGTCAAACTCGACGCATACGGCATCTATACAAACGGAAGAGGCAACGTGAAGAAAAGTAAATAGAAGAAAAGACAAGGAAGCTCACAAGGAAAAGACAAAACCACTCACCCGAAATAGCCTTGGCAGCTGCCATTAGCTTGTCGGCTACCTCCTTCTCGCGCGAGGCCGCAGCGGTGGCGAGTTGATCCTCGCAGTCCATAGCCTCCTGCTGCAGGCGCTTCTTGGCCGCGGCTGCGTTGGTTAGCTCCTGCTCAAGGCGCTCTTTCGCACCAACGGCATCCTCGGCCTTTTTCTCTGCTCGCCCAAGGCTCTTTTTGAGAGCATCAAGCTCGCGGAGGGTGGTATTTTTGTCCTCTGCAAACAGTAGAGCACTTATCAGATCGAAGAAAAGGAAATAGAAGAAGACGCAAAAAGACCAACCCATGAACGTACCCTGAAGTTGTTTGAAGCTGGCCTCCAACGCCAGGTGCTGCTGCACCAGTTGGTTGGCGCCTTGCACAAAAGGCTGCAAAAAGACACTACTCGTCAAAAGAAAGGCTCAGGAGCTACGCCCAAAGAACGAGCAAGACAGAATACACACACGAAAAAGATGCTCGGGGGCTCCCCCAAGGCAAGTACAAATAAAAAACAAGAAGAAAAGTCATGATCGGCAGATCACCCGAAAGATGCTCGGGGGCTCCTCCCGAGACACGAAGAAAAAATGATCAGCAGATCATCCTAAAAGACTCGGGGTCTCCCCGTGTGGCAAAAAACAAAAGCACTTACGTGGTTAGACAGCGACTCTGAAGGTTCGCCTGCAATCTTCTGAGGGACAACCACCCGAGCCTCCTGCGAAGAAGGGTTTGGAGCAGCTCCCTCAGAGGTGGCCACCGTATGAGGAGGAGGAGGAGCAACCTTCGAGTCCGCCACCATCTCCCGAGCACCATCGCTGAAGGAGCAGTCGGAAGAGTAGCTGCAAAAGAAAACGTCAGACAAGAGCAATCAAGCAAAATCAAAAGAAAGCAAAAGGCAACTGGAAAAACTTACGAGTCAAAATCGCTCAAGTCGAAGACAGGTGGGGTCCTCCTGCCCTTCTTCTCTTCCTTCTTCCGCTTCGCCGGCGGGTGTGGCGATACAGCCCGCACGGGAACGGCAGGAATAGGAGAGAAAGATCCCCCATGATCCCCACTGTGATGCTCAAGGCACAGTGGGTCCCTAGGCATTGGCGGAGTCGAAGCATCCGACGTTTCACTCGAGCTCCACGTCCGCTTCTGAGTCTTCCCCTCGCTAGACTCAAAAGCCTCCTCAGCCGGCGACCGCGCCGAAGAAAGCTCAGACATGGAGTCCACTACCTCATTGTCCGGTGCATCCGGAAACGGTTCGGGTAGTGGCGGCGACATGCCCGGCACTTTGAACTCCTGCGCGAAAGGAAAAGCAAATTTGTAAGCACCCAAGCAAATACAAGGAAAACGTCCCAGATCTAAAGCTGCGGAACCGGACGAGAAGCAGCGAATGGAGGAGTCAGCGACTTCCCCGGAATATCCTCCAGCCTTGTACTTCAGTAGCGGACGAAGAATCCCGTCGAGATCCCCCTTGGAAAACTCCTCAGCCGAAACCCTAGTCGGATCACGACGACCAGAATAAAGGAACATCGGGTGCGCCCTAGCCTAGAGCGGCTACACCCGACGTTTAAGGAAGGTGCGGATGATATCCACACCGCTCACCTCTTTATCCAGAATCAACTAGAGATCCTCCACCCGACGATAGAGCCCCTCTATATCTGCCACCTCGCCATCCAAGATCTGGTTCTTCCAAGACCTCTTCGGCTCGATTTTCTGGGAGGGGTCGAAAGGAGCAGGACCAAATTTCTGTCCGGCCACTATGGAGTCACGAATGTAAAACCACCGCCTCCACCAGTACTGGACAGACTCGGACATAGAAAAGGAGAAGAAAAGCAAGTTGGATTTAAGGGAAATGATGCAGGCCCCAATGGGATAAACACCATCGGAGCCAGATTGCCTCTTCACGGAATAGAGCTTCCGGAAGAGACCAAAGTGTGGCTCGATACCGAGCCAGCACTCGCAGAACATGATGAAGCAGGCGACATGAAGAACAGAGTTTGGGGAAAGATGATGAAGCTGGATGCCATAAAGAAAAATCAATCCATGGAGAAAATCGTGGATTGGGAAAGAAAGGCCCCGAAGGACAAACGCGATGAACATGACCCGAAACCCAGCGGGAGGATGGGGAATTACCTCGTCGCCGGGGACTCTGACGGCCTCCCTATCCTGTGGGATAAGACCCCGCTCACGGATCTTGCGGATGTCACCCTCACGCGTCTCTGATCGCCGCCAGCCACCATCGGTGACGCCGGTGGCGGTGGAACCTTTTTTGCCGCCGGTGGCAGCACTAGTACCAACTGCAGTGGAGGACTTCTTAGGCTTCCCCATCGCAGTACGGAGGTGACAACGATGAGCACACAGAATCAAGGAAGGAAAAGCTCGGGGAAATTCCAGCACGCAGTGAGAAAGCTCAAGGAAGATGGGAGCAGAGAAATAGGAATGGCTGCGGTGAAAACAAACTAACTTTTCCCCAATGATTATAAGGACGAGAACGATGCACGGCGACCGTCCATCAGGAAGACCTAGAGCCAACACCAAGATCTGACCGTCCACGTGTCAGCCCAGCAGCGAACCGTCGGTCACACGCCATCCACTATTCACGGAAATCGAGGCGACGCCGTAATTATCACCACGCCGTGTGTGACCAGTCAACTCAAAGTCAGAAGGTGGGACCCATGTTCGTTCAGTCACATCATCTCTGGCGCCGCAGACACTTGAGGTCACCGATCGTCAGCACTGGCGTCATCAAGAGCTATACTAGCAACGGTTACAATTCTTCGGCTACACAGCTAAGAGTACTCACTCGAATCTACGATTCGACTAACTGCTCGGGGGCTACTCCTATCAGGAGCGCTGGCCGCGCACCCGAAAATGATCAAATTACTAAATCATTGAACTATTCTTTGAGTCCTACGTCGAGTCTACGACTCCACTACGGACGCGGGGGCTACTCCCATAGGGAGGATGGATTGAAGCATCCGAAAAATGTGTCTCCTATGGACCTAAAAGTCAACAAAGACCGACAGACACTCGGGGGCTACTCCCATAGGGAGCGTTGGTCGCGCACCCTATGAATTCTTCGACTGCGATCCTTCGGATCAGCATGCAAAAACTTTTCGGCAACTCTGCCCCAACCAACGCTAAGTGAGTAAACATCCTCCTTGACCACCCGAAACACCTCCGCGGTGATAAAATTCCGGATGATGTGTATGCGACGCAAAGATAAGACCTACAGATACCATCTGATGGCCTGGTAACGCACACGACTGCGCTCTGCTAGTAAAAACCTGTGCCAACAGGCACGATGACAAATCCCGACGGACGCGTTGGGTACATCACTTAAAATTCACTGGAATTCCACTCCTGTAAGTCCTCCGCGGCATGAGTCGAATTACGCCAACATATGTTCCGGGTTCGAGTCGAGGGACTCGAATCTGAAGAAGATCGTGTTGTTTTGTCCTAAGACAGTTAACTGACCCTGATCTGTCGGGGGAGTCAGGCACACGCATCAATAATCCCTACACACTCAAATCATTCTCTAGACAAACAGAGATAGTTGCACCCGAAGGATTGAAGAGTCCTCAGCCGAATCTACAATTTGACTGAACACTTGGGGGTTATTGACATGGTTATACCCTGTGGGTACACGACCTTAGCATACCTGGTCCAGCCCAAGGAAGGCCCACGGCGAATATGCACCAGCCCATGAAGATTTTCGGGTGACCAAGGCCCATGACGCCTTCAGATCCTTGGAGAGCAAGACTAGAGTAGATAGAATATTCGAAGGGGTAAACCCTAAAACCTGTAACCGACTCGATATGTGCCTGGGACCTGCCTGTTGGAGATATGCCCTAGAGGCAATAATAAATGTAGTTATTATTATATCTTTGTGTTTATGATAAATGTTTACATTCATGCTATAACAGTATTAACCGAAAACATTAATACTTGTGTGATTTGTAAACTAAATTAGAGTCCCTAGTAAAGCCTCTTTATAATAGTAGCTTGTTGGTTAGTAGATGATCATGGTTTCCTGATCATGAACATTGAGATGTTGTTAACAATAATATCATATCATTAGGAGAATGGTATGATGGACATACTCCTATAGATAAGCGTAGCATAAAGATCAAGTCATTTTAATAGTTCAATTGCTATAAGCTTTCTGATACATAGTAACCTAATTCCTTCGACCATGATATCATGCTAATCACCATCACCGGGAGGATTCTTTGATGACATCAGACACCACACCGTAACTGGGTGGCTATAAAGATGGCATTGAGTGTTCGGAAAGTATGGGTTGAGACACATGGATCAAGAATGGGATTTGTCCATCCATATGACAGATAGATATACTCTGGGCCCTCTCGGTGGAATGTCATCCAATTAGCTTGCAAGCATGTGACTGGCTCACAAGGGATCACATACCACGGGAACGAGAAAAGAGTACTTATCGGTAACGAGGTTGAACTAGGTATGCAGAGATACCGACGATCAAAACCTCGGATAAGTAAACTATCATGAGACAAAGGGAAATTGGTATCGTATGTAATTGGTTCATTCGATCGCAAAGTAATCATAGAAATATATGGGAGCTATATGAATTTCCATATTCCTCTATTGGTTATTGATCGGAGAAGTGTCTCGATCATGTCCGCATAATTCACGAACCGTAGGGAGACACACTTAAGGATTCAATGTTGTTGAGTAGTTATGGAATGATGAGTAAGAGAACGAATGTTGTTCAGAGTCTCGTATGGGATCCGGGATATCACGAGGAGATCCGGAATGGTCTAAAAAATAAGATTCATATAAGGAAAGTCCTGTTTGGAGTTCGGGAATGATTTCGGTGTTTTCACTAGGAATGTTCTAGAAGGGTCCGGAAGGTCCGGCACTCCGGAGGGGAAGGGTACATGAATGTTTCATGCCAATGTGGAATGGTTGCATCATGTACTAGGTCACTTGGCTGGACAATATGGAGAGAGAAATCAAATCCAAGTTTGAAAGTCAAACGCCAATTTGAAAAGTCAAACGCCAAGTTTGCTTGGTGGAGGGAGAGTAGGAAACCTACTTGGGGAGGAAGTCCCACTCCCTCCAACCGCCGACCAAGGAGGGCGAGTTGGAGGAGGACTCCCTCCTCCCAAGCCGCCACACTCCACCTATATAAGGAGGGGTAGGGCTGCCCCCTACCCTTACACCCAAAACCCTAGCCTCAAGTCGCCGGCGCCACCACCTCCTTGTGCCGCCGCCTAGGGCACCTCCAACTCGGAGAGTTGGGGTTTCCCCAAACCCTAGCCGCCGGCCAAGCCCTCCCCTTGGTGCCCTCTAAACCCTAAATCACCAAGTCCTCTCTCATACTCCACCATACTCGCTCCGGCTTAAGGCGAAGCCCTGCGAGATCTCCCCTCTACTTCCAACACCACGCCGTCGTGCTGCCGGAATCGCAAGGAGAGTGCTGCAACGTCCGCTGCCTGCTGGAACAAGGGAGAGGAAGGTCTTCATCGAGTACCTAACATGTGACCGACTGCGGAAGCGCTGCCGGAATGCAGCGCTGGAAGGATCGTCTACACGATCTTGAGATTGGCAAGAGTACGACTACATCACCCACGATAATCTGCTCTCGTTAACTGCTTTAGAATCTTTGAGGGTGAGTTCCTCTATCGACTCGTTGCTACAATCTAGTAGATAGATCTTGGCTTGTTTGTTTGCATGCGGTAGAAATTTTTTGTTTTCCATGCTACGAACCCCTACAGTGGTATCAGAGTCGTGTCTATATGTATATCTGTTGCACGAGTAGAACACAATGGTCATTGTGGGCGGTGGTGCTTTTATTATCAATTGCTTTTTGTGTAATTTGCATCTTGCGGTATCACTACTAGGAAAATGGCTATAGGTAATCAGCACATCCGTGGCTCACATGGTTGAAGTGCCCCACGGCTAAAACAGGCGTGGCTCACCTGTGGGCAGTGCCCTACTAGTAACCAGAACAACCGTGGCGCACATGACCATAGTGCGCCACAGATATGTGTGGGCCAGGTCCATGTTGGCCGCACGCCAGACATCCGTAGCGCACATAGGGTAGGTGCGCTACGCCTAAGCGCATGCCCCTCTGTTCTGTAAAACGGTTAGACACATCCGTCGCGCACTATGGCATGTGCGCCACGGATGTTACTAATCCCTGTGGCGCACTGGGGCCGAGTGCGCCACGGATGTGGCGATTTTTTTTTGCCAGCCCCACTTTGTGCACATGTGTGATCATCCACCACCCCACACTTCACTTTCCCCTTCTTCTTCCTCCTTAGATCTAGTCGGGATCCTTCTCCTTCCCACCTTAATTTCTCCACCCATTCACAATTTTTAGCATGTAGAACTTGCCTTGGATGTTACATAAGTAATAGAGGAAGCTCTCCGTTCTCTCATCTCCTTCTCCGGTCTCGCGCGCACCTCTACTTTCCATCTTCTCGCGATTAGTCTCTCATCTCGGTAAGTTGTCCATGTAAGGATGTGTTCATGTGTATATGGATGATATGCTCATATGTATGTAGATGATCGATGCTCATGATGTGTGTATGGAGAGGATCGATGGTCATATGTGTGTATATATGGAGAGTATCGATGATGCTCATGCATGTGTGTATGGAGAGGATAATGATATGTTCATGTGTGTATGGATCTCGGACTCTCTCTCTCTCTTGTGTTTGTAGTGAACAAGTTGCCATTTGTTTTGCCAAAATGTTGATTCATTTCCATTTTGGCAAGACTTTGGCATTTCGCAAAGGTCCTAATTTTAGGATAGGTCATGCCGAAATTTTCTATCGACCATTGCATGCATGCATTCATTATGTGGTTCTAATAGACTTCTAATTGTACCGTGCAGGCAAAAATGGTCCGCATAATGAGCGAAGGCATTGTGGCTAGATTTTTGAAATGTGCGACGGCAGACATGATACGAAATAACAAGACGGATATAAGATGTTCGTGCAGAAGATGAAAACTCAACTGGGTGATCGACCCAGATTCCGGGAATGAAAGCGCACTGCCCGCCATGGTTTCATGGATGGATATACTCGTTGGATAAGCGATGACGAAGATGATGGAGACGGTGAAGGTGGGCAACATGACGATGATCATCATCACGGCGAGAACGGGCGAGATGATGAAGAGTCTCCTGGAGATGGTGAAGGTGCGGAAGCAGACCGGGATGATGATGATCTAGATGTCGGAGGAGCAGACGACGATGGAACAATGTTAGGTTGGTTGTGGGACCCTTATGTGCAAGAGCTTCTTCTCAAGCAGATGAGTAACGCCAGGGCTACCGCTAGAGAGAAAGCCAAGCTTGCGCAACTTGAGAAAGACGCGGTTACTCCATTGTATGAAGGATGCAGACCCGATGATACCCGGTTGAATGTAACGCTCAAGGCTATGGAGATGAAGGCAAAACACAAATTGAGCGACGCAAGCTTCGACGATATGATGGCATTCTGGCACGATCATCTCCCGGAGGGGAATACATGTCCAACTAGTATCGAGGACGCCAAGAAAATTGTCTTTCCTCTCGATCTACCGCATGTTAGATATCATGTATGCATCAACGATTGCATCATTTATCGAGGCGAGGACGCGGAGAAAACCACATGTCCGGTGTGCGGCGTGAGTTGATACAAGAGAGGGAAGAAAGCACCTCGAAAAGTGGTACGGTACTTTCCTATCACTCCTCGTCTGCAGCGCTATTTCACGGACCCTAAGGAAGCGAAGCTCATGCGATGGAATGCGGAAAGGAAGAAGCCAGGAGATGACGATGATGACCCTGAAAAGGATGAGTCTTTGACGCACCTTCGATGCTAGCTAGTGAAAGCATTGGACCTCGAATTCCGAATTTGGTGGAGATTCGAGGAACATCAGCTTGGTGCGAGCACCGATGGACTCAATCCGCTCGGTAGCCAAAGCAGACGACAAAGACTGGCCCGTGTTTGTATGGATGTACAACCTCCTCCATGGTTGTGCATGAAGAAGAAGTACATACAAATGAGTATGCTAATTCAAGGGCCGAAACAACCTGGTACCAACATCAATATGTATCTTGGGCTGTTGAAAGAGGAGATAGCCATGTTATGGGAATCTGAAGCCAATACTTACGACGCCGTCGCACAAGATTATTTCACTATGAGAGACGCGTTGGTCACTACGGTGCAAGACTATCCAGGTTGCGGGTATATCTCGGGGCAGGTTATCCAAGGATTCTGCGCATGCGTTAGGTGCATGGATAACACAAGCTATCTCCAACTAGAGAAAGATCCAGGGTCATTGAAAACCGTGTTCATGGCGCACCGGAGGTGGCTCAGCAAGAATGATCCATGAAGAAAACGTGGAGACCTGTTTGATGGCAAATCCAAGACCCGAGGAATCCCAGAGCGTAGGAGCAACGAAGAAGTGGAAGAGTTGCTGAAAAACTGGAAATATTGTCCTAAGCATTGAAAGAAGCAAAAGAGGCAGCAACAAGACAAGCCGCTGATGAAGGTATGGAAAACAAGGTCTATTTTCTGGGAGTTGCCATACTGGAAGTTTCTCCGCACGCCTCATAGCCTCGACATCATGCATATCACAAAAACGTGTAGAGTCCGTAGCCACCATAATCAACATGCCAGATAGGACGAAAGATGGTCCAAAAGCAAGGCACGACCTGATATGCTTGGGTATCCGGAAGGAGCTTCACGGAGGACGCACTACTCCTGATGATCAGGAAGATGACGATGATCATGAGTCGGAGACGACACAAGTTCGTCGAAAGGGTAAAAAGTTCAAGAAGAACGAATATTACTTCCCTCCTTCTTGCTTCACTCTAAGCCAGGATGAGATCAAACAATTTTTCAAGTGCCTTCTAGGAGTCAAATTTCCTTACGGCTACGCGGGCAAGATAAGCAGATACCTAGACGAGGAGAAGCAGAGGTTCAGTGGCATGAAGTCTCACGTCTGTGTCGTGCTAATGACGCAGGTACTTCCGGTCGCACTAAGAGGGATAATGGACGAGCACGTCCGTGAAATGTTATTTGGCCTCTGCAAGTTTTTCGACGTCATCTCTAGGAAGTCGATTGGCATGAATAAGCTCGGGAGGCTACAGGAGGAGATCGTGGTGATACTATGTGAGATTGAGGTCTACTTCCCACCCGCATTCTTCGACATTATGGTGCATCTGCTGGTCCATGTCGTGGAGGACATCGTACAACTCGGGTCGATGTTCCTCCGCAGCATGATGGCGTTCGAAAGGATGAATGGACACATCAAAGGATACGTTCGCAACAGGTCCCGTCCAGATGGAAGCATAACCAAGGGCTTTCTAGACGAAGAGTGCATCTCTTTCTGCACGAATTATCTAGACATCGAGAACCCTGTCGGTCGTCTCGTCAACAGGCACCTTGGCAAGCTCGACGGATCTGGTCATCGAGAGGGTCGTCGCATACTGCATGCAGACTTCGATTTTCGATGCGCAGACTTTGATCGAGCAAACCTCGTCGCACTACAACATTTAGAACTGGTCGATCCTTGGGTACAGAAGCACAAAAGGTTAATCGAGAAGAAGTACAGTGACCAGGGCATACAGAGGACGCAGGGAGAAATAATCAAAGAGCACAACTCAGATTATAGGAAGTTCATGACGAGACAAGGCGTCCTCCCGTTCCCTAAGCCGATCCAGAAGGCTTGATGTTGGCCTAGTTGTAGTTACAAACTATAGATGACCTTTGTGTGTGTAGACAAGTGTACATGCTACTATACTTATCTTATTAGGTCTATGAATCATCGCTTACTTCTTTTGCTTATTATTATTATATATAAATCAATGCTTGGTTTTTTTGCTTACTCTTTCGTCCTTTGATCACTTTGGTCCTTTTTTTCCTTACTTTATTAGTCTTTTTTTCGAGAATAATGTCGATGATTGAAATGTCGTGGCACAATATATATGTGAATGTGCTACGACGGGATTGTGAGCCTTGTGATATGCACAAGTCCAGGTCTTGTGCATCCTACTTGGCTCACGGTTCCGTCGTAGCATATTCCTGTGTCCAACAACCTATATATATATATGAGGCATTCTTTTTTATTTACTTTGGTCTTTTTTGAGAATAATGCCGATGATTGAAATGTCGTGGCACAATATATATGTGAATGTACTACGACGGGATTGTAAGCCTTGTGTTATGCACAAGTCTAGATGTTGTGCATCTTACTTGGCTTACGGTTCCATCATAGCATATTCCTGTGTCCAACGACCTATGTATATATATATGAGGCATTCTTTTTGATTTATTTTGGTCTTTTTCAAGAATAATGCTGATGATTGAAATGTCATGGCACAATATATATGAATGTGTTAATGACGGGATTGTGAGCCTTGTGATATGCACAAGTCCAGGTCTTGTGCATCCTACTTGGCTCACAGTTCCATCGTAGCATATTCTTGTGTCCAACGACCTATATATATATATCAGGCATTCTTTTCGAGTTACTTTGGTATTTTTCGAGAATAATGTCGATGATTGAAATTCCGTGACACACTATATGTGAATATGCTGCGATGGGATTGTCCTCCTTGTGCTATGCACAGATCCAGGTATTGTGCATCCTACTTGGCGAACAGCCCATCGTAGCATATTCCCGTGTCGTAACAACCTAGTTATATATGAGGCATGCTTTTTGAGTTTGGTCTTTTTGATTTAGGAGTACTTTCTATAAGTGTATCTTCATATGCGACTTTAATTATATATGTTTTTTTCAATCATCGCTTAATTATTATTGTCAACTTATAGATGACGTGGTACGTCGTGTACAAGGGACGGGTTCCCGTAGTCTACGATGATTGGGAAGACTGCCGGAGACAGGTGCACCGTTTCAGCGGCAATAGCTACAAAGGGTACAACACTATGGAGGAGGTGGAAGCTAGATACACGTGCTATCTAGCGGGAGTTAGGACGAGGAACCGGATGAAGATCTACACCTTCGTCGCGGCGGTGATCATGCTTATCTTCTTTGGTTGTTTATCCCGCGTTTGTGTTTAGCTAGTTTAGATGTCTAGGCGAGCTTCCTATCGAGCTCTAACTTGTTCGATCGACACATGGATTTGTATGTCACCAACTACTTTGTAACTTGATCAAAACAATCTATAACTTATGTATTCATGTATGAGACTTATCTATATGTATTTGTTTCAATCTTGTTTTGCGAATTGTGTATTTATATATATAATTGTATATCTTATATCTGTGTGTATATCTGTGTGTATATCTGCCTATATAATCTGTATTGTATATCATCTGGCCCTGAAATTTTTAAAAAAAAAGACACCTGTGGCGCACATGGCACAGCTTCTATGGCGCACTGCAACTAAAGCGCACCTACGCAGCTTAGTGGCGCACTGCAACATGCGCCACAGAAGATCTAAGGCATAGCGCACCTACCAACATATCCATGGCGCACTAGCAGGTGCGCTACGCCTATCTCCACATAACCGTGGCGCACTGCAAAGGCGCCACGGCCAGGAGATAGTTAGAAGGCAGGTCTGCGCACCACTAGTGCGCCACGGATGGTCCTTTTAGGTGCTCCACAGACGACCATTTTCCTAGTAGTGTATGATGGGATGAAGCGGTCCGAGCTAACCTTAATGACATCATTCATGAGACTTGCTCCACGCTCAACATGCAACTTGTATTGCATAAGTGGCTTTGCGGGTGCCTGTCTCTCCCATCATAGTATAGATCCAATTTACAAACAAGCACTTGATAGTTCAAGCATCAACGTTGTGGTTCTTGTTCGTAAGTTAGAACGACACTTATTGAAAGCCCCAAACCACGTAAAATATGCAAAGAAAATTAGAGGCGTCTATGTTTTGTAGGGGTGTGCTGTGATGTGATATGGCCATGATTGTGATTATATTTGATATATGCAATGTTCCTTATTGTAAGTTGGCAACCAGCAGGAGCCATATGGTTGTCTTTAAATTCCGTTAAGACCCGCATGTCTATTCAAAGTAGTTGTAATAGTTGAAGCTGGTGGACGACAACCATGAAAGGGCGCCATTGACCTTGACGCTATACTGGTGATGATGGAGATCATGTTCGTGCTTGAAGATGGAGATCGGAAGCACAAGAAGAAATGCCATATCATATCACATATTATAAATTTCATGTGATGTTAATCCTTTATGCATCTTGTATTGCTTAGTTAACGACGGTAGCATTATAAGATGATCCCTCAAGCACACAAATTTCAAGTCTTAAAGTGTTCATCCTTAGTAAGCACCGTTGCTAAAGCTCGTTGTTTCGAAGCACCACGTGATGATCGGGTGTGTTAGATTCTGAAGTATACAACGTGAGCAAACCAGATTTGCTCATGCGGAAGCTAAGGTGATCTTGACGAGCCTAGCATGTATGCATATGGTCTCGAAACACGGATCACCGAAAGGTAAAGCATGAGTCATATAGTAGATATGATGAACATGTTGATTGTTCGCCATTGAAGCTACATCAACTCTCGTGATGATCGGTTTTGATGTGGTGGATTTGGTTCGTGTGATCACTAAAACAATGTGAGGGATATTGTTTTGAGTGGGAGTTCACCTAGATTAATTTAACTATTAATTAGAACTCAATTTGTCATAAACTTAGTCTAAACTATTGCAAATATGTTGTAGATCAATGGCGGCCCCTACCATCAATTTTAATGCGTTCCTAGAGAAAGAAAATTTGAAAAACAATGGAAGCAACTTTGCGGATTGATTCCGTAATTTGAGGATTGTCCTCAATGCTGGTAATTTGACCTATGTGCTGGATGCACCGCTGGGTGACCTGCCTGCAGCTACTGCTACCAATGAAGTAAAGAATGTTTACCTCACTCGAAAGAATTAGTACTCCACAGTTTAGTGTACTATCTTGTATGGTTGGAATCGGAGCTTCGGAAAAGGTTTGAGAACCATGACCCACATGATATTGTCCGTGAACTCAAAATGATATTTGAGGCTCACGCGGCAGTTGAGAGTTATGAGGCTTCTAAAAATTTCTTTAACTGCAATATGGAAGAGGGCAACTCACAAGAGCATGTGCTTAAGATGTCTGGGCACGCAAACAAACTCCAAAGTTTGGGTATAGTGATTCCTAATTCTTTGGGGATTCACCGTGTCCTCCAATCACTACCACCAAGTTATAAGAACTTTGTGATGAACTACAATATGCAAAACATGGACAATACGTTGCCATAACTCTTCTCCATGTTGAAATCTGCAAAAGTGGAGATCAAGAAAGAGCACCAAGTGTTGTTGGTCAATAAAACCACCAAATTCAATAAAGGCAAGTCTAAGAAAAAGGGAAACTTCAAGAAGGGTGGTAAGAAAGTTTCCGCGCCGGCGAAGAAGACCAAGGCTGGGCCTAAGCCTGATACTGAGTGCTTTTACTGCAAGGGAGAAGGTCACTGGAAGCGGAATTGCGCAAATTACTTGGCGGATTTGAAGAACGTCAACATCAATAAGAAAGATATATCCGATATACATGTTATTGATATGTATCTCACTAGTACTCGTAGTAGTGCCTGGGTATTTTATACTGGTTTGGTTACTCATATTTGTAACTCGAAATAGGTGCTGCAGAATAAACGGAAGCTAGCGAAGAACGAGGTGACGATGCGCGTTGCAAATGGATCAAAGGTTGATGTGATCGCGGTCGGCATGCTACCTCTTCATCTACCATTGGGATTAGTTTTATACTTAAATAATTGTTATTTGGTGCCTGCGTTGAGCATGAACATTGTATCTGGATCATGTTTATTGCGAGACAGTTACTTGTTTAAGTTCGAGAATAATGGTTGTTTGATTTATATGAGTAATATGTTTTATGCACATGCACCTGTGGTAGATGGTCTATTCTTATTGAATCTCGATTGTAGTAATACACACATAAATAACATTGAGGCTAAACGTTTGAAATTGAGCGATAACACGACATATATGTGTCACTATCGTCTTGGTCACATTGGAGTGAAGCGTATGAAGAAACTCCATTCCGATGGACTTCTTGAATCACTTGAAAGATGTGAAGCATGTCTGATGGGTAAAATGACTAAGACTCCATTTTCTGGGATGATGGAGCGAGCTACAGACTTATTGGAAATCATACATACCGATGTGTGTGGTCCAATGAGTGTAGCATCGCGCGGTGGTTATCGTTATGTTCTTACCTTCACGGATGACTTGAGTAGATATGGGTATATCTATTTCATGAAACATAAGTCCGAAACTTTCGAGAAGTTTAAGGAATTTCAAAGTGAGGTAGAGAATCAACGTAACAAGAAGATTAAATTTCTACGATCTGATCGTGGAGGTGAATATCTAAGTTACGAGTTTGGAGAGCATTTGAAGAAATGCGGAATACTTTCACAATTGACACCGCCGGGAACACCACAGCGTAATGGTGTGTCTGAACGTCGTAATCAAACTCTCTTAGATATGGTTCCTTCTATGATGTCACTTATAGATTTACCGCTATCGTTTTGGGGTTATGCATTAGAAACAGCGCATTCACTTTAAATAGGGCACCATCTAAACTGCTGAAACGACACCGTATGAATTATGGTTTGGGAAGAAACCTAAATTGTCGCTCCTTAAAGTTTGGGGTCAAGCTTTATGTAAAGAAGTTACAACAAGCTTGAACCCAAAGCGGAAAAATGTGTCTTCATAGTATACCTGAAGGAAACTATTGGGTATACCTTATATCATAGATCCGAGGGCAAAATCTTCGTTGCTAAGAATGTATCCTTTCTAGAGAAGGAATTTCTCACGAAAGAAGTGACTGGAAGGAAAGTAGAACTCGACGAGGTTGTTGAACCTTCTCTCGAACTTGCGAGTAGCATAGCACCGGATGTAGTTCCTATGGCGCCTACACCAATAAGAGAGAAGCTAATGATGATGATCATGAAACTTTGGTTGAAGTTGCTACAGAGCCTCGCAGGTCAACGAGAACTCGTACCACTCCTGATTGGTATGATCCCATTATGAGTGTCATGTTGGTGGACAACACCGATGACCCTGCGACATATGAGGAAGCGATGATGAGCCCAGTTTCCAATAAATGGAAAGAAGCCATGAAATCCGAGATTGGATCCATGTACGAAAACCAAGTATGGACTTTGGTGGAATTACCGGATGGCCGGAAGGTTGTCGAGAACAAACGGATTTTCAAGAAGAAAACAGATGCTGATGGTAATGTTACTGTCTATAAAGCTCGACTTGTCGCAAAAGGGTTTCCACAAATTCAAGGAGTTGACTACGATGAGACTTCATCACCAGTAGCGAAGCTAAAGTCTGTGAGGATTATATTAGCAATCGCTGCATATTACGATTATGAGATATGGCAGATGGATGTCAAAACGGCGTTCCTCAATGGAGACATTGATGAAGAGTTGTATATGATGCAACCCAAAGGTTTGGTCGATCCTAAAGATGCTAACAAGGTGTGCAAACTTCAACGGTCCATATATGGATTGAAGCAAGCATCCCGAAGTTGGAATCAACGTTTTGATAAGGTAATCAAAAGTTTTGGTTTTATACAAACTTATGGAGAAGCTTGTATTTACAAGAAAGTGAGTGGAGCTCAGCATTCTTAATACTATATGTAGATGACATATTGTTGATTGGGAATGATGTAGACCTTCTTAATAGTGTCAAGGATTATTTGAATAATAGTTTTTCAATGAAAGATCTTGGCGAAGCAGCTTACATATTAGGCATAAAGATTTATAGAGATAGATCGAGACACCTAATATCATTGTCACAAAGTACATATTTGGACAAAGTTCTAAAGAGGTTTGGAATGGGAGATAGCAAGAAAGGGTTCTTGCCCATGTTGCCCAATATGACCTTGAGTAAAACTCAAAGTCCAAAGAACGCAAGATAGAAAAAGGATGAGTAAGACTCCCTATGCCCCAGCCATAGGATCTCTTATGTATGCCATGCTATGTAATAGACCCGACATTGCATATGTTGTTAGTTTGACTAGCAGATATCAAAGTGATCCAGGAGTGGATCATTGGACAGCGGTCAAAAACATCCTTAAGTACTTGAGAAGAACTAAGGATATGGTTCTTTCTTATGGAGGTGATGAACAGAACGTTGTTAAAGGTTACACCGATGCTAGTTGGAACACCGATCCGGATGATTCTAAATCTCAATCTAGATACGTATTTACTTTGAATGGTGCAGCACTTAGCTAGAGGAGTGCAAAGCTAAGCGTTGTGGCAAGATCTTCAACTGAATTGGAATACATATCTGCTTCGGAGGCTTCACAAGAAGCGATATGGATGAAGGAGTTCATTACAGAGCTCGTTATGGTTCCAAGTGCGCTGGACCCAATGTCTATCTACTGTGATAACATGGGCGCCATAGCCAATGCGCAAGAACCAAGGTCACACAAGAAGCTGAAGCACATCAATCTATGTTTTCACGCTATTCGAGAACATGTCCAAGATAGTGACATAAAGATTTGGAAAGTACACACAGATCTGAATGTGGCGGATCCGTTGACTAAACCTCTCCCGAGGGAAAAACATGACCAACACCAAACTGCCATGGGTGTTCGGTATATTACCATGTAATCTAGATTAGTTGACTCTAGTGCAAGTGGGAGACTGTTGGAGATATGCCCTAAAGGCAATAATAAATGTAGTTATTATTATATATTTGTGTTTATGATAAATGTTTACATTCATGCTATAACAGTATTAACCGGAAACATTAATACTTGTGTGATTTGTAAACTAAATTAGAGTCCCTAGTAAGCCTCTTTATAATACTAGCTTGTTGGTTAATAGATGATCATGGTTTCCTGATCATGAACATTGAGATGTTGTTAACAACAAGATCATATCATTAGGAGAATGGTATGATGGACATACTCCTATAGATAAGCGTAGCATAAAGATCAAGTCATTTTAATAGTTCAATTGCTATAAGCTTTCTGATACATAGTAACCTAATTCCTTTGACCATGAGATCATGCTAATCACCATCACCGTAAGGATGATTTGATGACATCAAACACCACATTGTAACTGGGTAGCTATAAATATGGCATTGAGTGTTCGGAAAGTATGGGTTGAGACACATGGATCAAGAATTGGATTTGTCCATCCATATGACGGATAGATATACTCTGGGCTCTCTCGGTGGAATGTCATCCAATTAGCTTGCAATCATGTGACTGGATCACAAGGTATCACATACACGGGAACGAGAAAAGAGTACTTATCGGTAACGAGGTTGAACTAGGTATGCAGAGATACCGACGATCAAAACCTCGGATAAGTAAACTATCGTGAGACAAAGGGAAATTGGTATCGTATGTAATTGGTTCATTCGATCGCAAAGTAATCATAGAAATATGTGGGATCCATATGAATTTCCATATTCCTCTATTGGTTATTGATCGGAGAAGTGTCTCGATCATGTCCGCATAATTCACGAACCGTAGGGAGACACACTTAAGGATTCGATGTTGTTGAGTAGTTATGGAATGATGAGTAAGAGACCGAATGTTGTTCGGAGTCTCGGATGGGATCCGGGATATCACGAGGAGATCCGGAATGGTCCGGAAAATAAGATTCATATAAGGAAAGTCCTGTTTCGGAGTTTGGGAATGATTCCGGTGTTTTCACCAGGAATGTTCTAGAAGGGTCCGGAAGGTCCGGCACTCCGGAGGGGAAGGGTACATGAATGTGTCATGACAATATGGAATGGTTGCATCATGTACTAGGTCACTTGGCTGGACAATATGGAGATAGAAATCAAATCCAAGTTTGAAAGTCAAATGCCAATTTGAAAAGTCAAACGCCAAGTTTGCTTAGTGGAGGGAGAGTAGGAAACCTACTTGGGCAGCAAGTCCCACTCCCTCCACCCGCCGGCCAAGGACGGCGAGTTGGAGGAGGACTCCCTCCTCCCAAGCCACCACCCTCCACCTATATAAGGAGGGTTAGGGCTTCCCCCTACCCTTACACCCAAAACCCTAGCCTCAAGTTGCCGGCGCCACCACCTCCTTGTGCCGCCGCCTAGGGCACCTCCAACTCGGCGAGTTGGGGTTTCCCCAAACCCTAGCCGCCGGCCAAGCCCTCCCCTTGGTGCCCTCTAAACCCTAGATCACCAAGGCCTCTCTCATACTCCACCATACTCGCTTCGGCTTAAGGCGAAGCCCTGCGAGATCTCCCCTCTACTTCCGACACCACGCCGTCGTGCTGCCGGAATCGCGAGGAGAGTGCAACAACCTCCGCTACCTGGTGGAACAAGGGAGAGGAAGGTCTTCATCGAGTACCGAACGTGTGACCGACTGCGTAAGCGCTGCCGGAAGGATCGTCTACACGATCTTGAGATCGGCAAGAGTACGACTACATCACCCACGAGATTCTTCTCTCGTTAACCGCTTTGGAATCTTCGAGGGTGAGTTCCTCTATCGACTTGTTGCTACAATCTAGTAGATATATCTTGGCTTGTTTGTTTGCATGCGGTAGAAATTTTTTGTTTTCCATGCTACGAACCCCTACACTGCCTACCTCTATATAAAGGACAAGAGGGCACGACGAGGAGGCTCTCTCGCATATCACCGCATACACACCTCCACGCCAGATTGCATCTGCGCACCCCTGTAACTTTCGGTTCCGCCGTAATCAAGAGCAGACAAGCAGGAGTAGGGTTTTCCCTCCGGGGGCCTGAAAATGGGTAAACCTCGTGTCCCCGTGTTGCTTGTTTGCTAATCATTTCGTGATCTCCAGCATCCCCATCTTCTCCAAAACCCAAGTCCATAACAATGGGCATTGACGAGATTAAACCTCGTCACTTAGATTCCAGATACAGGAGATGGTGAATGATCCGGGCAGTCGTGTCTGCAGGTTGGAATGGTTTTCAACATCGTCGACGAGGCACAGTTGTTTTATAATGGTTATGCTGAGAAGCTAGGGTTTGGAAGCAGGATAGGTTGCTCAAGAAGGTCCCAGAAAAAAGGATGTGACCATTTAATTAGGAGGGACTTTGAGTGTGCACACGCTCGGAAAGACAAAGTTGCTGGCAGTTCTGTCGATGAGGCACTAGATCTGGAGGTGTTTGATGAAGTGGGGTGAAGCAACGGAAGCAACACTTTATTCTTATAATTTTGGCAGTGCGCCAACTACGGTGAAAAGGAAAAGAAACAAGCTGAAGTGTCATGATTGCAAGGCTCGCATGTCAGTTGGGCTGAGGAAGGATAATTGGGAAGTAACAAATTTCATTGAGGAACACACACATCCACTAATGAGTAGAGAAGAGTGGAAAAGGCATTACAGATCGCATCGTAAGGTGCCCTATAAGGACTACATGTTGATCAAGACGTTGCACAATCGGAACACCGACATATCTCTCATCATGTCCACACTTGGGGACCTTCATAAAACTCTCAGGACACTGCCGTACACAAACCGTGATGTTACAAACATCCGGACCAAGCTGAGAAATGAGGTTTCGCATAGCAATATATCCAAAATAGTTGAGTATTTTCAGAAGATACAAGCGGAGAGTCCGCAATTCTACTATGCTATCAAGCTGGATGAAAACAATGCTATTAGGGCTCTATTCTAGGTGGACGGAAGGACACGTGAGTTGTATCGGAAATTTAAAGACTGTGTATTTTTTGACACCACATTTTGCACAAACCGCTATGACATGCCCTTCGCACCAATTATTGGCATAAATAACCACATGCAAAGCATAATGCTCGGATGTGCCTTGATACCAGATGAGAAGAAGAAGGAAACCCTCAAATGGGTTTTTGAGGCATAGATGGATGCTATGGGTCAAGAACATCCAACCTGCATAATGACGGACCAACATCAAGCAATGGCCGGTGCTATAGATGATGTTTTTCCTGGTACGGTTCATCGGTGTTGCCTATGGCATGTGCTTCGGATAGCACATGATAAGCTTGGAACACTTTTTCGTACACGTGAGGGCTTCGAGAAAGAATTTTTTACTGTATCTATGGATCAGATACTATTGATGATTTTGAAAACATGTGGAAGATGATGTTGTCAAAGCACAGTTTTGTAGAAAACGAACACATGGTCAACATGTGGGGTTGTAGGGATACATGGGCACCAACGTTCTTCAAAAAGAATTTCTTTCCTTTCACTTGTACAACAGGGAGGTCTAAAGGTTTGAACTCGTTTTTCAAGAAGCTCGTGCATCCACAAGACTCAGTTTGGCAATTTGTTAAGCAGTACGAGTACATTCAGGAAACAAGGTTGGATCGAGAGGACAACGTTGGTTTCCTTGGGGAGTCCACAACAGCAGTCGTTTGGTCCAGGTTTGTATTAGTTAGAAACCTTGAGGTTGGCTATGTAGCATAAACTAATTCGTCATAATTTATGTGTTTTTAAAATGTTTGTTGTAGTTATAAGATTGAGGAGCAAGCTTCCAAATTTTATACAAGAGCTGCTTTTGGAAAATTTAGGGAATTCATGGAGATGACAATAACATATAGCATATACCCGGTTGCCGGTGAAGGGGTGAAGTTTGAGATTCACAGGAATGATCCGAGAGCACAGAAGATCAGGATTGTAAGTTTCAAGCAGCAGGAAAACTCGTACATGTGCAGCTGCAACCGGTTCAATGTGAATGGCATGTTGTGCCACCACATCCTGAAGGCTATGGTACACACAAACGTGTAAGAAATACCTGCTTCATAGGTGGTCTGAGGCAGCTACTGTTTTGTGAAGCAAAGTGCAATAAACCATTTTCTGGTTCTAGCATAATCCCAGATACCAACACACTCAGGTATAATACCTTATGCAAAATGATGAATAAGTTGGCGGCAAAAGCATTCTTTGGCACAGGATCATACAAGATTGTTGCAGGTGGGGTGGAACATTTGAATTTCTTAGTTGATAATTTTCGGATGTCTAGTGGCGTGATGGAACCTGAAACAGGCAAAGAACCAGAGGTAGCAAACAACAATCTGCAGAATCCTCCAAGGTCTGCCAAGAAAGGTCGTACATCAGATAAAGAAAAGAGGAGTAAGCCTTTGGTTGAGATTCGCTAGGAGGAAGCAAAAAAGAAGGGAACTAAACGGAAGAATTATGCGTTTTGAAATGTCGCGAAACCGATCACATCAGGAGGCATTTCCCTTTTTTGGCATTGGATAACAAGCAAAATGTCGAGCGTGAGGAACAATTGAGACGTGAAACAGAGCTTACACTTTGAGGCTTCCAACATGTGTATATATTAGTATGGTGGAATCATTGAAAGTGTTTTTTCACTAGTAGTAGCATTGTACTTGCAAAACCGGCATAAAAAATTCAAAAACGATCGAAACAATACGAAACCTTCGCATGGTGTTATATTATGTGACATAGTTACAAGGAAAAATATCAAACCTGGTATATTGATTATGTCTGAAAAAACCTTCACAAAATGACCTATCTCATTCGAGGTTTCTTGGCTTTCGGGTCAAATGAACAATGTTATGGCTAGAATCAAGGCATAGTTTGTGATAATATATCCATATTGTGCATACATGTGCATCATGGGATGGCGAAACAATGTTGCAGGAGGAAGTTTTCCTTTTCGTCGCACCAAAAAGGCATTTTTCATTTTCCGAGCACAAAAAACGGACGGTTTTGTGAAGCAACCACCAAATGGCTAATTCAAAATACTACCACCACATTTTACAAAAATACTAGGCCGCCTCATATGGACAATGTCCCAACGTAGGGAACCACAACCTTTCCGTCCACCCCTGGTGAAAAAGATAAATTCCTACCGAATCGGTAGGAAGTGGGTCAGATATGAACTACAGGTACATGATCCGATGCTAATGTTTTTATCAAATCATTTTTAGGTTCACAATATTCCATTTTATCAAATATCCAATGCAAGTTTAGCGAGGCTCGGCCCCGAGCTAAGAATCTTTATGCCCGTCGTTCGACAAAGTTTGACGATAGTTTAAAACGGGCATAAAAAATTCAAAAATGATTGAAACAATGTGAAACCTTCGCGTGGTGTGGTGTCATATTATGTGACATAGTTACAAAGAAAAATATCAAACCTGGTATATTGATTATGTCTGAAAAAACCTTCACAAAATGACCTATCTCATTCGAGGTTTGTTGGCTTTCGGGTCAAATAACCAATGTTATGGCTAGAATCAAGGCATAGTTTGTGATAATATGCCCATATTGTTTATATATGTGCATCATGGGATGGCGAACAATGATGCAGTAGGAAGTTTTCCTTTTTGTCGCACCAAAAAGCCATATTTCATTTTCTGAGCACAAAAAACGAACGGTTTTGTGAAGCAACCACCAAATGGATAATTAAAATTGCTACCACCACATTTTAAAAAAATACTAGATCACCTTATATGGAAAATGTCCCAATAGGGGGGTCCGAAACCTTTCCGTCCATCCCTGGTGAAAAATATAAATTCCTGCCGAATCGGTAGGAAGTGGGTCAGATATGAACTATAGGTACATGATCCGATGCTCATTTTTTTTTACAAAAATCATTTTTAGGTTCACAATATGCTATTTTATCAAAGATACAATGCAAGTTTAGCTTTTCGTCGCACCAAAAAGGCATTTTTCATTTTCCGAACGCAAAAACGGGGATTTTCTGAAGCAATCACCAAATAGCTGATTCAAAATTGGAGGATTTGTGATTAGTTGATATGGATATCATATTAAGATTCCTTTCATTTTTTTGATCAATTTAGACATATTATTTATCAAATTCTGATTTACGTATTTAAAGATATTAATTATTCCATATTAAATAGAAAAATAGGTACTTTTATTTAAATAGTAAAATTATTATATTTTTATTTGAATTCAATAGTATTTTTATTTGAATCAGTAATACTTTTACTTATTCATTGTTGTTTACTTATTCGCATGGTGTTATATTATGTGATAACTAGGTACAAATTGCTTCGCGGAAACTGATGATGAGTGCAGCAACACTTCGTTGGGAGACCCCAAGAGGAAGGTATGATGAGCACAGCAGCAAGTTTTCCCTCAGTTCGAAACCAAGGTTAAAAAACCAGTAGGAGGAAGGAAATGACTCAAAGGTGTCGCTAGCCACTTCAAGACCTACATAACACAAACTCAAGACTTTTCCCCCAACGAACAGTGAGGTTGTCAATCTCACCGGTTTGTTGTAACAAAGGATTAAATCTATGGTGTGAAAGGTAAGAGTGGTTTGCAACAAGTAAACGGTAAACAGTGGAAGATGTATCAATGGTAAAGATTGGACTGGGGTCCATAGTTCACTAGAGGTGTTCTCCTTAGATAAACAAACATGGCATGTCGGGTAAACAAATTACAACAGGGCAATTAACAGGATTGAGCAAGGCATAACAATGCAATACTAGACATCATGATCCTATGAGATTCGATTGGGCAATACAACAAGATACATAGACCGCCATTCAACTGCATCTATTACTAGAAGTCCACCTTTGGGTTATCATCCAAACCTCTTGCAGTATTAAGTTGCAAGCAACAGACAACTGCTTTAAGCAAAGTGTGTAAGGTAAACAATCCACTTGTTCCATGAACAAGAGAGCGTTGTTTTCTCCCTAGTAGCAATAGCACATCTACAACCTTAGAGATTTATGTCACTTCCCTTGGATTAAATAGAGGCATGAACCCACTATCGAGCATAAATACCCCCTCTTAGAGTCACTAGCAACTACTTGGCCAAGATAGCTACTAACAACGGAGAGCATGCAAGATCACAAACAACACAGACATGATAGAATCAATAAGACAAAACCATTAATCAATCTGACATAGTAATCTCAATATCCATCGGATCCCCGCAAACACAACATGCATGATTACAAATAGATGAGATCTTGATCATGAATGAAGCTCACAAGATCTAGACATGAAATCACAAAGGAGGAGATACAACCATCTAGCTACTACATGGACCCGTAGTCCAAGGTGGAACTACTCACGCTTCATACCGAAGGCTGGCATGACGAAGAAGAAGGCCTCTAGGATGATCTCCCCTCTGGCAGAGTGCCAGGAAGAGCTTCATATCCCCCCGATCTAGGGACGATGGTGGCGGCGGCTACAGACGGTTTCATGGAATATTGATCGGGTACTTATGGTTTAGGCATCGGGGGCTTCTTATAGGCGAAGAGGCGAGGCAGGAGAGTGGCTAGGGGGCCCACACCCTGCCCAGGCGCGGCCTAGGGTGGGCCCGTGCCTGGGGGGTTGCAGCCGCCCTATGGCTCCCCTCCGTCTCTCCTCTAGACTCTGCGTTCTCCTCGATGAAATATTGACTTTGGCTTTTGTCCCGTCCAATTCCGAGAATATTTCCTTACTAGATTTTCTGGAACCAAAAACAGCAAAAAACAGGCAACTAGCACTACGGCAACTTGTTAATAGGTTAGTACCAGAAAACATATAAAAACACCTCAAAGTGTGGACAAATCAAAGCAAAGTAGATACTAAACAAGCATGGAACATCCAAAATTATAGATACGTTTTTGACGTATCAAGCATTCCTAAGCTTAACTCCTGCTCGTCCTCGAGTAGGTAAGTGATAAAAGAATAATTTTTGAGGTGACATGCACCATCAAAACCAAGATCAAACCACTTGCAAGCATTGAAAGCTGGGATCAAAGAACTCTAAACATGAGCATGAAAGATGGATTTCTAATAGTAAGACAAAGTAACTATGCATGCAACATGAAAGGATACAAACAAATATCATGAATAACATGCATTGAAAAACGTTTGTTTGTTTCACATACAAGAACATGGCATAGTGGCATTCAGCTTGTCCCTCATAGAATAGCAAATAGATGCATAGGACACCTTCAAAGTTCATAAGAGTGACTAGATGAAAATATCACAAGAACAAGTAATATCAACAATATGCATCAATCAATAAGTTTCGGGACAATGCACATAGAACTAAGAATGGCAACTATGCTCTCTTAACTGGTGCCTAAAGGTAGAAGGTGGAGACTCAATATAATGGTGGAATAAAGGCCCTTCATGTAGGGAAGCAGGGATTTCAAGTTTCAAAAAGAGCTTCCAAAAATTATGGTACTTGTTAGCTTTCAGCCCTCATTGCCCCTATCATAAGCATCTTGAAGTGATTAAGGTTAAAGTGAACAAACTATGGATTATATGCTTGACAAAGTATAAGTTGGCAATCTCATGTCCCTTGAATATGAGGGCCGCACCGCATGCTACTCAACTTTAGTCACCTATAAGTTCTTGTCATAGTAAGTACATGTGTATCATAGAGAACCGCCAACGGGGTAACCCTTGCACATGGTACATGAGCTATACCATAACCACAATGACAAGGTAAGCAGAAAATGAGCATCTCAGTAATCTTTTTATTTGCTATTTGCATAGGTTTTTATAGAGGATGCTTCACAGATTGCTCATTATGGTGATGCTGCAAGTTTCCACCATGATTAGGCTAGCGGCCTAGGCGTTTCTCTAACACAAAATACATAATTACATGGACTTACAAGCTCCCTTTTTATTTCACACCGGCGAAATCCATAGACAAAAGATCATGATATCAACTGTGTACAAAGTACAAGTGCAATATTGAAAGCGTTTCCCGTGACATCATGGTTCTGCTAATTCCAACGTATAAGTGCAAGCATATACAACATAGATGACACAATGGTTCAAGTTTATTAGGGGCAAGAAAAATAAAGTGTGCCATCAAGTCTGTGAGAGCTTTAATCACTAAGTTTTCACATAACAAAATACTTTTTAATTGTAAGATAGATGAAAACAAGAATATACATGGAATGGTGTAACACACCATGAATCGGAATTTATAGTGGACACTTTGGAATAACTTGGTTTCTTGGGAGTTGGAAGCATGAGTAGAGCTTACTCATACAAGTGGAGGCTAGCAAAAGACTCAAGAAGCCAACTGAGAGAGCAATAATGGCCATAATCATGCAGATCGACAAAACATTACTAATCAAAGCATGGAGTGGTACTACAAGCCAAGGACTAAATGATCATAGAGGTTATGGTGATGGTGTGATCATGTGCCAAGTCAACCCAAACAAAACATCAAAGGAGAATACCACAATACTATGCTTTTGCATGCTAAAACAATGCATGATTCCTTCAAGGCACACTAAGCAATCCCAATTGTTTGGAACAATTCATTCCACAACAATAATCACTAAGCATAAGGTTAAAACAACACCTAGCATGACATGCTAAAGTCTAAGTCACAGTCAAAGAAAGCTCCTCTTGCACTATTTCAAGCAAGAACTTTCTACTCCTTTCCAACACCAATCAAATTATTTGAAACAACACAGCGAGAACGGGGGTCCAAACTACTTTATTCAAGCAAACTAAATGAACTAAGCAAAGCAAACGAAAACTAAGACGCTCCAAGAACAACACAAGAGTGCATGAAATAAGAAAAACAAAGTGTCTAGAAAGATCTAAGCTTTTTATTGATGAAGAAGGGAATCCCCAAGCTTTGACGCTTGTACCTCTTGGATATTTCTTGGGGTGACATCGGGGTGGCATCCCCAAGCTTGAGCTTTTGTCCATACTTTATCTCATTACATCATTCTCTCTCTATACCTGAAAATTTTCCTTCATACAAAACTTCACACAATCTTCATTAGCAACATTAGTGTATTCAAAAGATATAGACCTTTGGGTTTAGCTTTAGAACAGAAAAACTTTCACTAAAAACAAAAACTGTTGTAGCAATTCCCTCAAAAATCTTAATTTCCCAAAAAGAACCCAAAAAGGAATCAATAAGAAGCAAATGCAAATAATGGAAGAAATCTGTCAAAACAGACCAGCAGGTAGAAACCGATTTTTTCGAAGACCTTATGTTGCTCCAATCAAAAAGTGTTGAACTAATGAAAGTTAGATAACATACTGGAGGATTTATTAGTAAATGTTCAGCTCAATCCGACTTACAAAGACTCCTCACGAATTTTTATGGTGGAGCACAAAAATCTGTTTCGGGACAGCAACTCCCCAAACCTTACTTCCCTCTCATTAGAGGTCATTCTTGGCACAAAAAGCAAACAAAAAAGGATAAGAAGAGGTCATTACTGAAGTAATAAATTCCAAGACTCAAAAAAACTCTTGTATTATCTCCCAACAAGTACTTTTCTTTAACGCCTTTAAGTTAGGCACAAGAAGCAAGAAATCAAGTATTTTCAAATGAAGAAGCATTAACATCAAATCTTGCTTTCAAAGGAGGAGAAAAAAGCAACTTCTCTCTCCTAAATTTTAACAAGAGCATTTGTAATGTGTTTGGTGAAAGAAACATGCATATCACTAGCATCAGAACTTCTAGCAAGCTTTTGCAGGAACATAATCACTTCAGAAATATTGCAACCATCAAGATCAAAGTCAAACTTAGCATCACTAGTAGTAGAGTCATTGGTCTTAGGCATTGTAGGTGGAGGAATAGGGACTTCTTGTTGTATAGTGGCATCCATATTGATGGTGGTGATGGTACACAAACTATTGTTTCTAGCAGTTTTAGCTTCCCTTTCTCACTTAGCATGAAGTTGGGCTAACAATCTAACATTTTCATCAATAGTAACTTGTATGGCATGAGTAGCAGCAAAGGTACTTTCCATGGTTTCAGGTTTAGCAGACATTTTATTAATCAAAGAGGACTGTGCTTCGGACAAAGAGGAAATATTTTTCTTAGCACTCAAATTTTTTGACTGTAAACTAGGAATTTCTCTATTCAAATTCTCAAGTTGGTGACTAATATTTTTCAAGATAGCAGATTTTTCTTCTATATTTTTAGTGAATATCTTGTTTTTCTCATATTGCATTTGCATAAAGTTTTTAGTGGATCTTTCAACTTCTAGAATCCTATCTTCACTAGGCATTCCAAATCTACCAAATGTTGCCATTATTAGGAGGATAAGGCCTATAATTAGTACCATAGGTATTGTTGCCAAAATTATTACTCCTAAAGAAGTTCACATCAACTTGCTCTTCTTGATCAACCAGAGAGGCTAAGGGAACATTATTAGGATCTAAAGGAGCTTTCCCATTAACAAGCATAGACATGATAACATATATCTTATCACTCAAAGAGGAGGTTTCTTTCAACAGAATTTACCTTCTTACCATGTGGAGCTCTCTCAGTGTGCCATTCAGAATAATTAACCATCATATTATCAAGGAGTTTTGTTGCATCACCCAAGGTGATGGTCATAAAGGTACCTCCAGCAGCTGAATCCAACAGGTTTCTTGAAGAGAAGTTCAAACCTGCATAAAAAGTCTGGATAATCATCTAAGCAGTAAGTCCATGAGTGGGACAATTCTTAACCAAAGATTTCATTCTTTCCCAAGCTTGAACAACATGTTCATTATCAAGTTGTTTAAATTTCATAATATCACTTCTCATGGATATAATCTTAGCAAGAGGGTAGTACTTTCCAATAAAAGCATCTTTGCACTTAATCCAAGAATCGATACTATTTCTAGGCAAGGATAGCAACCATTCTTTAGCTTTTCCTCTCAAGGAGAAAGGAAACAATTTGAGCTTAATAATATCTCCATCTACATCCTTATACTTTTGCATCTCACAAAATTCAACAAAGTTATTGAGATGAGCAGCAGCAACATCAGAACTAGCACCCGAAAATTGCTCTCTCATCACAAGATTCAACAAAGCCGGCTTAATTTCATAAAAGGTAGCATCAGGAGCAGGTGGAGCAATAGGAGTGATTAGGAAATCATTGTTGGTTGTGCTAGTGAAGTCACACAACTTGGTGTTCTCAGCAGAGTTCATTTTGGCAAAAGTGGAGCAAGCCAACAGCAGCAGCAACTAGAGCGGGAACTAATTTTTTTGTGTTTTTGATAAGAGAAAGAAAACCAAACTAAACTATTTTTTTGGAGTTTTTGATAAAAAAGAGGCAAACAAAACAAAGCTAAAGAAACTAAGCAAACCAAAAACAAAGTAAAGAGAAAGGTTGGGAAGGACTTCCCTTATGAAGACGTCCTTAGCCTCCCCGACAACGGCGCCAGAAAAAGGCTTGATGAGTGCAGCAGCACTTCGTTGGGAGACCCCAAGAGGAAGGTATGATGAGCATAGAAGCAAGTTTTCCCTCAGTTATAAACCAAGGTTATCGAACCAATAGGAGGAAGGAAACGACTCAAAGGTGTTGCTAGCAACTTGGAGACCTTCACAACACAAACTCAAGACTTTGCCCCAACGAACAGCGAGGTTGTCAATCTCACTGATTTGCTACAACAAAGGATTAATTGTATGGTGTGGAAGTTAAACAAATTACAGCAGGGCAATTGACAGGATTGAGCAAGGCATAACAATGCAATACTAGACATCATGATCCTATGAGATTCGATTGGACAATACAACAAGATACATAGACCGCCATTCAACTGCATCTATGACTAGAAGTCCACCTTTGGGTTATCATCCGAACCCCCTCCAGTATTAAGTTGCAAGCAACAGACAACTACTTTAAGCAAAGTGTGTAAGGTAAACAATACACTTGTTCCATGAACAAGAGATCGTTGTTTTCTCCCTAGTGACAACAGCACATCTACAACCTTAGAGATTTATGTCACTTCCCTTAGATTAAATAGAGGCATGAACCCACTATCGAGCATAAATACCACCTCTTGGAGTCACTAGCAACTACTTGGCCAAGATAGCTACTAACAATGGAGAGCATGCAAGATCACAAACAACATGGACATGATAGAATCAATAAGATAAAACCATTAATCAGTCTGACATAGTAATCTCAATATCCATCAGATCCCCGCAAACACAACATGCATTATTAAAAATAGATGAGATCTTGATCATGAATGAAGCTCAGAAGATCTAGACATGAAAGCACAAAGGAGGAGATACAACCATTTAGCTACTACATGGACATGTAGTCCAAGGTGGGAACTACTCACGCTTCATACCGGAGGCTGGCATGATGAAGAACAAGGCCTCTGAGATGATCTCCCCTCCAGCAGGGTGCCGGGAAGAGCTTCAGATCCCCCCGATCTAGGGACGATGGTGGCGGCGACTACAGACGGTTTATTGGAATATTGATCGGGTACTTAGGGTTTAGGCATCGGGGGCTTATTATAGGCGAAGACGCGAGGAAGGGGGTGGCCAGGGGGCCCACACCCTGCCCAGGCGTGGCCTAGGGTGGGCCCGCGCCTGGGGGGTTGCAGCCGCCCTATGGCTCCCCTCCGTCTCTCCTCTAGACTCCGTATTCTCCTCGGTGAAATATTGACTTTGGCTTTTGTCCCGTCCAATTCCGAGAATATTTCCTTACTAGCTTTTCTGGAACCAAAAACGGCAGAAAATAGGCAACTGGCACTGCGGCAACTTGTTAATAGGTTAGTACCAGAAAACATATAAAAACACCTCAAAGTGTGGACAAAGCAAAGCAAGGTAGATACTAAAAAAGTATGGAACATAAAAAATTATAGGAGATGTCTGGCCAAGTTAGGGTTAGGTATTGAAGGCACCAACAATGCTTCCGTAAAGTGAGGGATTAGAGAAAGGGTTTCCATTAGTAGCAGATAGTTTGTTTTTGTGCCTATAGGTATATAAATTGGGTTGAGGTGAGACATGTGGGATCTCTCAAGTATATTGTGTGCATACTGTTATTGAAAAACAAGAATAGCAGAGTTATTTCGATGCACTTTAATACCAAGGAAGTGATGGATGTCAGCTAAATCAAACATAAAAAAACTCATTCTTGAGAGAGCAAACGATGGATTACAGTAAATAGGAAATGTAGGAACCAGTGTGACGGATAAAAAGGGAGAAACCACACTTAGAAGAAACAAAGCCAATGGTAAAGGAAGAATTTTTTACATTGATGAAACCATTGGCGTAGTGCTTGCTTACAGACATAAAGGGACTTGTTGAGGCGACACACATGGTTGGGAAATTGAGAATCAAAAAAACCACATGCTTGTTTACAAAAGACAAGCTCATCAATATTACCAACAAGGAAGGTGTTTTTGACATCCAATTGATGCATAGGTCATTGTTGACATGTGGCCAGACTAAGGACAGCCCGGACTATTGCCGGTTTGAACACCGGGCTAAAAGCCTCTCCATAATCCAAGCGAGGTTGCTGACTGAAACCACGAACCACCCATCTTGCCTTTTGTTGTGCCAAGGAGCCATCAAGATGCTATTTATGCCAAAACACCCATTTCTTGGATACCATATTTTGCTCGTGTCAGCATCCCCTGTGGGTTCTGGGGTGGATGTACCATAATAGCACCAAGAGTTAGTGCAGGATGATGTGGAAGCGTGGGAGTGGATGAAGCAAAGTTGGGTGGTGATGGGAGAATACCAATCGGGGTACACCCATGAAGAGGAATCGCTAGCTGGATTGCCAATCCTAGAGCGGGTCGACTCGCCGAATATAACGACTGGCATATACTGGACCCATACGACTGGCGTCGACTGGAGGCCCAAGACGGCGACTCGTATACAAAGCCCACAAGTACTTGTAAACCCTAGTTGGCTGTATATATAAAGCCACCAGGGACATCCCCGGGGTATGTCATATTAAATCATCTCACATCCCATTAGATCTAATCTCTTCCGCCGTTCCCGTCGCCTACGGCGGCTCAATTATAAACCAATCTATAAACATATACTGGATTGACAGCAGGATATAGCGATCCTCCACCAAGGGGACGTGAACCTGGGTATATCGTGTCAATCTCGCTCTCGGATTCTCCTACGTTGTCTTGCTCACTCTACGTAAGCTATCTCCAGTAGCATCTGTCGTGCCAATACCACGACAGTTAGCGCCCACTGTAGGGCAAGCGGTGCATGGAGATGATGATCCGGATGGGATCCCTCACCATCAACGACGACAAGATCGCATCTGATGGAGTCAACCTGAGTCACCCGATGGATTTGATCGTGATTCGCAAGCAATCAAGGCGGCGCACGGTTCATCGCGTGTGGATGGACGCTCGGCTGCTATGGTGCGATCGAGTACAAGGCGGTTTGATGCGGCATCCACGTGATCTATTCTCCAGCAGCAGTAGAGAAACCCATCATGCGAACGACATACATGAGCATGTGGCCATGACTAAATTTTATATTCATTATTATATTTCGGTACATTGACTATAATGTAAATCAGCTAATCGTTTATTTGTTTTGATATACAAGCATCACACATCCTAAATTTGGGATTCATGCGTCCAGGAAACCAGGATGTTCTTCGCGTTTGACTCATCGCCGACTTCGTTCATAGACAACTCGCTGCACTCGTGGACTCTTTATGTTCGGTGACTCATCCGCCATGACTCGCCTCACAACCTCGCCCATCGCTGATTCTCCATTCTATCGGCCGACTCACCATGCTCCAGAACTCGTCTAAACGCAAGCATGCTTAAACGCGGACTCGCTAGGCTCGGCGACTCACCCACCGCTTGGGGACTCGCCCGCCATGAACTCGTCATCAACGGCTCGCCACGTCGGAGACTTGCCTGCCTTATATTCGCCGTGCTCGGCGACTCCCCCACCGTGTCGACTCTGTCCATATTTGACAACTAAGTTTCTTTATATTCGTACATGTTATAAGTCCAAAACATATTTATCTTTTCGTTCAATTTACAAAACCATACTTGGGATCGATTTCAGTTTTGTCTGTTGTTTATTCGTGTCTGTCGAAGTAATGAGGCTGGGTACCAAAAGGTCGACCTTGTCTTCGGATTCAACAGTCTGGCATCGTGTCTCTGTTACTCGGCAAGCGTTTAATGTTGGAGGTCTGTCTACTTATGAAAAGATACGCATAAACCTTTCATACTACTAACTGATCGCATTTTATTTCAACACCTACGAATCGCACTCTTTACAAATGTTCAATATATTTCATAAATACACCTTATTATAGTCATACATTTTTATCCTTCTCAGCAAAACGGTCTGGTGTCTTTCTCGCCACTCGGCCGGGACTCGGCGCGTTCTAGACTCGCACTCGCCGTCTCGATCTCACCACTGCGCTCGGGACTCGGTATTGCCGACTCGCCACTCGCCACGCCGGGACTCAAGGCGCTGCACAGACAATGCACTCACCGATCGTCGACCGCCACTCGTCAGGCTGGGACTCGCGCGCTATGACAAAGAAGACTCGCCGGTTGACCGCCACTCTGCGCCGGGGACTCGTGCGCAGATAGCGCCATCGCCGATCGCCCGACTCGCCACTCGCGCTCGGGGACTCGGCAGATCGCCGGTCGCCGACCGCCACTCGCCACGCCGGGACTCGGCTCAGACAGCGGCACTTGCCGTCGCTGACCTCACCACTCGCCGCTCAGTGGACTCGGCGCGCTACAGCGTCGGTCGCCGGTCGCCTCGACCGCCACTCGCCATGCTCGGGGACTTGGCACGCCCACGATCGGGACTCGCCAGAATCGGAGGCTTTGCGACTCGCGTCTTCGCCAACCGCCATCACCGACTGGATCATGCCGAACGTCGACCACTTCACGGTTCTTTCCTCTGTTCAGGAGCTCGTCATCGATTCGCCATGATCCATCGTCAAGACTCTCCACGCCCTGCCTCAAGCCCGCGTCGGAATCCATGACGCGCTCGGAGACTACTGATGGGGGAATACCAATTGGGGTACACCCATGAAGAGGAATCGCCAGCTGGATCGTCAATCCTATAGCGGGTCCACTCACCTTATATGACGACTGGCATATACTGGACCCATAAGACTGGCGCCAACTGGAGGCCCAAGATGGCGACTCGTATACAAAGCCCACAACCACTTGTAAATCCTAGCTGGCTACATATATAAAGCCACCAGGGGGATCCCCACGGGTATGTCATATTAGATCATCTCACATCCCATTAGATCTAATCTCTCCCGCCGTTCCAGCCGCCTACGGTGGCTCCCTTGTAAACCAATCTATGAACATATACTGGATTAACAACAGGATGTAGCGATCCTCCACCGAGGGGACGTGAACCTGGGTACATTTTGTGTCAATCTTGCTCCCGGATTCTCCTATGTCGCCTTGCTCCCTCTATGTAAGCTACCCAGTGGCATCTGCCGTGCCAATACCACGACAAGTGGCATCGAGGACGAGGTGGATTCCTGCGCAGGGGAGGGACCATATACTAGGGATGACGATCCTGAGGATGATGTTGTCAGGCTAGCAACAGGGGTAGGTGGAGTTAATGTCGAAGATGATTGCGCTGACGCGGTTGGTGGAGGGAATCCTGGGGTCGATACGATGCATCGACGTGTGTTGGTTGGTTGGAGCGGAACTGGATCCAGGGGAGGAGGATTTGCTGTGGTGCGAGTTGGTGTGGCTCCAGTGTGGTGGTTAACAATGTAAAAATAGGGAAAGGAATTCTCGTCAAAAGTGACATGGCAGGAAGATGACAGTAGAAAATAAGGTGTAACGGAATTAATTGTGCGAGAAGGCCTAATATCCAAGAGATAGGTAGCAGTATTTAATTCTTAGACCCAAAAATCTCTTGGGAAGTAGCTTCATGAGAAGATTTTATTTGAACGCTCACCATCAACTTTATTAAGGTGAAACAAGTTCTGACTGAACAGCCGCAGTCAGAAAACCAAGAATTCCATCAAAGTTTAAAACTACTGAATTTAAACTAAGAGCTTCTCTAGTACATAAATGAGCAACAAAAATGCGCCTCCCTCCTTGCATAGAGAAGTTTGAATCCCTGGAAAATTTACCAAATCCTCCATCTCTTTGAACAAATGACACCCAAACGACATGTTTGAGCTACCATTGTTCCACATAGATACTATCGTCTGACAGTTCGTGTCCAGTATGACTCGTTCATATTCTCGCTGGCGTGCCAACTTGACAGCATCCCTGCACGCAAATAAGCTCGACGGTGAATGGGTCTTGAACCATCACATATCGCTGGCAGCACCCTGATAATACCATACCATGCATCATGGTTCCTTGCTACCACTCCTGCCCCCACGACACCATTGCCACAATCTAGAGCTCCATCAACATTGATTTTCACCCAGCTCTGCTCCAGAGGAGTCCATTTCTGCCTTTTGTCGCCCTTCTGCCCAAACTTGCGCCAGACATGTCTAGAGCCTGGATTAACTCACCCACTAGCTCCATTGATCTCTCCTTGGCTGAAACACAACTTCACCATGTGCATATTTGTTTCTGCTTGACCATATCGCCCACAACATCGACAATGGTTCAAAATCTCTTCTCTTAGGAGATATATCAAGATTTTGAACGATTCACACACAGCTTCCTCTGCGCTCTGTCGCATGCAACTGAACTGGAGACACAAAAATCTCAAAAGGAGTTCTTCGAAAATGCCTCGTTCTAAACTCAGCCTGCTCATTATAATTATAGTTTTCCAAAGCCGCAAACTCAAAGTGGGGACTTCATTAAGCAGAAGATTATTATCTTTACATGTAAAAATGTACGCACTATATCTTGTGTGGGATCATCAAGTCATCAACCACCGTTGCTTGGTGAATGCATACTGACAGCGTTCGCCCGGTGCGCTATCACCTCCTGACACTGACAGCGAGGCTTTATTCTATACGCAGCCGAGGCCAGCGCTGCGGTCAATGTTATCATCATCGTCTTGCCGCATCTTGTCTAATCTTTCTTGGATTTGAGCGCCGCCACTTTCTCCTCCGTGGACTTCAGAGCTTCTCCGTATATGCTCACCAGCTGAAAGAGTTTCAGAGCGAGACAGCTCAGTGCCACTTCCATTCTTATTGTGTTAAGATCCGAAAAGAAGAGAGGGTTTCGTCTAAATAAACAGGAGATGGTGTGATGGTGGTGCTGCGGTTCCTGATCTTACCTCATCTACTTCGCCAGGGGTCATTGTCAATGGCGGCGACATCATAATGCTGTCACCGGCAACCCTAACCAGCATGCCACGCTTCTGGCACTCCTGTCCGAAGATGGCACCAACGCCTGAAAAATGACATCAGTGAAACAGTTCATAAGGATAATTTCTGGTTCTGAGATACATATGTGTATATCCCAGAACACGACTAGCAGCTCTACATTTTCTGGTATGATAATCTTCTAGTGTTTTCTTTTTCCAGACAAAGCATCGAACTAACGAAATATTGTCCGCAAAGCAAAAAAGTTGGTGCAACATTCAAGTTGACTCCAATAATAATATCTGAGTATACAAATGCTTCAGTTTAAGTGGTACCAAGCTATGATTTGACATGGTGAAGGATTCTGCTGAAGAATAAGAGCGAGCTATCATTAGTTTATTTGTAACTTACCCCATTCAGCAGGGAATGGACTATCACGTGATTTGTTGTCGGCGAATTCAGTTCCGAGTATCAACCCTACACCACGGATCTGCATATAGAAGTGTACAGATTATGCTTTTGGACAACAAAGGAGTCTCTGCCCAGAAAAATAAAAGAAGGGTACCTCCCCAACAATTGGGCTTCCTGCAAAAGCCTTCAATCCCTCCTGAAAGCGCGGAGTGATTTGCTTCACATGATCAGGAATATTCCTTTCCCTGATACCGATATAGTTGTGAAAGATTCATCAGGAATAAGAAGGGCAATAGGGGCAGGAGAACCGTGTGCTATGGAAAGTGCAGTATACCGGTAGATTTTCAGCGCTTCAATGGCGACAGCACAAGCAACTGGATGGCCAGAGTATGTAAAGCCATGAGCAAATGAACCTGCAAAACAAAGGCAGCATCTCTATCCTTAAAATCGCCCTAAGACATGCCAATGCAGATATGAGAAAGTTCACGCAGTGTCATTGACTAACCAAGCTTATTGCTCTGAGAATCGATCACATCTGCTATTTCCGGGCTAACAAGAGTTGCACCAATGGGCACATAGGCAGATGAAAGAGCCTGTTGTCATGAAATTGGCATGGCTCAGCTGACACCAGATAATTAACATTTACTGATCTATTGTTGTGAAAGAATTTTCACCTTGGCCAAGGTGACTAGATCTGGCTTGATATTATACATATCAGATCCAAACATGGTTCCCAACCTTCCAAATGCAGTAATGACCTAAAATGTATTAACAATTAATAACAGTTGCAAGGAGAAGTTTCTTATATTCTTTTACTATATTTTTTGTGTGTTTAGCTTCATAAGTGAGCGCAAAATACCTCGTCTACTATAAAAAGGATGTCATACTTCTTAACCACTGCTTGAACCTGTTAATAGACAAGGGAATGAGATACAATCAACAAGCGAAACCAGAATTCAAGTCTCCAATGTGGAAGCTACCTATAATATAATACACTAACAGTAACAGTTCATCGGGCAATAGCGGTTTATATGGAACTACTCAGTGATGGAACTTTGGACCTTTAGGGTACCCTCTAGTTTAGCCTAGTTCAAATAAATGAACTAGTTTTCTCAAAAAGTGGTGTTTTGCCAAAACTTAGTTCATTTTTTTTGTACTAAGTAGGGTAAAGGGTACCCTAATGGTGGGTACCCACTGCCATCCTTAGAACTACTGCAACATAAGAGTGAAGCAAGTATTTAGGAAGTTCGGTAAATGTGTAATCTTAGCTCCCCTACAATTGAACAGTGGAGTCAAATAGATGACCTCATGCAACGATTTTCTTTTCCTTGTAGGAGCTATCACATGCAGTAGCTCAAGCTGTATAAATCACCTTATCAAAATAGGTCTTTGGAGGAGGGATGACACCGCCAGCACCCATTACAGGCTCAGCAATGAACGCAGCAATCTGAAAGGAGGAAAATGGATTTGTCAAGTAGTATACTTGGGACCTGATGCATAATATAAGCTCTGGTAACGACTTTACTGTTTCGGGTCCTTCCTTGAGGATAAGATTCTCCAAATTATTGGCAAGTCTTGTTGCAAATTCTTCTTCTGTCTCACCTGTTCCGCAGCAAAACTATTTCATTAGTAAAATGTTCTGCATTGATCATACAACTAAACTCTGAAGTTAAGAGTACCTGGAAGATGGAAGCGCCAGTAGTGAGGGCAGTCTGTGTGCAGAACAAAAGGTGCTGGTAGATCAAATTTCTGGTGCAACGCAGGAAGACTAAAGACACAGAAGCAATTGACAAATTAATTATCAAAATAATTGATGCAAAAGTGATTCTTCAGAGTACTAGATAGTAGGTACTGATAGAAAAATATCCAAGGAAAACACTAAATTTGTTAGGCCAATACTCACCCAGTGAGACTAGCTGATATCAATGTCGATCCATGATATCTGCAACCAATGCAACAATAGTAAGAATGACACTTAAAATATATATGGTTTGCTTTACTTGTTATATGGTTTTGATCGTGCAATAAACTTTTGATCCTGACCTAAAAATATATAAAGTTGAGAAAATGTCGCTTACGCTTTCGATCGTGCAATAAACTTTTTCTTGTCTGGCCTCCCCAATGCATTGTTATAATACCATACTAGTTTGACCTGTAAAGGATCACGTGCTAATATTGTAAATGTGGGAACAGTGCTATGAGAACATCAGAAGAGGGGAACAAGAAAAATTCTACGATCAGCATAAAAATCACTAGTGTTTATCACCAAATGACTGTGCAGTCAGTACGGCATATAAATCAGCTAGATGTATTCAGCGAAATTAATAATAAGGCAATGAACCAATGAACGATTAGCCTCCCAGAAAAGCGCAAACAGTGAACCAGGGAGCAATAGCCATCTCCCAGGAAAGTACAAGTGCAAACGACTCAAAAGGTTTACTTTTTGACATGTGGAGGCACCATGTAAATCTCACAATCCACTATACTGTTCATATGCTTCAGTGCCCCACTTTTTCCCGAGAAAAGGTTCCTAATGATGTTTCTTGTTTAAATAAAAGCTCATGCCACTTCCTCTTATATATCACTATATGTACAAGAGGTTTCAGTGAGTCCGTGTAGATGTGAATGACAGTAAGAGCAACATATTTAGTATGTATGGACCATTAGTACGGAGTATGGTTGCCACCCTTCTTAATGAACAGTCTGTTTGAACATTCTCAAGAAATAATACCATTTGCATTATAGTTTGTGTAGGAAATGGTCAGTACTTCCAGCAGTCATACCTGCGAGTCATTTGCTTCTGAACCGCTATTTGTGAAGAATGCCTTCCCCATTTTCTTTGCAGTAAACATGCTAAGAAGGTCATCTGCAAGATCCTGAAAATACAGGCACATATAGATCATCATTATTTGCAAATTGTTTTAACAAACCAATGGTTGATGAAAGATGCAGAAATTACCAATGTTGGTTTGGTCGTGCGGTTCCAAAAGGAGTGATAGAATGGCAACTTGTTTAATTGCTCAGTTGCAGCTTTGACTAATCGAGCCTCACTACCACCTGAAGAAGTTGTGAATAGTTCATGAAAGATGAATGAAACTAGAATTTATACATGACTTCTCAAGCCACAAAAAAATAGGGATGCAGATGTTATCCCAAAGAATGCAGGATTCTGTGGTACACAATCATGGTAATCACACTCCAGAGATTGTAATATTACATACCTAAAGCTGTACACCACAGTCCAGCTAGAGAATCTAGATACTTATTCCCATTGATGTCATAAACATAGGAGCCCTGCATATACAGGTTACAATTATAAGGCAAAACATAGACATATAGTTCTCCAATGTGGTACAGAGTAATCAACATATTACGTTTCCATTTACAAAATCCAGTGCAACACTGTAAAAGGCAACAAAACCGTAGAGTCAGATGGTCAGAACCTCAGATCTCTCAATCACCAGCGGATGCACATCGTTGCTCTGCCATCCAGCCGTGAATGGTGCCAACATGCCATGCCCCTTAAACCTGTAAAGATCGTACTTTCTGTATCAGTTATAGCTAGTAAATATACAGACTCCAACTCTGCTATGCACCAGGGTTGTATTCAGATGATTCTAAAAATAAGAAGAATATAAAAAAAGATCAAATACCCATTTTCTTCAGTTGACTGAGGAGACGACACTGAACTGAAATGTCTGATTGATGCATCTGTCACACTATCTGCATGCCCTTGTAAACTCCCAGTGCCGGTTAAATACTTCACTAATTTGCTTGCCTGTGAAATAAGGAAATCAAAATGAAGCATCACACACGGTAGCATTTTGATAGACCTGCAACACTGAGAGGTCGGTCCACTTAAACTCTTTCTACTTGTCTATATTTTTTTCCATGAATATCAACAGATTCAAGACTGTTTCAGATAATTTGTGAGAGTGTGTAGAGCCTCCAGTGATCACACATGAGCTGTTGGTGAACAGGTAACATGTGCAGTCTGAACGGCATAGAAAGTTGAATAGTGTCATAATGTCTGAAGCTCCTAGATGTATAGCTAGCTTTTATCATAGGCATCACAACTTTCACATGAAAGAACAAATATAGGAATGTTTGGAGCCCCTAAAAAGCAGTGACCCCAGGTCACCAACTCTATTCATAACATACGGAAGTGGCACAAAAGGCTAACTGAACCTACGGAGGGAGTATCGTTAAAGGTAGAATCGGGCACAGTAAACCCGCGCGTAATCAATCATAAGCATAAAGGTGAATTCCAAAGAGATGCAGATTCTGGCACAGACCCGCGTCACCAGTCACCACCGGAGGGCGGATCGAGAACAAGATAAAATCCCCCCCTTTTTAGAACCCGAATTCGAATAAAAGGGCATCAATCAGGCGCATCCAACAGCTCCGCCCACCCCAGTTTCCAGGAAGCGATCGCCTGCGGCGAGCGAGACTCCCAGACCGCGGCGGCCACAGAGCCACGGAGGCCCAGGCCATTGTCACACTGGCCTGGCGACTCCATTACAGGTTTGCCGCGGCTCAGCGCAAACGTAGCTAGCTAGGGGTGAGGAAGGAAGGCGAGGGGGAGAGGGAGGAGGATCGGCGGTCACCTGCGAGGAGGCATTGGATCGGAGCAGACCGCGCGCAATCATCTTGGAGATACGGAGCGAGAAACGAGATGGGGAGGAAGACTAGTACTGCTAGTGGAGTTTTTATCGTAGAGAGACCTGCGGGGAGTGGCATGTCGTGTCACGGATTTATTCCGGGGAGGTGGGGGAAGAGGGAGACGTAGCAGAATTTTTTCCGAGGGAGATGTGTACGTGGCCAGGTTTTCCGAGGAAAGAACGAGTCATGTGGATGTGGATGGGTACGTGCAGCCTCTTCGCATCTTCTGATTTGTCGAACATAGTATGCGTGCATAATGCAACTTGCTTTGGAGAGCAACTCCTGTAAACGCGAAGCCTGTAAAATGCGCTTAGGCCATGTATAAAACATGTTTTACAGGCTGGTTTGGGCTCGCCCTGGAACAGGTGCAGAATAGGAGTTATGTTTTGTAGCGAGTCCAAACCAACACGGTATATTTTCAATTTGAATAGTCTTATTCAATAGGCAAATGATAGAAGCAGTTGGCAAATAATTGATGCGATATTCTGAAATTAACCATGAAATTATTTCCTCAACAAGTGTTATTTTTTTTAAACTGGGTTAAACCCTTTTCATTAATTGTTCAACTAAACTATAGAATTCACTAAAACAACAAATTCAAAGATAGAGGAAAGAAGGGGAAGTGATTTGGTACACTACCAGGAAACTCGCTGAGATGCTCGATCTCGAAACATCCTCTATGGGGCAAAAGCCTACTACCACCTAAACTCTAGAGTACGGACACAGTTTGTCTAAGATTAAGAAGCTAGCCAAACGTTCACAAAGGGACAGCCACACCATCACCAAACAAGATGTAAAGGGAAGAGGTTGTCGGTACACACTTGAAAACTTTCAGATTTAGTCACCAATTCTCGCAAGCACACTCACGCCGGTCCTGGAGATCCTTGCATATTAGCAGCTAGTTTCGTCATCTTCTTTATACCATCGATCATTACCTTCTTGTGATTGCCCTTCTGCAAACCTGCCCAATATAACAGGAAAAAACATACCATGAACACCACCTCAATAGGGGATATGAGGATATAACCCTCAAAAGTGACTTTGTTTCTAACGTTCTAGATTGTCCAACACACTGTAGACAAACCAATCATATAGAATTTCTTGCCACCGGGAAGAAAACGATAAAACCAGCAAATCACCCGCCAGGAATTTTTAGGATACATCGACGTTCCAAAAAGCTTTCCCAGAACCTCCCAAACCACTTTAGCGACAGAACAAGAGAAGAACAAATGAGTAATAGATTCAACCTGGTTGTAAAAAGAACAAACAAGATTCCCATGCCAATTACGTATACGCGTGTTATCTCTAGTGGAATGGAATTTCTAGAAGCTGCCACATAAAGATTTGAATTTTCAACAGGAGTTTTGCTTTCCAAAGCATCTTGTTATCATCACCAGCTATTTTTTTCTAGAAATTCATAAACAAATTTAGTAGAGAACAATTTCTTACTAGTAAATTTCCAAACCACAACATCAGGATTGTTAGATAACTGAATATCCCTTACTTTTCCCAAAATTATGTTCCATTGATCACTAAGGATACCAAGAATCCTTCTTCTAAAAAGTAAGGGGAACCCATTTTCACAACAGTTTTGACAGTGCAATCCTGCAGCATCAAAAATACCATGGAACTAATCACATGAGGGACCCCACAATCCCAAGAGTCTTTCCAAAATCTCACACCATAACCATTATTGAGAATAATACCCCTCCTAGCAAGATAAGTTTCTCTGGCCTAAAGTAAAAATTTCCAACAAGGAGAGCCATTAAGTCTAGGTACAATAGATGTAATAGTTTTGCTCCTAAGTTATCTTGCTTTGACAATTCTTTGCCACAAGACATCTTGTTTCTCCAATTTCCACCACTATTTCACTAAGAGACTAATATTTTGCTTCCTCAAATCCTTGATGCCCAAACCCCTTTTTCTAAGATCTACAAACTTTATCCCACCTCATCGTATAATAAATTTTATTATCTTTCATTTTTCTATCAGAAAAACCTCTTCAAATGCTTGTTTACTTTCTCAATGGAAGTTTTCCTAAGGAGCATAAACATGGGATAGTATAAAATGGTACAAAGAGAGGCATCTATCCGGATTTTTTCCACCAGAAGACATGGAACTACCCACCTAGGCATCTAATTTTTTACCAACTTAGCATCAATGAAATCCCAATCAAAATTCTTAAGGGACAAGGCAGAAACTGGTCCCCCCCCCCCCCCCCAGGTATTTCATAGGTAAAGGACCAACTTGACAGACAGACAAATTAGAATAGAACTCAGCAATATTATTGTCACCACCAATAGTGTAAATCTCACTTTTCATGAAGTTAATTTTTAAACCAGACATCAACTCAAAGATGTATAAAATTAATTTTAGATTAACATTTTTTCAGGACCATGACTAATGAAAAGGATCGTGTCATCTTCATATTGCATAACAACCACACCCTTATCAATCAAGTCAGGAGAAAAACCCTCAAACGGATCATTGGACTGGGCTCTCAACACCATTTTAGTAAGGCATTCAACAACCAGATTAAATAGAATAGGAGAAAGAGGGTCTCCTTGTCTTACTCCCCTAGAGCTAGTAAAATAAGGACACATCTCATTATTAAGCTTCATAGTCATAGTACCCTCAAGTAAAGCTTTTTTGATCCAAGAACAAAAAATATCATTGAAACCCCTAATATGAAAGATTCGAAGAGGAAGTCCCAGTTGACTTTGTCATATGCTTTTTCAAAATCCAATTTGATCATCACACCACATTGTTTTCTAACATGAGTATAACTCTTAAAGGGACAACACACCATCCATGATGTTTCTTTTCTTAATGAAAACATTTTGTTGGATATTGAACAGTTTGTGAGCATAAGGTTCCAATATAATTGTTAAAACCTAGTGGTCCACTTCTACACACATCTCAAAAGACAAATAGGTTTGAACTGTGTAATCTTATCAGCCCCCACTGAAAGTACAAAGGAAGTCACCTAGAGGGGGGTGAATAGGCTTTTCAAAATATTACGGTTTAGGCTCAAGTAAATGCGGAATAAAACTAACGTTTAATTTATTGAGCACAAAACCTAGCCACTAAGTTTACCTAAGTGCACCAAAAACCTATGCTAAGCAATACAAGCAACAAGGTGATAGCAAGAAATAAATACTTCAAGCACGATGGCTATCACAATGTAAAGTGCATAAGTAAAGGGCTCGGTTGAGAGATAACCGATGGACGCGGAGACGAAGATTTGTTTCCCGAAGTTCACTTCCAAATAAGCTACGTCTCCGTTGGAGAGGTGTGATGGCGCAATGCTCTCCGAACGCCACAAATGGCTCACCTCGAGGTGTGGTGGCTCGATGCTCACCCAACGCCACACAAGGCCTCACCCCGGATGCGGAAGCACGCAACTCACCGACGCCACAAAAGGCTCACCCTATTCTCCCAAGTGCGCACCACAAAAGGCGGGCACTTGCTCCACTATGGGACGCTTGAGGGCGGTCACAGAACCCGTACAAGATTGGGGCTAACTCCACAACTCAATTGGAGGCTCCCAACAATAAAGCCACAAAAGGCTACAATGCCACAAAAGGCCAACAAAGCCACAAGAGGCTACAAGACCACAAAAGGTCAACAAGACCACAAAAGGTCAACAACCCAACCACACAACCGTCTAGGGTTCCAAGAACCCAAGAGTAACAAGCCCACAAGCTTGTACTCGCCGAATCTCCGAGGAGAACTCAAACCTATGCACCAAATGCAAGGGCAGGTCCTTCTCTCCCAAATTCCAACAAAGCTACAAAAGCTATTGGAGGAATAAGGGAGGAAGAACACAAGAGGAGAACTCAAACCTATGCACCAAATGCAAGGGCAAGTCCTTCTCCCCCAAATTCCAACAAAGCTACAAAAGCTATTGGGGGAATAAGGGAGGAACTGTTGGAATTTTGTCCCAAATATTCTAGCCCATTTTCTATTTCAATAATTCCTGAAAATCCTAGAGGCCCATGTGGCCCATTCATGCAAGGCAAGAGGTGGGACAAATGTTTAGTCCCACATTGCTAGTTGAGTGGAAGTTGGACCAGCTTATAAGGTGAGCTCTTCTACCACTTGGTAAAAGGATGAGAAGGAGAAGGAGAGAGTTCCACACGCGCGCTCCTCCTCCTCCTCGTCACGACGCGGCCACATGGTTATGGGAATCTCGCCGAGCTTTATTTTGCCACGCATGAATGGTATATCAACAATTTTGGGAAAGCCGATGCATCGGCTCCTGGAGCATCGACTTATACGAAAGCATCGACTTATACGAAGGTGAAACGTTTGCTTTAAATGGACGTTTAATACGATTTAAATGTGCCTGCTCATTTCATCTTCTGCACCGTCTGCCTTCTCCTCTGCGCCTATAAGAGAGAGAGGTCGCGCCTCCTCTCAGTTGTGCTGTTACACATACCTTGCCTCGAGTTCCAGAGCACTGCGCTACTTCCATCTTCCCCATCCCGTCTTGCGGCGTGCACCGTGAGCCGGGAAGAGGGCCTCGAGACCCCGCCGCTCGAGTCCATGCGGGAGAAGGCGATAAGGTTTTGAGCGCTATCAGCGACTCGCTTCGTCACGGACTCCCTCACAGATAGCGACGTCTTCCCGACATCGCACCCTCTTCCTCGACGACATGACCAATGAGCGGTTCCAACACGGCGGTTCTACTTACTTCTTGCCGTGTACAACTCTGTCTCAATCTTGTTCGATCCTACTCAAAGTTTTATGTCTTGCGTTTGTTTGACTATATGCCTCGGTATGTTTTCGCTATTAAACATGAATAGTATATTGCCTATTATTCTAGTCATGTTTTATCTAGCGTTATTATGGATAATTCGCAGTAAATTGCTCTATTATTCAACAATCCAAAAACCTTATTTCGTGCAATTTTCCCAAGTGGCTTTGTTGCTTCTATGAAGCCACCCGTGTTTGAAGGTGTGAATTACAAACGGTGGCGTCGAGAGCAAAGGCTCGTTTAGACCATGAGCTGCTATAACGCCATCTATGGCGCTGAGGGGAACTTAATCCCGCCGGAAGAGGCGTTCAAAAACTTGATACTACTTTCAAGGCTGCCTTGATCAGCATCCTTGGCGACAATATTGTCGATTCATATCTGTCATTCAGCAATGGCAAAGATATGTGGGATGCGCCGAGAGAAAATTTGGAGTCTCCGATGTCGGCAAAGGAACTGTATGTCATGGAACAATTCTATGACTATAAGATGATTGATGACCGCTCCATTGTGGAGCAGGCTCATGAGATCTGATCACTTGCCGTGGAGCTTGAGCACTTCACTTGTGTGTTACGGACAAGTTTGTTGCGGAGGCATTATTGCCAAACTTCCCGATCATGGAGGAATTTTGCTACTTCTCGAAGCACAAGAGACAAGAGTTCTCCGTGACGGATCTCATTGGGACTCTTGATGTGGAAGAGAAGGCGAGCAAAAGACACACGTGCTCGAGGTACCGAGGGAGGTTCTAATGCCAACCTGGTACAGAAAGGAACTTCCACCTTACAAGTTCAAGAACAAAGGCAAGTTTGATGACAAAGGAAAGTTCGATGGAAAGAACAAGGCCTCAGTCTACCAACTTCAAGAAGAAGACCGATAAGAGGAAAGGTGCTTGTCATGTGCGGTGATCCTAATCATTGGGCTCTGCTTGTCCCAACCGCTTTGACAAACGCCAACATGGGAAGAGCAGCAAGATCGCTAATGTTGTCATGGGTGACGTTGAGATGAAAGATGTTGGGTATGGTATATTATCTCTCGTTCTTTCATTATGTCATTCTCCGATTGGTGGATTGACACGGGCTAATGTACATATGCGTTACGATATTTCCATGTTTTGTTCATATCGGTCGGAGGACTCAAACCGTGTTGATGGGGAACGGCGATGCTTCATTCATGGTGTTGGTACGGTCGATCGAAGTTCACTTGTGAAAGACTGCGCTCAAGAACGTGCATCATGTTCCTCAATTAATAAAAATCTTGTTAGCGGATCTCTTCGTGTCGAGATGGCTACAAGATTGTATTTGAGTCCAATAAATTTGTAATTTCAAGTATGGAACCTTTATTGGTAAAGGCTATGAATGCGGAGGCTTGTTCCGCTTATCTCTCGGACATTTGTAATAAAGTTGTTAATCATATTTACACAAATTTTGAATCAAATGTCCGCACTCGTCTTTGTCATATTAATTTTGGTTGTATGACGCGACTAGCCAAAATGAATTTAATCCCGATTTCTCAACTGTTAAGGGATCTAAGTGCCAAGTCTGCGTGCAAGCTAAACAACCTCGCAAGTCACATACGATTGCAGTGAGAAATTTAACACCACTAGAGCTCATACATTCGATCTTTGTGAGATGAATGGTGTGTTGACAAAAGGTGGAAAGAAATATTTCATGACTTTGATCGATGACTCTACGAGATATTGTCATGTGTATCTTCTGAAATCAAAAGATGAGGCTTTGAGTTTCTTCAAAATCTATAAAGCCGAGGCGTAAAATCAACTTGATCGAAAGATTAAGAGGCTTAGGTCGATCGTGGTGGAGAGTATTTTTCCAACGAGTTTGATTCTTTTTATGCGAACATGGTATAATTCATGAGAGGACGCCTCCCTACTCACCCAGTCAAATGGAGTAGCCGAAAGAAAGAACCGTACTCTAACATTTGGTTAACGCCATGTTAGACACATCGGGTCTTTCTAAGGAATGGTGGGGAGGCATTATTGACAGCGTGTCATGTCCTAAACCGAGTTCCCACAAAGAACAAAGAAATTACTCCATTCAAGAATGGGAGAAAAAAGACTAAAACTCTCTTACTTACGTACTTGGGGTTGTTTGGCAAGGTTAATGTACCAATCCCAAGAAACGCAAGCTTGGACCAAAAACCATTGATTGTGTTTTTCTGGGCTATGCTTTTCATAGCATTGGTTATAGATTCTTGATAGTAAAATCTGAAGTACCTGACATTCATGTCGGTACAATCATGGAGCCGACTGATGCGACTTTCTTTGAGGATATATTTCCAATGAAGGATAAACCTAACTCATCAAATCCGGAGATACCTAGTTCATCTAATCAGGAATTTGCTATATTCTCTGAACCTATCATTCTGATTGAACACTCTGAAAGTTCTAAGGAGGATGACAATGAAATTCCTAAAAGGAGCAAGAGACAAATGACTGCAAAGTCTTTTGGTGATGATTTCATTGTGTACCTTGTAGATGACACTCCCACTTCCATTTCAGAAGCTTATGCATCTCCTGATGCTGACTACTGGAAGGAAGCTGTTCATAGTGAGATGAATTCCATCTTAGCTAATGAAACATGGGAGATCACCGATCGTCCTTATGGGTGCAAACTCAGGATGTAAATGGGTGTTCAAGAAGAAACTAAGGCCGATGGTACTATTGAGAAGTACAAGGCAAGGCTTGTAGCCAAGGGTTACACCCAAAAGGAAGGTGAAGACTTCTTTGACACTTACTCACTGTAAGGTTGACCACCATTCGAGTACTACTTTCTCCGTTGCCTCACACGGTCTTCTCGCTCATCAAATGGACGTTAAGACGGCTTTCCTAAATGGAGAGTTGGATGAGGAAATCTATATGGATCAACCAGATGGTTTTGTAGTAAATGGTCAAGAAAGAAAAGTGTGCAAGCCATCAAGTCTTTGTATGGTCTCAAACAAGCACCTAAGCAAAGGGCATGAAAAATTTGATAAAACCTTAACCGCAGGATTTGTTGTAAACGGTCGACAAGTGCGTATACTATCGCCATGGTGGGGGTGAGGAGTCATCCTTTGTTTGTATGTTGATGACATATCGATTGGAACCAACCTTAATGCAATTAAGGAGGTCAAAGATTTCTTATCTCGTTCCTTTGAGATGAAGGATCCGGGAGTAGCCGATGTTATCTCAACATCAAGCTTTTGAGAGATGATGATGGTGGGATTACATTGCTTCAGTCCCACTATGTGGAAAAGTTTTTGAGTCGTTTTGGGTATAGCGACGCCAATTTTTCTCCTACACCATATGATCCTAGTGTGTTGCTTCGAAAGAATCAAGAAATGCTAGAGATCAACTAAGATACTCTCAAATTATTGGCTCGCTTATGTATTTAGCTAGTGCCACGAGACCGACATCGCCTTTGTCAGAAGCAAACTCACGATTTGTCTCAAATCCAGAGATGATCACCGGCATGCTCTTGAGAGTTATGCGATATCTAAAAATCATGAGCTATGGCATACACTATACCGGTATCCAAGGGTACTAGAGGGTTATAGTGATTCAAATTGGATATCCGATCGATGAGATAAAGGCCACGAGTGGATATGTTTTCACACTTGGTGGTGGCGTTTCTTGAAGTCTTGCAAGGCACCATCTTAACGAGGTCAACTATGGAAGCAGAACTCACAAGACTAGACACGCCACGTTGAAGCGAGTGGCTTCGTGAACTCTTGATGGACTTACCTGGTTTAAAAACCTATACCCGCAATTCCAATGAACCGTGATAATCAAACTGTGATTATTAAGGTGAACAGTTCTAAGGATAATATGAAGTCCTCAAGACATGTGAAGAGGAGATTGAAATCTGTGAAAATGAGAAACTCCGAGTTATTGCATTGGATTATATCCAAACATCTAAAAACTTGGCGAGATCCTTCACAAAGGGTCTATCACGCAACGTGATAGAAAATGCATCGAAGGAGATGGGTATGAGACCCACAATTTGAGCTTTCCACGTGGTAAACCACTCTATGTGATCGGAGATCCCGTGAATTAGAATTGGGAAACAAGCTGTTGGTTAGCCGAGAGGAAAGTATCCCTACTTTAATAAATACCACTCCATAAAGATGCAATACTTTCCTATTCTGCATGACAGTTGATTTATTATCTTAATGTGTTCTAAGTGGCTTATCCTAAGCAAAGATGTTGTCTCAGAACATCTTTTGAAGAACACACCTATATGAGTCTGATCGTTAAAACGTCGCAGCCTATGAGAGGGGTGCTCTAATAAACTCATGAAAGGTCATGGAGTATGACGTATAAGCTCCACCCGCGGGGAAGTCCCACGGTAGCCCAGTATCGGTCAAGACTTCGTGTGAAGCTAGATTGCAGCAAACTTGCAGTTCAAGGCATAGTCCACCGTACAAGTTGCAATCTAGTGTAGCATAGAATTCAGGTGGAAGTTCAACTTAATGTCTCCTAAAGTATCGGTATATAAACAGTGTTTGGAACCAAAGGCAGATTACATGTGCCTCCGGGATCCGATGGGGATTGTTGGAATTTTGGCCCAAATATTCTAGCCCATTTTCTATTTCAATAATTCCTGAAAATCCTAGAGGCCCATGTGGCCCATTCATGCAAGGCAAGAGGTGGGACAAATGTTTAGTCCCACATTGCTAGTTGAGTGGAAGTTGGACCAGCTTATAAGGTGAGCTCTTCTACCACTTGGTAAAAGGATGAAAAGGAGAAGGAGAGAGTTCCACACGCGCGCTCCTCCTCCTCCTCGCTCGCCACGCCACGCCTCGCCTCGCCACGATGCTACAGCATGGGTTATGGAATCTCGCCGAGCCGAGCTTTATTTTGCCACGCATGAATGGTATATCAACAATTTTGGGAAAGCCGATGCATCGGCTCCTGGAGCATCGACTTATACGAAGGTGAAACGTTTGCTTTAAATGGACGTTTAATACGATTTAAATGTGCCTGCTCGTTTCATCTTCGCACTGCCCGCCTCCTCTCGCCTATAAGAGAGAGAGGTCGCGCCTCCTCTCGATTGTCTTTATTACATACCTTGCCTCGAGTTCCAGCACTGCGCTACTTCCATCTTCCCCATCCGCCTTGCGGCGTGCACCGTGGAGCCGGACAAGAGGGCCTCGAGACCCCGCCGCCGAGTCTGTCAGACGGGAGAAGGCGATAAGGTTTTGGGAGCGCTATCAGTCACCGGCTTCACGACTCCCTCACAGATAGCGACGCCTTCTTCCCGACATCGCACCCTCTTCCTCGACGACATGACCAATGACGGTTCCAACACCGCGGTTCTACTGCCACTTGCCGTACAACTCCTGTCTCAATCTTGTTCTGATCCTACTCAAAGTTTTATGTCTTGCAGTTTGTTTGACTATATGCCTCAGTATGTTTTCGCTATTAAACATGAATAGTATATTGCCTATTATTCTAGTCATGTTTTATCTAGCGTTTATTATGGATAATTCGCTTGGTAAATTGCTCTATTATTCAACAGGAACAACACAAGAGGAGAACACAAAACTCTCCAAGATCTAGATCCCAATGATTCCTTCACAAAGAAGGGATTTGACTTGGTGGGATTGTAGATCTAGATCTCCTCTCACTTTTCCCTCAAAAAGATGTAAGAATCATGGGAGGGAGAGGGAGTAAGAGAGCTCAAATAGGTCAACAATGGTGGGCAAAAACGAGCTCAAAAGATGGGGAACCATTGGGGAAGAAGCCCCCCTTAAATAGGACAAGGAAAAACTGGCCGTTTGGGCCAGATTCGCGCCCCCACCGGAACTTCCGGCCTCCCACCGGAACTTCCGGCAAATAGAAACACAAGTTACTGAACCTGACCGGAACTTGGGTCGGAACTTGGGCTGGAACTTCCGCTCAAGCAAAAACATAGGACAACATTGCACGAAAACTTCAATAACTTTTGATCCCGGACTCCGTTTTTGATGATCTTGGGCTCGTTTTGAAGAGAACGAAAAGTTTTACAAGATTATGCAAAGAAACATAATAGTACAGCATGGAAGTATAAAACCAAATTGAGAAAGATATGACCTCTCTAGAAGCGATGAACCGGTAAAACCTCCAAAACCCAAAACACAAGAAGTTGAGCTTGGAAACTCCGATTGGGATGAAACCAATTTTGTTGGAAAGATAATGATGAATAGAATCCAACAAAAAGTCGAAATATTGGGTATCACCTTGGGAGAAAATACTATGAATATATATGTGAAGTATCCCCCAAGGTGTGGAGCCGGAAAACTCGTAAGATCAAAAACCGCAATAAGATATGCAAGTGAAATCCTTAGATGATGAACTAGAGCTTGTTATGATGATGACCACAGTCTCTAGATCCTCTCATGGACAAGAACCAAATAACAACCAAGAAAGATGATGCTATGAATGCAAAGGTTTGAGCTCTCTCCAAACAATGCAAACGAGACACCCGCTTGAGAGCCCCTCTTGATAGAACGGCTATCTATCCTAAACCCGGTCTCCCAACTAACAATACGAGACCGGCAAAAGAGAAGCTCTATCAAGAACATACCTTTGCCTTGAGAATCCCACTTGAACTTGATGTAGACCGTCTTGTTCTTCTATAGTGGGAACACCTTTCTTGGATGCTCTTGCTTGATGAAGATGAAGACTTGCAAATTGCTCCCCCATACTCCATGGGGAAACCTCTTCTTTGAACTTGTCTTCATCATTCCATGAGCACGAGGATGGCAAGCTTCAAGCATGAGATCTTCTAGAGATGGCGCATCTTGAGATCGCCCTTCTTCATCCCTACTTGAGGTTGATCCATCTTGATGCAAGTCTTTGCACATGTCTTAATCAACCTTCAAGCTCCTTCTTTCTTCATGATTCCAATGGGCACAAAGCCCTTGGAAATTTCTTCATCTTCCAACCTTGAGACTAACACATGGCCCAGGTGATGCCAATGGACAAGCCTACAAGTAAAACTCAATTTACACATTAGTCCATAGAGATTGTCATTAATTACCAAAACCACACATGGGGGCATACATTCCCTTTCACCCACCACTTAAAGAAGTAAAATGACCACACCATAATTCAAACCTTTCAAATCCAAACCCCAAGGAAAAAATAGTGGAAAATAAGCATGATTTCAGGTTTAACCAACTGCCAGCAGTGTTGAAAAAACTCAATGTGAATGTTGTCTAGTGCAAGAGCCCTATTGCCATCCATGGAAAACAAAGCATTATATACCTCCTCCACGGTAAAAGGTCTAGTTAGATCATTATTATCATCCACACTAATAGTTTCCTCAATGCTCCATAGATCACCAGATAAATGGAACAAGTTACCAGGAGAAGGACCAAACAAATCCTTATAATACTTAGTGGCATGAGCTAAGAGAATTTTAGTACCCTCAATGAGTATATCTCCATTTTCAAGGTGTGAATGGTATTTTACATTTTCTACCATTAGCTACTCTATGGAAATAAGCAGAATTATGACCCCTTTTAGTAACCACCTCTCATTAGATCTTTATAACCAAAAAAGCTGCTCATCCGCAAAGATTTCATGCAGCTCAAAGAGGATGTTCGTTTTTACATAATTTTCAAGGGTTAACGGGGCTAATTCTTCAGCCCCTTCCAAAACATGAAGTTCCTCTTTCAATTATTTTTTCCTTTTTCTCACATGCCCAACTTAAGATGTTTTTAAAATCTTTTCAATTTGATATTTAGAACATAAATAGGATCAGTACTCCTAATAGGTTTCTTCCAAATATCCCCAAATTTATCAGGAAATCATCTCTTTTAAGTCAAGCAATATCAAATTGAAATTCTCTATTTTTTGTAGCCACATTATTACAATCACCAGTCATCAGTAATAAAGGACTATGATCACAAAGATCAAAAACCAGCTTCCTAACTTAAACAAGAGGGGAAATATCTTCCTCGGTCAGGAGACATGAGGACCCTATCCAATTTTTCTAGAGTAGGATTTCTTTGCTTGCTAGACCAAGTATAAGCTCCACTATATATGAATCTCTCACTCCAAGCAAATGAATAATAGAATTAAACACATCAGAATAATGGGACAAAGGAGTATTTTTATTATTCAACGGTGTCATGGTGCATCAAACAAGAAAAGTTGATAAGAAATAGATCATATCGACAACTATGTACTTGGATTCTACATGGAAACTCCTTTTGGCTCATGAGCTCCAGTACTCCCGCATATTAAAAAGTTCAAAAATTATATTTATAGGTTTAAAAAAATTCTGAATAAATTCATGAAAGTAGCTACTATTGCATCCCACAAACTTGCAAAATCTCAATTCAAAATGTTTTGTAGTCCGAGCTACACAAAAATGAGGAAGTATGATTTTTTTTGTGACTGAGTATGTTTTTGTATATATTACTAGCTACATCCCAATTTATTTTTAGAATTTAGTTAACTCAAAAATATGATTTTTGTTTTTTTTAAGGGATCACTGGTACCCACGTGTACCAAATTTCCACTCGATTCTACATATGAATAAAAGAAGCTATAGCATGATAGTATTCAATGTAAAAATACTATTCTGTCTCAAAATAAATGTTACGAACTTTTCAAAATTTAAATATATCTAGGCACTATTTAGTATCTAAATTTAGACAAGTTTTCGACATATATTTGGAGACGAGAGAAGTACCGTATACTAATCACGACAGTATGAAGTTACATTTGCTGGAGATTATTAAGATCGTCATTTCAAATTTCGTGGGGGATTTTTTTACATGCGCTCTGGGTGAACTTTGGATAAGGTCCCGCGTGTTACCACCAAATAGATATGATCAGGGCCCTACATCAGCACCTAGCATGCATTGCTAGCTTCAAAGTTTTGTGCGGCTTAGGGCGTCTTCAATGCTTAAGGTTAAAGTCGACCATAAGGTCTGACACTCCTCATATGCTATAGCAAATCAGAACTTTCAATGTTTAAAGACTGCTTTTGACCATAAGGCCGAGCCCACCGGTGAGATTTTTTCTCTTTCCCAACCGCTAGTCCTTTCTCTATTCTTGCTGAGCGAGGAGAGAGGAACAAATATTTTCTATTCTTTACGGATGGGTCATACAGGTAAGGACGACGACCTTAGCGAATGTTTCCAACCTCTACAATGCTTAAATTCTCTTATGGTCGACCATAAGATCCTTATGGCTTTTCTTATTTTAATATTGGAGACGCCCTAAAAAGCGCAGGAGCAAAGCCTATATGGTTTATCATTCATTTGGCGTGGCAATGATTAGTAACCAGTCAAAGTGGTTCTGTTTTTCTGCATGAGACGTTTTAGTGTATACTAAATTTTAATAAATCTAAGATATGTTTTTTTAGGACGGAGGGGTTATTCATGCGTGAAGTAGATCATATCCATTTCATTCCTGCGTGAGAGTCTGACTGCCCAATTTGTTTGGCGCCGTGGAGACAGTATGTGGCCAGCATTAGACGACGCACTCGCCGAGGCTCCTATAAAAATCACGACATACAACAACAACAACAACTATGATTGAGTCTAGAAATCAACTCTGGTGTACTAGTCCAGGTTCAATCAATCACGCATGCTATTAATTGCTAGCTATATGTAATTTGAATGCTTCAAGTCATGGATTCAGTTTGCAGCGTACACCTACAGACAGAAAAGCTCACCCATCCGTCGTCAACAGGAAAGAAGAGAAGACCATGTTGCCAGCTCGTGGTGCTGCAGCCCCACGAGGCGCCACTGCACGCTCCGGCGCGCCCATGTCCGCTGTGATCTGCCGGAACTAGAAGCAGACGTGGGCGACGTAGAGCGGCAACACGAACGAGCTGATAACGAAGTTAATCTGCTCACGAGACACCTTCCCTCCTCGCTCGGGAACGCGACGCCGACGAGAAAGGCCGCCATGGCCCTGGTCACAACCAGGACATGAATACTACCACTAGCACCGCTGCCATGAACGCCGGCTGCCGGAACAAGCCGGCGCCAGTGGTCGACACTGTCGCTCCAGACCATGCTGCCGAGCGCCATTAAGGAGGGCGTTGACCATGTCGGAGGTTATGCCGGCGCCTACGGCAAGGCGTGGCTGACATTGGTCAGTGGCGATGCAGGTGAGCACGGAAAGGCCGAGATGGTGTGTGGAAGAGCATAACGAGGACGGAGGTGGAGGGGATGCCAGCATAGTAACTTGCTGTGAGCAAGTCACGCCGTACCTAGACCCTCCCATCCACCCTTCATTCTCCATCTAACGGCCCACGAAAACTTGACCGGACTGAATGGATAGTAACTTGACCGGACTCTAACGTCTAACGGCATAGTAACTTGCCGGCATAATAACTTGCTGCCGGCATTGTTTGCACAAGAGATTCAGACTTGCTTGTTTTTACCGATTCTGAAGCAATACTAGCTGAAAACTGAAGCATATTTATAGCATTTGCACAAAACTAAAGCAATACGTGTTGTTCGCACCAAATCTGAAGTAAAACGTGTTGTTTGTAGATGGAAACTGAAACAATACTTATTGTTTGCACTGAATCTACAGACTACAATTTTGACTGTTTTAGAATGCAGTTTCCATAATCTAATAATCTGAACAAATCTAAAGCAAAACAAATACTTCATGCATTCAGGCTGAACCAAGAATTGAAGAAATACAAACTGAAAATCAGGCTGAACCATGAACCAAGAACTGTAGCACTTAACACTGAAATTCTCCATATTTATAATTAAAGGAGATGACACTTAGCACTCAAATTGTAGCTACAAGTGCTATAATTTAGCAATAAATCTACATACTTAAAGATTAGGCCATTTCACTTGTACACTTTGGCCTAAAAAGACTATAGTTAGCCTCCAAAATACTCCCAAAATACTAAAGTTAGCCCCAAAATCCTATATACCAATTTCTAGATACTAGAATAGATTTCCTTCATAGAGAATGTCATCATCACAAGTAGGAGCTGTCAAGAGCTGAATAAAACTGCCAATGACATTGTATTCTTAATGCACCACATTTGCTCCTTTCTTCTTGCCATCATTCTCCACTTCTACTCGAGGTTGTACACCATCATTCCTTTTTTGTTGCTGCCAATGAAAAATTAGATATATTAGTGCAAGATGAATGAAAAGATTATATAGGAAATCCTAGATTGCAAAATACGTTTGCTCCCTTTGTTGTTGATGTGGCAGATTTACTGTCCCATACCAGTAAATTTTATATGAATGGATAATAGACAAATCCAAGTATATTGTTGGACCAAAAGAAACGAGTTGTTGCATACGAGGTACGGTATGGAATGGTAAGCTTTAACCCTGGAGAGGAAACTAAAAACATGGTGGCGTTTACTTGGACTGTGAAATGCTGTTTATGATAATGAGCACACAAAAACACATTACACACGGAACTTACTTGACCAAACTCTCCAGATATTTGTTGCCTTTTTGGATTGAACTCTTCGTAAACATTTGTGAGTGGCCTTTTTTTTGGGTTGTTTCTTGCAAAAGAACGACCAGAATATCCAGTGATCACTGTATGCTTCAGGCCTGCACATGAAACACTTAAGAACAGGGGGAAATACTGCACTATGTACCACTCTGGCATAATGCCCATTGACTCAATGGCATGATTTAACATTTTCCTAACAATCTATGTTGCATGGATCAATGGCAACATCAGATAATTGTTCCAATTTGAATTCAAGAGTGTGCACTCATTTTACGTAAACTAATTTCTGATAATATTCCATAATTTCTAGCATGACTTCTATAAGAAAACAGAGATAAGGAAAGCAACCAACAAATGCAGGAGTGGAAAAGGAATATGGTTCAAACTAACATGGGCCTGCATGCCATCACAAGTTTGTTGGACCCTAACAATGGTGATTTCCAGGGATCATATGTTCACTCAGAAGGTCATATTCAACGAATTTAGCTGCATTTATTTCTGATCGGATCCTAAATTTTTAGTGGGGCATATTAAGTGACTAAACACAGCCTACAAGACTGGAGGACCGAGAACACCTGCATTATGTTAAGCAGTTAGAAATCACAACAAGTACTCACAAAGTGCAAAGGACACTATCATGCATGACTTGTTTTGAAATCTGGAAGCACAAACAAAAAGAACCGGAAATCAGTTAACAAAAGGAACATTGAATATGCAACTCAAGGGAGTTTCTCTACACCAAAGATTTTCAAAATAGATCCAAGAATGTATGAATAGGGCAAAAAAACAGGCCAATGAAACTAGAAAGCTAAGGGTAAAGGGTGTAACAATACTTGGACAAAAGTGTACTTGTGCATAGGCCACAAGATAGTACTACTCTTAAGGGTAAGTGTAGTAGGGCTTACAAAATAGCAATGACAAAACAGGATTAAGAACAAATGACAAAGAAATGATTGTAACTTGTAACAAGGATGACTCGAGCCACAATATAATTAGTAACAAAGCCAAAGTAGGCACAAAACACCAACTTCTAAATGAGTTATAATTGACTCCCTCTATAAGAGGATGTGAGATTACATTAAAAGGGAAGGAATGGTCACAAGCCACTTAAGAAAACCCCCTATGCAGAAGTGAAAAACAATGGGAAGTTGATTACAGGTATGTTGGAGCAAAAACAAAAAATAAATTTGATGTTACCTTCATTGCAGGAATCTTCAAATGAGTGCCCCTGTAGTGCAACTCTGTGTATACCAGCTTGCACACACTGAACTGCAAATTAAAATGTTCCAGACACTATGAATATGCAGTTAAGAGAGAAAAAGAAAGACTACACAGACAGGAAATATAGAGGAAATTACAAAAAACCACCACAATTGGGGTCACTGTAACAGAAAACCACCACAATTCAGATTCGTGACAAAAAACCACCACAATTGGGGTAAAAACCACCACAATTGGGGCAAAAAACCACCACTATAACAGAAATTGTACCCCGATTCTGGTGGTTTTTTATCACCAATCTGAATTGTGGTGGTTTTCTGTTATAGTGACCCAAATTGTGGTGTTTTTTGTAATTTTCTCGGAAATATACTACTCCTTTCGTCCAGAAAAGGATGTCGCAGATTTGTCTAGATACGCTAGTATCTAAACATGTATTAGTATATAGATACGTGTGAATCTAGATAAATCTACGATATCTAATTCCGGACAGAGAGAGTAGTAAAGATAGCTTTTAACTGAAAGTAGAAACTGGAAGACACAGGGAAAAGAGTTTACTAATAATATCCGCCAGCCAGGTTGATTCCTCACGTGATACTCCTGACACTGAGAAGATGATTATAATTACAAATATGTGTTGATTAATCGTTTACTACAAGAACGTTTGTAAGGAAGATAATACAATACTGCGGACCAACATACCTACAGAATTCCCCTCGCAGTGACTTGAAGATGGTAGGCTAGATAAAGCAAAGAAGATAGTGTCTGAATGTTAAAAACAAAAAAACAGCAAACCAAACAATGCTTTAGTTATAGTGTACCTCCTCTTCTTCTGAAGGTAGAATTTGGCAATATCAGAAGCTGGAGTTCGTCCTCTTTCCTTCATGTGATGCCTCTGGTGAGAACTAGAGAAGATTATAGACACAATGTACATGTCAAAAAGATCACCACTAAAACTGAAATCAACCATATACTTGACAGAGTAAGGTGTGACTAGATCGATTAGATTTAGAACATGAGTGAGCATTTAGGTACAAGGACGCATACCAGGATCCGATGGGTAGAATGTTGTGTGGCTTGTCTCGGCAGTTGGGCAACCACAGCAGGTCATTGAACTCGGGAGTCTTTGTGATCAAATCCTTGGCAATCTCTGCAGCATTGAACCTCATATAAGACCAGTCGATGGAGGCCCTGTAGTACAGAACGACATGTTCAAAACCTGGAAACAAAGGTATAATGGATGAAGAATCATGTAAATTGATCAGGTAGATAAGAATCAATCACCGAAAATGCTCGTAGCGGAGCATGGCCGAGAACACTCTGCTGAGCTTCACAGTGCCGGGGTCAGAGTTGGGGTACCTCTTAAGGTTGCACCCATACTCCCCCGCCATCAGTGCTCCGTCTGGTTCGCCGGCGGCAATGGAGTGAAGGGCTTTGAGAACCTGGAGGAAGTTGAAGAAGACAGAACCCCCGCTGCCAAGCATGTGGACAGAAGGCACAAAGCGGGAGGCATACTTGATGGCATTGTCCCACTGGCCCAGAAAAACAAGGTGATGCAGGTGCTCGATGCTGAAAAACACATTCGTTTCATGGACAAACCTGAATGTGAGTGCAAAGGAAGGATCAGAACCACACAGAACAATATTTTAGCAAGTAAGATATGTAGGAAGTTTAGGTGTGGCTCTACGCTTTGAAGGTGGAGCTAGAGCTGTGCCGCCGGAGGAAGGCGAGGAGGCGGCGGTGACGAAGCCGCGACACACAAGGGTACTCCAGTGGGCGCCGCACTTGCTTGCGCTTGGCGGAGGAGACCTCCATCATGCTGAGGTTAGAAGATGCCGATAACTCTCGCTTGCATTTTGCAATTGCTGGGGTAGGGTGGGTTGGTCAATTGGGGGTCAGGTTCATATATATATATATATATATATATATATATATATATATATATCTGGGGAGTCCTTTCTTGTCTCCAATCTCATTTATTCACTAGTGATACATTGGAGAAACAATAAATAACTGTACCGTTACCTTTATGGCAGGAATCTTCAAATGGATGCTCATCTTGAACAACTCGGTCCATACCGGCTTGCACAGAAATATCTGGATATATTAAAATAAGTTCAAGACACTATGAATATAGACCATTATGAAAGAAGAAGACAACTATACAAACAAATCTGAAATAGGTTATTTAATACAGATAGCTTGTACTAACTGAAAATAGGAAGTTAACAACGACGGGAAGAGGGGAAAAGAACTTCACCAATAAATTTTGTCAGCAAGGCTCTTTCCCCAAGTGATAACCCTGACACCGAGCATGATTATAATTAGTCGCAGATTATAAGATGATTACAAGGAAGTTAATAACATAGTATCAGAAAGTATACCTAAAGAACTCCCCTCACAGGGGCTTAAAGATAGCAGGCTGGACAAAGCAGAGCAGATACATGAGTTTCTGAATGTTGAAGAAACAGAGATATCGGGGAACCAAAGAGTAATTTAGTTATGATGTACCTCTTCTTCTTCTGAAGGTAGAATTTTACAAGAGCAGAAGCTGGAACTGGGCCTATTTTCTTCATGTGATGCCTTCGACTAGAACTAAATATTATGAACACAATAAGGTAGAATCAAGTCACAGCAGGTACCAATGAAAGTGAAAATCAGTGTTGTATACTTATTGAGAATGTACCAATTCGGAACAAGAGTGAAGGTTTTATTTAAGTAGGAAGAATAAGCATACCAGGATCGGATGATGGGCAGAATGTCGTGTGGCTTGTCCCCGCAGTTGGGCAACCGGACCAGGTCATTAAACTCAGGAGTCCTAGCGATCAAACCCTTGACAATCTCCGCGGCCTTGCACCTCACGTGGTGCCAGTTAATGGAGGTCCTGTATTAGAGTCAGAAAAATGTTCAAAAAACTGGAGGTGTTTATGCTACAGTGGCATGCGGAATCAAGCGAGCCTATAGACAGTGTCTCGTTGATATGAATCGATCACCTAAAATGTCGTTTTTTTTTGGTTAATTGAGAAACACAGCGGGATCATTTTTTTATCCCTCGGAGTAACGGAACTTACTACAGTAGGACTAGTAGTATGGAGGGGGGGAAATCAGTCACCTGAGCTGCTCCGAGCGGCGCAAGGCGGAGAGCATGCAGATGAGCTTGACGTTGTCGAAGCTGGGATTGGGGTGGTCGATGAGCTGGCGCTCATACAGCTTCGTAATTGTGGCGCCGTCAGGCTTGCCGATGGCCATGGAGTGGATGATTTTGTGTATGTTGAGGAAGCTGAAGAAGAGGTGTCCCTCCTCGCCGAGCAAGTCGACGTAGGGCACGAAGCGGAAGGCGTACGCGATGGCTTCGCCCCACTCGCCCTGCCTCGCGAGGCGCTGCAGGTGCGCGACGCTGAAGAACACGTTCGTCTCCTGGACCAGCCTGAACGCGCGCGCGGATCAGAGCCACGCAAACATCCATATATATATGCTAGCAAGAGAGAAATCGAGTTAGATTTAGAGGTGGTGGTCGTACGCTTCGAAGGTGGAGATGAAGCCGTGGCGCGAGAGGAAGGCGAGGAGGCGGCGGCGACGAAGCCGCGACACGCAGGGGTACAACACGTCCAGGGAGCGCCGCACGGAGGAGCGCTTGCGCTTGCGCTTGCCGGAGCAGAACCGACGGCCGGATCCGACGCCGGGAACCCTCATCACGGCGAAGTTGCAACGCCGATTTGGAGATTTTTCGGATGGATTGGCCGACTGGGGGTCAGCCTACATATATATATATCGGGGCGTCCCTTTCCGTCTCTCCCCTCATATCCCCTCTCCCCCTCATATCCCCTCCTCTCCCGTTTCCCTTTCCCTCTCCTTTCCATGTTTTTTTTACAGAGGACCCTTCCCCTTCGCATGTTTAAATTCTTTTTTTCGCGACAAGCGCCGAGAAAGTATCCAATAAAAATAACCAGTATTTTAACGGAAACACAGAACTAGAAGATGTCCCGTTGGATTGGAAATGTATGGCCCAGATCAATCCTCCAACTGTTCCATGCATTTTGCAAGTAAACACCTGCGTCCTTTCTAAGCATTTTGCAAAGAAAAACTCCTCACTGTAGCAAAGCTCCCAACGAGCCCTATCATACTGTGTGTAGGTCATATACGGACGTATTAGCTTTCCGGCATTTATTGTTTTGGTCTACGAAAGATTAGAAACAGGCAGCCTATCAGGTCAAATCTAATTTACGGCCTTTTAGTATTCTGGTTTTGTACTGTTTTGGCCCACCAAAAATCCAATAAAGTTACTCTCTTCATCCTAGAATAGATGTTTTAGGTTTTTTAAATTTTGGATGAATCTATATAATAAATAGTGTCTAGATTTATTCATATTTTAACAAATTTATGGCATCTATTTTAGGACGGAGGAAGTACTAAAATCCCATGAGGTCATGGCCCGTGACTAAAGGTCTATTACTCTTTATCTGTGGCCCAGCAACATCCGACCTTTGAACAACATGTCACTGTTTGGGACGATGGTTATAGTCTTGACTCATGGCTGATCCAGTGTGGGCTAGTAACGAAATGGTCAATTTTACATAATGCCAATACTGGCCCAAACATGTAGTTGTTATATGTCGGCCCAAGACCAATTAGGCCAAGCAGAAGCCCATTGACGGCCCAACAAATTTAAGGCTTGTTCAATAATATTATCGTTCCATTGTGTTGATATGGACGTCCATTTTTTTTAAGATCGTCATTTAGATATATGTCATGAATAGGAATTAATACAAAATTTATATCAGCTAGAAACCATTAAATTATTATATAAGCACCACAAATTCAATAGAAATAAAATTTACCATTACACAAACATGAAAGTTCACTCGAATCATAGAGGTTATATTTAGGAAGCTTCGTTCATCAGAAGTGTATCGAGTGGATGACCCTCAATTATCGACAAAATAATTTCACGCATTTGGCATATTTTAGTTATGTTTGTTTATGATTCCTATGTTTTACTACTATTAGAGCGTACCCTATACAGACTACCTCGTATTATAAACTAATCATAGCTTTGCTCTGACATCGCACCATCTTCAACTCCTCTTCGTTGCTCTCGTGTTGTCCTCTCTCTCTCTCTCTCTCTCTCTCTGCTCATAATCTCTTCCATTGTTTCAAAACACAATAAAAAAATTGACATGTAGATTATTGGAAAGAAGTTGAACCTTTAAAAACTTTCTATGGTTTATTGATATATTGACTACCTGGTCCTTACATTCAAAAAGATATTTGGAAAACTTTAAGAGAAATCCAACACTTAATTGTAGTTTAAATTTGATATAATTTTGACAAATCGATATAAAGTTATTTAAGTGGGTGAAGGTAGCTAGGAAACTTGAAAACTCACCGAATCCCTGGTAGAAAACGCCCCATGCATCCCGGTTGGTAAGGGCCATTAGTCCCGGTTGCCCAACCGGGACGGGGCAATCGGGACTAAAGCTCCAACCATTAGTCCCGGTTGTCCCACCAACCGGGACAAATAGGGGCACACGTGGCGGCATCAGAGCGCGAGGGGGGTGGAGCATTAGTCCCGATTCGTAACACCTAACCGGACTAATAACCTGCCGCCGCGTAGATTTGGCCCATTTCTCGCCATGCAGAGAATTCATTTTGGCACATTTTGTTGTCATGACAAAGATTTTCGCCACTTTTGTGCCGTGACAGAGAATTCATTTAGGTTGTTTTATTGTTTATTTAGTGTTTTGCACTTATCAATGAAGGAACCTTATATTACACAAGATCATCATGACAATATTACCTTCAATACACAGATCGAGTTCATGCACTACATACAAAAGTTGATATTCGATGCTACCGCCAATTTCTTGAAAGTTGCTATTTTTACAATTCCTATTGTCTATACACAATGAGTAGTATTTCCCTTGTGTGTTTAGGACTTCGCATCCAAGAATCCCGCCAATTCCTCCTCAGATTGCTCATATGCGATCCTTTGGCGTAAGACCGTCCCCAGACGCTCGATCTGATTTAAAAAGGAGTCACCTATATGAATATGAAACTAAACACAATTTGATTGTAATTAAAAACTATAGAAATTGTTTACGACGTGGAGTTGCTCTAAATTCCTGCCCTTCTCATCGCATACGCCCCGGATGAACTCGCATACATAGTATCCACATAGATTGTTACCGTCCTGCGTCGGGCACTTTACGACAACAGAGTTCAATCAAAATAATAATCAAGCATGATAATAACTGTATCAAAACTAGAATCAAAGAGATGCGCGGATATAGCTAGTGGTGCTTACATCTAGTGGTTGAAATGTAAGCTCCTCTTTCCAAACACCCTAGCCTTCTTGGTGAACCGCTTCCAAGCCTGCCCGTGAAAAAGAATAAAATAAGTTATTAAGTACTTGATATCATAAAATTCACGAACGCTGCCGATATAGTGTCGTAATGATTAGAATTACCGGAGAAGTATCTGCATGTCCTTCCACGCCTCAAGGGGTTTATGTTTCGAGTCCATGACTAGTACACGCCTTTGTCAAGTTGAATGATTAACAGAATATAGTGGTACTGCGAATGCAAAACTAATCAATTATATACTTAACATCGAGTAAGCGAAATAGAAAGTGTATACAAGACAATAACACTCGGAAGTTGTAAGGAAATAGTATTTCCTTTTGGTTTCTTGAAACCTTAACGCGGTACTATATTATCCTCCGTATCCCGGGGCTTATTTTGAGATTAGCTTCATGAACCCAATATGGGTCAATGAAGCCAATGTCATAGATTTGTCCTCTCTGCATTCGAGAATCTTCATTACGCATATTAAAGTATGATTATATACATGCAATAAACAAAATATTATAGATGGAGACTAAATTAATTACAGAATTAGTACTTACTGCACAATAGGCACTCATGATCGATTTGTCCAAGGCGTCTTGATTGAATAATTGAAATAGTTCATCAAATTCAATGGATATCATGTCATCCTTATCTTTCCCATGATGCTTTTTGTAACCTCAAAGACTATCCAGTTAGCCCCGCCTTGTGGCATGCATGTACCGCTTATGCAATCTGCATTTTTGTTGGAAGATTGTTTACCTCCTCGTTTGACGAGAGGTTTTCCGTGACTTGGTATTGGTATGCTACTTCACTCACGGGAAGAACTCTAATCGATAAGCGGGCAATACTCATACCTTGAGCAGCGGCTTCTCCAGACAGTAACTACCTCGGATCATACCGCTCTTCGCCCCATATTTGCTCGACCCACAATGGTTTGAGAAATCACCTTGAGAGGGGCGCAAGTCTGTTTCTTGTTCTCCGAGGGCAACAGATTTCCGCTTGCATCGATCTTGCTTCTTCGAGGCTTTTTGTGCTGCATGTGACTTGAGAATAGAACGCTCATAGTCTGATGACAACTTTGGCTCGGGTTGATGAAGAGTCTTTAGCATTTTCAACACTTTGGCTTTTTCTTCTTTGGTGATAGGGAACTCTGGCTCTTCGCCCGCTTAGCTTAAAATTGTCGTTCCGCATCAACGATCGCCATGATCCTCTTCAAGATACCATAAGCTCTCTTGGGAGGAACCGTTGGTACTTTTGGAAGAGGCTCTTGTTTACGCTTTCGCGATCGCCACGACGACAAGAGCTGCAGACGCTTACGCTTTTATCCCGAGGCCGCGATGGCTCCGCGGCGATGGCTGCACCGGAGATTGGTGAGGCGACGGAGCCGGGTGAGGCGACGAAGACGGCTGGCGGCGACGACCTCGCCGGAGACGGTGAGGGCGAAGATGGCCTTGGCGTGTGATTTCAAGCACGATACAATCCTTCGCCATAGAATGGTGACGTTTTTGCCACCCAGATACATCCCCTTCACCAAGAGGGTAGTGAAGATCCAAAACCTCAAAGGTGGGCATGATTTCATCCACGCCGACAACAACAGAGCCCTCCGAACCGGACGATCGTGGTAAGTTGGTGTGGGTCCAATTGGTAAGGCATAGCCGACGCCACCTTCATTGATATGTTCACAACTTTGACATGTAGCTCGCAGTGTCATCTCCGTGATATCATCCACGGTAGCCAACAGGAGCCATCGTCGGTGCATCATCGGCATCGCCATTGTCATCACCCGGGACCTCGGTGGAAGCCACATCGCTTTTCGATTATTCGACAGGCGGTAGCATCGAATGCGGTGTCCGAGATGGGCTGGTAGTACTTTGCTCTTTAAGTGAGTTAATTTCATCTTGTTGTTGCTTTAATCGTTCTTCAATTAAACGCATTCGCTCTTTCGACTTCTCGCTTCAACCGCCGCCTCTGTCCTTACTCCTCCGATGCCTTCTATCGGATATTTCTTCCTCTTCGGAAACCCAGTCCTCCATGATTGGGAGCCTATTGTGCCTCGTGTTCGTCCATCATGTTCCTTATTTCCAAGGGCAGTGTGAGCTCATCATTCTCTATCGAGAATGAAGTCCCCATCTTTAACAGCCTTTTATCGCTTTTCTCATCCTCTCGATTGGCAAGGGTCTTTATGTCGTATGTTATATATACACCTCCTTCCGAGTCCAACGTGCCCCCATGCCCGTAAAACCAATTCCTTGCACGTTCTACCCAATCGCCTGCCTCGGGTGATATTTTTATCACGCAGCCTCGCTCAAGTTTCTCCCACTTAGGAATGCCAACCTTGTAGCCACCTTGCCCCATAGTATGGTGATACTTCTTCTTAGCAAGATTCACTTATTCGCTTTACATTTTCTTAGCTTTTATGATTTCTTGTATTCCACAAACTCATCCTGTAATGGTTTTATCTTCTCAAACCGAATATTCTTGAAATCGAGTCTTCTTTTCACGACATAGTCAAGGTGCAATCTTTTCTTCCAGCTTGGTGAAACATGGGCCATCTTCTTCAAAGCCCACTCCCGACCTTAGCCTCCATGGCTCTCCCATGTTGTGGCGTCCTCAATCGGATCCTCCGCATTTGGATCCAGCTCTATCTTCGTAGTTTGAAATTAACCATGAGACTCTTCCACAAGAAATCTTTAGCGTGGTTAGGGACAAATAAACATGTTCCTCTTCATCCGCATTAGCAGGCCTATTCCAATTTCTAATGGTGATCGGATTAAGTCCCTAACGACATTCGCATTGTGCCACAAATTTGGTTGCGACATAACTTCGAGCTGCTTGCCGCCGCCTACGACATCTTCGATCTGAACCTCTCATGGTCTTGCAACTTTTTGGTTGGGCCTCGCTTTTTTCAGAGATTCCTTCGATCCGGAGGGCTAAAAGAAGAAAGATCGCTACTATTTCTATATAGATAGCAGATGATTAATTAATGAATTGATTTATATTACATGCACCTTGCCGAGCGGTCGTCTTTTTCGACACACAAGGCATCGCTTCTCCTCGCGGAAGGCAACACCTTCAACCTCAAACAAGTTGTCTACTCCGTAAAAGAGGATCACCCTCACCGGAGTTGTTCGTAAACGTTGATACGCCTAAATTATCTTCCCCACGGATCACACCTTGGATCAACTCTTCCTTTTCTTCGTCTCGACGTGGGTCCATATTTTCTGCATAGGTGGAAAACGAATAAGTCAAAGCGCTAAAGGAGAAAGTTAAACGGTGTTGATAGATATAAACCCTAATTCAGAGAAACCCTAATATATACATACACAATAATAAAATGAAGAGAAAGGAAACCGTAGTAGATAGGCACATCGAACCCACATGCACCTAAGTTGTTTGAAAATGTGAATCGGTCAGGGCTACCCACAAAGGATCGACCATGGGGTCGAAGACCAATAATACCAAACTAATTAATAAACCTAATAATACCTAACTAATAATAAACCTAATAATTCGAACACCAAAAAGAAAGGGAAACAATCAACACATGGCATCGATGCAATGCTCAAGCAAGTATGATGATATGACAAGTTAATTTGCATTGGAATGTAACCCTAAGAAATGCTCGACGATTTAATCGGGGTTCCGAGGGGTGAAAACCCTAACTCGGAGAAACTCCGGAACACATGAGAGGGGTGGATTTGTTCTTCTAATTAAACTTGTAATTTAAGTTGTTGAACAATGCATGATTATAGCTTAGATAGCTAGGTTTCATTTTTCTGAACATTTTGATATATTATTCATATTTTTATGACTTATAGATTAAAAGTTATTGAATTTATAAGATTATAATTATTTCTGAAATTATTAAAAGCTGGTTAAACTTTTACACCGCAGGCAAACCTACTCACAGTGACTGACAGAGGGGCCCGGAGCCACCTCAGCAGCCACACAAGAAAAAGTGGCTCCTCGGGCGATGCACGGTGACGCCACGCCGGTGGCTTGCGGGGCGATGATCGGGAAGGCGTTAGGGCGATCTAGGAGGCGTGCTGCTAGAGAGAGAGGAGGTTGAGGCGAGCCAAAGAGTAGCGGCGCCGCCTCCAAAAGGTCACCGGAGAGAGAGCACGACGACGGTGAGCGGCGGTGGTGGCAGGTGGTCGACGGGGAGGATGAACCAGAGCGAGATGGGGCGAGAGAGAGGGTCCACGAGGACCAGCAGCTCACCAGGTGTGCGGTGGTGGTGTCGGGGAGGCGAGGCGAGGCGAGGTCGGGAGCCGACGAATCGACGGCGGCGATCGTCGGGCTAGAGGGTTGTTGGCGACGATTGGGAGCGAGCGGGGCCGATTCCTTTGGGGAGAAGCCTCGGGGCGACGAGGCGAAGCTTCCTGCACGCTTGGCTGGGCGAGCGGCGGCCGGTAGGGCGTGCACGGCGGCGGGGCAGCCTGACGGCGTCGTGCGCGAGAAGAGAAGAGGAGGGGAGATGGGGAAGAAGAAGAGGAGGGGCACCCAGTTATAACCAAAGGACCTTTTGTCCCGGTTGGTGGCTCCAGGACTAAGATATACGTCCTTGGATCCACCAACCGGGACCTATACTCCAATATTTTCAGCAGCGTTGATGCGTTAGGGTCTTTAGTCCTTGGTGGCTCCAACCGACATATTCTCATTTTCAAAAAATTCGTATTTTCTCTGTTTCGCCTTTATTTTTATTTTGGGGTTTAAATTTGTATTGTTTTTAAATGATAATTAATTTGGAATTTAGAAAACTTTAAACATAAGAAGTGTTTGGATTTGAATAAATAATTCAAAAACATATTCTATTTTTAAAAAATAATTAATGTAACCTTTTAAAATGAATTAACTTATATTTTGAATATTAATTTGGAATTTAGAAAACTTTAAACATAAAAAGTGTTTGGATTTAAATAAATAATTCAAAAACATTTTCTGTTTTAAAAATAATTAATGTAACCATTTAAAATATGAACCATTTACAATTAAAAATGAATTAACTTATATTTTTAATATCAATTTGGAATTTAGAAAAATTTAAACATAAGAAGTGTTTGATTTGAATAAATAATTCAAAAACATATTCTATTTTTAAAAATAATTAATGTAACCTTTAAAATGAATTAACTTATATTTTTGAATATTAATTTGGAATTTAGAAAAACTTTAAACATAAAAAGTGTTTGGATTTGAATAAATAATTCAAAAACATATTCTATTTTTTAAAAATAATTAATATAACTTTTTAAAATGAATTAACTTATATTTTTGAATATTAATGTAGAATTTAGAAAACTTTAAACATAAAAGTGTTTGATTCAAAAATCACAGGCGATAGATCATGTAATTGTAGTACAAACCGGACCACTTCCCGCCGATTCTAGACATTTGTCCTTTTACCGGATGGACGAAAAGGTTTGAGATGTACCGGTTGGGAGATAGTCCATGTAAGGTGGTCTAGTATTTTAGGAAAATGGGACAGTAGCATTGTGAAACGGCATTTTGGTGGTTACTTCACAAAACGACCCGGTTTTTGCGCTCGGAAAATGGAAAAGGGCTTTTCCGTGGGACAAAAGGAAAACTTCCTCCGCAACATTGTTCTCCATACCAATGTCCACACACATGCATAATATGGGCACAACATCACAAACTATGCCGTGATTCAGACATAACATCGGTCATTTGGACCGAAAGCCATGAAACCTCGAACATGATAGGTCATTTTGTGAAGGTTTTTTCAAACATGATCAATATACCAAGTCTGGTATTTTTCCTTTCAACTATGTAACATAATATGACACCACGCCAAGGATTTTCATTGTTCGGATTTTTTTGAATTTATTATGCCCGCTTTGAATTATCTGAATTTCTAACTATGGTCGAACCGGCAGTGCATGAAGATAGGGACGGCATCGTTAGAACTTGCATTGGATCTCTCAAGAACCGGTGATCATTGTTCAAGACAAATTTAGTCCCGGATGTATTCTCAAACCGGACTAAAAATATTTTCCGCCATTTCCCACCTCTTCCCGCCAAGTTTTCCGCCTTTCCTTTCTACTAGAGGTTTTAGTCCGGATGTAGTCACTAACCGACTAAAGATATTTCCGCCATTTCCCAAAGCTTCACGCCAAGTTTTCCGCCTCTTTCCTCTATATTTAGGGTGATCGTGTCATGGCTATCCACACATCCACACCTTCCTCTCTTAGAACAATGAACAACGCCTCTTGGGCCATTCGACCTCGAGGAGACCGAGGCGCCAGGCGCCCAACTACCCTTGTCCACTGGGTACCGCCTCACCGGGCCGGATCTTTGGCCGGAGGGTTTCCTGTCCCTCCTGTCCCTCAAGGTTCCGCACGGCAGGCGGCCATCACAAACCACTTCTACCACGAGCTCACGACGGAGTAGCGGATGGATCCCCAGTGGGATCCCGACAACTATGAAACCTGGAATGCCTTCTTCGCTAATAGGCGTGAAAGGGAGCTCGCCAGGTACGAGGGTGATGGCCCGCCACCGGTGAACCACAACGAAGTCGGCCGTCTGTGGTGGGAGAACCGTATTATCATCGAAGTGATGCGCTACATCGCCGGGGGAGACCATCCTCGCCACGGTGCCCACGAGTCCACCCGCCACAGGCCCCACATCGCCCCGACGGTAGCGCATCGCCTTCCAGAGACCCTCTCCCACCCGCCGTGAATCCGAGGCTGGAATGGCCTGGTATATGCCATGGATGGGCCGAGGATCCCGAGTGGCAGTGACGATGACGATGATGATGACGAACGATGAAGACCAAGCTGCGTATTATAGGACTAGGCATGATTATGACTAAAGGGGCGCTTTAGGCCTGAGTGTTAGCTAGTCCCGATTTGTCCCGGTTTTTAATATTAATAAATGTCTTAAGTGTTACCTAATAAATAGGGAAATGCCTATATAAAGAGAGGTTCATATTTAGTCTCGGTTGGAGAAACCAACCGTGACTTAAGGGATTGCGCAGTGGGCCGACAACACTAATAATAGGGGTGAGTGTCGACATTATGTCGTGGCTTACCTTGTCCCGGATGGTGTCACCAACCGACTAAAGATGAATTTAGTCCCGGTTGGAGACACCAACCGAATAAAGATGAGTCAAGACTAATAATAGGTGAGTGTCGACATTATGTCGTGAGTGTCGACATTATGCCGAGCTTGTACTATAAATATGCATCCTTGTGAGTCCAGTCCTCCATCCAGTTTGAGGCATCTCCAAGATGGTTTTAGAGAGCAGGACACCACTACGGCCAGCCTGTGGGAGATGCTGAGCCTGGGCCTCCCAAGATCGAGAAATCGGTCATAGAGGCACTCTAATATGTGAAATTAGTTAGCTCGAGGCGTATTGATATAGTTAGTGAAGTTACAAGCTGCAAGATGGTTTTCGAGAGAAGGGACACCATGCGGCCAGTTTGGGAGATGCGACGAGCCTGGGCCTCCGCATCTCCGAGAAATCTGGTCATAGAGGCACTCCTAATATGTGAAATTAGTTAGATCCGAGGCGTATTGATCTAGTTAGTGAAGTTACAAGCTGCAAGATGGTTTTCGAGAGCAGGACACCATCGCTGCCAGTTTGTGGAGATGCCGACGAGCCTGGGCCTCCCAGCATCTCCGAAATCGTCATAGAGGCACTCCTAATATGTGAAATTAGTTAGCTCCGAGGCGTATTGATCTAGTTAGTGAAGTTACAAGCTGCAAGATGGTTTTCGAGAGCAGGACACCACTACGGCCAGTCGGGGAGATGCCGACGAGCCCGGTCCTCCCAAGATCTCCGAAACCGTCATAGAGGCACTCCGGTCCAGCCACAAAATGGGACTAACACTCAAGACATTTATTAATATTAAAAACCGAGACTACAAAACCGGGACTAAAGGCCACAAACCGCGAAAGATATCCTTCGGTCAAGCCACAAACCGCGAAAGACATGAACTAGAGTTACATAATATGAGCATGAACTTCTTGGCATATGTCATTCCTTATGACCGCTTCAGACGTAACCATGGAGCATCTTCTTTACTTAACGGAATGCTTGGGCCGGTTTTCCACGTTAAGGGCGGAATTTCATCAAACTTATTATAATCTTCGACATGTCCATCTTGTCCTCGATTCCCACGATGTTTCTTTTCCCCGAAAGAACTATGTGACGCTTTGGCTCATCATATGATGTATTCGTTTGCATATTTTTTCTTTTTCGTCCGGAGGACATGTCCTTCACATAGAAAACCGAGACACATCATTGGCTAGGACGAATGGTTCATCTCTATAACCAAGATTGTTGAGATCCACGTTGTCATTCCGCATAACTGGTCTATCTTTACCCCTTCCCCATTCAAAGTTGACCCATTTGGTGTAAACAAAGGGACCTTAAAAGAGACTCCATAGTATAGTTCCCATATCTCCTCTATGTAACCATAATATGTGTCCTTTTGTCCATTCTCGTCTATTGCATCAAAGCGGACACCACTATTTTGGTTGGTGCTCTTTTATCTTGGGCAATCGTAGAATGTATTCCCATTTATTTCGCACTTTGGAAATTCAATACAAGATAAGATGGTGACGCGCCAACAAGTATAGCTGATCTCCAACAGGTGGTGTCATTCAAGAGATGTGTCCGCATCCAACCACCGAAAGACTTCATGTGTTCATCTCAGTAATCCATGATTCAGCTTCCCGGGTTTTTGGAGCGCATAATATTCTTGTGTTCCTCCATATACGGAGTCGCCAAGGTGGAATTATGTAGAACTGTAGTGTGCTTTAGTGAAAGAATCCCGTCCCTACATATCATTGCTTTCTTTCCCAGTGCCTTTTCCACTTAGTCTTCCCTCATGCCGCGAGTCGAAACACCAATCGGCTTAAGGTCGAATAAAGTCAACACAAAACTCAATGAACTCCTCTGCTCCATATCCCTTGAGATGCTTCCTTCGTCTAGCACGGTTATGAACATATTTCTTTAAGACTCCCATGAACCTCTCAAAGGGGAACATATTGTGCAGAAATACGGACCGAGAATGGCAATCTCTTCCACTAGATGAACCAGGAGATGCGTCATAATATTGAAGAAGGATGGTGGGAACACCAATTCAAAACTAACAAGACATTGTACCACATCCTTCAGAACCTTGGCGTAATATCTGATTGATTACCTTCGAGATATTGCATTGAGGAATGCACACACTTCACAATGGGTACTCGAACATTTTCTCGTAGAAGCCCCTCAATGCAATCGGAAGCAATCTGCTCATAATCACGTGATCATGAGACTTCGTGTTTTGGAACTTTTTCTGCCATATTTATTATCCCTTTATATTAGATGAGAAGCTGACGCACCTTGATACCGTAAAGGACTTCAAAAAGATTTCCTTCTCGCTTTGGTAAGAGCATAGCGGCACGACTTAAGTGACGCCTTTATCCGCCTTTGTTATCTGTATGCATGTTCTTTGGGTCTTTCATAATTTGTTGGTCCTCCTGCTTGAGGTGTATCTTTTGTCTTCCCATACACGCCTAGGAATCCTAGCAGTTCACGCAGATTCTTCGTCACGTGCATCACGTCGATTGAAGAGCGGACACGCAGGACTTTCCAATATGGCAGCTCCCAAAATATAGATTTCTTCTTCCACATGGGTGCGTGTCATGTAGCGACGCTGCTCGAACTCGATTGACGCCGGACCCTTTCCAAAGATTACTTCTATGTCCTTGACCATACCAAATACATCATCACCACCTGGGAGTTCAGCTTCTTCCGGTGATCCGCCTCACCTTTGAAATGCTTGCCTTTCTTTCTTACGGATGATTGGTCGGAAGAAATCGCCGATTCGCTAGGTACACAACCTTCTTGCATTTATGCAAATATGTACCTTCGGTCTTATCTAAACAGGGTGCATGCCTTATATCCTTTGTTTGTCCGTCGAAAGGTTACTAAGAGCAGGCCAATCATTGATGGTTACGAATAACAACCTCAGAGATTAAATGGCTCGCTTGTTCTCATCCCACGACGCACACCTGGTTTGCCCCACAACCGTAAGAGTTCTTCAACTAATGGCCTAAGGTACACATCAATGTCGTTGCGTTGCTTGGGCCTTGGATGAGCACCGACATCATAATGAACTTACGCTTCATGCACAACCAAGGAGGCAGGTTGTAGATACATAGAGTCACGGGCCGTGCCTGGATCGCAGCTCGCTTCCCAAAAGGATTCATGCCATCCGCATTTAGACCAAACCATAAGTTCCTTGCGCCACCGCAAAGTCCGGGAAGTCTCTCTCGATTTTTCTCCACTGTGACCCATCGCCAGGGTGTCTCAACTCCCCGCCTTTCTTACGGTCTTCTTTGTGCCATCGCAACAACTGGCATGCTCTTTGTTTCGAACATGCTTCAACCTTGGTATTATAGGAGCATACCACATAACCTTAGCAGAACCCTCTTCCGAGGGGCTCTCCTCAACATCACCAGGTCATCTCGTCGATCTTATACCGCAACGCATTGCATACCGGCATTTATCTAAATTCTCATACTCCTTATCATGTAGAGGATGCACATTAATGCATGCATGTATCTTTTGCACATCTAATCCCAGAGGATGAGAGTCTTCTTTGCTCAGAGGTACTCTCGGGAAGTTCGTTATGTTTTGGAAACTTCGCTTCATTATTTTCAAAGATCTTTTCAAATGAGGAGTCATTAGACCACACTCGCCTTCCATCGCAACAATTCCAAAGGTCGCATCGAGCTTTGTGCCATCTTCACAATTTGGGTACAACAATTTCTTGTGATCTTCTAACATGCCCTCTAACTTCAACTTCTCATTTTCTGCTTCAGTCTCGCTTTGCATCGAAATGACCCTACCAAGTTCATCACCGCTCATCCGATGCCCGTTCTTCACCTTTTTCCTCTCCATTATCTTCCATTGCAAGATCAACGTATTCAGAAACATATGATGATAGTTGTTATCATCTTCTTCTTCTTCACCATCTTCCATCATAACCCCTTTCCCCGTGCTTGGTCCAGCAATTATAGTTGGGCATGAAACCTTTCATAATCGTGGCCGCGAATGATTTTCGAGGAAGAGTACTCCTTGTTGTTCCGACATTGAACACATGGACAACGATAAATCCATTCTCTTTGTTTGCCGTAGCCACATCGATAAATTTATCCACGCCTTTGATATACCGGCTACCCGCCGGTCACCGTACATCCATTCCCGACCGTTCATCTGCATCATATAAGTAAGTTTATCAAAAAACAGGACATCATAAATAGTTAAATAACCAATTCACACCGACACATGAATTGTATCAATGACCTAGAAAAGATAAGATTGCTAACCTCGATCGAGGGAAATAAAGAGGAGAAAGCTCAAGTGCGTCTCGGACACCTTTTATATTTTTGTTCTATGAGAAATTCAACGGGATTTTTCACTCAAACATTTCAACAAACACCTTCAATGCATGCATGAAAAAAAACTAGCACACACCCTCACACCTTACACCATTCGAAAAAACAGTGGAGGCAGAGGGGCTGGGCGTTGCATTTATAGAGGGCAAGTCTTTATTCCCGGTTGAAGCTGAACCGGGACTAAAGGTGCGTGCACGCACGTGTGGCCAAACCTTTAGTCCCGGTTGGTGACTCCAACCGGACGCATGCCCCTTACTACCAACGGGACCCATGCCCCTGCGTGCCGCTCAACCGGGACGCGTGCCAGCATTAGTCCCGGTTGGTGGCGCAACCGGGACTAATGCTCCGAGGGGTCGCGAACGGATGGCCTTTTTTCCTCTAGTTCGAACTTGTGAATTGTAAGTAAAATATGGTCCATTCTATCTGAAAACTAGGATTGTGATGTTCCGAGCCATATTACTTTCATTACAGAACAAAAAAACACTCATATCACATGGAAAAATAAAAATGTTTCTTTTGTAATGGCTGGAAATGTTGGTGACTATCACTCTCTAAATCGTCAAAAGAAAAAGTTGATCATGCTGTAATCATAAAATTAATTTAAATTGCCATAAAAATTTAGCTCGGGTATACTAGATTGTTCTTGGATCATGATGGTATATCCAACCTTGGAGTGAATCCCTGCTTCACTTTCATGTTTAGAAACTATTTAGATGTTTTGTAAAGTTGTGAGGTGAGAATAAATATCCCACGTCGAGTATCCCAACGCAACAATCTATCTTATGGTATCATGTGAAAAGTGGTATCACAGTGATATGTAATTAGTCTTAGGGTTCCACATGCCAGTGCAGTAACAGTCAAAGGGATTGACTCGCCAGAATCTTACTCGAGGCGCGAGTGAGGTTTGGAGAGGTGCAAAAGTGGGAAAAGTTAGAAACCATAGAAAAAAACTTAGTAGTGCAATACACAGTGGAGGATAGAACTAGTTAACCTCTAGATTTTAGCAAAAGAGCATTCTGCTATTTTTTGTGCTTTTCTTAGCTAAATATTTTTTCACCACTAGTACATTTAGTTGATTTGCATAAATTTATTATATGTAAACTATAACTGACAGACTTATTTTTCTCAGTCGAACACAAGTTTATAGTGTATTATCATCATCATGTTGGACTACCCTAAGCTTATAGTATTCAATAAACATGCATTACATGAAGCCATTTTTCAGGTTGTAGTATAGTTGAAATGATTTCTTAGAACATCTCTAGTAGATGATGTAAAACAAATTTGGTGTAAAAAAACTGAGTTTTAGAGGTAGACCCAAATTTTGGTATTTTCTGTTGCAGATTTGGGGGTACTGAACGGATTTCAAAGAACAAAACGCAACCTTGCATGAACGGCCAACCATCATGCTGAAAATTCACACAGCGCGACAACCGCCACCTCTGCCCTCTTCGTCGGCTACCGTTGACAACCAAATTGCCTTGAATAGCTCTGCAAACACCCCTCCTTCATCCCTCGGCCTCGCCCCGCCTCGTCGCCCATTCCTGTAGCTCAGGATGGCCATCCCCGCTCCATTGCCGAGGTGAATCAGGATCTGCGACCACGGTCAATCCCGGCCCGCCACCTCTCCTCCGTCCATTTCCGGGCCTTCGCTGCCCTTAAATGACGCGACCACTGGGACCTCTCGCACATAAACTATCAACTGTCCACCGTTGTGACCTTCGTACCCCAACAAGCAGAAAGCGAGCATCGATGACTCTCTCGCAAGCCATTTTCCCCCTGTCGGTGCATCCACCTAGCCCTCAACTATAGCCAGATGACGGGCAGAACCTTGCACATAAAGTATATGACAATATTTGTCAAAGCTAAATATATTTTATTTTGTAGTTTATTCTTTTCTGAAATTTGTTATTGCGATTGTAGTACAAGTATGAAACAAATGTTTTTGTATTGTAGATGGGTTTGTTTGGTGATTCCTCATCCGATGAGGAGTTTGAAATGGATGAAGATGAGGAAACAACTACGATTTTAGCATTGTGCAAGAACAAACGACAAAAAAATGGTGGTTCCATTTTTGGTTGTGAGAGACTACTGATGGCAAGAGTTGATGGGCACAATAGGCTGATGCTCAACTACTTTATTCCTAATCTGGTGTATCCCGAGTGATACTTTAGACATTGGTTTAGGATGGGAACCGATTTATTCCAACACATTTTCAAGTGTGTGGAGTTACATGATCGATTCTTTTAGCAGAGGAGGAAATGCGCTAGAGAACTTGGACATAGCACCATCCAAAAGGTGACTGCCGCATTGCACATGATGGCATATGGTATTTTGGAAGATCTTGTTGATGATAACTTGGCAATGAGTGAGAGCTGATCCATAAAGTGTGTCAATCGCTTTCAAGTATCAAAGGTTCATGTGTTTTCTCCTGAGTACCAGACACGTCTAGGATTTTGGAGATTAACAAAACACATGGGTTTCCATATATGCTTGGCCCAATTGATAACATGTGTTGGAGGTGGAAGAAATGTCCTGCATCATGGCATGGAAAATTCAAAGGATACCAGAAGAATTCACCATCATTCTTGAATCCATGGCCGATCAAGAGACATGGATTTGGCATGTTTTTTGGGATGACATCAATGTGCTCCAACAGTCACCACTTTTTGCAAAGTTAGCCATGGGAGAGTCACCCTGGTGGAGTTTCAAGCAAACATCCACACATAAAATTGTAGGGGTTCGTAGCATGGAAAACAAAAAATTTCTACCGCATACAAACAAACAAGTCAAGATCTATCTACTAGATTGTAGCAACGAGTCGATGGAATAACTCACCCTCGAAGATTCCAAAGTGTTTAACGAGAGCGGATTCTCGTGGGTGATGTAGTCGTACTCTTGCCGATCTCAAGATCGCGTAGACGATCCTTCCGGCGCTGCGTTCCGGCAGCGCTCCAGATCGTCACACGCTCAAGATTGACGAAGACCTTCCTCTCCCTTGTTCCAAAGAAAATGGAGGTTGTAGCACTCTCCTCGCGATTCCGGCAGCACGACGGCGTGGTACCGGAAGTAGAGGGGAGATCTTGCAGGGCTTCGCCTTAAGCCGAAGTGAGTATGGTGGACTATGAGAGAGGCCTCGGTGATCTAGAGTTTAGACGCACCAAGGAGAGAGGGCTAGGCCGGCGGCTAGGGCAAGGGGATGCCCCAACTCTGCGGCTAGGGTTTTGCCCTAGGCGACGGCAGCAGGAGGTGACGGCGCCGGCGGCTTGGGGCTAGGGTTTGCAGGGTGCAAGGTGTGTGCTTGGAGGGGCAGCCCTGCCCCTCCTTATATAGGTGGAGGGGTCCGGCCAAGGGGAGGGGAGTCCATCCCCAACTCGTCTTCCAAGGCCGGCGGTGGAGGGAGAGGGACTTCCTCCCCAAGTAGGTTTCCTACTCTCCCTCCACCAAGCAAAATAGTCGTTTGACTTTTCAAATTGGCGTTTGACTTTTCAAACTAGGATTTGATTTATCCCTTTATTTCGCTCAGCGATGACACCTAGTACATGATGCAACCATCCCAACTTGTTATGACACATTCATGTACCCTTCCCTCCGGTGCTCGGACATTGAACCTTCTAGAATATTTCCGATGAAAACACGGAACCATTCTCCAACCGAAACAGGACTTTCCTTATATGAATCTTATTCTGGACCATTCCGGATCTCCTCGTGATATCCGGATCCCATCCGAGACTCGAACAACATTCGGTCTCTTACTCATCATTCCATAACTACTCAACAACGTCGAATCCTTAAGTGTGTCTCCCTACGGTTCGTGAATTATGCGGACATGATCGAGAAACTTCTCCCAATAGAGGAATCTGGAAATTCATATGGCTCCCACATATTTCTACGATTACTTTGCGATCGAATGAACCACTTACATACGATACCAATTTCCCTTTGTCTCACGATAGTTTACTTATCCGAGGTTTTGATCGTCGGTATCTCTACATACCTAGTTCAACCTTGTTACTGATAAGTACTCTTTTCTCGTTCCCGTGATATGTGATCCCTTGTGAGCCAGTCACATGCTTGTTGGAATTATGCCCTAGAGGCAATAATAAAGATGTTATTATTATAATTCTTGTTCATGATAATGTTTATATTCCATGCTAGAATTGTATTAAGCGGAAACTTTAATACTTGTGTGGTTTGTGAACAACACCGTGTCCCTAGTACGCCTCTATGGACTAGCTCATTGATCAATGATGGTTAAGGTTTCCTAACCATAGACATGAGTTGTCAATTGATAATGAGATCATATCATTGGGAGAATGATATGGTGGATGGACCAAACTAAGCGAAGCAATTAGATCGTGTCATCGTGTTTGTCTTTTGAAGATTTTCTTATGTCAAATATTGTATTCCTTAGACCATGAGATAATACAACTCCTGGTATCGGAAGAAAGCTTTGAGGTCATCAAACGTCATCCTATGAGAGGGTGATCATAAAGGTGTCTCGGTGATCGGAAAGTATCATTGGGTTGTATGTATCGAGATGGGATTATCCCTCCCAAGTCGGAGAGATATACTGGCCCACTCGGTAATCGATATCAACACCGCTTGCAATCATGTGGTTAAGGAGTTAATCACAAAGTGATATCGGATTACAGAACGAGTAAAGTACTTGCTGTGAACGAGATTGAACTAGGTATGACGGTACCGACGATCGAATGTCGGGCAAGTAAAATATCGTGAGACGAAGGGAATATATATATGGGATTGATTGAATCCTGGCATAGTGGTTCATCCGATATGATCATCGATGAATGTGTGGGAGTCAATATGGGTTTCCAGACCCCGCTGTTGATTATTGATTGAAGATCATGTCTACATATTCTCGAACCCGCAGGGTCACACACTTAACGTGTCTCGACGCTAGGATAGATTGGATAATTGGTTTATGAGTTTTTTTTTGGAGTCTCGGATGGGATCCGGGACATCACGAGAGGTTCCGGAGTGGTCCGGAGAATAAGATTCATATAAGGCAGTGCAGTTTTTGGAGTTCGGAATTGTTCCGGATTAATCGGTATTGTCTGGAAGCTTCTAGAACCTTCGGAAGGGACCAACGTGGACCCACCTTCCGGGAGGTGGCATGGGCCTATGAGGGAGTGCCTGGCGATTGTGCCAGGGGCACAAGGGCCCCATAGGCCAAGAGAGGTTTAAACTCTAGATGGAGCTTCTAGAAGGGGGGTTTCCTTGCCCCCCACTCTTCCTCCTTGGGGTCGCCGGCCTTGGCTTGGGGGAGGTGCTAGGGCTGCGCCCACCCCTCTATATATAGAGGGCTGGGGGCACACCAACCCCCTACACCTTACCCTCCAACCCTAGCCGCCCTGCTGCCCTCCTCTCTTCCTCCCGACTGCTTGTAGGCGAAGCCCTGCTGCAGAAATTCTCCACCAATTGCACCGCGCCGTCGCATTGTAGATCCAACCCATCTCTCCACCATACTTGCTGGACCAAGGAAGAAGAAGACTTCGAGGTGCCACACGTGTGCATCTCACGGAGGCATCGCCACTTGTGGTGCTAGATCGGATCGGATCGCGAGGAGGAGAAGCGAGTACGACTACATCACCCACGTTAACGAACGTTCATTGCGCGAATCTTCAAGGGTATGAAGATCTAATCCAATCTCTCTCGTTGTTTGCATCTCCTAGATTAGATCTTGGCTTCCCTCCGCTCGCATCCGTAGAAAATTTTGATTTACTATGCCGCCAAACCCTTCGGTGGTATCGAGCTAGATCTATGCGTAGATGTGTTTCACGAGTAGAACGCAACATGGTTGTTGCAGGCTTTGCTGTTTTCTTGCAAGCCTCTTGTTTGTGTTCTTCTTATGGCGGATAGTGATATTGAAGCGGTCCAGCCAACCTTACGCGACGTCGTTCGAGACCGGCTCCGCACTTGACGTGTGGCTTGTTCCACATGCGGTGGTGGATGTCGTTCTCTCACTATAGTTGTCATGGGATTAACACGGAGTTTGGCAACCATAATATCACCGTTGTGGCTTTCGTAGGTAAGAATCGTTCTTAGCATCTACTACCATAAGCCACGTAAAACATGCAACAACAAAGTAGGCGTCTAACTTGTTTTTGCAGGAGTGTTTTCGTGATATGGTATGGCCCAAGATGTGATGTGTATATTGTATGCGATGATCATGTTTTGTAATGTTTCACGACTTGCATGTCGATGAGTACACAACCGGCAGGAGCCATATGGTTGTCTTTATAATTTTGTATGACCTGCGAGTCAACTTCTTATACGCCATGTAATAGCTTTACTTTATCGCTAAGTAGTTAGCAATAGTTGTAGTTGCTATTCGTGGTGGAGGCAATCATGGTGGAGTGATGGAGATCATGCCGGAACGCACAAGATGGAGATCATTGCGCGAAGATTGGCTATACCATGTCACATAAAGTTATATGCATGTGATGTTTATCCTTTTATGTATCTTATTATGCTTAGATCGCAACGGTAGCATTATAAGATGATTCCTCACTTAAAGATCAAGATAAAAACTGTGTTCTCCCCAAGTATGCACCGTTGCGAAAGTTCGTCGTGTCCAAGCATCACGTGATGATCGGGTGCTATAGACTCTCGCCACATACAACGGTGCAAGCCAGTTTTGCACCGAAATACTTGGGTCTAACTTGTGAGCCTAGCATATGTAGACATGGCCTCGGAACACAAGAACCGAAAGGTTAAGCATGAGTCATATGAATGATATGATCGACACTTCGTTGTCCACCATTGAAACCACATCTCTTCTCGTGATGATCGGATTAGGTGTGGTGAATTTGGATCGTGTTCACTAAACAACTTGAGGGATGTTGAATTTAGTGGGAGTTCATCTAGTAATTTGATTAAGTTGAACTATTTATCATGAACATAGTCTAAATTGTACTTGCAAATACTGTAGATCACATGGCCAAGTCCAACTTCAACTTCAACGTTTTTGCTGAGATAGAAAAGCTTAGAAACAATGGGTCTAACTTCACCAAATGGTTCCGCATTCTGAGAATCATTCTCGCTGGCGGACAAAAGGACTATGTCCTTGAGAAAGCGCTAGGTGACGCCCCTGCTATAGATGCGTCGGCTGATGAAAAGGTTGTTTATCAGTCGCGCAAGGATGATTATGATTTGATTAAGATCGCCATGGTGTATGCTATGGAATCGGATCTTCAAAATCATTTTGAGGAGTTCGCCGGGCCCTTTGAGATTCTCGAGGAGCTGAAAAACATGTTTCAGACTCAAGCCCGTTCTAAGAGATATGAGATCTCTAAGAAATTCTTTAACTACAAGATGGAGGAAGGGAGTTCCGTTAGTGAGCACGCCATTGAGATGACGGGCTACACTCAAGCCTTGAGCAACCGGATCGCAAGATTCGGAGGAGCTCAAGATTGACACTCCTAGCTACAAAAGTTTTGTAGTTGATCACAATCAGATTGGTTCCACTGATATGATCACTGAGCTCTTTGCTAAGATGAAAGTAGCGGAGGTGAACATCAAAAGGAATAATCATGTGTTGATGGTCAACAAGCCCCCCACCTTCAAGAAAGGTAAGGGTGCAAGGAAGACCTTCAAGAAAGGCGGCGGCAAGCGCATTGCCCCTGCTGAGAAGAAGCTCAAGTCTGGTCCTAAACCGGACACTGAGTGCTTCTATTGCAAGGACAAGGGTCCTTTGGGCATCGTCCAAGTACTTAGCGGACAAGAAGGCTGGCACCATCAAAGGTATATTTGATATAGATATTATTGATGTTTTCCTTACTAGCCCTCGTTGTAGTGCATGGGTATTTGATACCGGTTCAGTTGCTAATATTTGTAACTCGAAAAAGGAGCTATGGAATAGACGGCGGCTTGCGAGGGATGAGGTGACGATGCGCGTTGGCAACGGATCAAGAGTTGATGTGATGGCCGTCGACGCCTCCTTAGTTTTACCTTGGGATTAGTTTTAAACCTTAATAAGTGTTATTATGCGTTGAGCATGAACATTATTTCTGGATCTTGTTTATTGCAAGACGGTTATTCATTTAAATCGGAGAATAATGGTTGTTCTATTTATATGAGTAACATCTTTTATGGTCATGCACCTATTGTGAATGGTTTATTTCTTCTAAATCTCGAAAGGGATGAAACACACATCCATAACATTGAGGCTAAGAGATGCAAAGTAGATAGTGATAATACTACTTATTTGTGGCACTGTCGTCTAGGTGATATTGGTGTAAAGCGCATGAAGAAACTCCATTCTGATGGACTTTTGGAGTCTCTTGATTTTGAATCATTTGACACATGCGAACCATGCCTCATGGGCAAGATGATCAAAACCCCGTTCTCCGGTATGATGGAGCGAGCAACGGACTTGTTGGAAATCATACATACCGATGTATGCGGACCGATGAGTGTTTCGACGCGCGGTGGATATCGCTATTTTCTCACTTTTACCGATGACTTAAGTTGATATGGGTATATCTATTTAATGAAACATAAATCTGAAACATTTGAAAAGTTCAAAGAATTTCAGAATGAAGTGGAGAACCATTGTAACAGAAAGATTAAGTCTCTACGATCCGATCGTGGAGGTGAATATTTGAGTTATGATTTTCTCACGCATCTTAAAGCAAGTGGAATCTTTCACAACTCACGCCACCCGGAACACCACAGCGCAATGGTGTGTACGAGCATGAATCGAACCCTATTAGATATGGTCCGATCAATGATGTCTCTTCTTGATTTGTTATCATTTTGGGGTTATGCATTAGAAACCGCTGCATTCACTTTAAATAGGGCTCCATCTAAATTCGTTGAGACGACACCGTATGAACTGTGGTTTGGTGCTAAACCTAAGTTGTCGTTTCTTAAAGTTTGGGGATCTGAAGCTTACGCCAAGAAGTTGATCGGACAAGCTCGAACCCAAAGCGAGAAATGCGTCTTCATAGGATACCCTAAAGGAAACTATTGGGTATACCTTCTATCACAAAACCGAAGGCAAAGTGTTTGTCATGAAGAACGGTTCCTTTCTTGAGAAGGAGTTTCTCTCGAAAGAAGTGAGTGGGAGGAAAGTAGAGCTAGACGAGGTTGTTGAACCTTCTCTTGAATTGGAGAGTAGCGCACCTGACTAAATTGTTCCAGTGCTTTGCACCAACAATAGAGGAAGGCGATGAAAAGGATAATGAAGCTTGGACGATGTTGCTCTTGAGCGTCGCAGGTCGACAAGGTCGCGTGCCCCTCTGAGTGAATGGAAACCCTGTCTTGACTGTCTTGTCAGTAGAAGACAGTGAACCTACGAACTATGAGGAAGCGATGATGAGCCCAGACTCTGAGAAATGGCTAGAAGCCATGAAATCCGAATTGGGATCCATGAGCGAAAACCAAGTATGGACTTTGGTGGACCCTCCTAGCGACCGAAAGGCCGTTGAGTGCAAGTGGATCTTCAAGAAGAAAACGGACGCGGATGGTAATGTTACCGTCTATAAAGCACGGCTTATCACGAAAGGTTTTCGACAAGTTCAAGGTGTTGACTACGATGAGACTTTATCTCCCGTAGCGATGTTTAAGTCCATTCGGATTTTATTAGTAATTGTTGCGTTTCATGATTATGAAATATGGCAGATGGATGTCAAGACTGCTTTCCTCAATGGCAACATTGATGAAGAGTTGTATATGATGCAACCCGAAGGTTTTGTCGATCCTAAGGATGCTGATAAAGTATGCAAACTTCAGCGTTCAATTTATGGACTGAAGCAAGCATCTCGGAGTTGGAACCTTCGTTTTGATCAAGTGATCAAGAGCTTTGGATTTGTTCCAAATTGCTATGAAGCTTGCATCTACAAGAAAGTGAGTGGGAGCTCGGTGACGTTTCTGGTATTATATGTGGATGACATATTGATTATCGGAAATGACATCAACATGCTTAACGATGTGAAGAGTTATTTGAACAAGTGTTTTTCAATGAAAGACCTAGGTGAAGCTGCTTATATATTGGGCATCAAGATCTATAGAGATAGACAAAGACGCCTGATAGCTTTAAGCCAGAGTACATACCTAGACAAAGTTCTAAAAACGTTCAGAATGGATAAGGCAAAGAAAGGTTCAGTGCCTATGTTGTCAGGTAAGATATTGAGCAAGGCTCGGTGTCCATTCTGATAAATGATAGGAAGCTATGAGCAAAGTGCCTTATGCCTCGGCCATAGGTTCGATCATGTATGCCATCTTGTGTACTAGACAGATGTGTCCAATGCTCTTAGTTTGACGAAGGTGTATCAAAGTGATCCAGGAGTGGAACACTGGACAGTCGTGAAGAACATCCTAAAGTACCTAAATAGGACTAAAGAAATGTTCTTAGTCTATGGGGGTGATGAACAACTCATCGTAAAAGGTTACGTCGACGCTAGTTTCGACACCGACAAGGATGATTCTAAATCTCAGACAGGATACGTGTATATTTTGAATGGAGGCTGTGGAGAGAAGCAAGCAAAGCGTGATCGCGGGATCTACATGAGAAGCGGAATACATGGCTCAAGAAGCGTCAAGTGAAGGAGTTTGGATCAGAACTTCATCGAAGCTTGGCGTGGTTCAAGTGCATTGGACCCACCGGAGATATTGTGTGACAACACTGGCGCCATAGCACTCGCTAAGGAACCAAGATATCATCCAAAGACCAAGCATATCAACCGCAAGTTTCATATAATCCGAGATTATATAGCAGATGGAGATCTGAAGATTAGCAAAGTACATACGGATCTGAATGTCACAGATCCGTTGACTAAACCTCTTCCGCGTGCAAAACATGATCAACACCTCAGTGCCATGGGTGTGAGATTGTTGCCAAATGTAAACTAGATTATTGACTCTAGTGCAAGTGGGAGACTGTTGGAATTATGCCCGAGAGGCAATAATAAAGATGTTATTATTATAATTCTTGTTCATGATAATGTTTATATTCCATGCTAGAATTGTATTAAGCGGAAACTTTAATACTTGTGTGGTTTGTGAACAACACCGTGTCCCTAGTACGCCTCTATGGACTAGCTCATTGATCAATGATAGTTAAGGTTTCCTAACCATAGACATGAGTTGTCAATTGATAATGAGATCATATCATTGGGAGAATGATATGGTGGACAGACCCAAACTAAGCGAAGCAATTAGATCGTGTCATCTTGTTCGTCTTTGCAAAGCTTTTCCTATGTCAAATATTGTATTCCTTAGACCATGAGATAATACAACTCCCTGGTATCGGAAGAAAGATTTGAGGTCATCAAACGTCATCCTATGAGAGGGTGATCATAAAGGTGTCTCTCAGGTGATCGGAAAGTATCTGTTGGGTTGTATGTATCGAGATGGGATTTGTCCCTCCCAAGTCGGAGAGATATACTTCGGGCCCACTCGGTAATCGATATCAATACCACTTGCAATCATGTGGTTAAGGAGTTAATCACAAAGTGATATCGGATTACGGAACGAGTAAAGTACTTGTTGTGGACGAGATTGAACTAGGTATGACGATACCGATGATCGAATCTCGGGCAAGTAAAATATCGCGAGACGAAGGGAATATATATATATGGGATTGATTGAATCCTGGCATCGTGGTTCATCCGATATGATCATCGATGAATGTGTGGGAGTCAATATGGGTTTCCAGACCCCGATGTTGATTATTGATAGAAGATCATGTCTGCATATTCTCGAACACGCAGGGTCACACACTTAACGTGTCTCGACGTTAGGATAGATTGGATAATTGGTTTATGAGTTTTTTTCGAAGTCTCGGATGGGATCTGGGACATCACGCGAGGTTCCAGAGTGGTCCAGAGAATAAGATTCATATAAGGCAGTGCAGTTTTTGGAGTTCGGAATTGTTCCGGGTTAATCGGTATTGTACAGGAAGCTTCTAGAACCTTCCGGAAGGGGACCAACGTGGCCCCACCTTCCGGGAGGGGGCATGAGCCTATGAGGGAGTGCCCTGGCCGCATTGGGCCAGGGGCACAAGGCCCCATAGGGCCCAGCCAACCAAGAGAGGTTTAAACTCTAGATAGAGCTTCTAGAAGGGGGGGTTTCCTTGCCCCCCACTCTTCCTCCTTGGGGCCGCCGGCCTTGGCTTGGGGAGGTGCTAGGGCTGCGCCCACCCCTCTATATATAGAGGGCTGGGGGAGCACCAACCCCCTACACCTTCCCCTCCAACCCTAGCCGCCCTGCTGCCCTCCTCTCTCCCTCCCGACTGCTTGTAGGCGAAGCCCTGCTGCAGAAATTCTCCACCAATTGCACCGCGCCGTCGCATTGTAGATCCAACCCATCTCTCCACCATACTTGCTGGACCAAGGAAGGAGGAGACGTCAAGGTGCCGCACGTGTGCATCTCACGGAGGCATCGCCACTTGTGGTGCTAGATCGGATCGGATCGCGAGGAGGAGCAGCGAGCCAGACTACATCCCCCATGTTCCGTAACGCTCATTGCGAATCTTCAAGGGTATGAAGATCTAATCCAATCTCTCTTGTTGTTTGCATCTCCTAGATTAGATATTGGCTTCCCTCTGTTCGCATCCGTAGAAAATTTTGATTTACTATGCCGCGAAACCCTTCAATGCTTGCAAGCTAATTGGATGACATTCCACCGAGAGGGCCCAGAGTATATCTATCCGTCATATGGATGGACAAATCCCACTCTTGATCCATGTGTCTCAACCAATACTTTCCGAACATTCAATGCCACCTTTATAGCCACCCAGTTACGGTGTGGTGTTTGATGTCATCATCCTTCCGGTGATGGTGATAAGCATGATCTCATGGTCGAAGGAATTAGGTTACTATGTATCAGAAAGCATATAGCAATTGAACTATTAAAATGACTTGATCTTTATGCTACGCTTATCTATAGGAGTATGTCCATCATATCATTCTCCTAACGATATGATCTTGTTGTTAATAACATCTCAATGTTCATGATAGGGAAACCACAATCATTTATTAACCAACAAGCTAGTATTATGAAGAGGCTTTACTAGGGACTTCAATTTAAGTTTACAAATCACACAAGTATTAATGTTTCCTTGTTAATACTATTATCACATGAATGTAAACATTTATCATAAACACAAAGATATAATAATAACTACATTTATTATTGCCTCTAGGGCATATCTCCAACAAAAATATGGGCTACTACCTTGTAGATAAATTATAACCAGAGTGGGCTATTTTATGAAGCCAATTCCAAATACCAAAGGTAAGAAAGAACTTGATTTTCATAATGCTCAAACGACGAGTAGGAAAGATGTGGAGAGAGCATTTGGTATTTTGAAAGGCCGATTTTCTATTGTGAGAGATCAAGATGTCCTTTGGTACATCATGAACCCATGTGTGGTCATGCACACCATGACCATTGAGAACATGTGTGAAAAGATTTAGACTGTGGATTCTACAAATTGATGGGAGAACTGGTGCGGCCGCAAGGAGGCAAGGCCGAATCATCCGCTTTCTTGACCCGTACCATGACATTCAATATTCTGATATGCACAGTCGAGGAGTGGCGGTCCTGATTTGACCAACAAAACCACTGATTTCATGTCATATGTAATTAACTCCATGGTGTATGTGATGAACTTGATTTGTATGGGTGTTGATTTGTGTGATACTCGATGAACTATTTTTGTAAGAATTGATAAACTATTCGTGTCTGGTGTAATAATTAAGTATGATTTGTGTTTTATTTGTTTTAGGTTCATTTAAGATGAGTTTGATATTTTTTCTTATATGTTAGCAATTGTGGAGAAGAGACACAAGTTTGAGTGTCCTATTTTACATCATCTGAATTTTTTTCGTTGCCCTTTTTGTACGAAAGGGATTTACTCCAATTTTCTATTAAATGAAACAAAAGATATTACAGAAGTCTCCACCAAAACACACCACCACCGAAAGGAACGGGCCTCTAGGATGTACTAGATTACACAGGGGAAGAAGCCAACGGCTCAAAGCTGACAAGCATTGCAAAGCTAGAAAAAAGAAAAAAATTACTCCTAGCAAAATAAACTTTAGCCGGTTAAGATCCCATCCATATTGATTGATCCTCTCGTCCCCTTGAGGCGATGGGTGGGCAAGCCTAGCCACCGCCACCTAAGACACCCTCTAACGCTCCTTTCCCTCCTCCCCCGCCGCCACTAGGGCTTCGGTCGGGCAAAGCCTACTCGTTGTCGATGGTAGGGAAGGGGAAGGGGAGCTCGTCCCCTCTCGAACGGGGTTGCGATGAGGGATGCTTCCCCATGGAGGACGTGATGTGTGTTGGGTATCACGGCGACAAGGCTTCCCTAGTGGTGTTGCAACGCTCAGAGTTGTTGTGGCATGGCGGATGGCGGCTTGGTGCTGATCCCCGTGGTGGTCTTCGACCGCTGGCGGGGGTTTGAGGTGGCGCTGGGCCTTATCTGGCATGACGACGCGGTGGTGGCGTACAAGGGCGACCGGATCTCCTCCCCCATGGTGTTGCTCAACGCCTAGGGCGTGTCGGCCAGGATCGTCTTCGTTTTGCTAGCCTGCCTGCGGATCAGGCGACCGAGATAGTCAGTTGCGTGGGGGCTCGGCCTGAATAAAGGCGGTGGTCCTAGGATCCCTCTCACGCCATGATGATGTACTGTTATTTGAGTGTGTTCGGTGAAATGGCCGGAGTGTCTAGTTCCGGAAGGCTCCATCGGTGAACTTCCATGGACAAATCATGCCTGGAGATTGCCGAAACTGATGGGATTTAGTCGCGTGCAACCGTGTTTTTTTTACTGTTTGGTTTCAGAGGAAGCGAGGTTAAGCTCTACAGTCTGTTGCCATCGTTAAACATGTATTTAGTTCCATGGTGAAGTTAGTATGTGGAGAATGTCATGGAAGCCGTGAGAATATGGCTTGGTGATTCATGACTTGTAGCAGCCGACGATTGTCTACGCACAGCCTGTTGGGAACCCTAAGAGCAAGGTGTGAAGCAGCAAGCAACAAGTTTTCCCTCATTTGAGACTGAGGTTATCGAACCATAAGGAGGAAGGAAACATCACACAGGTGTTGCAAGCAACGCGAAGACCTGCACAACACAAACTCAATACTTTGCCCCAACGAATAGTGAGGTTGTCAAGCTCATCGGTTTGCTGTAACAAAGGATTAAACGTATTGTGTGGAAGGTAATGGTTTGCAGCAAGTAAACAAGTAACAGTGGAAGATGTATCAATGGTAAGATTGGACCGGGGTCCATAGTTCACTAGAGGTGCTCTCCTTAGATAAACAACATGGCATGAAGGCTAAAAAAATTACAGCAGAACAATTGACAGGAACTGAGCAAGGCATAACAATGCAATTACTAGCCAGAAAGATCCTATGAGGTTGATTGGGCAATACAACAAGATACATAGACCGCCATCCAACTGCATCTATGACTAGAAGTCCACCTTCAGGTTATCATCCGAACCCCCTCCAGTATTAAGTTGCAAGCAACAAACAACTGCTTTAAGAAAAGTGTATAAGGTAAACAGTCCACATGTTCCATGAACAAGAGACATTTGTTTTCTCCCTAGTAGCAACAACACATCTACAACCGAAGAGATTATTGTCACTTCCCTTGAAAACTAGAGGCATGAACCCACTATCGAGCATAAATACCCCCTCTTGGAGTCACTAGCAACTACTTGGCCAAGAGCTAACAACAGAGAGCATGCAAGATCACAAACAACACATACATGATAGAATCATAAATACAAAACCATTAATCAAACCAACATAATAATATCAATATCCGTCGGATCCCCACAAACATAACATGCATGATTACAAATAGATTATATCTTGATCATGAACGGAGATCACAAGATCTATACATGAAAGCACAAAGGAGGAGATACAACCATCTAGATACTACATGGACCCATAGTCCAAGGTGGAACTACTCACGCATCATACCAGAGAGAAGGCCTCCGGGATGATCTCCCCTCCGGCAGGGTGCCAGGAAGAACTTCAGATCCCCCCGATCTAGGGACGATGCTGGCGGTGGCTACAGACGGTTTCGTGGATATTTGATCGGGTAGTCAAGGTTTCTGCATCGAGGGCTTCTTATAGGCGAAGGAGGAGACTGAGGCGGCGGCCAGGGGTTCGAAACCCTAGCCAGGCGTGGGGTGGGGCCCACCCACGCCTGGGGTAGGTCTGGCCCCTCTGGCCGGCCCCTCCGGCTCTCCTCTGGACTCCTTGTTCCCCACGGAAAGTAATTGACTTTGTCCTTTGTCCCGTCCAATTCCGAGAATATTGCTTTACTAACTTTTCTGAAACCAAAAACAGCAGAAAATAGGCATCTGGCACTATTGCAACTTGTTAATAGGTTAGTACCTGAAAACATGTAAAAATCACCTCAAAGTGTGGACAAGTAAAGCAAAGTAGATACTAAACAAGCATGGAGCATCAAAAATTATAGATACGTTTCCAACGTATCAACATCCCCAAGCTTAACTCCTGCTCGTCCTCAAGTAGGTAAGTGATAAACAGAATAATTTTTTAGGTGACATGCACCCTCATAATAAAGATTCAACCATTTGCAAGCATTGAAAGTTGGGATCGAAGAACTCTAAACATGTGCATGAAAGATGGAGTTCTAACAATAGGACATAGTAACTATGCATGCAACATGACAAGCTACAAACAAAGATCATGAATAACATGCATTGAAAAACATTTGTTTGTTTCACATGCAGAAAACATAGCATAGTGGCAATCAGCTTGTCCCTCATAGAGTAGAAATTAAATGCAACACCTGCAAAGTTCACAAGGGTGACTAGAAACAAGTAACACAAGAATAAGTAATAACACAATATGCATCAATTAATAAGCTTTGGAACACTGCACACAGAATGACAACTATGCTCTCTTAATGGTGCCTAAATGTAGAAGGTGGAGACTCAATAATGGTGGAAGAAATACCACTTTTTTATAAAGGGAGCAGGGATTACAAGTTTGATAAAGAGCTTCCAAAAATTATGGCACTTATTAGCTTTCAGCCTTCATTGCCCCTATTATAAGCATCTTGAAGTGGTTAAGATTAAAGTGACAAAGCTGGAGTATATGCTTGACGAAGTATAAGCTGACAATCTCAAGTCCCTTGAGTACGAGGGCCATACCTCATGCGTACTCAACTTTGGGTCCAGGTAAGTTATTATCACTGTAAGTATTTGCATATCATTGAGAACCGCCAACGGGGTACCCCTTGCACATGGTACAGGACTGTAAGTTATTATCACTATAAGTGCAAGCATATACAACAAAGTTGTCACAATGGTTCAAGTTTATTAGGGGAAATAATAAAGTGTGCAATCAAGTTTGTGAGGGCTTTAATCACTAAGTTTTCACATAACAAAATAGTTTTAAATTGGAAGATAGTTGAAAACAAGAATATACTTGTAATGGTATAATACACCATGCATAGGAGTTTATAGTGGATACTTTGGGAAAACTTGGTTTCTTGGGAGTTGGAAGCATGAGTATAACTTACTCATACAAGTGGAGGCTAGCAAAAGACTGAGCAACCAACTAAGAGAGCAATAATGGCCAAAATCATGCAGTGCAACAAAACATACTAATCAAAGCAAAGAGTGGTACTACAAGTCAAGGACTAAATGATCATAGAGGCTAATGGTGACTTGTCATAGTCATAACATGGTGTGAGCATGTGCTAAGTCAACCCAAGCAAAGCATCAAAGGAGAATACCACAATACTATGCTTTGCATGCTAAAACAACGCATAATTTCTTCAAGGCACACTAAGCAATCCCAATTGTTTGGAACAAGACATGCTACAGCAATAATCACTAAGCATAGGGTCAAAACAACACCTAACATGTCATGCTAAAGTCTAAGTCACAGTCAATGCAAGCTCCTCTTGCACTTCAAGCAAGAAATTACTACTCCTTTCCAAACACCAAGCAAACTTATTTGCAAAACAACACAATGAGAACGGGGGTCCAAACTACTCTAGAAAACTAAACAAACTAAGCAAAGCAAACAAAAATTAAGACGCTCCAAGAACAACACAACTGTGCATGAAACAATAAAAACGAAGTGTCTAGACAGACCTAAGCTTTTTATTGATGAAGAAGGGGATGCCTTGGGCATCCCCAAGCTTTGACGCTTGTACCTCTTGGATATTTCTTGGGGTGACACCGTGGTGGCATCCCCAAGCTTGATCTTTTGTCCATTCTTCATCTCATTGCATCATTCTCCCTCTACACATGGATTTTTTCCTTCATACAAAACTTCACACAATCTTCATTAGCAACATTAGTGTATTCAAAAGATATTAGACCATTGGCAAAGCTTTGTAACAGCAAGGATTTTCACTAAAAATACAAGCTATTGTAGTAACTCCTTTAAAAAGCTCAATTTACCTGAAGAGAACTGTAACACCCTTAGAATCGGACCTATGCAAGTTTTAGCGATTTCCGCCAAACCCGCATAGAAACGATTCAAAGGTGCCCACCAGGCACTTTCGTGCGGGTGGAAAACGAAGTAATAACATTACACAACAGTCCTCGATGGGACCCAGAGCAGATATATATACAAGCGACTCCATGAGTCAAGAATACGAGATATCTGGTACAAAGATCCAAATCACCTTGAAAGCGATAGTGCGTCCACTACGGACAAGATGCAAATGGGGCTAAGAGCCACGAAGAATAACCATGGCGTCCATAACCCGCCTGAGCCAAGCGGAAGGGTAACCGCTAACGGCCGATCTCAAAACCTGCTTAAACAAAAGGTGCGGCAAAGGGCAAAGGAAAAAGAGGCGTCGATCGAGGCCAAGACACGGCGAGACTAGAATTCGGCGATCCTCGCCTACATAGGTATGGTGGACTGAAGCGGCAGCGGCAGCATGCGCTAAACAACCTATAGAGACTCGATACCACTGGCGGCAATCAGAGAGGGGTAAGAAAGACCTATTCGTATCCAACCTAATACTACCATCAAACAAACCCATCCTGGTGTTTCCCCCTCGAGACCAACGAGGAAGTCAACCGAGGAACTCACACCGTTGGCAGTTTTATTTATTCAGTTATCGTTGCAGCAATTACTAGTCAGGTTTAGATAATCATCCTGATAAAATAGGCAGTGGGCACTTTGTAGTTAACCATTCCGTTATAGTTGCAGCACTTACTAATCAGATACAGATAGCATGAGATAACCCAAAACCCAGCAGTTGTTGGTACGTTTATTTAGCCATTCCGTTGTAGTTGCAATACTTACTAGTCAGGTACAATGGTCGCAAGCGACGCTCCAACAAGCAATTGTGGGCAATATTATTTAGCCATTCCATTGTAGTGAAGCTGATTACTAGTCATTATAAAGTCAAATTTATAGCAATAAACTTTAGTTATGCTTGTATATGGTCGAGATACTGTGCTCCAAGTCGTCCATATCCATGACACGGCTTTGAAAGTTTTACCCGCGGGGTGCACCAATAGCAACACGCTCGATCAACCTCGGAAAAACCAAATCAAAACCCAACAAGGATTTCACGACTACAATCACAGGATTGAAATATTTCAGGGCCACCCTTTGAGTCTTACCCATAGTAAGCAAGCTCCGAGACGGACTCAAGGTTTGCGACAATGGCTGTAAACGACTGGGAACCCGAAAGTGTGGCTGGGCTTGTCGATACCGCGAAAACATTCCGCTTACCTAAACAGTATAGTGTGCTCCTCGCACAATCGTAAATACATAAGTAGCATGGCATAAGTACAGGATCGTAAATAAAACCTCAAACTAGTTTGTGGCCCCAAGAAATAAGACTGAATCAAGCTCTGGATCAGGGGGGTCCCATATACCTCCCGGATGTGGGTAGCGCGATAAATCAAGGAACAGGTATCAAGTACTCGGGGTCCTACGGGACACAAGTGGGCGTTCGGAAACCAAATATTTTCTATCACCCACCGATGCCTCTGCTTACTTCAATTTTAGTTGTTAAACAGGAATTAAAGTGAACGATAAGTAAAACTATGATCATCTCCAACATCAACATGCGGCAATACATCAACAACTGTGGCATTTGACGACACGCATCAGCACTTGAGCAAGCGACTACGACGCGCAAGTCCAACTATCTACCAAACAACAGGAAATAGGGTGTGTCCAAGGCAATATAAGGCTGCGAGGGATATCACGGGTACGAAAAACTAGAGCATCGCAGCACAGATAGCAATAGATCAACAGGAGGGAAATAAATACTATAAAAGTAAGATAGGTAGAAAGGGGGAGATGCTCGCCTGAAAACATTGTCGAAGGTTCAACCGAAGATCGGGGTGAAGCTCACATCAACTCAACGGCCTTATCCGCGAAGAAGCAAAACACTAGAAGAAACACCGGATGCAATATTTAATACTATGGCAAAAGATCGGGCATGATGCATGTATGATGTATGGCATGGCAGAGGTGCGATGCGATTAGGTCATATTAAGTGGAACCGGGGTCCCAACAATTAATTAGATGGTTCAAGTTGTTTAGAACCCCCGCAATTTAAATGTTGTTTTAGCAAGACAAAAGATGGCACCGGTTCGCTACACATGTTTAAATGAGGCCAATATAAGACTAGATTTGTCCGCATATGGGGCCCATATTTAATTATGAGATGAATCGGCATAAGGCCCCCAAACCACATGAATGTATGCATGCAAGACAATTATTATGCGACAGGTTGTTATTTTATAAGATAGGGTTTCGGGAAGGGGTTCACACGTTAGAGGGGTCTCGACGAACTTGGGGTTCCGGGGTTCGGGGTCGGTCTCAGGGTTCGACGGGTTCGATGAGATCGGGTTCGGTACGGGAGGAAGGTCTTGTCGCAATCTGGATAGCCGAACTTGGTTGGCGTCGGGGCGCGTCGGATTCCCCCTGAGTCGGTGTCGATCTTGCCGTCGCGAAGACCTTGTCGGGTCCGTGCCATCGAGTCGGTCTCGGCATCTGGCTGAAGTACTTGGCGTATCCGAGATGAAGCCCTTATCGTTCCATGTGACGGCCTTGGCGTCCGAGCGACGATCTTGTCGCACCGCGTCTTCGGGTCCGTGTATCGGGTCTCCGTAGAAGTTCTTGGCGTTCACGCCGGCGTTCTCGAGGCTCCTTCTTGATACCTCGTTGCCAACTTGCGCCGGGATCTTGTCGTCAAGAAGATCTTGGCGAGGATTCAAGGTCCGGCACCGGACCGGGTGGCGATCTTGGGTTGGGGTCCGATGGGGTTCAGCTTGGTCTTCGGATCCGCAGGATCGAGGCGTCAATTCGGAAGGAGATCTTGGGGCACCGGTTCGGTGACGGAGATCTTGGGGTACCGACTTCCATCTTGTGGTTATGAGTACCATCTTCATGTACACGTACGAAATCACCACTAGCACCATCTCACAAGTCCTCGCGGTACAACCTGCTGAGCCAAACACATGGGCATAGGCAAAGCGTCGAGCACCTTGAAAGCGAGGCGGCGCGGCGAGGCTCGAGGCGGGGCGAGGCGTAGAGACGGTCCAGCAGCGGAGGCCGCTTGGCGGCGCACAGGCGCAAGGCGGCTCGAGAGAGGAGCAGGCGGGGCGGACTTCATGACGGGCGGGACAGGTTCACTTGGGCGGAGGAAAAGAGCGGCCTCGGGAGACCTTGGCGGCAGCGGCGGCGCGGGCGACGCCTGGCTGTCGGCGCCGGGAAGGTCTGAGGGGAAGGCGGGCGCGCGGTGGGGCAGCGGCGACGGTGGGCGGCTCGGGCAGCGAGCTTCTTTGTGGCGGGACACGGGGTGAGGCGCTGGGACGGCCTCCCTGAGCGAGGCAGGCGGCGGACGGGCGGAGGAGGAAGGCGGGCTCGGGAGGGTCGTGCTCGGGAGGGGGCAGGCTGAGGAGGAAGGACAGAGCGGGCGAGGGGGAAGCGGCGGTGGCGCCAGTCAAGGCGGTGGAGGTTGAGGCGGAGGCGAGCTCGGGAGGACGCTGGCGGCCAGTGAGGCCAGGGGCTCTTGGGGAGGAGAGGGCCCATGAGGATAAAGAAGCACGGGAGGAGGGGTCGCCGGCGGCGAGGGGGCCCGCCGGAGGGGAAGGAGAGAGGGCGTGGTGAGCGGCGGCGGTGGAAGGAGAGAGCGTGCGGGGCTGCGGAGGCTGCTGCGTCGGGAGGAGAGAGATGAGGGGTGAGAGGAAGGAGAGAGCGGGGACAGGGGCCAGGGGTGGGGCCCAGGGCGTGGGGACAGGGGCTGTCGGTGTGCGTGCGTGTGAGTGCGTGCGTGGAGTGGGAGCGTGCATGCGTGTGTGGGGCTGGTTGAGAGGAGAGAGAAGGGGTGGAGGTGGTTTAGTCTAGGTGGCAGATGGGGATTGGGTGAGGGAGAGAGAGGGGTGAGGTGGCACGATCTGAGTGGTCGAGGTGATGTGGCTGAGGGGTGGTTAGACTAGGACTGGGTGTAAAAGGGTTTATGGGTGGACCGTTTGTTTGAACTGGGGTGATCGTTCGGGTCGTTTCGGCCCGTTCGACTGCCCCCACTAAAATAATTTAATAATTTATTTATTTTAAATGCACCGTTTGCAAACCGATAGCCGATAAATAAAATAATCCGGAGACCCGGGGTTTTGTGTTTGAACAAAGACGGGGCGTTTAGAAAACAAGAACCGGTTTTTCCGCAAATAATTTTAGGCAAGCAATTGCAAGATGATGACGATGCTCAAATGCAATGTGGCATGTTGACATGAGCATGCGGTCATGATGATGCAATGCACAAAAACAACGCGATTTTCTAGTAGTGGTTTTGCGGGATGCCACAATTCGACACCACTAACAATGGATCTCGCCCTCGAGATCCGCCTCATGATACCGGAAAGAAGGTCGGTGATCTGCGTCTTCTCGCTTCGTGTAGATCCTCGCGACACCACTAACGAGGGTTCCTTCTTCATCTGGAAATCGGCGACACCACCAACAAAGGTTCGTTGTTCCTGATCGACGAGAGAACACTCCGGAGAACAAAGGATGAAGGTAGAGGTATCAAACGATAAGGCCACCTCTAACTTCCATTAAAAGAGGAAAAGTTACATTGATCCACCAGTTCGATGTACAGAGCGAACAGTAAGAGTCGGGTAGGGTGATCAGTCCATCCCGTACCCTCACTATCAACTCTATACATGAGTAGGAGAATCGGGCAACTCAACTCTCGAGATTTAGACTGAAGATCTTCATAGGCGGTATCCGGAACAAAGGGATGATGCCAGCAGAAATCGTATGAAAGACACAATGATTAGGTTCCGCGATGGTTCCATTGGCATGAACAACACATGCTCAAGGTATACTCCAACTTCACCAATGCTCGTCCTTCTCATATGTTTTTCAACGATACGGATATCCAGCAAGGAACACATATAGATAAAGAGCTCACGAACAAAAGATTGGATGAAGGGTACAACAGACAAGTTGCAGATTGATGATCGTAGCACCTCCGTTACAAAAGGGAGAAAGCGAAACCCTGAAGGTACGACGGAAACCCAACCACGAGAAATCCTGGACTCGAAGAGAGAGAAGAGAGCGGATTCAAAACGCGTAGAGATAAGAGGAGAATAGCAGAGGGGTAAGGAGTAAAATCAGACCTAACCAGAACTATCCAACCGATTTGACAAAAATAGTTTTGACACTCTACTTCGGCCGTTAGCTAGGTTATCCTACAGGCTGGACTTGTGGGGTATCGCAACTGCTGAGCTCTGATACCACTCTGTAACACCCTCAGAATCGGACCTATGCAAGTTTTAGCGATTTCCGCCAAACCCGCATAGAAACGATTCAAAGGTGCCCACCAGGCACTTTCGTGCGGGTGGAAAACGAAGTAATAACATTACACAACAGTCCTCGATGGGACCCACAGAACAGATATATATACAACAGCGACTCCATGAGTCAAGAATACAGATATACGGTACAAAGATCCAAATCACCTTGAAAACGATAGAGCGTCCAGCTACGGACAAGATGCAAATGGGGCTAAGAGCCCTGAAGAATAACCACTGGCGTCCATAACCCTGCCCAGGCCAAGCCGGAAGGGTAACCCCTAACGTCGATCTCAAAACCTGCTTAAACAAAGGGTGCGGCAAAGGGCAAAGGAAAAAGAGGAGCGTCGATCGAGGCCGATACACGGCGAGACTAGAATTCGACGGTCCTCGCCTACATAGGTATGGTGGACTGAAGCGGCAGCGGCAGCATGCGCTAAACAACCTATAGAGACTCGATACCACTGGCGGCAATCAGAGAGGGGTAAGAAAGACCTATTCGGATCCAACCTAATACTACCATCAAACAAACCCATCCTGGTGTTTCCCCCTCGAGACCAACGAGGAAGTCAACCGAGGAACTCACACTGTTGGTAGTTTTATTTATTCAGTTATCGTTGCAGCAATTACTAGTCAGGTTTAGATAATCATCCTGATAAAATAGGCAGTGGGCACTTTGTAGTTAACCATTCCGTTATAGTTGCAGCACTTACTAATCAGATACAGATAGCATGAGATAACCCAAAACCCAGCAGTTGTTGGTACGTTTATTTAGCCATTCCGTTGTAGTTGCAATACTTACTACTCAGGTATAATGGTCGCAAGCGACGCTCCAACAAGCAATTGTGGGCAATATTATTTAGCCATTCCATTGTAGTGAAGCTGATTACTAGTCATTATAAAGTCAAATTTATAGCAATAAACTTTAGTTATGCTTGTCTATGGTCGAGATATTGTGCTCCAAGTCATCCATATCCGCGGACACGGCTTTCAGAAAGTTTTACCCGGCCGGGGTGCACCAATAGCAACACACGCTCGATCAACCTCGGAAAAACCAAATCAAAACCCAACGAGGCTTTCACGACTAAGCAATCACAGGATTCAGAAATATTTCAGGGGGCCACCCCTTGGAGTCTTACCCGCAACGAAGTAAGCAAGCTCCGAGACGGACTCAAGGTTTGCGACAATGGCTGTAAACGACTGGGAACCCGAAAGTGTGGCTGGGCTTGTCGATACCGCGAAAACATTCCGCTTACCTAAACAGTACAGTGTGCTCCTCGCACAATCGTAAATACAGAAGTAGCATGGCATAAGTACAGGATAGTAAATAAAACCTCAAACTAGTTTGTGGCCCCAAGAAATAAGACTGAATCAAGCTCTGGCTCAGGGGGGTCCCATATACCTCCCGGATGTGGGTAGCGCGATAAATCAAGGAACATGTATCAAGTACTCGGGGTCCTACGGGACACAAGTGGACGTTCGGAAACCAAATATTTTCTATCACCCACCGATGCCTCTGCTTACTTCAATTTTAGTTGTTAAACAGGAATTAAAGTGAACGATAAGTAAAACTATGATCATCTCCAACATCAACATGCGGCAATACATCAAGAACTGTGGCATTTGACGACACGCATCAGCACTTGAGCAAGCGACTACGACGCGCAAGTCCAACTATCTACCAAACAACAGGAAATAGGGTGTGTCCAAGGCAATATAAGGCTGCGAGGGATATCACGGGTACGAAAAACTAGAGCATCGCAACACGGATAGCAATAGATCAACAGGAGGGAAATAAATACTATAAAAGTAAGATAGGTAGAAAGGGGGAGATCTTCGCCTGAAAACATTGTCGAAGGTTCAACCGAAGATCGGGGTGAAGCTCACATCAACTCAACGGCCTTATCCGCGAAGAAGCAAAACACTAGAAGAAACACCGGATGCAATATTTAATACTATGGCAAAAGATCGGGCATGATGCATGTATGATGTATGGCATGGTAGAGGTGCGATGCGATTAGGTCATATTAAGTGGAACCGGGGTCCCAACAATTAATTAGATGGTTCAAGTTGTTTAGAACCCCGCAATTTAAATGTTGTTTTAGCAAGACAAAAGATGGCACCGGTTCGCTACACATGTTTAAATGAGGCCAATATAAGACTAGATTTGTCCGCATATGGGCCCCATATTTAATTATGAGATGAATCGGCATAAGGCCCCCAAACCACATGAATGTATGCATGCAAGACAATTATTATGCGACAGGTTGTTATTTTATAAGATAGGGTTTCGGGAAGGGGTTCACACGTTAGAGGGGTCTCGACGAACTTGGGGTTCCGGGGTTCGGGGTCGGTCTCAGGGTTCGACGGGTTCGACGAGATCGGGTTCGGTACGGGAGGAAGGTCTTGTCGCAATCCGGATAGCCGAACTTGGTTGGCGTCGGGGGCGCATCGGATTCCCCCTGAGTCGGTGTCGATCTTGTCGTCGCGAAGACCTTGTCGGGTCCGTGCCATCGAGTCGGTCTCGGCATCTGGCTGAAGTACTTGGCGTATCCGAGATGAAGCCCTTATCGTTCCATGTGACGGTCTTGGCGTCCGAGCGACGATCTTGTCGCACCCGCGGTCTTCGGGTCCGTGTATCGGGTCGGTCTCCGGTAGAAGTTCTTGGCGTTCCACGTCAGCGTTCTCGAGGCTCCTTCTTGATACCTCGTTGCCAACTTGCGCCAGGGATCTTGTCGTCAAGAAGATCTTGGCGAGGGATTCAAGGTCCGGGCACCGGGACCGGGCTTCGGGGTGGCGATCTTGGGTTGGGGGGGGGGTCCGATGGGGTTCAGGCTTGGTCTTCGGATCCGCAGGATCGAGGCGTCGAATTCCGGGAAGGAGATCTTGGGGCACCGGCCGGTTCGGGACGGAGATCTTGGGGTACCGACTTCCATCTTGTGGTTATGAGTACCATCTTCATGTACACGCATTTAAATCACCACTAGCACCATCTCACAAGTCCTCGCGGTACAACCTCGAGCCAAACACATGGGCATAGGAAAGCGCCGAGCACCTTGAAAGCGAGGCGAGGGCGCTCGAGGAGGCTAGGGCGGGGCAGAGAGGTCCGAGCGGACGGCCCGGCAGCGGAGGCCGTCGGCGCACGAGGCGCAAGGCTCCAGGAGAGGACGGGCCGACGGGCGGGCAGGCGGGACAGTCCGCCGGCGGTGAGGAGGAAAGAGCGGCCTCGGGAGACCTTGGCGGCAGCGGGCGGGCGAGCGCTGGCGGGTCGGCATCGGGAAGGTCTGAGGGGAAGGCGGGCGCAGTGGGGCTTGGCTTGGCGGTGGGCGGCTGGGCCGGGCGAGCTTGCTGCGGCGGCGGGGACGCGGGGTGCAGAGGCGCTCGGGGACGGCCTCAGCGGCGAGGACGGGCGGACGCAGGCCGGAGGAGGAAGGCCGGGCTCGGGAGGGGGTCGTGCTCAGGAGGGGGGCCGGCTGAGGAGAAAGAAGGGAGGCGCTGCTTGAGGCGAGGACGGGAGCGAGGGGAAGCGGCATGGCGGTGGCGCCAGGCGGGCGGTGGAGGTTGAGGCGCAGAGGGCTCGGGAGGACACTGCGGGCGGCGGGCCATGGCGGGCTCACTGGGAGGAGAGGGGCCCGGCGAGGATGAAGAAGCACGGGAGGAGGGGTCGCCGGCGGCGAGGGGGCCCGCCGGAGGGGAAGGAGAGAGGACGTGGTGAGCGGCGGCGGTGGAAGGAGAGAGCGTGCGGGGCTGCGGGGGCTGCTGCGTGGGAGGAGAGATGAGGGTGAGAGGAAGGAGAGAGCGGGGGCGGGGGGGTGGGGCCAGGTGTGGGGACAGGCTGTCGGTGTGCGTGTGAGTGCGTCGTGGCGTGGGAGCGTGCATGCGTGTGTGGGGCTGGTTGAGAGGAGAGAGAAGGGGTGGAGGTGGTTTAGTCTAGGTGGCAGATGGGGATTGGGTGAGGGAGAGAGGGGGGGGGTGGCACGATCTGAGTGGTCGAGGTGATGTGGCTGAGGGGTGGTTAGACTAGGACTGGGTGTAAAAGGGTTTATGGGTGGACCGTTTGTTTGAACTGGGGTGATCGTTGGGTCGCTTTACCGCTCTGACCGCTCACTAAAATAATTTAATAATTTATTTATTTTAAATGCACCGTTTGCAAACCGATAGCCGATAAATAAAATAATCCGGAGACCCGGGGTTTTGTGTTTGAACAAAGATGGGGCGTTTAGAAAACAAGAACCGCTTTTTCCGCAAATAATTTTATGCAAGCAAATGCAAGATGATGACGATGCTCAAATGCAATGTGGCATGTTGACATGAGCATGCGGTCATGATGATGCAATGCACAAAAACAACGCGATTTTATATTAGTGGTTTTGCGGTATGCCACAAGAACTCAAAAAGGAATCAGTAAGAAGCAAATACAAATAATGGCAGAATCTGTCAAAACAGACCAGCAGGTAGAAACCGATTTTTTCGAACATATTTTGTTGCTCAAATCAAAACGAGTTGAACTAATGAAAGTTAGCTAACATACTGGGGGATTTATTCGTAAATTTTGAGCTCAATCCGAGTTACAGAGCCTCCTCACAAATTGTTTTGGTGGAGGACAGAAATTTGTTTCGGGACAGCAACTCCCAAAATCTTACTTCCCTCTCATTAGAGGTCATTCTTGGCACAAAAAGCAAACAAAAAGGATAAGAAGAGGTCATTACTGAAATAATAACTTCCAAGACTTAATGAAACTCTTGGGTTATCTCCCAACAAGTACTTTTCTTTAACGCCTTTAAGTTAGGCATAAGAAGCAAGAAGAATCAAGTATTTTCAAATGAAAAGCATTAACATCAAATCTTGCTTTCAAGGAGGAGCAAAAAGCAACTTCTCTCTCCTCATAGGGAAGTGTTCAATACTTTTATTGAATGTAAAATGATATTTAATGGTGCCTTCTTTCATATCAATGATGGCACCAATTGTTCTAAGAAAAGGTCTTCCCAAAGTAATAGGACAAGAAGCATTGTATTCAACATCCAAAACATAGAAATCCACAGGGACATAAGCATTATTAATCATGATGAGAACATCACTAATACTCCCCATGAGTTTCTTCTTAGCTTTATCATTGAGTGGGACATCCAAATAACAATCTTCCAAAGGTGGTAAATCAAGCATTTCATAAATCTTCCTAGGCATAATAGAGACACTAGAACCAAGATCACATGAAGCTTTGAGATCAAAGTCATTCACTTGCATATTAATAATGGGTTCCCAACTATCTTCTACTTTCCTAGGAATAGAAGCTTTGTGTTTTAGCTTCTCCTCCTTAATTTTCACAAGAGCATCTGTGATGTGTTTGGTAAAGGCAACATGCATATCACTAGCATCAGGACTTCTAGCAAGCTTTTGCAAGAACATAATTACTTCAAAAATAATGCAACTATCAATATCAAAGTCAAACTTAGCATCACTAGTACTAGGCTCAATAGTCTTAGGCATAGTAGGAGTAGGAATAGGGACTACTTGTGGTTTAGTGCTGATAGTGCACACACTATTGTTTTTATCAATTTCAGCTTCCCTTTCCCACTTAGCATGAAGTTGAGCTAACAGCCTAACATTTTCATCAATAGTAACTTGTATGGCATGAGCAGTTGCAAAGGTGTTTTCCATGGCTTCAGGTTTAGCAGCCATTTTATTAATCAAGGAGGACTGAGCTTCAAACAAAGAGGATATATTTTTTTCAACAGTTAAAAGCTTTTCCTCTATAGTCTTATTGAAAGTGGTTTGTTTACTAATAAAGTCCTTGAGCATGACTTCAAGTTCAGTGGGGGCACTTCTAGCATTGTTGTAAGAGCTTCCAAAGGAATTGCCGTTATTAGGAGGATAAGGCCTATAATTGTTGTTGCTACCAAAATTATTCCTATAGGCATTGTTGTTGAAATTGTTGTTTCTAATGAAGTTCACATGCAAAGAGGCTAAGGGAACACTATTAGGATCTAGAGGAGCTTTCCCATTAACAAGCATAGCCATAATAACATCAATCTTTTCACTCAAAGAGGAAGTTTCCTCAATAGAATTTACCTTTTTACCATGTGGAGCTCTCTCAACATGCCATTCAGAGTAGTTAACCATCATATTATCAAGGAGCCTTGTTGCAGCACCCAAAGTGAGGCCCATAAAAGTACCTCAAGCAGCTAAATCCAGCAGATTTCTTGAGGAGAAGTTCAAACCTACATAAAAAGTTTGGATAATCATCCAAGCAGTGAGTCCATGAGTAGGGCAATTCTTAACCAAAGATTTGATTCTTTCCCAAGATGGAGAAACATGTTCACTATCAAGTTGTTTAAATTTCATAATGTCACTTCTCATAGATATAATCTTAGCAGGAGGATAGTACTTTCCAATAAAAGCATCTTTGCACTTAGTACAAGAATCAATACTATTTTTAGGCAAAGAAAGCAACCATTCTTTAGCTTTTCCCCTCAAGGAGAAAGGAAAAAGCTTGAGCTTAATAATATCTCCATCTACATCCTTATACTTCTGCATCTCACAAAGTTCAACAAAGCTATTAAGATGGGCAGCAAGATCATCAGAACCAGCACCAAAAAATTGCTCTCTCATCACAAGATTCAGCAAAGCAGGCTTAATTTCATAAAAGGTAGCATCAGGAGCTGGTGGAGCAATAGGAGTGCTAAGGAAATCATTGTTGTTGGTGCTAGTGAAGTCACACAACTTGGTGTTCTTAGTGGAGTTCATTTTGGCAAAGGTGGGCAAGCCAAAAACAGCAGCAACAACTAGAGCAGGAACTAATTTTTTGGGGTTTTTTGGAAAGAGGCAAACAAAACCAAGCAAAAGAAACAAAGCAAACTGAAAATAAAGTAAAGAGAAAGGAAGTGAAGGACTCCCTGAAGACGTCCTTGGCCTCCCCGACAACACTGCCAGAAAAGCTTGACGACTGTCTACGCACAGCCTGTTGGGAACCCCAAGAGAAAGGTGTGAAGCAGCAAGCAACAAGTTTTCCCTCAATTGAGACCGAGGTTATCGAACCAGAAGGAGGAAGGAAACGTCACACAGGTGTTGCAAGCAACACGAAGACCTGCACAACACAAACTCAAGACTTTGCCCCAATGAACAGTGAGGTTGTCAAGCTCACCGGTTTGCTGTAACAAAGAATTAAACGTATTGTATGGAAGGTAATGGTTTGCAGCAAATAAACAAGTAACAGTGGAAGATGTATCAATGGTAAATATTAGACCGGGGTCCATAGTTCACTAGAGGTGCTCTTCTTAGATAAACAACATGGCATGAAGGGTAAACAAATTACAGTAGGAAAATTGACAGGAACTGAGCAAGGCATAACAATGCAATTACTAGCTAGAAAGTTTCTGCATCGGGGGCTTCTTATAGGCGAAGGGGGAGACCGAGGCGGCGGCCAGGGGCACCAAACCCTAGCCATGCGCGGGGTGGGGCCCACCCGCACCTGGGGTGGGTCTGCCCCTCTGGACGGCCCCTCCCGCTCTCCTCTGGACTTCTTGTTCCCCACGAAAAGTAATTGACTTTGTCCTTTGTCCCATCCAATTCTGAGAATATTTTTTTACTAACTTTTCTAAAACCAAAATAGCAGAAAACAGGCATCTGGCACTGTTGCAACTTGTTAATAGGTTAGTACCAGAAAACATGTAAAAAGCACCTCAAAGTGTGGACAAGTAAAGCAAAGTAGATACTAAACAAGCATGGAGCATCAAAAATTATAGATACGTTTCCAACGTATCAGTAACGACATCGAAAAGTGGGGGCGGCAACATAGGAGGAGTTCACAGTCTTACCTTGTAGGGTAAAAATCTAAGATCCGACCTTAATTTGTTGTGCCTGGCAATGGTCTTGTTGAAGGCATTGTTTTATGGGCGATGACTTCCTCCAGGGTGAAAACTATGATCTTTGATGGAACGACGACAGGGCTTGTGACTGTTTCCTTTTTAAAAACGTCGCTATTGGAGAGGTTGGACTTTCGGTGTTATTCCGGTGGTGTTAGTGTCGTTGTTACAATGAATTGATCGGACTTTTTTCTGGGGTGTACATCCGTAAGGTCGTTAGTACATTGAGTTGTTGCAGAGGTTGGATGTAATTGGTATCTTACTGATATTAATATTAATATATGCTCTTTATGAAATAAAAAACATCTTTTAACCTCCCACATGCTCTCGGGCTCTTTTTTTTCTCATGTTAGCCAACTCCCACTCTCGATGCCCATGGCACCCAGCTTCTTCTTGCCTTGTAGACCTTAGTTCTGACTCGCTCCAGAACTCTTGTGTACCGCCGTAGTGCAGGCATTGTTCCTAGCCTTCCAGATTCCCCACAGCACAGCTGCAACACCCACTGTGAATAAATTCTTTTCTTTCTTCCTAAAACTCCTAAGCCATGTGTTGAAACAGTGAACGACATCTGCAAATTGGCAATTAACCCCAATCTTCACCACAGAAAAGGCAAAAACTGGTGCCGTCTAAATTTTGTTGTTGCCCTATTTCACATTGTCTGGAAAGGATCCTTAAATTTGTGCCCTAAAACCCCAAAAATAATGCCCTAAAACATTTTTCAAATGCAATATTTTACATCACGTGAGCATAGTTCTCCGACCCTCTACCTCAGAGCTAACGAGGACGAGAGCGGATTTACCGCTAGTAAGTTGGTTCCCTGGCATCAGACACTACTAGGAAACAGGCTGTTAGTGGCGCACCCGAAATGCCCGGGCCTTGCGCTACGGCTATCTCTCAGCCGTGGCGCACTGCCTAGTGCGCCACGGTTGTGTAGAGATAGGCGTAGCGCACCTCCTAGTGCGCCACAGAAGTTTGGGATGGTGCGCTACCCCTGGGATCTTCTGTGGCGCACTATCTAGTGCGCCACTAAACTTCCATAGTGCGCTTTAGGTGTAGTGCGCCACAGAAGGTAGACCATGTGCGCCACAGATGTATTTTTGTTTTTTTTTAATTTCCGAGCCAGATTATATACAATACAGATTATATACAATATTACAGTAGATATACACACACAGATACAAGATATACAATCTTTATCTTTACTATCTAATCTAATCTAATCTATCTAATCTAATCTATCTATCTAATCTATCTAATCTATCTATCTAATCTAATCTAATCTAACTATCTAAAAAATACGAGCGTGTTCCGTTTTCTGCCGGTTAGCACTACGTCGCCCCCTTCGTCGCTCCTTCGTCCGTCCTACCTTGCGCTGTCCAGAGGAGAAAAGAGGCCCCGTACAAGCCGCAGTCAACGCCGTGGCACCCCTCCAACGTCGCCTCCTCCCTTCCCCCGGTGCCGCCTCCCCCAAGTGCCTGCGACCTCACCGCTCGCGTCGCCGCCACCATGCTCACACCCCTCCTCCATCACCACCCATAACCCAACTGTTGTCTACCCCTCCCTCCCGCACACCACCCTCCACTCTATCCTCCCGATCCAGATGCCTCTCCTCCTGTGACACATCGACGATGCCTTCGACACATCTGGCGCCCCTCACAGCTTCTCCACATCCTCCTAACACCACCGCCATAGCGTGGATCCGACCGTCACTGCCTCCGCCTCGGCCATCCCTGTCCTCCACCGCACTCTCGGGGGGCATGGACGCCCGATAAATAGGCCTCGTCGGTCGCGCCATAGATCTCGCTCGGTCGTGGTTCCTACACTGCATATGGACATATCTGGCAGCACTGAATCAGTCAATTCGAGATTTGAAGAAAATGACCAAGGAGACAACGGGGTGTCCATGGCCTTCTTCTATGTCACATGGCTATTCTGCCGTCCGTAACAGCGGGGAAGGATGAGGAGGAGGTTCTCCCTCATTTTCCTTCATGTCCTCAAGCCTCTAGCTGAGCCAAGGTACTCCTCCAGACCCCCCCCCCCTATCGATCCTTCTTTCCCCCTACTCGTTCCGCCTCAATTACTGACAGTGATGTGTTCTATTCAGGCTTCAGAGGTGGCTTTGTGGAGGCGGCGGGTCAGCTCTCAAAGTAGCAACAACGACACACTGTCCTCGTGCTCGCCAGAGCAAAGGTAGGTCTTTTGGAGATCCTTCTTTGGCCACTTAATTAAGTTGTGCTTCCCGCTGGAAGCCTGGAACTAGCTAATATCTGGTACGATTTGTACCCACACCACATGAAGAATAAGCAGCCTAGAACAGTTCTGCCATGATTCACTAACTTGCCGTAAGCAGCCTAAGAGTATGCACAATGCCTTCCAATTGTGTTTCGGTTGAAAAACATCTACTAAACACCTTTCCCGGGCATTAAGGTTGTTGTTTCTTATCTCTAGACGTTCTATTTCCTAGCAAAGGAGTGTTTCGCTCGACTTTGTCCAGCCCACTGCTCCACCGATTTTCAAATTGATCAATCACAAAAATAAGTGGAATCACAATAACTTCCTTTTATTTGCTAGAGGAATCACCATAATTACATGACGTTTATATTTCTTAATTCACGCTCTATCATGAATCACGTGTTTGTTCCTCTATATGCAGGAAGAAGATGGCGCTTGATCATGGTGTCTGAACAGTGGATCGGAATCTTATTTTCATCATCCCCTTAGCCAAGTGTGGCATTATACCAGCATGGGGGCACCGAACGAGCTATGTCAAGCTTCAGGGAGGTAGTACTGACTCTTTTTTGTTATCCATCTGGTTCTTGCGTATACCGGTATACTTTGGTGTTTTTTAATTTATGGTGCCCTTTAATCCCAGCTGATATATATCTCTATTCTACTCACCAGGGCCATAGTGTCTGCATCGAAGTTTTGTTAAACAGTATTGTCTTTGGGGTTTCTGAACACCTGTTTGTATGGCATGAGGCACAGCGAGGCAGTGATTGATACCTCCATGAGAAAGACCTTAATTTTGTTGTCCGGGGATTGCACGGTGTTCTCTTGCTCCTCATCTGCATCCGCACATACATTCTCTCTTTGGTAATTGTTTGAATCGCTACATTATTTGCTTGAGTTAGTAGTGCGGACTTTTTCCCTACACATACGTATTGGTAAATGTGGCCACCTGGGAGGTAATCTTTTATATTGAACTAATGGTGCAAATGGCAACAAGAAACTGTATTTCAGGTGGCAGTTTAGAGCGCTTCTATTACCTTATCATGGATAAACTGTTGTGTATGCTGCACTTTACAGTGTTTCTTCTACCACGGTGAACATGATTTTCCACATGATTGGTGTATGATCAAGTTAGTGGCACTGAATGTTGCTGGATTTCATCAGCTACTATTGGTAACATGTACAAGGCTGGTTCAATAGGGGCAAGATATTAATATTAATGCATACGGTTGTAATTGGTGATGAAAAAATACTACATATTCAGGTACGAAACCAACGGCAAGTTTATTTATTGCAATTTTCATATTTTATAATTTTCCTATATGTGAAGAAGTTGTTTAGATATTCAAATTCAGATATAAGCATAGTTATGTACAACCGTTCAACAATAACTTATAGATGGGACTAGGTAGGTGAACTAGGAATGAATGGTTACTACAACAGTGTCACTAAGTCATCGATCACTTGCTTTAGTGCCATGGTCTGGCCTCCTGATTTAGTTAATCTTCTCATGGTGCATTAGGCATCTCTGCTTGTGCAAATCTCTATAACCATGGCCTCTGATAGATTCCATTAGCAGTACCGAGCTAAGATGTCTAGGCCCAAAGATGTTCAGCTCTTTACACAAACAATTGAAGGAAACCATATGTTTATTAGGAGGTAGAGGCATTTTCTAGGTGAGCAAGGCATGTCAATCAAAAGCAACAGAATAAGTGCTTTCCAAAATTTGGTATTGTGTCGGCTGTAGAGCCCCATTAAGAGCTATATCATTCCATATGTTCAGCAAGTTAAGTGCACAAAATATCACAAACATGTTTATATGAAGCCAGCGGACGTCCATTCAGCAGGTAGGAATGCAAGGGAGAGGGCCAGACCACTAGAGTGCTCACCTCTCTCGACGAGGGTGAGCTTGAAGAAGTTCCGGTGGACATCCATGTGGTCAGAGGTGTTCTTGGTGCCGACATATTTCATAACAAAATAAGGGCACGAATAACATGATTTTTAATGCAATTGTATCCAGATCATAGGAATCAACTTGACTTAATGAGTTCATAAATCGCTGGAGCCCTATTCTGATGTTTAGATGGACAAATTCCAAGTCTCTTTCTCGTAGTTATTTCCAAGTCTCTTTCTCGCAGTTACATTATTATGGTTTCACAGAGGTACATTACTTGGTAATTTTGACAAAACAAAAAGGCCTAATGCATTCAGAGTATCTCTTAGGTTTAGCAAGAGAACAATTTTTGACTCTTTTTAGAACCAAGTTCAGTATTTTTGTGACTCATACTTACCTAATGCATTTAATTATTCAGGGTTACTATTGTCACATGTACTTACGGGTTTATTTGCAGATTATTATGTACCAAAAAATTGATTGAGGTGAAGAGTGGTACAAAGCCAAATGTTCATAATTAGGACTATGGCTTGGACAGCTCCTTGGAAACAAAGTTGCATGTGTAGATGTTGTATGCCTGCAATATTAAAGATCCTAGAGATGTTTAGTTTACTCTAGGATCCTACAGGTACTACCCTTCAACCATAAGCTGAATAATTAACATGCTTGTCAATCTCATATACTGATTAAAAATTATCTCCGCTGATTATTTTAGTTTGTTTTCTTAGTCTGTTGATTATCTTTTGTCAGGTTGGTCTAGGTTTCTTGATTAGAGGTAATTTGCTTTAGATTCACTTTTGGGTTTCAGAAAATACATAATAAGTTCATACACCAGCCGTTACTGGATAAATCATGTATAGCGCCATGCTTGACGGTGAGTACTCCTAGAGTATTTTCAGTTGTATTCTTGGTCGTTTGTCTTTTAATTCGCAGCTGCTGGCATGAAGTTTCACTGGCATACGGTGGCCGTTTCTTTTGAGATCAATGGCCGGGGAGGCTGAACCGTGGCGCATCTCATGTCTACTCTCGGCCCTTCTATCTCCATCTCTCTGATCTTTTGTTCATACAATGCAGGTTTGATCTTCCAGGTTGTCACCAGTGGTCAACGGAAGTTGATGGGTTTATGTATCACCCGGTACTATTGTTCCTCCTTCTATCCCATATATTTGATCTTCCAGGTTGGCACATTGTTTTGAATTAGTATAACTGGGACAACCCTTGAGCAGTTGACTCTGTGATGCAATTCATTTATAGACATAAATTGTGCTAAGCAAACACATTATTCTGTCAAATGTGGAAGTGTAAGAGTCGTTTTGGAGGTTCTCCGAATAATTCTATCCTGATCTTGAAGTCAAATGGCCTTAAGAATCTACACTAAGTACTACAATATAGACGATCCAGTGGCGAGTCTGAATCTACTTTACAGGTACATAATTTTATTTCTCATCATATGATTTTTCATCTATCCATTTTTTCACCATTGCAACAACATTGTTTTCATTTATTTTGATTATCTAGAGACACGTTATCTCCCTTCTAGGTAGCTGTAGTTATCTCCCAATTGATATTACTAATTACACAGGTACAGTATGCATTTTCTCTATAAATTATTAAGTTGATTGATTGACTAGCTTGGACATTCTAGAGGACTCACTCAACATAATCCGCTCTTCTGCAAATTGATCACTAACACATTCAGCTCAAAAGTTTTTCATTTGATGTTCTGAACTTTTAGGAGGTATGTTGTCGTTCATACTGAATTGATAAGTGCAACATTCCCTACACAAAAAAAGAGATTCCAGCATGGCCTATGTTAATTGATTACTATATTCAAAATTAGCATGGTTGATAACATTTTTTTATTGATTAAGATAATAGCTACATATACATTGATATATTCTACTCCCTTCGACTCATATTAGTTGACTCAAATTTCTCTAGATTTGAATGTATCTAGCACTAAAACATGTCTAGATACATTTAAATCTACACAAATCCAAGTCAACTGATATGGGTCGGAGGGACTAATAAAATTGATCGTTGTGGTTCCCTGTCTCTTGACATGCAGGCCTTCGCTACACTATCAATGTATATGAAACTAGCATACTAGGAAAAAACTCTTGACCTAAATCTTAGTAAAATTCAAATGAGCATATTATATCGATTCTCCTTGTTCTTCCATAACTTCCTAGACGGTATTGTGGTTGTTTCAATATTTAAGGAATTTGTATTTGATTTAAGCCTGACAAATATACTTCCTAGAGTTAGTTTTTCTCTAGCTTTAGTTTGTAATATTTGTACCTCCATCTAAGAGTTATAAAGATTGTTAGCACACAACCTGTTCATGTTAATAAAAAAATTGTAACTGGCATGCATTTAGTGGGCTAGATGATTTCTAAATTTCCTTATTCTAATAAAGCTTGGCTCCGTGGCTCCATGTACATTGCCTTCCGCGACAAATACTTGGATCTCAGACTCAAGGAGAGGGAGACGAGTCCTATCGGTAAGCACAAGCTCTCAGATTCAAGCTATATCATCAAGACTAGACTAGACTAGACATGTTGTATGATTTGTTGTAAGGTTATGTGTTGTTCTCTTGACTGCAACAAGAACACTCTGCATGTGTTATTGTTATCCGGAGGATTATATATCTCATATTGATGAGTTAAATTACGTCACTTCAATGAAATCATAAACTATCATCATTGTAATTTAAATATTTTCGTCAAACCAAAGGTTGACATTAGAGCATCTCCACCCCCTACCCCACCCACAACACAACGGTCTTTGGGGTTGTGGCTGAAAAATTTCCCTCATCGGCAGTCCTAACCAATGCTGGCAGCTTGAGCGGCCCAAGAATCTCTGCCACTCTCGGCACACGGGGGTTGGGCGGGGTTGCCGGTAAGGCGTGACACGATGGATTGGCCTTGCTTGGGGAGATGATGACATGCCTAGAGAGGAGGCCCACGAGTCACAATGACACGATAGATTATGAGTAGGGCGTCAAGCGGGGCGGGTTGCGGCACAACTTTTTAACTAGACCTTCACTAATTTTGCTAGATTTTAGGACCTCTTTTTGTCTATATTTTATTTTGCGGGTCATTATGCGGGTGCCGCTTGTCACCCTAACTATGAGGGCTTTGGCGCCTACATGGTCATCGTCAAGCAGGAGGAGATGCAGATGCCGCTGCAGCTGTCGAACATGAACCCCAGGGAGGCCTATCCCTGCCATATCCGAGGACCAGGCGCAACTTGAGGAGGAGGCACAGTGGACGGGCACATTTGATGCCCTGTGTGAGTCCATGCTAGCCCAAGGGCTACTTCCTCCATAGTCGGGGATGCCACCTCCTCTATTGCTACCACTTCCACAACATGTGTAGGTGATGCCACCTCATCTATTGCTACCACTGCCGCAAACAGGTGATGTAGGCGAACTGGCCATACCCCTGGTTGTAGCCCAACTGAATCAACCTGATAGGCCGTGGTGGGCCAATCCTAGCGTCGTCCTTAGTTTAGTTTATTTAAGTTTGGTTCAACCTTTTTAAAAAAATTGAATGGATTTTCTTTTTAAAAGCTTTGGGGAGTCGATCGTTGGGGATACTTGGTGTGGAAGGTGTCCCTGAACTGCCGACACTTTGGGCTGGTGCACTCAAACGGCTTGTCGCAGTTGTCGGGAACTCATGAGGGATGCAGGTGGAGATGATCTTAGCACCACATTTTGAGGATATACTCATCGCTGTGCATCTTTGTGATTAATTATACAAAACCTGACAACCACTGGGAAATGTTTTCTTTATAATAGTCTACTATGATGGTGATATATTGTACAATATAACACTTCTACGAAAGCTGAAGCAATAACATACAATATCACTTCATCATAGCGTCAAGTGCTTCTGCCATGCCAACGAAAACTTATTTTGTGTCTTCATAGTATAGTTTTTTCTCCCGTTGCAACATAGTTTTTTCTCCCGTTGCAACGCACGGGCATGTGTCCTAGTTATATATATAAATACTCAATATGAAAAACAAGATTGAAACAAATACATATAGATAAGTCTCATACATGAATACATAGTCTAAGTTACATTGTTTCGATCATGTTACAAAGTAGTAGTTGGTGACATGCGAATACATGTGTCGATCGAACAAGTTAGAGCTCGGAAGCTCGCCTAGACATCTAAACTAGCTAGCTAGACAAATGCGGGATAAATAACCAAAGAAGATAAGCATGATCACCGCCGCGACGAAGGTGTAGGTCTTCATCCGGTTCCTTGTCCTAACTCCCGCTAGATAGCGCGTGTATCTAGCTTCCGCCTCCGCCATAGTGTTGTACCCTTTGTAGCTATTGCTGAACGGTGCACCTGTCTCGGCAGTCTTCCCAATCATCGTAGACTTCGGGAACCCGTCCCTTGTACACGACGTACCACGTCATCTATAAGTTGACAATAATAATTAACCGATTATTGAAAAAAAACATATATAATTAAAGTCGCATATGAATATACACTTATAGAAAGTACTCCTAAATCAAAAAGACCAAACTCAAAAAGCATGCCTCATATATAACTAGGTTGTTCGACACAGGAATATGCTACGATGGAACTGTCTGCCAAGTAGGATGCACAACACCTGGACCTATGCATAGCACAAGGCGGACAATCCCATCGCAGCACATTCACATATAGTGTGCCACGACATTTCAATTATAGGCATTATTCTCGAAAAAGATCAAAGTAACTCAAAAAGCATGCCTCATATATAACTAGGTTGTTCGACACAGGAATATGCTACGATGGAACTGTTCGCCAAGTAGGATGCACAACACCTAGACCTGTGCATAGCACAAGGCGAACAATCCCATCGCAGCACATTCACATATAGTGTGCCACGACATTTCAATCATCGGCATTATTCTCGAAAAAGACCAAAGTAACTCAAAAAGCATGCCTCATATATATATTGTTATCGCCATATTTTGGCCAAAGGAGGAGATGGGCCGTGATCAAGATGGGCTTGGAAGATACGTATATTAAACGTGTTGTTGAATCGGCCTTGTACGTGGATTTGGGCTAAATTACCCGTGTATCTTGTATCATAGTAGGTTCCGTTTCAGTTTAGGTAAAGATAGAGTTGTAGAGTTATTCCAAAGATAGAAAGTCTCCGGACTATAAATATGTACCTAAGGTTATCGAGAAAAAGAGGACAATCACGTTCACAACAAACATAGTCTCGGCGCATCGCCACCCCTTGTTTCTAGGGTTTCTTTCGGGTAAGTGTCATGCTGCCTAGATCGCATCTTGCGATCTAGGCAGTATTTTTACTTATGTGTTATTTGGTGTTACTCGTACTGAAGCCTTGTTGATGGCGAGTAACACTACTATCATAGATTTGTTGAGGCTAGCATCGGTGCTGTTCGTTATAATTGTTTAAGATATGCTACCTCTAGTTACCTCGCTATCTTTGCACCTTTTTCCAAGTGCAAAGGTAGCATCTTGCTTGATCTTTATTTAGCTGATTCGATCTGTTATGGTTATGCCTTGTTCACCAAGGTTTAGTTTGATATCTACGTAGTCAGACCTTGCAAACGGGTTGAACGATCCAGTAGTACGTAAGGACGTGGTTTACTAGTTCTAGAGAAGTTGTTCCGGTAATTGACTTTACGTCGGTTGTTAGGCCTCCTTTAGGGTTAGTTTTCTATCACCTTTTGTATCTACCAGGCTCAATTACGTGTAGGACGTTCCAGTTACGTGGTGAAAACGTTAAACTGTCGTAGATCGATTTAACTTGTAATGATAAAGCAAGACCCCATGTTATCGTAAATCTAATGCAGAACCATGGGATAATCGGCTCTAGGAGCCGATTCTGTGGAAACACAGGAGCAGTCACGGCTCGAATTTTACGATACTGCGTTTACCATGCGAAATCAATCGAGCAATCCTTCACCTTCGACCAGGTATAGGTCAGGTGGCATCTCGAACCAAGCCGGGGCGTGTCGGGAGTTTTGCGGGCCGTCGCCGAGGGACCGAGCCACCAGCGATTCTGGAGCCTCCGGCTCTTCGTGTTGCTCGTCGCTGCTCGCCGGTGAGTTTTGGCGAGCAACACATTCGCGCACGGTGGGACCTTCAACAACATCTGCATCAACATCAAGCCGAGATGGGGACGGACGATCACGTCTGACGATTGCTGAAGAGCACAAGGCGAAGTATGGCGAGATCGAGCTCTCTTGGCCGATCTCATCGGCTCTTTGAGAGGACCCGTAAGCATGGCATCAAGTGGAGGGTTCTCACCGAGGGTGCTCTTGATGAGGTGGATCTGTTCCTTCGGAGGAGCGCACCAGAGCTCTGCGACAGGAAGTCAACTACATGGTGGCTCATTCTCTGCACCGCCATTCTGAGAGCCTGGTGAACGCTTTCGAGCGGGTCGCGGTTCGCGTAGTTTAGGAGATCATGAAACATCAGTACTCTCGTGGGGCCTACTGGGACTCACCGGGAGAAAGACCGCTCAGACCAGGCCGCTGCCATTCACACTTGCTCCGAGCCACGGGGGCAGCGGCGTCGTCGTCTACAAGGTCGGGCGACCTGGCGATTGCAGTTCTGTTTGAACCACCTAAAGAAATCCCACATGGATATGTGTGCACTTACGTGCGGTGCAACAACGACACGCACCAACCAGTTGCAACGCAGGGATTCTGCGGCGAGTTCTGGGCGGGGTTCCAAAGGCGCTTCGAGCAGCGATGTGCAGGATGGACGCTGACAAACAGGCGTGGCTAGCCAAGTATGCCACTGGAATGAGTCAGGAGAATCTAGCCCCTGCAGATCAAACAGTGGAGCAAATCCGTACCATCTTGAGAGACGGTTCGACCGTGCGAAGAGAAGAACAATCGGCTATTCAAAGCCGTACCCCAACGCGTTTCATCTGATTCCGCTGCCACCCAAGTATCGGCTCCCTGAGTTCTCAAGGTTTAGCGGATCAGAAGGGTCGAGCTCGATCGAACACGTGAGCCGATACCTGGCACAGTTAGGCATGATTTCAGCATCGGATCGATTGCGTAAGGTTCTTTGCGCAATCGGCGGGACCCGCTTTGGGTGGTACACCTCGCCACTGATTCGATTCAGACACGGAAGCAGCGGAAGAGCAGTTCCACATCCGGTATCATTCGGAGGCTACCGAGGCGGCATTGCGGACTGCGCAAAGTGCGGCGAGGCGCTGGCGAGTACATCCAGCGCTTCAGGACCGTCAAGAACCGATGTTACTCAACTCGTTTAACTGAGAAAGAAGCAGTCGAGCTAGCAGTGTTGGGTCTCTCAGCACCCATCAAGGATCTGGCTTTCCAAGTAGAGTACAACTCATTGGCGCACATGGCCCAGAAGCTGACAATGTCTGAACAGCGCCACCCTGAGTTGTACCAAGACAAGTTCAAACGTCCGATAGGCCTGGTCGATACAGAAGAAGAAGATCCTACACAAGACCAGGAGGTGGCCGTAGCTCAATGGGCTCGGGGGGCAAATCATGTACCCTGCAAATGGGTGAAACAGCAAGGGCCTGCAAAAGGGTTCGACTTCGATGTGAGCAAAGCCGAGCAGATATTCGATTCTTCTTTGAAGGAGAAGCGGTGAGGTTACCGAAGGCCACAAAATCCCTACGGCTCGAAATGAGCGGGAGACCATCGCAAGTGGCATCACTCGTTCACCCACACCACCAATGATTGCAAAGAGCTACGTCGCCAGATCAAGCGGCGATAGAACAAGGCCGTCGATCCTTGGGCGATTCGCCATGAAAGTAGACACAAACCCATTTCCCGGCGTCAACATGGTAGAACACAGTCACTCCACGAGGCGTCAGCTGGAGTTCTCGTTCGATGTTAATATGGCAGGATCTGGGTACCACCATGGCACACACAAGGAGGAAGGCGGTCGCTCTCGGGGCAAAGAAAGAGAGGAGGCTGGTCCACGCGACCGGCCCAGCCACAAAGACAAAGATACCTAAATGAGCAGGTGAGGAGAGTGCGATATCGAAGCCACATTCCACGCATCTCCTTAACAAGTATGAGCGTCGATGACCAACGCGCCGCAAGTAATGGAGCGATGAAGGATATGAGCACCTCGCTAGGGACCGTCGAAAAGAAAAGGCCCGGACAAACATTGGGATTGTCCTTTCTTCAAGTATTCTGGGATGCGGAATGAGCCGATTGCCTACGATCGGCTGGAATGTGGACAGAGAGGAGGACACGGGCCGGTTTGGTGTTCAAACGTCTAGGGCCTCTCCACCTCGGGCCGTTCTGGGGAGTCCTCGAGCAAAGACCTCGAGAAGCCAAGGGATGACAAAGAAGGCAGATATCACCGTCCAAGGTGGTGTCCCGGACTCAGACACACCCAAAAGCGTAGAGTGCAGCGAACGTAACTTGAGGAAGCCAGCGCGATATCTCACGCTTTAAAAGCGCCCGATTTGGCCGTTAAATTAAGCGAGACCTTGGAAACGGAAGACCACCGAAAAGGAAAGAGTGGCGCCCCAAACGGTAAAGCCGATGCAAAGACATCGGTGGCACAAACATGGTGTTCATACTTCCGAATTCTGCGCCAAGAACCAATGAGCTACTAGTGGCACGATTATCGCGGCCACGGCGGTTATCTTTGAAGCCACGTGAGAAGGGTTACAAACATCTGAAAGCCCTGTACACGAGGTTACATCAATGGGCAACTGTCGCAAGATGTTGGTGGACACCGGCGACGATCAATATAATGCCATACTCCATGCTATGGCGTTTGGGGCTCCCGCAGATCGATCAAAACCAACGTCACGTTAAGCGACTTCAACGGCGGACGTTGAAACGCAAGCGTCTTGAGCGTGGATCGACCGTGGGCAAGAAAACCATACCCACGTCATTTTTAAGTGGAGTGCAAAAAGCACCTACTGTCTTGCTAGGGAGAGATTGGATTCACGCTAATTGCTGCATTCCGTCCACGATGCACCAATGCCTCATACAGTGGGATCGAGATGAAGTGGAGGTCATCCATGCAGATGATTCTATCGAGATCTCCATAGCTGGCATGAACGTGGAAGCGAAGACCAAGAGCCGATCTGGAATCATCTAGACGGGTGGCGCATTGAAGCTACAAAAAGCGGGTGAGGCTGGTCTTATCCGCGGCACGAGTAGCAAAGTCCACGATCGAATGCGTACGGCGATCCTGCGATCGGCCAAAAATAAAAGCAGCAATCATCGACAAGCGATCACGTAGTCGTGGCGAGGAGATGCTGCCATTGTAAAACAATAAGGTGTAAACCGTCCTTGACTAATGCAATCAAAAGGGGCGATTCAGCAATCGGCCCAAATTATTTTTGTTATCCTCACCTCTGTTTGCCTGTGTTTAGCATCGATTTGTGGTGTGGAAAGCTAGGGTATGGGTTTACATCCACCGATGAACTAGAAGAGATCGACATCGGTCTGAGGATAAGCCACGACCAACATTTATCGACAAAAGTTAGATCCGAGTCTGCGGGGTCCGATGATAGCCTGTTGAAAAAATATCCGGCCCGCACGGGACTACGAGATGCCAGGTTGACAGAGCATCATTGAGCATCGACTCCGCTTAAAAAGGATTTCGCCATTCCAGCGTGACACGGCGGATGAAGGCGAAATTCGGAAGAAGTCAAGGAGGTCGAGAAAATGTTGTGACCAAGTTAATCGGCCATGCGGTATCTTTGAGTGGATTTCTAGTATCGTGCACTGAGAAAAAGGATGGCGTTGGCGTGTTGCCATAGATTTTCGGGATCTCAGAGCTACCCCAAAGGATGAGTATCCGATGCGGTGGCGAGACGTTAATCAACGCAGGTGGTCATAAGATCTTGAGCTTCATGGATGGCAATGCGGTTACAACCAAATTTTATGGCTCGGAAGACATACACAAGACGCATTGAGTCCTGTGGTCGGTGGGGTTGTTTGAGTATGTAGTCATGACGTTTGGACTGAAGAATGCGGCGCCACGTACCAAAGAGCCATGAATTATATTTTCCATGATCCGATCGGCAAGCTGGTGGAAATTTACATCGATGACGTGGTGGTCAAGTGCGCTTGGTGCAAGGACACTTGGACGATCTGCAGCGTCTGGACCGCACAAGAAAATTGACTCGGATGAATCCAAAGAAGTGTGCCTTGGGGTGGCGGTCAGTTCTTGGGTTTTTGGTCCATGAGCGAGGAATTGAGATCGGCTGAAAAGTCGAGGCGGTCACGAACAATGAAGCCACCTACCACAAAGAAAGAAGCTGCAGTCTCATCGGCAAGATCAACCGTCGGAAGATTCATCTCAATCTGTCGGAAGAATAGAGCCGTTCATGGGACTGGTGAAAATTAAATCGACGAGGAATTCCTGGGGCGAACAACAACGAGCCTTGACGAGATCAAAGAATATCGTGAAGCCGCGGTGTTGGTTCCGCCCGCCGACAGAACCTTTCTACATTTACTTGTCGATGGTGACCGTCCATCGCCTCGGTGGTGGTGCAAGTTTATGATGGGCTGGAGCGAGTATTTTACATAAGCGAAGGATCTTTGGGCAGAGACAAGGTATCCGATATCGATAAGTTGTGCCTCTGCTGTTTTCACTGCACCAAGCTGCGCCACATTTTGCTATCGTGAGATCATCATCATATACCGTCGGGCGTCATAAAGCACATCTTGTCGGCTCCTATGTTGAAAGGCCGATGGGCAAATGGATGTTTGCATTATCGAGTTTGACATCCGGTATCAGCCAAAGCGATTAAGGGACGTTGGCGACCTTATCGCTGAAAGGATCAACACTAACATAGCACCTTGTCTATAAGGCGTGGGCTATGTTTTTCGACGGATCGGTTTGTGGCGATGGTTGTGGCATCGGCATTTTACGTGTCGCCCGGGGCAACATTTTCCTTCTCCATCGATTATCTACCTCTCGCACCAACAACGTCGGCGAGTACGAGGCGTCATGAGGAATGGAATTGCTCATCAAGGTCGGAGGCGAAGTGGAAATTTTGGAGACTCCAAGTTGGGTGATTTCCCAACTCACGGAGGAATACAAGTGTGAGAGCGAGTCCCTCTTCCCATTATGGCTGCCGTGGTGATGGCGTGGTTCCGATACATAAACTTCACGGATCCCGGTCGCGAATACCGAGGTGAATGATCTTGCACAAATGGCTTCAGCTATAAGGATGTAGCGAGAGGAGCCGATGTTCGGTACAGTTCACGGGACGGCATCGGAGAGCCGATATCTTCAATTACTTGAAGGATTCGCTGGGGGCACCTAAACGGATAAGGTACAAGGCCATGAAGTATGTGCTTATTGGGGATGACATGTTTTACAGGACTGGAGGGTTATTGCTCAAATGCCTAGGGGCCGAGGCCAATCGGCTCCTACGAGGTACACGAAGGGCTGTGGAACTCACCAATCGCTCACAAGATGAAATGGTTGATCGATCGGGGTTTTATTGGCCCACCATGCTTGAGGACTGTTTCAAGTACTACAAAGGGTGTCAAGCATGTCAGAAATTTGGGAAAATTCAGATGGTACCCGCGTCAGCAATGAACCCCATCATCAAGCCTTGGCCATTCCGAGGTTGGGGCATGGATATGATCGGCAAAATCAATCCTCCATCAAGCAAAGGCCACATGTGGATTTTGGCCATCACTGATTATTTCACTAAATGGGTGGAGGCTGTCCCGATGAAATCAGTAAACTCAAAGGATGTTATCAACTTTGTGAAAGAACATGTCATCCATAGATTCGGGATTCCCCAAACTATCACGACCGATGGAGGCTCGGTCTTTATTTCTCACGAGTTTAGAAAGTTCTGCGAAGACACGGGGATTAAGCTGATCAGATCATCTCCATACTATGCTCAGGCAAATGGGCAAGCTGAAGCATCCAACCAGAGCCTCATCAAGCTGATCAAGAGAAAAGTCGATGAGCACCCTAGGCGTTGGCACAAGGTTTTGTCAGAGGCGTTGTGGGCTTACCGCATGTCATGCCATGGAGCGATAAAAACCTCGCGATACCATCTAGTGTATGGACAAGAAGCCGTATTGCCCTGGAAAATTACGGCTGGATCGAGACGTGTCACTTTTCAGGACAATCTAACAACTGAAGAATATGCAACCACGATGAGTGGCGGTGTTGAGGATTTAGCGAGCTCAGCGTGGTCGCTTGAGAAAATCAAAGAGAACAAGGGCAAGGTAGCTCGTGCATATAACAAGAAAGTGAGGCCAAAGGAGTTCCACGTTGGTGATCTGGTATGGGAAGTTGTGTTGCCATTAGGGACTAAGGACGCAACATATGGTAAATGGTCTCCAAATTGGCACGGGCCAGGTCGATCAAGTTTTAAGGAAAGCATACATGCTTGAGGAGTCGGACGGCGTAAAAATTCGATGTGGTCAATGGTCAACATCTCAAGAAATATTTCCCAAGCATGTGGGATGATGGACAGTAAAATATGGGGGACGATACATGAAATCGGCCAAGTAAAAAGCACGTGAGACGTTGGACAATAAAAATGTGGGGGGGCCGATACATGAAATCGGCCAAATAAAAGCAAAAATATATAGCCGATGCGCGGTCATCGACTCTAGAGGTTCACACATGTTACAAACAGGTGCTAGTTTACACATACGAGCTACTGAAGAAATGCTTCGAAGGCATGGAGGCGTCGGCGGACGATCCACCTCGGCGATCTCGGCGTCATCTTCATCCTTGCCCGTCACTAGCTGCTTGTTCAGGCACGTATTTACGCGATCGGTCTTGATTGGGCTTTGAGGCTTTCACTTCGTCTTGGGAGCAGGCGATGGATTCTTCCTTGTTGAGAATGAGTTGTTTAGTCGCGGACCTTCTCTTCAAGATCTTCCAACTCCCTTTTCAAGGATGCGAGCTCGGCGACTTGAGAGGTGTCGTTTGGCATCGAGACGCCTTTCTCGTTGAGCTGTTGGCATCATGCGATATTGGCCTTGATGGAAGTTGGGCGTGGCGCAGATGATCCTCTCACGAGCTAACTTCACCCTTGACCCGTGAAAGACAGGGTTACAACTGGCCAAAGCTTCACTGCGTACTCTTTGAGCTGGTCTTTTATTTCAGCCAGACGCTCTTCACCTCCTCGGAACCCTCGATCGGCTCTTCAATCGGGAGGACAGCGGGGCTTTAAGGCCGGAATTGAGGTGGAACAACCAGCTCGTGGTTCATCGGCAACGGAGGAGTTGGTTCAATGGATTCGAGGTCGAACGTCCAAACCTGAAATATCACAACTCGCAGCGAAAAGCATCGATGTCGTCCAAGCGTGTAAGGATGAGCCGAAAAAATCTAGCGTACCTCTCCCGAGATCGGGGATAGCGATGAGGAGACGATCGGTTTGTGTGGTTCTGGGGGCTTGACGAGTGGTAGCCGTTTCATCTGCACCTTGAGGATCGCTAGATCCAGACCGCCTCTTGACTTTCCCACTGGAAGCGTCGATCGTCTGCATGAAGGTGCTTAGCCGATGTAAACAATGATAAATCGGAGCAAAGGGAACAAGTAGTAAGATCATGAAGGTGGTGATTTTGAAACCTCGGCTCGACGAAGAAGCTTGTAGTCCTTTGCGAGCTCTCTTGGGACCCTTGGTGGCCCGCCTTGGTGCTCGGGCGATGGGTTCGAGCCGACCTTTTCAGGAAGCCGATGGTGGTGAATCTGGCTGGTTCGGTGTGATGGTCCTCTCGAGAATCTGTTGGGCCTAGTTCTCCTCGATTGGTCAGGTATCCTCATCGGAGGTGTCTTGACGAAAGCCGTAAAGGGGAGAACCAAAGAGTGCGAGCATGTCGCAGAATGGAAGAATGATAAGGATCGACCAAGGCCTGAATCAGCTTACATGCGAATTTATGCTGGAGAAGGGCTCCGGCGCCTCAAGGTCTTCTGGCAGCTACCTTCCTCACCATCGTTCTGGTTTTAGTGGAACTCGAGGGTAGTGACTTAGGAGTTCTTGGTTCTTGGAAGCCCATTGTGGTGTTATCGGTACATTTGCATTATGACCTTTTTCAGAGGTGGCGAGTTTTGCGAGAAAAGAACCACGGTGGCGGAAAGAACTCGAAGGGGAGCCATCACGTGTGTAGGATCAGGGCCATCTTGTTGCTGCAAAGAGAAAGTGGGTTAGTAGAAGAATCATTTGTGACTGCATCAAGAAATTTACAAGGAGTGGTACATTTCCACGGGGATGTCATAATCGACATCGGGCTTTTGAGAACGGTCCCGAGCTCTCGAAGCGTGAGTCTTCCACATCGACCACCGTCTTCAAAGCCATCGGTTGATGAGACAAAGGTGAGGTCGTTGGAAATTGGGATGGTCGAGCATCAAAGAAGGAATAACACCTTTGGTGGTGAGAGGATCAGCAGGTCGGCTCTACTCTCGTAAGGTGGTGAAGAAAGAAATGGGAGGTACTTGTCCAAGGCCAAATTGGCGAGCCACTACGTTGGTGGTAGAATTCATACCAGGTTTGATTATTACTTGGACGTACTCATGCCAACAGGAAGGAACAGGGAGAATCACGGTGGAAAAGAGCTGCCGAGTGCTAGTGTCATCGGCAAAATTGTCCAGCCTGAGGGAGAGTGGATTTTCAAAGTGTTCCGATTCCTCCATGTAAGGGAAGAAGGTAGGGTTGTCCAGGCCTTGGAAGAAAGTGTTGAACCACTTGGATGCCTCCTGAGGGGTCAGTTTACTGCCTGGCAGTCTATACAAAGCTTGGCCATAGCTGGTGCATCGGATCTGCTTCCCTTTTACATCTGGAAAGGTGCAGCTCGCCAAAAGGGGGAAGTTTGGGATGTGATTTTGAAAATACAGCTGAGCCCATAGCTGAATAAACCACCAAGGACCACTGTTTGACTGCTATGCGAGAACAGCTTGATGACATCAAGCGGAGGTATCGATAGACTTCTCCAAGGCAGTTTGCCGAGGCCAAGTTGAGTACCTTTGGCGGTTCGTGGGCTAAGGAGAGATAGTTTTGGTTGGAGCAAGGAAGGCCACGAATATGAAATGCTCGGCGAAGTTGAGAAAGGCTGTATGTTCTTTCTATGAGACAGGGCCCTTTGTTTTCGTATGGCGTTGGAGGTAGGCACCCCAGTTTGTGCAGTCTGTTTTAGAAGACAGTTTGTAGGGGACCTTGGTCAGTTTAAAAGCAGAGGGGCTGGGTGATGTAACATCCGGACGATAATCATCACCACGTCTAGAGTTGGTGACATGGGGCCATGACCGAACATGAAGCGATTCAGGCGTCGGACGAAATAGCCGATGGTTTTGAGGAGATTCTCGTGTTTCTCAAGAGGAGACAATGATAGATGCAAGGCATCGGCTATTCCGTAGTTTCCCATTGGGATTGGTAAGCTCTAGCTACCCTCTTGAACCAAGAGACCCAATGTTCAGATTAGGCCAGGCTGCAAGGCGATGCCCAAGAGTTCATCTAGGTCTTGGCTTACGAAGGATTCTATTTGCTTAAAGAAATGGATGGGCAGGACTAGATTACATGAGGCCAAGACAGAGGAATTTGGGAGAGAAGGATGCGGCAGAATGTCGAAACCTATAAAGTTTAATGGTGGAATAAAGGCATTAATTGGTGTTCGCCATTAAATTCTAACATCGCGTTCATTTGCGAGGTAGGCGTACCTTGACCGGAGACCTCTGGGTTGGTGTTGACGATTCCTCCATCTAGTTTGCGGCGGAGATGGATCTATGCGTTGAGGATTGAGGGTTCTTGTCTGTGAGCTCAATCGGTGGTGTGCAATTGGAGATCTAGGTCGCCCTTTTGAAGAGAGTCATGATTACCGTTTGAAGCGAAAAGGATTCGCTTAGATTTTCCTAAATATGCGACCAAGTTTTGACCTTGTCAACGTTTTGGAAAGCCGATGTGCATCGGCTCTTTGAGCTTTGATTTGGTTGTGGAATGAGTACGGTGTGGTGAAAGCCGATACGTTATCGGCTTCGAGCATCGACCTATTTTGGCTATCGGCAAAATTGGGCGAAAAGGCAATCTTCGAGAAACAGATTTTCATTCATTCAAAAGCTGATTGCTTACAAAGGATGATTGATTACAAAGGAGCTTACTATTACTACTACTACTCGGTTCCTAATCTAGAGGCCGAGGTCGCATTTGTCGCCGTCTTGTTCATTGTCCTCGGTAGCTTCTGCGGCGTCGTCTTGACTTCTTCTTTGAAGAAGCAGCGGGGCCTCCTAGTCCTCGTAAATGCGTCTTGGTGTCCTCGCTGGACCCGCGAGCGTTCACGGAGGGTACTCGTCGGAGGTGTCCTCCTCGATTCCTCCCTCGTCGGAGGACTCGGCGCCGCCCCAGACCCGGCGTCGTGGCTCTTCGCCTCCGGTTCCCGTCAACGAGGAATCAGAGGCCCTCCTCGCCGTCGATCGGGGCGCGCCGTCCTCCGACCAGCGGCGAAATCTAATCCTCGTCCCACCATCGTGGGCGAGTAATATCTGCCGCGTGGGTAGTGCTCTGCGTCGGCTCGGTCGCTAATGTTGGAAGAGGGAGGAGCAGGCGGAAGAGGAAGAGGCCATGGCATAAGAAGAGGGTTTTTCGGCGGAGGAAGAGGGTTTTGGCTCTGGAGGAAGATGGGGGCGACTGCTCGGATGAATTTAAATAAGGGAATAGTGGAGGCGGTTCAATGCCATAGCGGTTTCGAATGTCTTGCCAAAATCGTCAAATCATGCTGCGAAGGAGTTGAAGACAAGGCATCATGATGAGGGGGTGGCAGCGATTCTACTCGCAGCGTAACCCGATGTGAAGAAAAAAAGAGGGGGAGAAAAAAACATCACAGAGTGGTTTGAATTATTATTGCCAAAACGGGGCATGTGTTATCGCCATATTTTGGCCAAAGGAGGAGATGGGCCGTGATCAAGATGGGCTTGGAAGATCGTATATTCAACGTGTTGTTGAATCGGCCTTGTCGTGGATTTGGGCTAAATTGCCGTGTATCTTATATCATAGTAGGTTCGTTTCAGTTTAGGTAAAGATAGAGTTGTAGAGTTATTCCAAAGATAGAAAGTCTCGGACTATAAATATGTACCTAAGGTTATCGAGAAAAGAGGACAATCACGTTCACAACAAACATAATCTCGGATCGCCACCCCTTGTTTCTAGGGTTTCTTTCGGTAAGTGTCATGCTGCCTAGATCGCATCTTGCGATCTAGGCGATTTTACTATCGTTATTTGGTGTTACTCGTCTTGAAGCCTTGTTGATGGCGGTAACACTACTATCATAGATTTGTTGAGGCTAGCATCGGTCTTTCGTTATAATTGTTTAAGATATGCTACCTCTAGTTACCTCGCTATCTTTGCACCTTTTCCCAAGTGCAAGGGTAGCATCTTGTGATCTTTATTTAGCTGATTCGATCTGTTATGGTTATGCCTTGTTCACCAAGGTTTAGTTTGATATCTACGTAGTCGCCTTGCAAGCGGGTTGAGCGATCCAAAGAGTGCGTAAGGCGTGGTTTACTAGTTCTAGAAGTTGTTCGGTAATTGACTTTACGTCGGTTGTTAGGCCTCCTCTGGGTTAGTTTTCTATCATCTTTTGTATCTACGGCTCAATTCGTGTAGGGCGTTCAGTTATGTGGTGAAAACGTTAAGCGTATCGTAGATCGATTTAACTTGTAATGATAAAGCAAGACCCCATGTTATCGTAAATCTAATGCAGAACCATGGGATAATCGGCTCTAGGAGCCGATTCACGAGAAACCCGGGAGCGGTCACGGCTCGAATTTTATATACTCGTTTACCATGCAGGAAATCAATCGAGCAATCCTTCACCTTCGACCAGGTATAGGTCGGTGTATATGAACCAAGCCGGGGCGTGTCTTGGGAGTTTTGCAGACGTCGCTTAGGGACGAGGCCCACCGCGATTAGGAGCCTCCCGGCTCTTCGTGTTGCTCGTCGCTGCTCGCCGGTGAGTTTTGGCAGGCAACATATACATAGGTCGTTGGACATAGGAATATGCTACGATGGTACCGTACGCCAAGTAGGATGCACAACACCTGGACTTGTGCATAGCACAAGGCGTACAATCCCATCGTAGCACATTCACATATATAGTGTGCCACGACATTTCAATCATCGGCATTATTCTCGAAAAAGACCAAAGTAGCTCGAAAAGAATGCCTCATATATAACTAGCTAGGTCGTTGGACACAGGAATATGCTATGACGGAACGGTTAGCCAAGTAGGATGCACAATTCCTGGACTTGTGCATATCACAAGGCTAACTATCCCGTCATAGCACATTCATATATATATATATTGTGCCACGACATTTCAATCATCGGCATATTCTCGAAAAAGACAAAAATAACTCGAAAAGAATGCCTTATATATATACATAGGTCGTTGGACACAGGAATATGCTACGATGGAACGGTGAGCCAAGTAGGGTGCACAAGACTTGGACTTGTGCATATCACAAGGCTCACAGTCCCATCGTAGCACATTCACATATATAGTGTGTCACGACATTTCAATCATCGGCATTATTCTCGAAAAAAGAGTAAGGAAAAAAAGAAGGACCAAATTGAGCAAAGGACCAAATTGAGCAAAGGACCAAAGAGTAAGCAAAAAAACCAAGCATTGATTGATATATAATAATAAGCAAAATAAGTTCACTTGTCGTCCACACACACACACAAAGGTCATCTATAGTTTGTAACTACAACTAGGCCAACATCAAGCCTTACAGCTCGGCTTAGGAACGGGAGGGCATACTGTCTCGTCATGAACTTCCTATAGTCACCCTGCATCTCTAGGCGATCTTCTATGTCACGGTTATTGGGATATTTCCTCCGTAGAAGATCCCCGAAGTCATGACATCACGAAGATGATTGCCCCAAGCGCTGCTTTGGATCGATACATCTCTTGTCTAATATCCGAATCATTGATCTTGGCCTTTGCTTGCCCTTTGTTTGAGATGATGCGGCGTAGAATTTCTTTGGTCAAGTAGCAGCCCTCATGTGATGGAGTGCGTAGTAGGCTTCCTTCTTCTTTTCCGTTTGCTTCACGAGGGAACTCCGTTACGTGGTTGAAGACATGTCTGCGAACTTGACCTTAAATGCATACGAAGGTGGTGCCTTCCGTCGAGGCAAAGCTAGTGAGAGCATCATCGAACTTCCTTGATTTTGTCGTAGTTTTCTTCTTTTCTAGACTCCCGAGTGAAATCGTGGCGTGGGAATGCTTGGCGATAAGGAGATGGCGTGCAATGTTCATCTCTGCAAAAAAATTCAAATGGAATGTGTTGGAAAAGAATGATGATGATCTAATAAAGCCAATCGGCGGTGGCGGTGAATAACGACTTACTCGGAAAGTAAGGCACGAGAATGTATTCCTTTGTCTTGTTCGCCACGAGGATTCTTTTTAGTGCGAGGACACGATCGTCGTTCGGTAGGGGAACCCAAGCGGCCGTCACGCATGTAGTAGGGGTCCACTATAGCGATGCCGGTGTGTTCTCTCTAATGATCTTCATGGCGGTGAGAAAGCAGACGGACCATGGTATAGTGCAGCGGGTATAGGTGGAACATATTGAAGATGTCGTCGAACGCGGAAGAACAGATCATGAGGGGCATTGTCGACGAAGCCCAAGCCTGGTGGCACCTTAACCACGAATCGGGTGCGAGGATCTTTCTCCGATAGAAGGCGTCTCTCTATCGTCAAGCCGTCATGCACACTCTGCGATTCAGCTGGCGAGCTTCCATAAATTCTTAGGTAGCATGGGCTCACCCATACATGAATCCTCCACATAATTCCCTCGGGTCTTGGTGGCCCGTCCAAAACCTGATCGGATTCGCGATTGTTGGCGCCACCGGCTGGCTCGAGCTGCTAGATTTTCTTTTCTGCCCTTTTTCCTTTTGGAGAGCGGGCAGGCACATAATCTGAGCACGGCGCCCTATGTAGCGTGTCGGGGCTTAGAATAATGGGTCGGTTGGTTGTATCAGCTGGCTGTAAAGGCGCAAGCTGGAGGCGTCTCCTGAGAACCAAACAGACGCTTGGTGATAGTGGATTTCTCTGTGGGGCCACCGGCTAGGTCTTCTTCGTTGCCAAACTGAGTGCTGAAGAAGGGATCATTCGGTCTTAATGCGTCCTCGGCGGATCTGCGCCATGTGCATATCATCAACATGATCATCCGACCCACCGTGGAGGTGACGGCGAGGTAAGGGGCCTTGCCACCGCTTGTCGGCGGCACGAAAGCGGTCTGTTGTCTGTGGCGTGATGGACCCGCCGTCCCCAAGCGGATCATGCTCTTTGGCCATAGCAAGAATAAGCGAAGCAACCGAGGACATACGGATCTTCTTCATCCGCTCCTGGGGGTTGAATGGGAGGTTCTAGGTCGTCGCAACCCCTTAGCACCCGACTAATTTTAACCCTGTGCACGCTATTTGGCACCGGCTTTGAGTGGCACGTGCGCTGCAAGGTTGAGCGATGGTACCCTTGGCAACATCCCTCGACGTTGTTCACGTAGCATAAGAGAGTGCAAGGAACATCCGTCTGCGAAAAAAATGTACGGCATCGTCAGAGCGAGATGCCATAAGAGTAATAGATGGCATGAAAGGCGGTAATTAAAGCAATTTGTTTACCGTGATGGCGTCGAGATCGGCTAATGTCGGTGCACCGCATCTGGCCAGGCGTGCAAGAGACGGAAGGGCTGCTTGATGGCGCGGTCTTTGGCGCCGGTGTATTCTCCCTACCGACGGGTGCTTGGAGCTCGGTGCGCGCGACGATGGCGAGGGCACCAACATGTACTCCGGCGCGCGGTGATGGCGGGCAGTCACCAACACTTGCGCGCGCAGCGGTGCTAGCGGAGTCACGAACACGTAGTTCACCGATTCTTGACGCCGCGTTGTTCGAGTGGCTGCGACCATGCTTGGAATCGCACGCGGCCTCTACCACCGCACTCTAGTTCGCTATTGACTCCACCAAGGTAGGCGGGAAGGGCGTGAGGGTGATTGCCGGTTGTCTTGGACGATCTGCGGGATCCGTGCCACTTGTGCCTTAAGTTCTTGAACCTCTCGGTTTCCTCCTCGCTCCTTCCCGGCGCCACATGCGTCCTCGGCGGTGGACCAAATGATCCACCCAATTCTTACCCCGAGGCCGGCAGACGGCCCGCCGGCAGCTTCTTCGTGTCGGCTCTATTTTCTTGGCGGTTCATCGCCATGTTAAAAGGGTTATCCCGGGTGGCCGCCGTCGACCCACAGGATGAGGAACCACAGGATCCATGACTAGCAACAATTTCCTCCTCCTGCGGAAAAGAAATGTGATGAATCATTTAGATCATCGATTAGATTGTAATCGTGTTGATCATGTAATTATATTATACTTACCACAATTTCCTCGAATTCCTTCACCGCAGGATCCGGTGAGTTGTTTGGTTTTGGGTCCACATGGTAGCGGCCTGATGAAGTTCGAACCTGCGGGTTCGAATTTAAAGGGTTTTCTATCCCTTGGATCTATACTCTTCGTCCTCCTTATTCCATTTGGCCTCCATGATTACTATCCACGGATCCGAGATGGTGATGACCTATATTCATCGCTGTAGCACCTTTCCCGATTACTATTGGCGAGGCTCTTCGGATTCACAACTCTCCTTGAACTCCGGAACTGATCTTGGTGATCTGCGGGTCAATCTTGGATCTCCTCGAGACTTTTGCCTTCTTTATAGATCTTCTTTATCCGGGTTCTCCGGCTGGCGGTGCTCATCTTTGTGAGGCGGTTGTTTACCGTTCCCATGATAATTTGTGTTACGATACTTAGCGGGAACTTGTATCGCGTCGACTTCTCGAAGAGGAGTGTGCGCAAGTGGCCATTATCTTTATGCCAGAGATTCTCAGTGTTGATCGAGATGGTTGTCCGGGTGATCGCCGCCACTTGCCCACCGTACCCTTTGACGACAAGGGCGGGCTCCAAAGGAACCCCTGATGGGCTCACTTTGGTAATTTCCTCCCTGACCGTGTCGACCGTGTTCAGCGCGGTCCTTCGCTCTTCTTCTTCTTCTTCTTCTTAGGAGGGTTGCTACCACTCCATGTGCCCTCGCCGCCATCAGTGGTTTCATCGTCCGCCGTTCCTTTGTCTTCTTCCTCCGCGTCTTCCATCTCATCATCCTCGCTCTCCGAAGGATGGTATTCTTCATCGTCTTCTAGCCATTTGGGCGCCTCCCGAATGTCAATTGTTTATTTGGAGGTCGAGTTCTCCTTGACGATGCGCTTAGAATATCCAGCCTCGTCGTTGTCACACATCTTTGCACTAATAAAAAACAAATAATTGGTTAAATGCACGGAAAAATCCGGCATGACCTTTGCTAATTTTCTTAAACTAGGAGTGCCCAATTTCTGCCAAAACGGAAGTTAATCAACATTCCGGCAAAAATCGGGACTCATTTCATACAAGAACCTGCATACACACATAATAAAGTGCTTCATATACAAGCACAAGCACAATTTCAAGGTGTTGTTGTCCCAGCACAAATAGTAGTAGAATCACAGTAGCACCACATATAGTAGTAGCCAGAGCAACACTAGGATGGATATAAGGAACAGATAGTAGTAGCAGCACAGATAATAGAAGTAGTAGCAGCTCAAGTAGCATAGAAGTAGTAGTAGCACAAGTAGGCTGGACATATAGTATGTGGATGTTCCAGACTAAGAAGAAGAGCAAGCACAGCAATGACAACAGCAAGCAGAGCAAGCACAACACAGCAAGCATATTGCTGTCATTTGTACTATTTCAGTGGGAGAAAACAGTGGATTCACCAGGCTATTATTTGGATGAAATATGCAAAGATCATATTTCTATCAGTATTAGCTCAGTAATCTCAAAACATTATATACCAAACTTATGTTTTCTAAAAGAAAGAAATTGTAGAGCAACTGAATGTGTACATCAAACATATCTTAAGTACTGACTGCCCAATATGCTTTTTTTCTGGAAGCTGGTTTAGAAGTACTAACTTCCTAATATGCATTTTTTTACAAAACACCAACTTTCGATAGAGTGCACAACATTAGTATGATTGATAAGCAGCTAGCATATGAGCCTGCTTGACCACACCATGACACTTCCTCTGCCTTCAGTGTTGTGTGATTATTTACAGCAATGTTGATCCATGAAATTTAACAGAAAGATGGGCATTTAAGAAACAACCCAGCACAAACTTGAATATTGCTACTTGCTTAAGTATAAAAGTACTGAAGCAGCAGCAGCACCGAACACTACTTTCTAAACCTACTACTACCAATAACACACCATCCATTTCTAGCAAAGCTACTACTACCTGGACACTGGTAATGAAGCAACACCACCACCAGGACCTCCTTTTTCTGTTTTCATTAACTAACATGCTACCAGTTGGTGTATGCCACACAGGCATAATGTCCATCTTAGAAGCATCCACACAGGCAAGCATACAATCATGCAGAAATAAAAATTCAGAATAATGTTCATCTCAGAATAATTTATCTAGGGGCTAAGACAACTAGGAAAGGAAGTTGCTTGCAGTGTAATCCATGCAACCATGAACCATGAAGACAAAATCACTGTTATGATTTCATACTACCTTAGAACATTTCTTAACTCTGAACCACTACTCTGAACAACCATAAACCATGCAACCATTTCCTAACTGAATTTCCAAATCTGAATTTCCTACTCTAAATTTCCTAATCTGAATTTCCTAACTGATTAACATTTCCTAATCTGAATTTCCTAATCTAAACATTTCCTAACTGAATTTCCTAAGAACATTTCCTACTCTGAGCATTTCCTAACCGAACCCTACTCTGAATCCTAAGAAAATCTGAACATTTCCTACTCTGAATCCTAAGAACCCTAACTGAACCCTAACTTTGAACCCTTACTCTGAATCCTACTCTGAATCCCCTAAGTGAATGGATGCAACGAGATGGGAGAGAGGGGGAGGGAGGGTGATTCTCACCTCGAGACAAGGACTGACGAGCACGCGGACGATGAGGGCCTTCTCCTTCACGGATGGCGGCATGGCGACCTCCTCCTCCACGAAGCAGCGCGACCCCTCCTCTTGGCGTGGCGCGACCTCCTCCTCCTGGGATGCGGTGGCGGATTGGCGGCGCACGGCCTGCTCCTCCACGGTCTCCTCCTCGAGTGGCGGCGGGCGTGTGGCGAGGCGGCGGATCGACAATGTCGGCAAGGCGGTGAGATGGGTGGGCGCCGTTGAATGGGGATGAGGGACGTGTGTGCCTGCGTGCACGTGGATAAGACAAAGATAGGCGTAGCGCACTCTGGCATAGTGCACTACGGATATCCGTAGCGCACTATGCCAGGTGCGCCTATCTCCTCTAGCATTGTATGAAAGAAAAGAGCCATCCCACTATCTAACAGATTCACTACCCTATCCCACTGGTTCTGCCCACTACTCTATTCTAAAGTTCTAAGCACCCAGGTTCGAATCCTGGTGCCCCCGTTTTTTATTTTTATTTTAAAAATACTTTTAAATGTTCCAAAAATGCCCAAAAGTGGTAATATATGCCATATTTGTTTTGTTTTTATTTTATAAATACTTTTAAATGTTCCAAAAATGCCCAAAAGTCATAATATATGTCATAAAAGTGGTACAAATAATATGATTCAAAGTATAACTAAATTTTATAATAATTTGTCCATAATAATATGAATCGGGCACGGCCCTACTCGACCACCCGCACTTTACAATTTTTTTCGACCACGCGTTTTACAATATTTTTTGAGCTAGCGTTTTACAATCTTTTTTCCCTTCTTTGTCGCGGTTGAATAATTTAGCCTCGGCACTTTAATGTTTCTTCTTTCGAACGGGCTACCTTTTTTGGGCAGGGTTGTCCTTTTTCTTCTTGTGATGTATGTTGCTGCATCGTAGTCGTCGTCATCTTCAATCTTTGGATCGCCAGTCTTGGTGAAGTCTTGCTCGTTGGCGACTCCATCCATTCGATGATGTTTCTTTTCCTCTCCTCACGACAACACGGCTAGGCTTTGTCGGGTCGGTAATGAAAAAACATTGGTCCACTTTGGTAGCGATTATCCACGGTTCATTGTTCTCGGCGGCTTGTGCGCCGGCGGCCTTGGATTTGGCTGCTTCGGGTATAACCATGGTTGTGAAATACGGTCTTCTCTTCGGCTCTTTGCCCATCGACACGGAACATCGGCACCTTTTCTCCACGGTCGAGCTCCCGGATCTCCTCGATTCTTAGTAGAATCTTTCCTTCATGTTGTCATCGGTGTAGAATTCGGCGTTACGCTGAGTTCGATAATCACACTTGTTGTCCTTTTCCTCCGTGTAGAATGTAGCCGTTGATATCATCGCACGATAGGTCACCAGGTTTTGCATCGGTCCTGCGACAAGGTGAATATGATCTTTCCGTGTCGGAAGAATGCGGGATTATCAAGGGCGTCTGCCTAAACCAACGCGTGAAATCTAAGTTGTGCTCTTTGATTATTTCTCCTGTCCTCTGTATGCCGGTCCTGTAATTCTTCTCGATTAACCTTTTGTGCTTCTGCCCCAAAGGATCGACCAGTTCTAAATGCTGTAGGCGAGGTTTGCTCGATCAAAGTCTGTCGAAAAAAATCGAAATCTGCATGCGATGTCGACGACCCTCTCGGTGACCAGATCCGTCGAGCTTGCCAAGGTGTCTATTGACGGAAGACCGGCGGGGTTCTCGATGTCTAGATAATAAATGCGTAAAGAGATGCATTCTTCGTCCGAAAGCCCTTGGCTATGCTTCCATCCGGACGGGACACATTGCGAACGTATCCTTTGATGTGTCCGTTCATCCTTTCAAACGCCATCATGCTGCGGAGGAACATCGGCCCGAGTTGTACGATGTCCTCCACGACATGGTCCAGCAGATGCACCATAATGTCGAAGAATGCGGGTGGGAAGTAGACCTCAAGCTCACATAGTATCACCACGATCTCCTCCTGTAGCCTTCCGAGCTGATTCAAGCCAATCGACTTCCTAGAGATGACGTCGAAAAACTTGCATAGGCCAAATAACGTTTCACGGACGTGCTCGTCCATTATCCCTCTTAGTGCGACCGAAAGTACCTGCGTCATAAGCACGGCACAATCGTGAGACTTCATGCCACTGAACCTCTGCTTCGCCTCGTCTAGGTATCTGCTTATCTTGCCCGCGTAGCCGTAAGGAAATTTGACTCCTAGAAGGCACTTGAAAAACTGTTTGATCTCATCCTGGCTTAGAGTGAAGCAAGAAGGAGGGCAGTAATATTCGTTCTTCTTGAACTTTTTACCCTTCTGAAGACCTTGTGTCGTCTCCGACTCATGATCATCGTCATCTTCCTGATCATCAGGAGTAGTGCGTCCTCCGTGAAGCTCCTTCCGGATACCCATGAATATCATGTCGTGCCTTGCTTTCGGACCATCTTTCGTCCTATCTGGCATGTTGGTTATGGTGGCGACCAGACTCTCGCACACGTTTTTCTTGATATGCATGATGTCAAGGCTATGAGGCGTGCGGAGAAACTTCCATATGGCAACTCCGGAAAAGCAGACCTTGTTTTCCATACCTTCATCAATGACTTGTCTTGTTGCTGCCTCTTCGCTTCTTTCCGTGCTTAGGACAATCTTTCCAGTTTTCACAACTCTTCCACTTCTTCGCTGCTCCTACGCTCTGGATTCCTTGGGTCTCGATTTGCCATCGAACAGGTCTCCACGTTTTCTCCATGGATCATTCTTGCCGAGCCACCTCCGGTGCGCCATGAACACGGTTTTCGATGACCCTGGATCTTTCTCTAGTTGGAGATAGCTTGTGTTATCCATGCACCTAACGCATGCGCAGAATCCTTGGATAACCTGCCCCGAGATATACCCGCAACCTGGATAGTCTTGCACCGTAGTGATCAACGCGACTCTCATAGTGAAATAATCTTGTGCGACGGCGTCGTAAGTATTGGCTCCAGATTCCCATAACGTGGCTAGATCCTCTTTCAACAGCTCGAGATACAGATTGATGTCGGTACCAGGTTGTTTCGGCCCTTGAATTAGCATACTCATTTGTATGTACTTCTTCTTCATGCACAACCATGGAGGGAGGTTGTACATCCATACAAACACGGACAAGTCTTTGTGCGTCTGCTCACGGCTGCCGAACGGATTGAGTCCATCGGTGCTCGCACCAAGCCTCGATGTTCTCGAATCTCCACCGTGCAGAATTCTAGGTCCAATGCTTTCAGCTAGCTTGGTGAAGGGTGCGTCGCAGCTCATCCTTTCGGGGTCATCATCATCTCACGGCTTCTTCCTTTCCACATGCCATCGCATGAGCTTCGCTTCCTTAGGGTCCGCGAAATAGCTGCAGACGAGTGATAGGAAAGTACCATACCACTTTTCGAGGTGCTTTCTTCCCTTTCTTGTATCGACTCACGCCGCACACGGACATGTGGTTTTCCGCGTCCTCGCCCCGATAAATGAAGCAATCCTTGATGCATACGTGATATCTAATGTGCGGTAGATCGAGAGGACAACCGATTTTCTTGGCATCCTCGATACTAGTTGGACATGTGTTCCCCTCCGGGAGACGATCATGCAGAATGCCATCATATCGTAGAAGCTTGCGTCGCTCAATTTGTGTTTTGCCTTCATCTCCATAGCCTTGAGCGTTACATTCAACCGAGTATCATCAGGCCTGCATCCTTCATACAATGGAGTAATCGCGTCTTTCTCAAGTTGCGCAAGCTTGGCTTTCTCTAGCGGCAGCCTGGCGTTACTCATCCGCTTGAGAAGCAGCTCTTGCACATAAGGGTCCCGCACTCAACCGACGTTGTTCCATCGTCTACGCTCCTCCGGCATCTAGATCATCATCATCCCGATGCCTCGCACCTTCACCATCTCGGAGACTCTTCATCATTTCGCCCGTTCGCCGTGATGATGATCATCGTCATGTTGGCCACCTTCACCGTCTCCATCATCTACGCCATCGCTTATCCAGCAGTGTATCCGTCCATGAAACCATGGCGGAGCAGTGCGCAGATTTCCGGAATCTGGGTCGATCACCTAGTTGAGTTTGCATCTTCTGCACGGACATCTTATATATGTCTTGTTATTTCGTATCATGTCGGCCGTCGCACATTTCAAAAATCTAGCCACAATGCCTTCGCTCATTATGCGGACCATTTTTGCCTGCACGGTGTACACGGTACAATTTTGAAGTCTATTAGAACCACATAATGAATGCATGCATGCAATGGTCGATAGAAAATTTCGGCATGACCTATCCTAAAATTAGGACCTTTGCGAAATGCCAAAGTCTTGCCAAAATGGAAATAAATCAACATTTTGGCAAAACAAATGGCAACTTGTTCACATACAAACACAAGAGAGAGATCGAGACCGATCCATACACACATGAACATATCATTATCCTCTCCATACGCACATGCATGAGCATCATCGATACTCTCCATATACACACACATATGACATCCTCTCCACATACACACATCATGAGCATCGATCATCTACATACATATGAGCACATCATCCATATACACATGAACACATCCTTACATGGACAACTTACCGAGATGAGAGACCGATCGCGAGAAAAGATGGAAAGGAGAGGTGCGCGCGTCGACCGGAGAAGGAGATGAGAGACCGGAGACCTCCTCTAGATATGTCCTAGGATTGTTGGAGATTCATGCAGAATCCACGAAATCAAGTAGTCAACAACCGCCATATATTTACACTTAAGCCTCCTAAAAAGTTAGAATCAACCCGAGCTCTACCTGGCAGTAAAACTTGTATGTTTTTTGATTAGGTCTGCTGAAATTTATATGTATCATTAAATTTTTATTAATTTTGTTTTTATCTAATTTTTCTACTGTTAATTTGGTTGTTTTTCTTATTTATTCTACAATTGATATTGAATCTTGTATATATCTGTAAGATTCAAAACAGTTTTAGATCTCTAATAAATTTTGTATGAATCTAGACTAAGGTAGAAGGGTCTTCCTGTAAAATAGTTTGCATGAACCTTTAACAAATTAATAATGGTAACGATGGTCCCAGGAACCAAGCTATGTGTGGTGTTGCATTTCCCAACGAGGACAAGTTTCGAGAGAAGGTGGAAGGATGGCAGAGAGAATTTTGGCAATTATACGAAGGTACTCCCTCCGTTTTAAAATATAAGATGTTTTAGGTTTGTGAAGAAAATGAATCTAGACTTATTTTAATATGTAGATTTATTCCAATGTTGAGTAAACCTACATACTAAAACAAGTCTAGATTTATTTTCTTCACAAACATAAAACATCTTATATTTTAAAATGGAGCAGTAGTGCTGTAGAAATGGCAATGCTGCCGAATTCTATTGGGATCGAGCCCTTGAGTATTGCTGCAGCAGCAGCAGCAGGAGTACCAAAAAACGACCGACGCGTTTCCCTGTCTAATCTTCTACGGTTTTACTTGCCTCAACGAATAGTACCCGGAAGACGACACTAGTACCCCTCTACTCTAAAACCTCTCCATCAAAATAAGCGAGCATTCAGAAGAAGTCGAGCTAAGGGCTTAATGCTATACTTTCCGATCATCTGTTGTCCATAGCGGCGAGGCAAGCCGAATCGAACGCATCAGTTGTCCATGGCGGTGGCGCGGATGACAGCAGATGTCTCCTCGCTCACGCGGCTATACGCGCGCACGCGACGCGACGGCGATACACCAGGGCGAAGGAGGGTCTGTCCACCGGTGGGCGCTCCGGGAGCAGCTGCACTTCCACGCACTCCTCGCCACGGCAGGCCTCTCCAGTGGCGTGACCGGCGGCCGAGGTCGCCTCTTCGCTCCGGAGACGCCCCTGGCGGAGGGGGCTGTGGCGCTGCTGCAGCGGGAAGAAGGAAGCGGGGCCGTTGGCCGGTGGGAGCAGGTGCCCTTCCATAAGCTCGCTGTGTGCCTCGCCGTGGCAGGCTGAGGTGGTCCCGTTCTGGCGGTGCATCTTGAGTGCACGGCGGTGTGTGTTGGAGTGCAGCAGCGGCGAGAAGGCGGGGCTGTTCACCGGGCGGTACTCAGGGAGCAGCCCCCCTTTCTTGAACACCATGCCGCACGCGTTGCACAGCGTGCCGGGACCCTCTGGCCCCACTGGGGTGTTTTCTCCGTCGCGCAGTGTGCACCGCGCGGCCTTCTTCTCAGCGCGCAAGTCACCGTGCAGCGGCACGTTGGCTTGCCGAGAAGTCGTTTCGGTGGCCGTCACACGCCGCCGCCCCTTGGTCCTTGCCCGTGGCGCGCCAAGTGTCGGCGTTTCCTCCACCTCCACCGCCATCGTCTGCACCGACTGGAATGCGCCCTTGTTCGATAGCCGTTCCAGCTTCTCCGCCCGCTCAGGTTTCCAAGCCTCCTCCAAGCCCTGCAAGAATCACCAAAACAAGGACGCATTCTTAGCATCCCATAACCAATGCCAGCCGGTCCATGGGCGGGAGGAGGAACCAGGGTGTCTACCGTGTGGTCGAAGAAGGCATCCAAGCTACCGCCCACATTGTTCCCGGGAGCCGAGTTCTCCCTGCTGCTCCGACGGCGCTTCTTCGAAGGGCGTCCCTGGCGGCGGTGGGAGTTGGAGCGCAGCAACAACGTGTTCTTCGAAGATACAGCAGCAGCAGCAGAAGACGCCGAGTTCTTCAAAGGATAGCGGCACGCATTGCACAGTGTGCTGGGGCCATCCGGCCCAGGGCGCCGCTGTGGCCTCTTCTCCCTCCCGCATTGCATGCACCAGCGGCGCTCTGGCTCCTGTGCTGGGGGCGACAGGACTGGCGTCAGGCTCCATGGCGCCTTCCTCCGCACCGCTTTGGTCCTCCGTCCCACCGCCAGATGTTCCACCTCCACCGCCATGGTATTCAATGTCAGGAATTCGTCGTCGGCCTTGTTCAAAACACACTCCTGCTCCGCTGCCCCCTTGCCTCCTTCTCCCACCGCCACCTCTAATCCCTGCAAGAACCACAAACACAGAAACAAAGATGATGTTTTTAGAGTTTCCTTATTACTAACCAAGCTTACTGTCAGCATTGCTAAATCATCTGAAATTAACAGAATCACCAGTAACGCACCTGCACAGTAATGCATTTTGCAGCAATACCAAGGAGCTTAGTAGAAATACTGAAGGACAGTGAATTAATCTGCAGTCATGAAGTTGGAGGACTTACTTCAGATAACTCCACATGTACAACATGAAGTATGTATAGTAAAAACAAATAGATTAGTAGATAAGTTTGTGAAGTTGAGATTTATTTTCAAGTAAATGCACATGAAGGTTCTGACTTGACAGGATTTGTCTATACATTTTCTTTCTATATCTAGCTTCATTTCTTGATACATTGAGATGTGCTGTCCATAACCATAGGTCATGCAAAGAGTAACTTCATAGGTCCCAACAGTTAAGGTGAAATTGCATCTAATAAGGCAGGGTTCAAGTGGTTTAGAACTTGGGAAGTTCAATGCTGTAAGAAATCTGGATGTTGGAGAAGCATTAGGCATCCAGAAAGATTTTTCTTATGTTAATCCAACCATCCAACCCTGTCACACAAACAAGCTAACCAGCGACCTCTAGGTGTAATCTGTTGTGCTCTTCCTCTTGGATCACTCCGGATTGGTCATTGGATTTGACAAACCAGTGGAGATGTTTCTCACACCATGAGCTAGCCTGGTACATAATTCATGGATTTAGGAAGAAAAATAGCATGCATGTGCAACTATAGTTGGCAAATCTTTGTTCAAGAAAAGATAGAGCAGAAATACCTTTGCACCAAGAGTAAGAAACTGCCCCAGATAGCTAGTTATATCCAAATCAGAGCATTTCAGAGCAACCTGCAGAATTGACCTGTGTAGCCTGCAGTGTGACACGCCTGAACATGTGGAATCTATCCAAGATGCCTAAAATGCAGTTAAGGAAAGATACACATACTCCAGAAGGCAGCAATAGGGAGTAACTGAAGCAGCAATCAACTAAACCAGAGTGAATCAGCAGCTACTTCTACCGGCAGGTAATAAAAGGGTATAAATTTATCTGGAAGCAGATAGGAGCATATGGTATTGGAAAAAGGGATACGAGAAGACCTTGGAGTATCAGGCCCAAATCATCTGCAGAGAACTCCTCAGGTTGCTTGACAAGGGAAATCCTCTTCTCCAGAATCTATCATATATGATCAGTAGAACGTTACTGTCTGATTGGATTCCATCACACAAAATTGAATCGGACTATCCATATCCAGTAATGGCCGAGCGGAGAAGTGCAACATACGAAATCAAAGCGAAAAGTACAGGAAAACACGGCGATAGTTAGAATCGCACCACAATGCGTACGACCCAGACCGAAATTAGTTTACTTTACTGAAGAGCATCCACGAACGAACACAAAACCCACCTATAAACCCCCGCTTCCGGGTCTCCGATTGGCATCCCCGGCCGAATTCCACACTCACACCTTCCCTGCCCGTTATAAGAGAACGCAGATTCAATACCTGGAGGCCTCGGACAGGCGAACTGAACCCTAGGGAGTACGCAGTAGGGGGGGACATGGAGACGGACCGGGGGGAAAGGGATCTGCGGAGTCGCGTAGGGGATGAGATGACGCACCTCGGAGGATTCAATGGCTTCTAGGAGGCGTCCCAGCTCGCTTCCCCCCCTCCGCTCCGCCTCGCCACCGCCCCCTTCGCCGCCGGTTTCCATTGCTCTCTCACTCTGCTTCTCTAGCACAGAAAACACACACGCTGGGTGGGTTCTAGATGGTTCGGTTTTTTTTCGGAGGCTCTAGTTGGTTTTCGGTCTTGGCCTCTTGGGCGCCGTGTCCGGTTTTCCGTTTCCCGCCACACCCGGTGCTCCCTGACGAAAAAAAGAGTTCGAATACCTGCCATTCTTTGCCATGATTGTCAAATAAAATTGGACACGGTTTGCCACAATTTTTCAACAAAACCTGTGTTCTATTACTGTATTATTCATAAGACATAATACTCTCTCTGTCCAAATAAATAAATATACTTCTAGCATTGTCTTATGTCACAAAAATGAGGTTTAACCAACTTTATTAAAAGTCATAGCAACATTTATCATAATATTTTTTAAAGGAACGCGATAGCATAAGCCCTTATAGCGAGTTTTTTTCCGAATAATAAAAACTCAAATCAACGTCTGTGAAGACTTGAACCTGGCTGCGTAGGTTGTACATCCACTTTCCCAATCACTTCTTTTTATCACAATATATTATATCACTAAATTTGATTTTAACTGGAGTTGTATTGTTACCTATTTGATGAGAGCCAAGCGCTCGCTCGGTGGCTTGTTCTTACAGTGGTGCTCATCCATCCAGATTTGAGTAACCGAATTAAAACAGAGTATTATCTAGCGTGTATTAATCTCTGTTTCAAGCGTGTATAAATCTCATATATCTAGCAATTATAACCAAGGAACTATTCTTTCTCGCTGATTAATATTTTTATAATTACCAATTTGATGTTATATACTCATGTTTTTAATTAACTTGGTCAAATTTAAAATATTTAACTTAGTGCAAATTTTGAATTACACGTAGTGGATAATTGTGAAATAAGTGTTTTCTAGATAAAAGGATTTTCTAGTTTATAAGTTTTTCATAAGTGTGGCTGGCCATGAATTTTATCAAATAAATTTCCCTAATATTTAGTTTGGTAGTTCAAGTAATAATTCTGTTGAGACCCAACTCGTCCTCCTGTGTCGCTCTCACCGGTGCGACACTGGAGGACCCCACACTAGTACAAACACGTTACTTAGAGACGTCATTTTTTCATAGGCTTCCAACGGTTTCTCGTTTTGGCTCAAGCACATAGCTTCTAAGAGCACACCATTTGAGTCGGTTTTTCTTTGCGGCTCTAAGATACGCGATCTCCGGCGGTCAAAAGGAAAAACATCTCTAACATGTGCGTGCTAGATACAGCCAATTTTTTTGACCGCTCGTAAGAACTCATTAACCTTAGACGGCCTATACTAGAGACCGTTTCCAATAGTCAGGCGACCTGAGTCAGATTCTAACAAAGACCGTCTCCAGAACTAGTGTGCCTCGAAGCGGCTTTTTAAAGTGACCATCTTTAGTGTGTGTAAACCATTTTAAATAGTAGCATGCTAATTCAAACTCGATCATAACTGACATGACACATAATCATGATTCAGCAGCCAGATAGATAGATTAACTGTAGAACTTATAAAAGCTCGATCACGGTAACATTAGCCAGATAGTTGGGAAAATCATACAAATTTAGTCATTACATATTATGGAAGTACATAGAAAGTGTAGTCCATAAATCAGTCAGAATAGAATAATTAATACTCTCTAAAAATTAGCATTGCATTTATAATGGGTTGTCTGGTGTAAGTTGCTGAACCAGAATATGTACCTCTCCATTATATTTTTCTTCAAAGCAAAAAAGGACGATACTATTCTGCTTTAAGTTAAAGCTTCTCACAACCTTCTCCCAAGATTGCATTTGACCCAGGTCCTATCTTCATTCTAACCATCTTTGGCTTTTTACTCTACATTTACCAAACATGGACATCAATAGGTTCATCAAGGCGATTTTTTAGATATTTCCTTGTGAGCTTAGCTCCAAATGTCTAGGCAAGTACAAAGAATTGAAGAATTAGCATGCTTGTAATTGCTGGAAGTATTTAAATATTACAGGGTAGCTTGTTGATATCATGATCAAGAATTTATCATCTTACCAGCTTGCACTTTTTTTTCATGACAGATCAATAGGGCTGCTTGTAGACGTAAAAATTAGTGTCCCCCTTGTGTTGAGGCCCTGATGCAACAACACATAAAAAATTCAATGCGGTTGAATATTAACGTCTACCGTCTAAGCATACAAAACATATGATTGCAATTTTGATTGTCTTTTAATACCTCTAAACTCAATCCTCTCAATGGGCTCTTCATCTGATGACCGGAATTCAAAACCACCAAAGCTAATACGAAAAATGTCGTCGCTAGAGAGTGTTATTGCATCGTCATTGTAGATTCCCATCTGTTAAATAGATACAGACCAATGAAGTGACAATTAAATCTCTATTGCTAGAAGGGAAACGAACAATGATAAATCAATAAAGAATTGCAGATTTTGAGATTTATACAAGGGGAAAAGAGTTGGGACAGATGCATGCCGGCTGGGGGAGGCTCTCCTGACGGTGTCGTCGGGTCTTTGCGGCTCGGTAACCCTGAACTTTAAAATCAAGAAGCAAATTGGAAAATTCCATGGCAAATTTCCTAAATAGAAGCTACTCATTTAGGGTTTTGGGGTTTTTGTTTTCACGCATACCTACCTGGACGATGAAGGGGTCATCGGAGGCGAGGGAGAGCATCCACACCGCAGGGGACCAGAGGCGGTGGTGCTGGAGAGGCATGGGACCGAAGGCGGCGGTGGTGGAGAGGAAGGGGACTGGAGGCAGCGGTGGTGGAGAGGCAGGGGACCGGTGACAGTGGTGGACAATGGTTTGGGCGAGCGGGGAAGAAAAAATGTGGCACGGATCTGAAATATTTGTCCAAATATTTTCAAATATTGGCCACCAAGTACTAGTCTGAGATGGCTGCAAGTGGAAAACGTCTCTAAGAACATCCGTTCTCTGAATATTTCATATTTTGCCACCAAGAACTTCCCTAGCTAAGACGACTAGTAGTTTGAAACAAACATATTCGAAACTCTGGCATTTGATTATTCTAAAATTTGAGAATTATTCATAGTTTAAAGGCAAAGAAAGGTGTGTATACATGCTTGCTAGAGTGGAATTGAGTCCCCTAAGACTAAATGAGGTTGATGTATTGAAGAAAATAATTGGCGTAGTACAAACATTGGATCTTATCCTGAAAGGCATGATGACTCCTAGTGTTCATGCGCTTGGGGGCAGAGCAATAAGGTGCAAGTGTTTCGAATTTGAATAATTCAAATGTTTAATCATGAAGTTAATCATTTGGTTTATTAATTATTAATTTGTCACCAATGTAACTTTTTTTCATGTATTCTTTGAAGGAAGACTCGTTGAGTGGATATTTGAAAATCCGGATATATTTGAAACTTCGGATTTAGTTAATCCTAAATTTAGAGAATAATTCATAATTTAAAGGAAAAGAAAGGTGTTTACACATGCTTGCTAGAGTGAAATTGATTCCTAAAAGTAAATAAGGTTCATACATCAAAGAAAATAAATGGCGTAGTACCTTGGGTAACCTAAAAATTGAGTCCTAAGGAAAGTTATATTGTTGTGTGCGTACTAACCTAAATTTTGTGCCTTGGATAACCTGAAAGGTATATGACCGACTCGTATAGTGTATTCATGTGCTTGCTGTATAGCAATAAGATACAAGTGTTTTGAATTTGAACACGAGAAAATTGAAGGAACTCTATATAAAGGGTACCCACTTCCATCCTTATTAATTTAACCACCAAAGACTAAAGATATAGATCAGTACGACAACATGATCAGTAATATAATTTAACACGAGAAAATTGAAGGAACTCCATATAAAGGAGTAGATTAATATATAAACAAGGTACTTATAATAGTTCAACCACCAAATAATACGGGTGTAGATATTGTCTTGCATGCAACCAAAGTTAATATTTAACTTAAACAAAATATAAGGAGGGGCAGCGCAGCAGGGGAAGGGATACGGAGCCGCCTTACCAGGAGAATAGCCTACTCGAAAGGAAACAAGCCAGTCCTGACATATTCCCGGAAGAATTTGCTGTAGGTTGCGTGCCGCGCCAAGGTCTTCAGCTGATGCGTTCGGCCTTAGCCTTCGCCAAGGTCCACCGCGTGTAGGATCATGTTGTCGATGTCCATGTCGATGGCTCTACAACAGAATGGGCAAAAGAATTCCCTTTTATGGTGGAAAGGAATTAGCCCCCACTGTAACCACCTCGACATGTAGCGGCTCTTGTTATCCCTAGACTGCTTGCTAGAGTCCACGTCATCAGAATCGTCTTGTTGATTTTTAAAATAATATCAAAGCAAATGTATCTTAGTAATAGTTTGATCAGTTCATATATCATTTCATGTATCCAAACAAAAAGACAATTAATTAGATCAGATTTCTATGTAGAACAAAGTATGGGGCCTCATAAGTTTCTTTAGGGATATCGTGAGCGAACTAAGTACCAATTGCACAAACTATATATTGTTCTTGTACATTGCCTCGGGTTTGCTAACTCATCCCTAAAAAAAATTGACACCGCCTCTCTTTTGGAGCAAATTTGAATCATTGACCACAATAAGAAATTGAGATGTAATCCTTCATATACACTATGAATGCACATGAACTCTTATGGAGTGAATTTCAATCATCGGCCTCACTACAAAATTGAAATATAATTTTTACACACTATGAATTGCAATGTATATGATCACAATCTGTTATTGTACGTAGTAGAAGAAACAATTCAAATATCATATATATAGTACATATAAATGTAGAATAAAACTGAAGGCCTCATATGTTTTTTCAGAGATGGGGTAGGTGAACAATTCAAAGATCATACTTCATATGAATATAGAATAAATCTATGTCTCATAAGTTTTTTAGGGATAAATTTAGCGAACCAAAGCATCAATTACACAACTTATATTGTTGTTGTATATTATTGCCTCAGGTTCACTAACCTATCTCTAAAAAAATCTGACACCATCGATCAAGTGTATCCCCGTGCACTCTTTTGGGTAAAAATTGAATCATTGGCCTTAGTAAGAAATAGAAATATAGTGTACACTATGTAACATATATATGCATGTTGTGTATCGAAATCAACACTCCGGTAACATATCTACTAAGCAAATGTAAATTTACTAGATGGCAGATGAGCAGATCTAAGCAAATGTAGATTTACTAGATGGCAGATGAGCAGATCTAATCAAATCTGCAAAACAATCGACCGTTCGAACCATATATTCCCTACATAAAGAAGGCGCGTGGTAAAGCAAAAGAATCTATAAAGGACTGAGCAAATCCTACGTTTATGAACAGTGAAATCTGCGGCTGCAACGACTAGAGAAACTAGCAAAGTAGTACCTCGGATGTCTCATCGGAGAGGTCCTTCTCGAACTCGTCGCTCTCCTCGATTTCTTAGAGGATTTGTTCGTGGAGTATGGGTCGTTGATGACGAGCACCGGGTTTCCTCCGCCTGCCGCATGCCCCCTTGATGGTGGCTTGGTTGATATAGAGCCTGTTGGGAACCCAAGATCAAGGTATGGTGAGCACAACAGCAAGTTTTCCCTCAGTTATAGAACCAAGGTTATCGAACCAGTTTGAGAAAGAAACCACTTCCAAAGGTGTTGCTAGCAATGTGGAACTTGCACACAACACAACCAAAATACTTTGCCCTAACTTATCAGTAAGGATGATTAAACGTATAGTGTGAAAGAAAGTAATTGCTTGTGGTAATTGCAGAAAGTAAACAGTAGACGGTAGATAGAATATCAATGAAAATGAATGGACCAAGGTCCACAGTTCACTAGAGGTGTTTTCTCCTTAAGATAAATAACATGCTGGATGAACAAATTACAGCGGGACAATTGACAAATAGATAATGCATGACAATGCATGTTGTTAGACCCCTCCTTTGTAAAGTAAAGGATCCCTGTGATTGCAATGCTAGTCCCTGGATCAATGCTAGCATCCACAGTTTAAGATGAAGTACACAGATACAAAGGTCGTTTATTACATTCATTCCAGAGATAAAACATAGTCTTTTACAACTCAGGGCCAAAGGCCTAATACAAGAGTTTATGGAATACGTAAATAAACACAAGTCTTCATCTTCATGCGCCACGGGCAAGCATGTTGAGTGTAGACTCATGACTCCTAATCATCATCGGAGTAACCTGCAACATCACAAGTTACAGCCACAGTGGGTCAATACTTTGGAATAGTATTGGCAAGTGATACCTTAGTAAATTTTAAGTGGACTATGTTACTATATGCATTTTGGCTAAGTGTAGCTTGACTTGCTTTGCTTGAAAATAGGTTTTTCCTATTAGTTGAAATCACTAAGTTTTTCTTTCTTTGTCAAAAACATTCCCAAGGAACCACCAATAGACATTGGGGTCCTTCACCCTTGTTCACCCACAAATTTTACTTAGAAGTTGGAGTGATGAGATTCTTGTAGCTTCCATGTATTGATGCTCAAATTGTCCATTGCCATTGTAACTACCTCGGTGAACTACGCTCCTAGATACAAGCCTGGATGAGAGATAGCGGTTGAAATAGTACGGCGGGGCCCCAAAAGCCACTCACTGGTAGTCCTTTCAGACGTCCCAACCGCTAACCTCTCAACGGGACCTGTACGGGCGGCGTAGTCGGCAGGCGAAGGGATCAACTACGTACACAAGTGGGTATGTACGCAAGCCACCATACAAGAGTACATCAGAGCCACACCATCTAGAAAGAAAGGAAATATACCAACGCCATACGGCAAGATTCAAATGACCTAGATACCTCTATAATTTAGGATAACTCCTCATACAACACACATCAGAGTATCATGCGGAAGCGGCAAACAAGATCCGAGTACGGATAAGAAGCAAATAGGCATAAGATGCCAGAGAAAAATAAGCACATCCCAACTACAGGTCTCACGGATCCCCGTGCCCGGAATCTCTACACCATACGGTCGTTGCCTCCATCATCGGCTTCTTCCACCCAGTATCCGTCCTGAGAAGGTACCTGTTCATCTGAATCAAGAATTTATCGTGTGAGACCCTAAGGGTACTCAGCAAGACTTAATGCCTCTAAAGGGGACACAACCTGGGGTGACGCAATTGCAGCAAAAGATAAACCCTAGCAATTCTACAGAATAAGCGCTAACCATCCGCCTAACCAATGATAGACGGATGTCCGTGAATTAAGTACAACAGTTATAGTGGTAATCTCATCCGATCCATCCTCCTCCCTGCTCACCAACAAGGAAGCGGACGAACAACCCCCCTTTCCGTTGACAGTTTTATTAACCATTCCGTGAGTGTTGCGCTATTTACTAGTCAAGTTACTTAGTCAAGTTAAGGCGGTACTTTAGTTATGCTTGTCTATGATCAAGAAACTGTGCTCCAAGTCGTCCATAACGCGGACACGGCTTTGAAGTTTTACCCGCCGGGTGCACCAATAGCAACACACGCTCGATCAACCTCGGAAAAACCAAATCAAAACCCAACGAGGCTTTCACGGTGAACAATCACAGGATTCGAAATATTTCAGGGGCCACCTTAGAGTACACCATAGCGAAGTAAGCAAGCTTCGAGACGGACTCAAGGTTGCGCCAATGGCTGTAAGCGACAGTATGCCCCCAAACGGGGACTGCCGATACCGCGTAATCACTCCGCTTACCTAAACAGTACAGGGTGCACCTCGCACAATCGTAATTAAAGCAGTAGCATGGCATAAGTACAGGATCGGAAATAAAACCTCAAACTAGTTTGTGGCCCCAAGAAATAAGACGGAATCAAGCTCTGGCCCAGGGGGGTCCCATATACCTCCCGGATGTGGATAGCGCGATAAGTCAAGGAACAGGAATCAAGTACTCGGGGTCTTACGGGACACAAGTGAGCAGGAAAAACCAAATAGCAGATATTGCTCACCGGTGCCACTTTCTTTAGTTATCCCAGAACTACTCAGGTTAAGTTGTTTAAGTACCTCGTTATTCAACAGACACTCACAAACCCTACACATGCTGTTCTACGACTCGCATGGCTCAAGCAACTCCTATAGTAGTGGCTCATGGGATGGAGGATACAAGCTTGGTGGAGTTTGAAAGTAAAGGCTATGCATACTTGGGATTCAATTTAATGCAATCGACTCAATGATGCAAGAATAAGATAGAGGCAATAGGTCTTGTATGTATGCAAGCATGTGGTAGTGCTTGCACTGGTATCTCTGTTGAAGCAAGGGAGTCTTGGGTAGTGCTCACGGTGCTCTTGATACAACCCACCTTTCGGTGTCATCCGAGAAAAACCAAACAAACAAGGCCAACATGAATATAGAGCACAAGCATAAGAATAAGATCGTCAAACAAACAATCATGCCATGATGAATGATGCACAATTTACATGGCAAGGAAGGTAGCATGGCATGGTGAGGTGTGGTGAACAAGAATAATAACCATTAAGTGGGTTTGGTCATGTTTTGTTGTCATAACAATTGTTGTTCTCAATATATTTATATGATGCATGCTGCAATTGAAGTCAAGGATAGCATAAACAGAAAGGTCTCGTCGAGTGATCATTTTAGACTACTCATTTGCTTAATTTGGATTTTCCAAACAAAAGTTATTTAATTTTGAAATCCTAGTGGCAATTGAAGTAATTTAAACAAACTTGGAATTTAACTTGTGCAAAACACTAAACAGATGGCATATTTGGATTCCTCTCATTTTCTGAATCAAAACATATATTATTTGCCCAATTTGGAATTAGCATGGCAAAGTTATTTAAAATCTGAAATTAATTTGAATTTGAATCATATTTTGAATTTGAAATCAACTCTGAACTGTTTAACACTCAACACTCGCCTAGCCCGAGCTACCGATGTGGGCAGGGGTCAGCTCGGCCTGGCAGCGCTGAGAGCATCCTGACTGCGGGTTGAATGAACAAACCGCAGTCCTTTAGCAAACTTCCGGAGAGGCCGATCAGGCGGTGTGAACCGCTGGGTTGAGCGAGCGAAACGCTGGGGTTATCGCAAAACGCACGCCGCCAGGGGAGGACTGCGGGTTTAGCGGGATCTTGCGGGAGCCTTTTGCAAATATTGCACGGCTGGCGGTGGGGCCTCGAGGTCTGCGGTTGAGCAAAACGAAAACGAGAGGGGGTTTACGCAAAAGTGCGGGGCGCACTGTGGATCTTCCTCTTTCTCTGAACCGCGCATGTCGGCTCGCCTTGGCGCAGAAAGGCTCGAACACAGGGCGTTCTTGAGCGTGCGGGCCGGCGCTGGAGGCTAGGCTAGGTGCTAGGAAGGGTGGCTGCGTCTAGCTAAGGCGTTGTCGCGATCGAAGCTTGCAGACTCGAGCACGCCGCCGCACGGAAGCCGTTCGTGAACGTTCGAGCAACCAGGAAGCGAACGCGACGGACCTTGTGGGGGTTGAGGCGTCTGCGGCGTGACGGTGTGCTCGAACGGCAGGCGTGGCGATCTCCGGTGGCGCTCCCGTCGATCTAGGGTTTGGCGGGCGTCGGCTGGTGCAGGCTTGGCGCGTCTCCTCCTCGCATTGGCGGCGTCTGGGGCGCGGCCTGGTCCTCCTCGACAGCCTCGCTGCTCCCTTCTCCGGCTAGCGCAGCAGGGGCAGGTGGTAGACGGCGACGTCGGCGTGGTGGCGAGGGGAAGGAAGGGGAGATGCAGGGCTGCTCGGGGTGGATCTGGGGGTTTCTGGAGAGGCAGAGAGGGTGGTGGGGAGGATAAGAAGGAGGGAGGCACGGCAGGGTTGCGTGGGGGAAGGGTAGCTGCGGGGGTGTGGCTTTGGTCACCCTCTCCTCTCACGTGATCGCATGGGGGGCCAGGGTGGCGTGGCCGAGCCGGGGAGGTGAGAGGGGGAGGCTGGCAGGTGGCCCTGGGCAGCTTGTGGCCAGGAAGCGGCCAAGGAGGGCAGGTGGTAGAGAGGAAAGATAAGAGGGGGAAGGGGCCACTCGGCTAGGGTTTAGAGGGATGGGCATGGTCGGGTGTGGGGGTAGCTAGGTGGGTCCCTGGTCGGGTGGGGCCTGCAGGGGGTGGTAGGCGCATGGCATGGGTGGCTAGGGTGAGAGGGACAAGGGGGCAAGCTAGATAGAAGGGAGGGTAGGTTTAGTTGGGGTTTTGTTTAGAGGTAGGGGTAGAATAGGATTTATTTTGGTATATGTAAAATAGTGTTTAGTTTTAGGATAGTTATACAATAGGGTTTAGGTTTTTGGTTTTTAGAATAGATTGAATTAGGGTCTTCTGCTTGCAAGGTGAGAAGGTGGGGTACTAAACTTGGGCAAGCATGCACCAAGTCCAAGCTCAACACAAGACTAAGCAAGAAAAGGGAGAAGGAAGATGGCCATGGGGATGTGGATCTTGGACCATGCATGTTCTTACAAGATCAAGCAAAAATCCAAGCAAGGGTGGCTTGGATGGGCATGCTCCTTAGCACATGTGGGGTTTGGGGGCATGGGGATGTCTAGCTAAAGGCAAAAGAGAGGGAGGGTTTAACACTACAAACAAGAGCAAGCAAGGAAGGAGTGATTCATTTAGAATTCCAACAAAAACCAAATCCGGAAAAGGGTATTGCATGGCCCATGCAAGACAATTAATGCCAAATGGTTATATTGTGAAAACAACATGAGTTCATGTGGCTTTAATCCTGGCATGCACAAAAGGTGGCAAAGGCCAAGCAAATAGATTAGGAGTGGATCCAACCAACAACATGGGCTAGAGAAACTCAATAAAAGCCAAGCCCATATTATTGGATGGTGGAATTATAAGGTGGTGAAAGATAAGGTGGTGGAGTCAAGAGAGATGCCCCAACTCAACTTGGGCATTTAACAATTTAGTAAGAACCAAATACAATATCAAGAAGCAACTACAATTAATAATGCACATGAGATAAGAACCAAACAAGAAAAGGTTTTATATGATGCTCCAATGCAAGGGGACATGATGACATGAGCATGATATGATGATGATGCAACAATTATATGTTGAAGTGGCCCATTTTATTATTAAACTTAGTAGCATTACGGGGTTAGAACAACCTGGGATGCTACAACTCTCCCACTAAACAGGAATCTCGCCGAGATTCTAGGAAGAAGAAGAAGAAGACACAAAGAGAGAAGGATGGTTGGCACGGAGTTCATCTTCACGCTCCCAAGTTGCTTCATCAGCGAGAATGGTGTGACCACCTTGCAGAATTTGATGGACTTGTTGCGAGTCCTTCGTTCTGCGGTCTCGAGGATTTTGATGGGGTGTTCCTGATAAGAGAGATCTTCTTGGAGGTCTATTAGCTCATGATCCACGGTCTTGCCGGGGTCTTTGAAGCACTTCTTGAGCTGAGAGATGTGGAAAACATCATGGACTTTGAGTTTTTCGGAAGCTCCGGTGCATAAGCAACTTCTCCCTTCTACCACGTATCTTGAAAGGACCGATGTATCTAGGAGCCAACTTTCCTTTGATCAAGCGGTGTGTTCCTCTCATGGGAGTGACACGAAGGTAGACGAGATCACCAGGCATATACCATATCTGTGTTTCTGTCATAGTTGCTCTTCGACGACTCGAGCAATCTTGTGTTCTCCAGAATGATATGCACCTTCTCCTCTGCTTGAGTCACAATGTCAGGGCCAAACCAGATTCTTTCTCCTGCACCTGACCAACCAATGGGAGTTCTGCACTTCCGACCATAGAGAGCCTCGAATGGTGCCATCTTCAGACTCTTCTGGAAGCTGTTGTTGTAGGAGAATTCAGCATATGGAAGGCATTCTTCCCACTTCATGCCAAACGAGATGACGCAAGCTCTAAGCATGTCCTCGAGAATCGATTGATCCTCTCCACTTGTCCTTGAGGCGAGGGTGGTAGCGCAGTCTTGAAGTTCAACCGTTCCCAAAGCTTTTGGAAACTCCCGAACTTTGAGGTGAAGATGCTCCCACGATCTGAACTGATTTCAGTGGAACCCCATACAAAGAGACAATCCTGTTGATATAGAGCTCAAATCAAGTCCGAAATTGTTTCTTTGATCGGGAAGAAGTGTGCCACTTTGAAAGCTCGATGACAACAAAAATTGCATTGTTGCCCTTCTGCGACCTTGGAAAGCCAGTGATAAAGTCCATCTCAACTTTCTCCCATTTCCATTAGGAGGTTTCAATGGCTGTAGAAGACCAAATGGTTTCGATGAACAGCCTTGACTCTGCGAACATCACATTCAAACGACTTGGCACAATACCTTTTCAACCTGTGCCACCAGTATTGTGTTTTCAAGTCCATATACATCTTTGTGCTGCCAGGATGGATAGAAAGGACCGAATCATGTGCCTCCTTGAGCAATTGATCTCTCAGACCCGGGTAGTTTGGAACAAACATCCGGTGATCAAAGAAGAGCGTGCCCTGGTCATCCACATGGAAGGATTCATACTTCGGAGTGCCAAGCTTAGCGATGAGCTTCTTGGTGTGCGGATCACCACGCTGACGAGACCGAATCTGTTCTTCCAAGAGAGGAGTAGCCAGAAGGTTCAGAAGGTGCCCTTGTTCCACAATCTCCAGGTTGAGCTGACGAAATTCCTCGCACAAGAGAGGCTGCTGCTCTTCTACCATGAGGTTGTTGACATAAGCTTTACGGCTAAGCGCATCTGCCATGACATTTGCTTTTCCAGGAGTGTAGTTGATGGTCACATCAAAGTCATTGATGGCTTCAATCCATCTCCTTTGCCGAAGATTGAGATCCGGTTGAGTGAAGATATACTTCAAACTCTTGTGGTCCGAGAAGATCTCACAACGGTTACCCAGCAAGTAGTGCCTCCACAGCTTCAAGGCAAAGACCACTGCTGCAAGCTCAAGGTCATGCGTGGGATAGTTGACCTCATGCGTCTTCAACTGACGAGAGGCATAAGCAACCACCTGTCTCTCTTGCATAAGGACCGCACCCAATCCTTGCAAAGAGGCATCGCAGAAGATCTGGAAAGGCTTGGATGTATCCGGAGGAACCAAGACTGGTGTGGAAGTGAGCTTTGCTTTGAGTGTCTCAAAACTTTCTTGGCAAGCAGGTGTCCACAGATACTTCTTGCCTTTCTTGAGGAGGTCGGTAAGAGGCTTTGCTATCTTTGAGAAGTTCTGCACAAAACGACGACAATAGCTAGCCAAGCCGAAAACTCCGCACTTCCTTGACATTAGCGGAGGAAGCCATTCAACTATTGTCTTCACGGTTTTGGGTTGACGCAATGCCCTTGGCCGAGATAACATGCCCGGATAGGTTACTTGGCAACCGAACTCACACTTTGAGAACTTGGCATACAAGCGGTTCTCACGAAGCTTGTTCAGACACACCTCGGTGCTCTTCATGCTCCTCCTTGGACTTGGAATAGACGAGAATATCATCCGGATATACCACCACAAACTTGTCCGGTACTCCATGAAAACGGAGTTCATCGACCTCGAGAAGGTAGCAGTGCGTTGGTGAGGCGAAAGACATGACCGTGTACTCATACAGGCCATAGCGAGTGGTGAAAGCTGTTTGGGCACATCCTCTTTGCGAATTTTGATTTGGTGATAACCACTCCTCAAATCCAGCTTAGAGAACACCACAGCTCACGCTAGCTGGTCAAAGATCATTTATCCGAGGAGAGGATATTTGTTCTTGATGGTTTTGGCATTTAGAGCCGTAGTCAACACTGAGCCTATCGGTTCTGCCACGCTTCTTCACGAAGATTGTTGGACTACCCCAAGAAGAAGTGCTATGCTGAATGAAACCCAACTTCTCTTGTTCATCAAGTTGTCGTTTGAGTTCACCACTCGAAGGACCCATTTGTATGGCCTCTTGGAGATAGGAGCCGTTCGGGTTCAAGCTCGATCACGAATTCAACCTCGCGATCCGGAGGCATACAGCAACTCTTCGTGAAAACATCCGGAACTCACGGACCGGGTACCTTCGAATAGCTTCCATGGCATCATCATTCGAGCAGCCAAGGAATAGAGTTGGACATCGAGTCGACTTGGAGAGAAGACTATGTGGCCTTGAGGATCTTTAGAGACTTGGCGTTCAAAGACAATCGATCAGTGCATTCTTTGTCAACCAATCCATGCCTGGATGACATCAATGTCGAGTTGCCTGAATAATCAAAGAAGCCAAGAATGAAGAACCACCAATCTCCACTTTGTTGCCATGGTGATCTTAGAAGCGGCATTGTTGCTCCAGGAGAAAGAACCATTAACTTCTTGGAAGAGGATCCGACACTAACCCATTCTCATCGGCAAACTTTATAGACACGAAGAATGCGATGCACGAATCAAAGAGAACTCGTGCGAGGCGAGTTAATCGAGAGCATACCCATGACAACTCAGTGCGAGCTCGGCTTGAGGCGTTGAGCGATTAGCTCGAACAACCGCAAACCCGGGCTTAGTGTTGATGTTGAGAGGCGGTGGTGCACGACCAGGAGAGCTTGCTGCAGATCTTGGCGGGGTGGAGGGAGAGCTTTGTTCTTCATTGGCAGTTCGATTTTGATGTCCAGGATCTCCACATGTGAAGCGAGCACCGGTGGGCGTGGAGCAGTGGCAGGGGACTCCGCCAGCGCTCGGTAAGGGTTGTTGTAGCCCACAGGAGCCGCAGTGGTGAAGTTTGATGGCCTTGGCGCGTAAGTTGCAGATCTTGGTGGAGCCGGGGCGACGGTGGGGTGTTAGGAACCCATACGCCGCTTAGAAGGAGTTGCCATTCTGCCGAGCTTGATGCATCCTGCTATGTTTCTTGGACTCCTCGAACATCGCCTACTAGCCTCCTCTTGTAGTGCCATATGCTGCAGTTCAGAAGGTTGCCGGTCTTGCATGCGTGAGTGCATACTTGATCGACGCATTGAGCCCTTGCACGAATCTCTTCCTTTTTCTTGTCATCGATACCTCATCACCACCATAGCGAGACAAGTTCATGAAATTCTGATGTAGGTGTTGGCGTTATCATTGCCCCCTTCAAGTTGAGGAAAGCATCCTTCATCCGTTCCATCACAATCTCGAGAGAAACTGCTCCTTGAAAGCTGGTGAACCTCTCCCAAGTGGGCTGGAACCCGGTCTAGCCTTCGTAGTTTTCCCACCATAGAGCTGCGTCTCCCTTGAGCGGTGAGTAGCACACTTTACCCATTCTGTTTCGGCACATCGCCAGTCTCCAACAGCCTTGAGATCTCACGGAGCCAATCATCGCATCAAGAGGTCGGTCGAGACACGTCAAACCGCCGAGGCTGAACTTGAGGAAGCTCTTGATGTCACCACGCTTGGGAGGTGGAGGAAGTGGAGTGAACTCGTTCCTTGGACGCTCTCCTCAAAGCGCGGTGGTTCTCTTGCATGGCTGCCAGAGCATTTGCAATGCTTGACATGAGCCCGCCAGTTCGGAGGAATGTCCTCCTCGGTCCGTGGGGAGCCATCCGTCATTGATGTAAAACTCAAGTCAAGATTACTATAATGGAGAATGATAATAATCCAAAATAGTACCAAAATGGAATTAACCAAGATTAAAGGATACAATTTACTGAGATGATATGAAAATATCAACAAAGTTCATAGCACCTCAAAGATATTAAGCATATCGCACACGACTGAAAAGGAGTGTGGTACAAACATATCAAAGAAAAATTTTCCACAAATTTCGGCATTAAAATACCAATAGATGCTAAAATTACTTAACGAATCAAGATTAGTGACTCTACCGATCCAATATACAAAAGCAAATGATACAAGTAGTGGTATGGTCGCGACTCCATCCCGCACTCGAATCATTACTCCGCACATGAACAAGTGGAACACATATCCTAACCCCTTCTTCTCACGATTTAAACCTAAAGATTGGTACTACGAAACGAACACCCCAAACAAGATAGCGTCGGATACAAAAGGAAGATAGATCGCGTCGGTTTACAAAAGCACATCGGTATGGAATGTACCAACAGTGGATAGCCAAAGGCAGATAAGATAACAACTTGGATGCAACAGATAGACAAGGGACTATACACACACACACACACACACACACACACCCTATGGTACTACGAGCCGAACACGTGAATCCTAGTTTGAACTTGAGAAGAGGATTGAAAGCGTTACACTTCCTTACCGTAAAAGGGTGGGTGGGAGGTAAGAAGAAAAATGGAAGCAGTCCTACTCTCGCGTTTTGTTTTTCCCTAATATACATAACTACTCAAAATATTTGCTAGGCGACAACGACTTTGGCTGAAACCACAAGGTCGGGATGGCTCGATACCAATTGTAACTACCTCGGTGAACTACGCTAGATACAAGCCTGGATGAGAGATAGCGGTTGAAATAGTGCTGGGGCCCCAAAGCCACTCATGGTAGTCCTTCAGACGTCCCAACCGCTAACCTCTCAACGGGACTGTCAGGCGGCGTGGTCGAAGCGAAGGATCAACTACGTACACAAGTGGGTATGTACGCAAGCCACCATACAAGAGTACATCAGAGCCACACCATCTAGAAAGAAAGGAAATATACCAACGCCATACGGCAAGATTCAAATGACCTAGATACCTCTATAATTTAGGATAACTCCTCATACGGACACATCAGTATCATGCGGGCGGCAAAACAAGATCCGAGTACGGATAAGAAGCAAATAGGCATAAGATGCCAGAAAATAAGCACATCCCAACTACAGGTCTCACGGATCCCCGTGCCCGGAATCTCTACACCATACGGTCGTTGCCTCCATCATCGGCTTCTTCCACCCAGTATCCGTCCTGAGAAGGTACATTCAATCGAATCAAGAATTTATCGTGTGAGACCCTAAGGGTTTTCGGCAAGACTTAATGCCTCTAAAGGGACACAACAGGGTGACGAATTGCAGCAAAAGATAAACCCTAGCAATTCTACGAATAAGCGCGCTAACCATCCGCCTAACCAATGATAGACGGATGTCCGTGAATTAAGTACAACAGTTATAGTGGTAATCTCATCCGATCCATCCTCCTCCCTGCTCACCAACAAGGAAGCGGACGAACAACCCCCCTTTCCGTTGACAGTTTTATTAACCATTCCGTGAGTGTTGCGCTATTTACTAGTCAAGTTACTTAGTCAAGTTAAGGCGGTACTTTAGTTATGCTTGTCTATGATCAAGAAACTGTGCTCCAAGTCGTCCATAACCGCGGACACGGCTTTCAGAAAGTTTTACCGGCGGTGCACCAATAGCAACACGCTCGATCAACCTCGGAAAAACCAAATCAAAACCCAACGAGGCTTTCACGATGAACAATCACAGGATTCAGAAATATTTCAGGGGCCACCCTTAGAGTACACCATAGCAGTAAGCAAGCTTGAGACGGACTCAAGGTTGCGCCAATGGTGGCGACAGTGATGCCCCAAGCGGGGCTGCGATACGCGTAATCACTCCGCTTACCTAAAAGATGACAGGTGCACCGCACAATCGTAATTAAAGCAGCATGGCATAAGTAGGATCGAAATAAAACCTCAAACTAGTTTGTGGCCCCAAGAAATAAGACGGAATCAAGCTCTGGCCCAGGGGGGTCCCATATACCTCCCGGATGTGGATAGCGCGATAAGTCAAGGAACAGGAATCAAGTACTCGGGGTCTTACGGGACACAAGTGAGCAGGAAAAACCAAATAGCAGATATTGCTCACCGGTGCCACTTTCTTTAGTTATCCCAGAACTACTCAGGTTAAGTTGTTTAAGTACCTCGTTATTCAACAGACACTCACAAACCCTACACATGCTGTTCTACGACTCGCATGGCTCAAGCAACTCCTATAGTAGTGGCTCATGGGATGGAGGATACAAGCTTGGTGGAGTTTGAAAGTAAAGGCTATGCATACTTGGGATTCAATTTAATGCAATCGCGACTCAATGATGCAAGAATAAGATAGAGGCAATAGGTACTGTATGTATGCAAGCATGTGGTAGTGCTTGCCTGGTATCTCTGTTGAAGCAAGGGACGGTACTGGGTAGTGCTCCTGGTGCTCTTGATACAACCCCTGCTCAGTGTCTATCCGAGAAAAACCAAACAAACAAGGCCAACATGAATATAGAGCACAAGCATAAGAATAAGATCGTCAACAAACAATCATGCCATGATGAATGATGCACAATTTACATGGCAAGGAAGGTAGCATGGCATGGTGAGGTGTGGTGAACAAGAATAATAACCATTAAGTGGGTTTCAGTCATGTTTTGTTGTCATAACAATTGTTGTTCTCAATATATTTATATGATGCATGCTGCAATTGAAGTCAAGGATAGCATAAACAGAAAGGTCTCGTCGAGCTGATCATTTTAGACTACTCATTTGCTTAATTTGGATTTTCCAAACAAAAGTTATTTAATTTTGAAATCCTAGTGGCAATTGAAGTAATTTAAACAAACTTGGAATTTAACTTGTGCAAAACACTAAACAGATGGCATATTTGGATTCCTCTCATTTTCTGAATCAAAAACATATATTATTTGCCCAATTTGGAATTAGCATGGCAAAGTTATTTAAAATCTGAATTAATTTGAATTTGAATCATATTTTGAATTTGAAATCAACTCAACTGTTTAACACTCAGACTCATTGCTTTGAGCCGGACAGTGGGCAGGGTCAGCTCGGCCTGGCAGCGCACGAGAGCATCTGGACTGCGGGTTGAATGAACAAAACCGCAGTCCTTTAGCAAACTTCAGAGAGGTGCTGCGGGCCAGGTGAACCGCGGGTTGAGCGAGCGAAACGCTGGGGTTATCGCAAACGCACACGCGCCAGGGGAGGACTGCGGGTTTAGCGGGATCTTGCGGAGCCTTTTGCAAATATTGCCGGTCGCAGCGGGTGGGGCCTCGAGGTGCGGGTTGAGCAAAGCAACGAGGGGTTTACGCAAAAGCGGGCGCATTGTGGATCTTCCTCTTTCTCGAACCAGCATGTCTCGGCCTTCATGTGGCCTTGTGCAGACTCGAACAGCAGGCGTTCTTGGGGCGCTGAGCGGTGACCGCTACCGGGCTAGGCTAGGTGCTAGGAAGGGTGGTGCGTCTAGCTAAGGCGTTGTCGCGACGGAAGCTTGCAGAATGAGCACGCCCGGCCGGGAAGCCGTTCGACGGGCGTTCGAGCAACCAGGAAAGCGGCGACGGACCTTGTCCGGGGGTTCGAGGCGTCATGGCGGTGTGCTCAAGCGAACGGGCGTGGGCGATCTCCGCGAGGCGGCGTCGATCTAGGGTTTGGCGGCGTCGCTGGTGCGGCGTGCTGGCGCGTCTCCTCCTGTTGGCGAGTCGGGCGTCTTTGCTGGCCTGGTCCTCCTCGACAACCTGCCTCCCTTCTCCGGCTAGCGCACAGGCGGTGGCAGACGACGTCGGCGTGGTGGCGAGGGAAGGAAGGGAGATCTTGAGGCTGCTCGGGTGGATCTGGGGGTTTCTGGAGGCGAGAGGGTGGTGGGGAGGATAAGAAGGAGGGAGGCACCAGGTTGCGTGGGGAAGGGTAGCTGCGGGGTGTGGCTTTGGTCACCTCTCCTCTCACGTGATCGCATGGGGGCCAGGTGGCGTGGCGAGGGGGAGGTGAGAGGGGAGGCTGGTGGTGTACAGCAGCTGTGAAGAGCCAAGGAGGCGGTGGAGAGGAAGATAAGAGGGGAAGGGGCCACTCGCTGGGTTTAGAGGGATGGGCATGGTCGGGTGTGGGGTAGCTAGGTGGGTCCACAGTGGGGTGGGCCTGCAGGGGGAGGTGGTGGCATGGCATGGGTGGCTAGGGTGAGAGGGACAAGGGCAAGCTAGATAGAAGGGAGGTAGGTTTAGTTGGGGTTTTGTTTAGAGGTAGGGGTAGAATAGGATTTATTTTGGTATATGTAAAATAGTGTTTAGTTTTAGGATAGTTATACAATAGGGTTTAGGTTTTGGTTTTAGAATAGATTGAATTAGGGTCTTGCTTGCAAGGTGAGAAGGTGGGGTACTAAACTTGGGCAAGCATGCACCAAGTCCAAGCTCAACACAAGACTAAGCAAGAAAAGGAGAAGGAAGATGGCCATGGGGATGTGGATCTTGGACCATGCATGTTCTTACAAGATCAAGCAAAATCCAAGCAAGGGTGGCTTGGATGGGCATGCTCCTTAGCACATGTGGGGTTTGGGGCATGGGGATGTCTAGCTAAAGGCAAAAGAGAGGAGGGTTTAACACTACCAAACAAGAGCAAGCAAGGAAGGAGTGATTCATTTAGAATTCCAACAAAACCAAATCCAGGAAAAGGGTACTTGCATGGCCCATGCAAGACAATTAATGCCAAATGGTTATATTGTGAAAACAACATGAGTTCATGTGGCTTTAATCCTTGCATGCACAAAAGGTGGCAAAGGCCAAGCAAATAGATTATGAGTGGATCCAACCAACAACATGGGCTAGAGAAACTCAATAAAAGCCAAGCCCATATTATTGGATGGTGGAATTATAAGGTGGTGAAAGATAAGGTGGTGGAGTCAAAAGAGAGATGCCCCCAACTCAACTTGGGCATTTAACAATTTAGTAAGAGACAAATACAATATCAAGAAGCAACTACAATTAATAATGCACATGAGATAAGAACCAAACAAGAAAAAGGTTTTATATGATGCTCCAATGCAAGGGGACATGATGACATGAGCATGATATGATGATGATGCAACAATTATATGTTGGAAGTGGCCCATTTTATTATTAAACTTAGTAGCATTACAGGGGTTAGACAACTGGGTTAGAGCCCATATTGCCAAGTGGTTGCACTATAAGCTTTCTCAACACTTGGCCTCCAAATCCCTTTGTGCCTGGGTGGCATACCACAAGTGAGATACACAAGCCAAGTCCATGGCCTTGTGTAACCACTCAACATAAACCAATCTTTCCATTCCACCCAGGAGGTTTATTGACTTAGTGGTTTTATTAAGAAAACATAAGTCTCATGACTTAGAGATATATTCATTATAGTATGAATAGATTATACCAACCCTTGTTTGCTAGTAGCTAGGCTAAGCATGGCATGGTAACTTAACTTAGGAAAATTCTTAGCAATTCTACCATTCTAACTACATAGGATTTCCCAACATATCATTTGACAAAAGTAGCATGCAAGACTTAGCAAAATATCTAATGCTAGTTCAAAACATAGGATGGAAATATTCATGAAAAATATCACTTGCCTTGGTAATGGGGAGAGTAGCACTATTCACAATCACAATCACTAGCAAAATCTACACAAAATTATAGCATACAATTACACACAATTATATACAATCAAAATATGAATGCATGCATGCAAGAATTTACTAAGTGAAGATTTTGAAAATCCTACCAAGCAAGTGCATGATACAGAAACATAACAAGTTCCAAAGTTGGCCAATCAAACTTATTTGGCACTAATACAAATTACTAAACCAAAACTATACTCAAAATAGCCCTAAACATGTTTCTGTATAAAAAGCCATTTTCACAGTTACTATTTGTTAAACACATTGGATATTCAGAAAGGTCTTGATTCACTGAATCCAACGGTATAAAGTTTGCAAAATTCCAACGTGGCAATCAAAAGTTATAGCTGTTTGAAGTTTGGATCTAAATCTGGTTTAAATTCTGTTTTTGATTTAAACTCTAGCCACGTGTCGCAGCCTTTGGCACCCGTTTCGGTTGGATCGCGCTCTGCGGACCGCAGGATCTAAGTGGGATCTGGCGGCTCAGATGCGCGCTTACCCCTTCGTTTACAATCTATCCTAGCCCTACGATCTGGATCCAACAGACACAATCATCAAGCCACAAACTAGCGGCGCTAGCGGCGTTGACTGGCGGCGCTGTCGACTACGGTGGCGTTCTAGGTCGCCCGGGGAGGAAGGAAGATGCTTACCGGAATCGCAGTGGCATGCTGAAGCTCGACGTGGCGCTGGCTTGCGAAGGGGCGTGATGACTCGGCGATGATTCCTCGTCGGAGTTGAGTCTGGCGACAGGTGGTTCTGTTCGAGGTCGAAGACGACGTTGTAGATCGTTAGGAGGCAAACAGAGGGTGTGGTCAGATGCAGAAGATCACGGAGAACACGTGTGTGTGAAAGACAAGGCTTGGGTCGGTCTGGACTTACCACTGGAGGTCGTCGGAGTTGAAGCTGAAGACGGTGGCGGCCATTCGTCGACGTTGCTGGAGCTACGGGTCATGCGAAGGTAAGTGGGGTGTGTCAGTAGATGCGCAGAGACTCACTGAACAAGATAGCATGAATGAGGGGCAGAGGGGAACACGAGGCTCACCGGAATTTGCCGGTGCGGTCGTCGGAGCAGCGGCGGAGTCGTGCGAGTCGTGGGCAGCCTGGTGGCGTGGCAAAATTGATTGGGGAAATGGTCGAGGAGAGGGGATTTTATAGCCCGCGGCTCGACAGAAATGCTCGACGATCAATGCGAATTAAGCTCATGAGATCGGCCAACGGCCAACAATGGAGGTCGTCTTGGAATCGAAGAAGGCGATCTTGGCGTGGAGAAGGCCCGTCATAGTGAAGTGCGCGAGGTGGAGGTGGGGTCTGCCGCACGATCGAGTGCGTCTTGCGTGAGAGAGGAAAAACCCGGGTGGGCTAGTTGGGCTCGATTCGATGCTGGGCCAGAAACCTGGCGCGCGGCCTTTTTATTTTGTTTATTCCTTTTCCTTTTCTATTTTGGTTTACAGGAATGATTTAGATATGAATTCAAATCTTTTTTGAATTCAAACAATTCTGGGATTTTTGCAGAGTCTTGGGTTTTTCAAAAATCAGTTATTTAACCATGTGGTTACCCTGCAAGGGCTTGGTCAAGCTTGGACTTAAAACAATCAGAGACTTTGCCTCTGGTTTGCAAATGTTTAAAAAATAGGGTTTTGAATTTATTTCCAAGTTGAAAATTTTGGTCAAACTTTTACACCTAAACTTTCCAATAATGGAGGCAAGCAAACAAGTTCCTAAACATTCAAGTTTCAAAGGGTGATGGCCATTCAAATTAAATTTGCTCACATGAAATCATAGCATCAAGTTTCTGTTTTTCTGAAATGGTTTTGATTTTGAAACCCTAAATGATGATGGATGCATGGATGATATGAATGAGTTTTGGAATATGAATTTAGGGATGTTACAAATCTAACCCCCTTAAGATGAATCTCGCCCTCGAGATTCGGATTGGCTAGCAAATAGGTGAGAGTGGTCTTTCCGAAGATCATCTTCTCTTTCCCATGTTGCTTCCTCTTCAGAATGATGATTCCATTGCACTTTGCAAAACTTGATAGTTTTTGTCCTTGTGACTCTTTCTGCGGTCTCAAGAATCTTGACAGGCTTTTCTTCATAGGTGAGGTCACTTTCTAGTTGAACTTCTTCCAAAGGTATGGTATCCTTCAAAGAAGATTCTTCCATTTCTGGGTGACATTTCTTAAGCTGACTCACATGAAATACATTATGGACCGCTGATAGAGATGTTGGCAGTTCAATTTCATAAGCAACTTCTCCTTTGCGACTCAGAATACTGAATGGCCCAACATACCTTGGTGCCAACTTTCCTTTGACTCTGAATCTTTTCACTCCACGAAGTGGTGATACTCTAAGATAAGCCCTATCGCCAACCTCGTAGGTGACCTCTCTACGCTTAGGATCTGCGTAGCTTTTCTGTCGGGACTGTGCTATCTTCAACCTGTCCTTAACCAATTTGACTTTTTCTTCGGCGTCTTTGATAAGATCAGGTCCAAATAAACTTCTTTCTCCCACTCCATTCCATAGCAATGGGGTGGTACACTTCCTTCCGTAGAGAAACTCAAATGGTGCCATCCCAATACTAGATTGATAACTGTTATTGTAAGAGAACTCTGCGTAGGGCAGACTTTCATCCCAACTTGCTCCATAGTCTAGAGCACATGCCCTCAACATGTCTTCAAGAATTTGGTTAGTCCTTTCTGTTTGTCCATCAGTTTGAGGATGAAAAGCAGTGCTGAATTCCAATCTCGTTCCCAAAGATTCATGGAGCTGTCTCCAAAAGTGAGAAGTGAATTGGGTTCCCCTATCGGATACAATACTCTTAGCCACACCGTGAAGGCATACAATTCTACTCATGTAGATTTTAGCTAACTTGGCGCTTGTATAGGTTGTCTTCACGGGTATAAAATGAGCCACTTTAGTTAGGCGATCCACTACTACCCATATGGAATCATACCCTGACCTGGTCCTTGGTAATCCGGTAATGAAATCCATACCGATATTTTCCCAATTCCATTCAGGTATAGGCAGTGGTTGAAGCAAACCTGCTGGTTTCTGATGCTCCGCTTTCACTCTACTACACACATCACACAAAGCAATATGTTCGGCGATGTCTCTATTGAGATTGTTCCACCAAAATCTTTCTTTCATGTCCATGTACATTTTGGTGTTACCCGGATGAATAGAATACGGAGAGTTGTGTGCTTCTTGTAAAATCAGTTTCCGTAGTTACAGATCTTGTGGAACACAGATACGTTTCCCATGCCATAATGTACCATGTTCGTCTTCATGGAAATTATTAGCTTTCCCTAGACCAATATTTTTCTTAATCTCCTCAATTTCCTTATCGGACTTCTGAGCTTCTCGAATCTTGTCCAACAAAGTGGGTTGAACATCCAAATACATAAGATGTCCTTCAGGCACAATCTCTAATCTGAGTTCTTTGAATTGTTTACACAAATCATCTGGCAATTCTCCTTTGGTAAGGCCATTTACAAACACCTTACGACTTAGAGCATCTGCTGCCACATTTGCTTTACCGGGGTGGTATTGCAAACTCAAGTCATAATCCTTGATAAGCTCTAACCATCTTCTTTGTCTCATATTTATTTCCTTCTGGGTGAAGATATACTTCAAACTCTTGTGATCGGTGAACACTTCGCAACGCTTTCCCAAAAGGTAATGTCTCCATGTTTTGAGCGCATGGACGACAGAGGCTAACTCCAAATCATGAGTAGGATAGTTAACTTCATGAGTTTTGAGTTGTCTCGAGGCATAAGCCACAACTTTACCGTCTTGCATAAGTACGGCACCCAAACCTTGATGAGACGCATCACAATATACTTGGAAATCCTTTTCCAAATCTGGCAGACATAGAACTGGTGCTGTCACAAGTCTCTTCTTCAATTCTTGGAAGCTGACTTCACAACCTTCAGACCAAGCAAATTTCTTGTCCTTCTTTAACAACTCAGTCATTGGCTTAGCAACCTTTGAGAAATTTTCAATGAACCTTCTGTAGTAACCTGCTAAGCCAAGGAAACTACAAACTTCCTTTACATTCTTGGGAGATTCCCATTCTGTCACAGCTGAAACCTTAGCAGGATCAACTGCTACACCATCCTTTGTCATAACATGACCAAGAAAACCAACTTCCTCTAACCAAAACTCACACTTGCTGAATTTGGCATAAAGCTTATGCTCTCTTAACTTTTCAAGTATCAAACGCAGGTGTCCCTCATGTTCTTCTTTGCTCTTAGAGTAGACTAAGATGTCATCGATGAAAACGACAACAAACTTGTCAAGTAATTCCGTGAACACCTTGTTCATCATATTCATGAAGTACGCTGGAGCATTGGTTAAGCCAAAAGGCATTACGGTATACTCGTATAATCCATACCTTGTGGTGAATGCTGTTTTAGGTATGTCTTGCTCTCTTATCTTGAGTTGAAAATAGCCTGACCGGAGATCAATCTTCGAGAACACACATGCTCCCTCTAGCTGATCAAACAAGTCATTGATTCTTGGCAACGGATATTTGTTCTTGATAGTTACCTCATTGAGTGAACGGTAATCTATGCATAACCTTTGGCTTCTATCTTTCTTCTCCACGAACAATACTGGGGCTCCCCAAGATGAATAACTTGGTTGAATAAATCCTTTCTGCAACTGTTCTCCTAGTTGCTTCTTGAGTTCCTTCAGTTCATCAACTGACATTTTGTACGGTCTCTTTGCTATTGGTCCAGAACCTGGTACCAAATCTATCAGAAATTCCACATCTCTATCTGGTGGCATTCCTGGCAACTCTTCCGGAAACACATCCGGATACTCACATACAATTGGCACACTATCCATGCTAACCCCCTTAAGAGAATTCAGCTTACTTCCTTTGGATTCAAAGTTTGACCTGAATTTTATTCTTTTTTCATACGGGTTGTGAGTGCAACAGTACGATTAGCACAATCTAGTACTCCTTCATACTTAGCCATCCAATCCATCCCCAATATTACGTCTAGTCCTTGGGAATCTAGGATTATCAGGCTCACTAGAAACTTATGCTTTCCAAACTCTATGACAAGATCCCGACATCCAAGACTTACTATCATAACTCCACCCGGAGAACTAACTTTTATTGGACACCCAATGTTTTCAGATGCAAACCCATTTCTATCAACAAATGCTTTTGATATGAATGAATGAGATGCACCAGTGTCAAAGAGTACAAATGCTGGAATGGAATTGAGTCTGAACTTACCAGCAACAACATCAGGCTCCTCATAGACCTCCTCCACATTGATGTGGTTAACCTGTCCTTTCTGAAAAGGATTGGGCTTGTTAGGTCCTTCAACTTTCTTCTCAGGGCACTCATTAGCATAATGCCCTAGCTTCTTGCATTTGAAGCACTCAACCTGACTGATGTCCTTTTTAGCAGGCTGACTTCCACTTCCACTACCATTCCCACTGTGGTGGCTCTTATGTCCACTCTTGTGGTTCTTGTACTTGTCGTTGTCATGACTGCGGTGATGCTTGTTGTCATGACGGTTGTGGTTGTGGTGCTTGTTGAATTTCCCATGCTTATGGGATCCTGAGTTTCCACTGTAATCATAGTGTGATCGTTTGTGAGACGACCCCGAGCTGTGTTTGTCGGAGTGTTTCCTCTTCCTACTCTCGACTTGCTTCATTTTACTTTCCAAAATAGCAGCCTTGTCACACTGTTATCACCGTATTTTGGCCAGAGACGGAGATGGGCCGTGATCAAGATGGGCTTGGAAGATACATATATTCAACGTATTGTTGGATCGGCCTAGTGCGTGGATTTGGGCTAAATTGCCCGTGTATCTTGTATCATAGTAGGATTCGTGTTTGTTTAGGTTCCGTTTATGTTTAGGTAGAGATAGAATTGTAGAGTTATTCCAAAAGTAGAGAGTCTCCGGACTATAAATATGTACCTAAGGTTATCGAGAAAGGAGGACAACCACGTTCACCACAAACACAATCTCGGCGCATCGCCACCCCTTGTTTCTAGGGTTTCTTTCGGGTAAGTGCCACGCTCTTGCGATCTAGGCAGCATCTACTTATGCGTTACCTGGTTTTACTCGTACTGAAGCGTTGTTGATGGGGAGTAATACCTTTATCATAGATTGTTTGAGGCTAGCATCGGTGCTTTTTCATTACTATCATCGAAGTTATGCTACCTCTAGCTATCTCGCTACCCTTGCACCTTTTCCCAAAGTGCAAGGGTAGCACCTTGCTTGATCTTTATTTAGTCGATTCGATCTGTTATAGGTGTGCCTTGTTCGCCAAGGTTTAGTTTAATATCTACGTAATCAGGCCTTACAAACGGGTTGAACGATCCAGTAATGCATAAGGACGTGGCTTATTCGTTCTAGAGAAGATGTTCGAATTGGCTTTACGTTGGTTATTAGGCCTCCTCTAGGGTTAATATTCTTCTTTTGTGCATGCGTGCTCAATCACGTGGGGACGTTCGATTCGTGGTGAAAACATTAGACTGTCGTAGATCGATTTAACTTGTAGTGATCAAGCAAAACCCCATGTTATCATAAATCTAACGCAGAACCATGGGGCAATCGGCTTTAGGAGCCGATCTACAGGGAAACCTGGGAGCCGATTACGGCTCAAATTTTACGTATACTTGTTTACCATGCAGGAAATCAATCGAGCAATCCTTCACCTTCGACCAGGTATAGGTCAGGTGGCACGCCGAACCAAGCCGGGGCGTGTGCCGGAGCTTTTGGCCGTCGCCCGAGGGACAGGCCCACCAGATCTGGAGCCCGGCTCTCCGTGTTGCTCGTCGCTGCTCGCCGGTGGGTTTTGGCAGGCAACACACACAGAGACTGATAAGTTGGAACATAAGCCACAGACAACTGTAAGTTTAACTCATCATTCAAGCCTTCCAGAAATTTTTCCTTCCTTTTCGCATCTGTGTCAACCTCATCCGGTGCATAGCGCGCCAGATTGTTGAACTCTTCTATATACTCAGCCACGCTGCGGTGGCGCTGCTTCAGGTTGTGAAACTCCTTCTTTTTCAGGCTCATCATTCCTGATGAGATGTGAGCAGTGCGTAAGCCATCTTCAAAGATAGCCCAAGTCACCTCATCTAAAGGAGTGGTGATTTGGAAGTTGTCCCACCATGTGGCGGCTGGTCCTTCCAACAGATGCGCTGCGAACCTGACCTTTTCAGCATCCGTGCAGCCCACGGTCACTAAGTCCTTGTTCACAGAACGTAGCCAATCATTGGCCACCATGGGATCAGTTGTCCCCGAAAACTTAGCTGGCCTCAGACGCAGAAATCTGGTGAGCATATCAAAACCCGGAGGGTTGTTGTTGTTGTTGTTATTATTGTTGTTGTTGTTATTGTTGTTGTTGTTATTGGGGTTGTTGTTGTTGTTATTCTGGTTTTGGATGAATGTTGTCATCATCTGCATAAGCTGTGTTTGAGCATTCATCATCTGTTGCATTTCTGGAGTGATGTTGTTGGGGTTGGGGTTTGCGCGACAGGGAGGCATCTGTGGTTTGTTCAAATAGAGATAAGAATGAGATACCCATAGATGTTTTATGCACATTACATCTCAAGCAAACACATAGCAAGCAACATAAGAATAAAAGTTCAACAACCACATAATAAGTTCATGAAGTAAAACACACAAGTGGCAAGCCATCCACATGTCGGATGGTCCAATAACAAGTTCAAGAATAACAAGTACGATAATGAAAGATAAACGAGTAGTCAAGTCTACTCATCAGCATAAATCTCCTCCTCGACAAAGGTAATACCCGCGTTCTCCATCGCGGTCTTGTTCTCCTCAATCGTAGTGGTCAAGGAATCGATCTTGGCCTTGAGAGCCCTCTTCTGGGAGCGAAGCCTCTCGATAACCATCTGCTGCTGCTCTAGCTCGAAATCCTTGGACTTCAGTTCCTCGGTCATGTCCCGGATCTTCTTGTTCCTATCCTGGACGCGTTTCTCCTGACTCTTGAACTTACGGTCCTGGCCCTCGAACTTCGTCTCCATTTCCTTGGCCACCTCGTCCTACTGTGCGAAAAGCTTGTCCTTCTCGCGAAGCTGCACCTGGAGCTCGTCATTGCTGAGCATGACGTTGGTCCTGTCCGTGTCCACGTGCCTGATAAGCGACTCTAAGTCCTGGAGATAGAGACGTATCGGCTCTGCTGCGTCCCTCGAGTCGTCCTCAAAGTCGATGGACTCTCCATCATCATCACGTCTTCCGAAGACGTGGAAGTGGGTGCCTCTAACCTGTCGGGAGTGATGGCCTAACAGTCGTCCTATCAGGTCCTGCATGACTACCTCCATGCCTCTCTCCCTGTCGTCGTGCATCAGCTTGAAAACTATGGCCTCCGTAGTAGGCTCTGTCTGACGTCCGGGCTGGTTCACCTTGAAGCCCTAGAGGTCCTTCCTCTCGAACTTGGTGAGTGGGTGCACCATGATGGTGGGAAGAGGGAGATCGAGCAAAGTAGTAAGCTCAACGATACGAGGACCAAAACGGGTAACCTGGAACTCCTCAACAGTGTTGATGGTAATAGGCATCTATTTACAAGATAGAAAAGTTAGAACAACATTTTATAAGGTAAACAAAGACAACATCACATACACATCCTTGGAACACAAAATCACACAAGTCATGCATACATGAATCCATTACATCAATCAAGGTACAATCTTATTTAAGGTATCATTTTGGAAAATAAGGTGATAAGTGGTGGTCCAACTAACGAAGTGCCTTTACAATCCTATCTCACTGGATCTATTAGCAAACACAATGTTCCTAGAGGCAATCCACCTATCTTGTTCACTTGATTCCATCACTAAGTCTATAATATCTCCCCTTAATTCTTGGTTGGTGGCTTCCAACTCTTCGGTAAGCTCCTTCTCTTTCTCTAAGTCTTTTTGGAGGTTGAGCATTCTGCACTTGACTCTAGCACTAAGTTCTTTGATAGTCGTCCAAGCTGCTTCTCTGGCTGACTCAAAGAATGTGGTGTGCATCACAGTGTTGGTGTACATGCAGAATCCCCTTTCTTTGTGGTTGTCTTCCTTGTTTTTGTACAAGTGAAGTTGCACCCACAAATACTCCACTCCTTCATCCATCACTGGAAAGCCTTTGTAAACAGCTGCACCATGTGCTTCCATTGTCACCATGATGTAACACCCTCAGAATCGGACCTATGCAAGTTTTAGCGAAACCCGCCAAACCCGCATAGAAACGATTCAAAGGTGCCCACCAGGCACTTTCGTGCGGGTGGAAAACGAAGTAATAACATTACACAACAGTCCTCGATGGGACCCACAGAACAGATTTATATACAACACGACTCCATGAGTCAAGAATACAGATATACGATACAAAGATCCAAATCACCTGGAAAACGATACAGCGTCCGACTACGGACAAGATGCAAATGGGGCTAAGAGCCCTGAAGAATAACCAATGGCGTCCATACCCGGCCCAGGCCAAGCCGGAAGGGTAACCCTGCTAACGACGTCGATCCCAAAACCTGCTTAAACAAAAGGGGTGCCGACAAAGGGCAAAGGAAAAAGAGTAGTGTCGATCGAGGCCAAGACAGCGAGGCTAGAATTCGGGTCCTCGCCACGGTATGGTGGATCAAGCGGCGGGCAGCATGCACTAAACAACCTATAGAGACTCGATACCACTGGCGGCAATCAGAGAGGGGTAAGAAAGACCTATTCGGAACCAACTTGATACTACCACCAATCAAACCCATCCTGACGTTTCCCCCTCGAGACCAAACGAGGAAGTCAGCCGAGGAACTCACACAGTTGGCAGTTTTATTTATTCATTATCGCTAAAGACTTACTAGTCGTATAGATGGTCATCCCGATAAAATAAGCAAGGCACATTTTAGTTAATCATTCGCTAGAAGTTGCAAACAATTACTAATCGAAATGTAGTATGAGATAAACCCAAAACCCAGCAGCTTGTTGGTACTTTTATTTAGCCATTCCGCTAGTTGCCATACTTACTAGTCAGTACAATGGTCAAGTTTACACTCCAACCAAGCAATGGGCGTATTATTAGCCATTACATTATAGTGAAGCTGATTACTAGTCATTATAAAGTCAAATTTATAGCGATAAACTTTAGTTATGCTTGTCTATGATCGAGATATCGGCTCCAAGTCGTCCATATCCGCGACACGGCTTTGAAAGTTTTACCCGCCGGGTGCACCAATAGCAACACACGCCGATCAACCTGAAAACCAAATCAAACCCAACGAGGCTTTCACGACTAAGCAATCACAGGATTCAGAAATATTTCAGGCCACCCATTAAGCTACCCGAACGGTTAATGACCAAACGGACTCAAGGTTTGGGTATACGGGTGAACGATCGGGAACCCAAAAGGGCTTGTCGACACCGCATGAATCGTGTCCCGATCCTAAACAGACAGGTGCTATCCGTCGCACAATTTAAATAAAGCGAAAGCATGGCATAAGTACAGATCGTAAATAAAACCTCAAACTAGTTTGGCCCCAAGAAATAAGATGAATCAAGCTCGCTCGGGGGTCCCATATACCCGGATGTGGATAGCGCGATAAATCAAGGAACAGGTATCAAGTACTCGGGGTCCTACGGGACACAAGTGGGCGTTCGGAAACCAAATATTTTCTATCACCCACTGATGCCTCTGCTTACTTCAATTTTAGTTGTTAAATAGGAATTAAAGTGAACGATAAGTAAAACCATGATCATCTCCAACGTCAAACATGTGGCAATACTCCAACAACTGTGGAACTTGATGACTCGCAACAACACTTGAGCAAGCGACTACGACGCGCGAGTCCATCTATCTACCAAACAACAGGTAATAGGATGTGTCCAAGGCAATATAGGCTGCAAGGGATGTCACGGGTATGAAAACTAGAGCATCGCAACACAGATAGCAATAGATCAACAGGAGGGAATAAATACTATAAAAGTAAGATAGGTAGAAAGGGGGAGATGCTTGCCTGAAAACATTGTCGAAGGTTCAACCGAAGATCGGGGCGAAGCTCACATCAACTCAACGGCCTTATCCGCGAAGAACCAAAACACTAGAATAAACACCGGATGCAATATTTAATACAACGGCAGAAGATCGGCATGATGCATGTATGATGCATGGCATGGCAAAGGTGCAATGCGATTAGGTCATATTAAGCGGAACCGGGGTCCCGACAATTAATTAAATAGTTCAAGTTATTTAGATACCCCGCAAATTAAATGTTGTTTAACAAGGCAGAATATATCACCGGTTCGCTACACAAGTTTAAATGAGGCCAAGATAAGACTAGATTTGTCCGCATATGGGCCCCATATTTATTTATGAGGTGAATCGGCATAAGGCCCCCAAACCACACAAATATGCATGCAAGTATGACAATTCAATATGCATCAATTTGTTTTTACATTTATAAAATAGGGCTCGAGAAAGGGGCACACATTAGGGTTCGGCAGATCTTGGGGTTCCGGGATTCGGGGTCGGTCTCGTGGTCGTGGTTCGACGGAACGCTCGGACCGGATCGTTCTCGGATATCGGAGGTAGTTCTTGTCGCGTCCGGGAAGCAGGACTTGGGTCGGTGTCGGGGCGCATCGGCTTCTTCCGGGTCGGTGTCGTTCTTGTCGTCGCGCAGGTCTTGTCGGGTCCCACGGGGTCGATCTTGCCGTTGCGAGGGTCTTGTCGGCCCGTATCGGGTCGGTCTTGGCGTTCCGCCATCTTGATCCTCGGATCCGAGAGGGTTCGGGTCTGACGGGTGGCGGCTACGGATCGGGTCTTCGGTCATCGAATCCCGAAGGAGATCTTCGTGTCCTTGTAGTAGAACTTGGGGTCTTCGGATCCGTGAATGCCTTGGAGATGACCCGAATGTCCCCGATCTTGCAGTGGCAAGGTCTTAGCGATGGCCTTGTTGGCGAGAAGATCTTGGCGCTCGGTTTCGCATTCCACAACTCACCGTGGCGGCCACGATTACATGAGAACCTCCACTTATCCCAACGAAGGAGACTAGCGGGCGAAGCCGCCGCCAAGGCATCCACGAGACAGCACGCGCTCGCAGATGGTTCCTTGGAAGCGTATATGCTAGGCGGGCGAGGCGAGAGGAGGCTCGCCGCGCCGATGGCGCCATGCCAGCGGAGGGAAAACGAGGGCGACGGGCGCTGGCCGGAGGACGGCTGGTCGGCCTGAGGCGGGCGACGGAGCGGTCGGGTCGGGAGGCGCGCGCTGACGGGCGCGGAGGACGCCGCAGAGGATGGATGGGCGGCGGGAAGGGAGTCTGGCGGCGCTCGCAGAGGCGGCGGGGCGGGAGCAGGCGGCGCCTGGGTGGCGAGGTTGAGGCGGCGTGGCGAGCGGCGACGGAGAGGAGGGAGAGTTTCGGCGCGGCGCGGGCGGCCGCGGCATGGAGATGGCTGAGGCGGCGAGAGGAGGAAACCTTGGTGGCGGAGGAGGACAGCGGGAGCGGCGGCGCTCAGACGGGGAGGAGGAGGAGGGCCGGGAGACGCGGGCCGGAGCGAGGCGGACGGCTGGGGGGCGGGGCTCGGGCGACGGCGGGAGGAGGAGGTCGGTGCGAGCGGCAGAGAGGAGAGAGATGCGTCGGGGGAAGAGAGGTTCGCGGGGGAGGAGAGAGGGAGAGAAGCAGGTGGGCCGGAGGGGTGACGCGGGGTGGGGTGGACTGGGTCCGGGGTTTGGGGCCGCGGGGCAGGTTGTTGTGGGGCCCAGGCGTCGGTGGTTGGAGGGGAAGAGGGTTGCTGGGGTGGTGTGGTGGGGGTGGCTTCGTCGGTGGTGGGACCCGGGTGGCAGAGTGTGTGCGTGTGTGGGTTGTGTGGTGGGGCCAGGGGGTGGGCTGTGAGGGAGAGAGAGAGCTGAGAGTTGGGTGGGACCCAAGGAGAGTGGGCCAGGGGTGTAATAGGGAGAGGGTAGAAGGGTCTAGGTGAGAAAAGAGAGAGAGGGGGAAAAAGTGGAGGATTGGTGAGGTGGCAGGGTGGGTAGGAAAAAGGGGAGAGGGAGAGGTGGCAGCCAGAGATTGGTGGGTAGGTTTGGTTTGGGTAGGAATAGGAATTAGAGGGGCTGTTTTAGGATGTGTGTTTGTTTTGTCCTGTCTAATTTAAAACAAGGCCATTTTACAAACAGTTTTTAGACAAATAAAATGTCCGATGCGACCGGGGTTTTGTGTTTGAAAATAAGAGGGGTATTGGTATAAATCAAAACTAGGCTTTTCAAAATAATGCAGACAACCAATGCATGATGATGACGATGCAATGCACAAAAACAACGCGATTTTCTAGTACTGGTTTTGCGGGATGCCACACATGAGGTCCTTGACAATTTTGGGAAACTCAGTTTCACACTCCAAGGTCATGGTCATGAGTGGCCCTTTCTTCACGGCTTCGTTGATGGAGTTCATCTACAAATGGAGATGAGAATGAGAAGATTAGAAAAGTTTTACGAGAAGAATAGACAAGTGTAGAAGTAGTTGAAAAAATTTCCTTAGTGGTTTTCCAATCCTAGGGTCATAATCCTACAGGAAACACAGTGCTCTGATACCATCTGTTAGACCCCTCCTTTGTAAAGGAAAGGATCCCTGTGATTGCAATGCTAGTCCCTGGATCAATGCTAGCATCCACAGTTTAAGATGAAGTACACAGATACAAAGGTCGTTTATTACATTCATTCCAGAGATAAAACATAGTCTTTTACAACTCAGGGCCAAAGGCCTAATACAAGAGTTTATGGAATACGTAAATAAACACAAGTCTTCATCTTCATGTGCCACAGGCAAGCATGTTGAGTGTAGACTCATGACTCCTAATCATCATCGGAGTAACCTGCAACATCACAAGTTACAGCCACAGTGGGTCAATACTTTGGAATAGTATTGGCAAGTGATACCTTAGTAAATTTTAAGTGGACTATGTTACTATATGCATTTTGGCTAAGTGTAGCTTGACTTGCTTTGCTTGAAAATAGGTTTTTCCTATTAGTTGAAATCACTAAGTTTTTCTTTCTTTGTCAAAAACATTCCCAAGGAACCACCAATAGACATTGGGGTCCTTCACCCTTGTTCACCCACAAATTTTACTTAGAAGTTGGAGTGATGAGATTCTTGTAGCTTCCATGTCTTGATGCTCAAATTATCCATTGCCATGGACATCGCTAAGTACTTAGATTTTCCATCTGCAGAGGTTGTGCACTTTCCCCACCAGACTTGGTTTCCCAAGACAGGACCTTTCAGAAGCCTTTCCTTAGTCAAATGGACGCGTTCCAACCTATCATTCCCACTACCACCAACTGTCCAAGTGACTAAGTTCTAGCAACCTATATGATCAAGGCAGAGCCCATATTGCCAAGTGGTTGCACTGTAAGCTTTCTCAACACTTGGCCTCCAAATCCCTTTGTGCCTGGGTGGCATACCACAAGTGAGATACACAAGCCAAGTCCATGGCCTTGTGTAACCACTCAACATAAACCAATCTTTCCATTCCACCCAGGAGGTTTATTGACTTAGTGGTTTTATTAAGAAAACATAAGTCTCATGACTTAGAGATATATTCATTATAGTATGAATAGATTATACCAACCCTTGTTTGCTAGTAGCTAGGCTAAGCATGGCATGGTAACTTAACTTAGGAAAATTCTTAGAAATTCTACCATTCTAACTACATAGGATTTCCCAACATATCATTTGACAAAAGTAGCATGCAAGACTTAGCAAAATATCTAATGCTAGTTCAAAACATAGGATGGAAATATTCATGAAAAATATCACTTGCCTTGGTAATGGGGAGAGTAGCACTCTTCACAATCACAATCACTAGCAAAATCTACACAAAATTATAGCATACAATTACACACAATTATATACAATCAAAATATGAATGCATGCATGCAAGAATTTACTAAGTGAAGATTTTGAAAATCCTACCAAGCAAGTGCATGATACAGAAACATAACAAGTTCCAAAGTTGGCCAATCAAACTTATTTGGCACTAATACAAATTACTAAACCAAAACTATACTCAAAATAGCCCTAAACATGTTTCTGTATAAAAAGCCATTTTCACAGTTACTATTTGTTAAACACATTGGATATTCAGAAAGGTCTTGATTCACTGAATCCAACGGTATAAAGTTTGCAAAATTCCAACGTGGCAATCAAAAGTTATAGCTGTTTGAAGTTTGGATCTAAATCTGGTTTAAATTCTGTTTTTGATTTAAACTCTAGCCACGTGTCGCAGTCTCACTGGCGCATACCGTTTCGGTTGGATCGCGCTCTGCGGACCGCAGGATCTAAGTGGGATCTGGCGGCTCAGATGCGCGCTACCCTTCGTTACAATCTATCCTAGCCTACGATCCGGATCCAACGGACACAATAATCAAGCCACAAACCGGCGGGCGCTAGCGTTGATCGGCGGCGCTGCGACCACGGTGGCGCCGGCGTTCTAGGTCGCCCGGGGAGGAAGGAAGATGCTTACCGGAATCGCAGTGGCGTGCTGAAGCTCGACGTGGTGCTGGCTTGCGAAGGGGCGTGATGACTCGGCGATGATTCCTCGTCGGAGTTGAGTCTGGCGACAGGTGGTTCTGTTCGAGGTCGAAGATGACGTTGTAGATCGTTAGGAGGCAAACGGAGGGTGTGGTCAGATGCATAAGATCACGGAGAACACGTGTGTGTGAAAGACAAGGCTTGGGGCGGTCTGGACTTACCACTGGAGGTCGTCGGAGTTGAAGCTGAAGATGGTGGCGGCCAGTCGTCGACGTTGCTGGAGCTACGGGTCATGCGAAGGTAAGTGGGGTGTGTCAGTAGATGCGCAGAGACTCACTGAACAAGATAGCATGAATGAGGGGCAGAGGGGAACACGAGGCTCACCGGAATTTGCCGGTGCGGTCGTCGGAGCAGCGGCGGAGTCGTGCGAGTCGTGGGCAGCCTGGTGGCGTGAAGGCAAAATTGATTGGGGGGAAATGGTCGCGAGGAGGGGGGATTTTATAGCCCGCGGCTCGACAGGAAATGCTCGACGCATCAATGCGAATTAAGCTCGCGAGATCAGCGCTGCAACGGCCAGCGGAGGTCGTCGTGAATCGAAGACGATGCCGACGGGAAGGCCCGCCGCTGAAGTGCGCGAGGTGGAGGTGGGGTCTGGCTGTCAGCGACTGAGTGCGTGCGCTCGCGCGTGAGAGAGGAAAAGAAAACCCCCGGGTGGGCTAGTTGGGCTCGATTCGATGCTGGGCCAGAAACCTGGCGCGCGGCCTTTTTATTTTGTTTATTCCTTTTCCTTTTCTATTTTGGTTTACAGGAATGATTTAGATATGAATTCAAATCTTTTTTGAATTCAAACAATTCTGGGGATTTTTGCAGGGTACTGTGGTTTCAAAAATCAGTTATTTAACCATGTGGTTACCCTGCAAGGGCTTGGTCAAGCTTGGACTTAAAACAATCAGAGACTTTGCCTCTGGTTTGCAAATGTTTAAAAAATAGGGTTTTGAATTTATTTCCAAGTTGAAAATTTTGGTCAAACTTTTACACCTAAACTTTCCAATAATGGAGGCAAGCAAACAAGTTCCTAAACATTCAAGTTTCAAAGGGTGATGGCCATTCAAATTAAATTTGCTCACATGGAATCATAGCATCAAGTTTCTGTTTTTCTGAAATGGTTTTGATTTTGAAACCCTAAATGATGATGGATGCATGGATGATATGAATGAGTTTTGGAATATGAATTTAGGGATGTTACACATGTACATGACATGATGATCACTATGAGATTCGTTTGGGGATTACAACATGATACATAGACCATAATCCAACTGCATCTATGACTAATAATCCAGCTCTGAGATATCATTCTAACAACCCTCGGGTATTAAGTTGCCAACAACAGATAATTGTATTAAGCAAAGTGTTTAATGTAAACAATACAATTGCCCTTGGACAAAGTATTGTTGTTTTCTCCCTAGTAGCAACAACACATCTACAATCTTAGAAGTTTCTGTCACTCTCCCAGATTACATGAGGCATGAACCTACTATCGAGCATAAATACTCCATCTTGGAGTCACAAGCAAATACTTGGCCAAAGTAACTACTAGCAACAGAGAGCATGCAAGATCACACATAACATAAACATGATAGAACAATAATCAATCTGACATAATACTCAATATCCATCGGATCCCCGCAAATACAACATGTAACATTACAATAAGATGATCTTGATCATGATAGGCAGCTCACAAGATCTAAACATGGTGGCACAAATAGGATAAACAACCATCTAACTACTGCTATGGACCCATAGTCCAAGGATGAACTACTCACACATCACTCCGGAGGCAACATGGTGATGAAGAAGGCCTCCGGGATGATCTCCCCTCTCTGGCAGGATGCCGGGAAGAGCTTCAGATCCCTCCCGATCTAGGGACGATGGTGGTGGCGGCTATGGACTTTTTCGTGGAATTCTGATCGGGTACTTAGGGTTTTCGTATCGGGTTGTTTATATAGGCGAAGGGGCAAGGTATGTGGACGCCCAAGGGGCCCACACCATGGCTAGGCGCGGCCTAGGGTGGGCCCGCACGGCTCCCTGGTGTGGCTTCCTCGTGGCGCCTCTTCGTCTCTCCTTCGGACTCCATGTCGTGTCGAAAAAAATAGGAACTTCGGATTTTGTTTCGTCCAATTCTGGCAATATTTTTTTACTAGTTTTTTTGAAACAAAAAATAGAAGAAAACATGGAACTGGCTCTGTGGCATCTTGTTAATAGGTTAGTTCCAGAAAATGCATAAAAATGCCGCGAAGTGCAAGCAAAACATAAGGCAATTGGTGGAAAACAAGCATGTAGCATCAAAAATTATAGATACGTTTGCAATGTATCACCCCTCAACCAGATCTGCCGCTGGCACCACGACATTGTCGGCCACCTGCTAGTCGACAACGACGATGACTTGATGGACGGAGCCTGAATCATCGATGGCACGACGATAAGCGGTGTGCGTGTCCAGAGAAGCCGCCTCCGCCTGCTCGGCGACGACCGAGCCATCAGCTGTTGCACCTCCAACTAGCTTCACCTCCAGCGCGTCTCCACGCGTATGCTTCATGGCGTAGCTAAGGGGAGGCGGTGATGCAAGTGAAGGGGCTTTGACGCACATGGAAGGTGCAGATTGGAGTTTTGTGACTAGACAAATTGGGGGGAAATGACACGAGCTCGTTGAAGAACAAGGCTGAGCGGGTTTATATACGAGTGGCCACATGTGGGTTTGGACGCGTGTGGGTGGGAGATACTAAACAATCTCCACTTTCTAATTGCATTAAAAACACGCGCATGCTGCCTTAGGAACGTCCATAAAGCCAGTTTTCGAGACTAGCGACATAATGACCCGCCTCAGTAAACCCCTGGAGGCGATTAATATTTTTGACTGGCTGTAGCTAAGTGATCTAGGGACGGTCTCTATTATCGTTCACCTCAGTTAAATGTTAGAGGCGTTTTGTTTTAACGAGCGACTGAGGGGAAGTGGTTCTAGAAATGGTGTTGATTCCAAACCGTCTGAAGTTAGAGGCGCTAAAAAATTACGACCACCCGAGGGTGATGAAAACTGGTGGTTTGTATTTGAGGGGTAAACAGGATCTAGGCACAGTATCTAAGTAACGAGTTTGTACTAGTGCCAAAACCTAGCCACCTCTAGACCCACCCCTGCCTCCCTCTCCTTCATCGTTGTCGTCACTGGCCGCTGGTCGGCCTGCGGCGGCGACGGAGCGCTCTGTCTCCTACTCCGGTGCTTCTAGGCATGCGCCTTCCTCTCCCATGATGTCCTCCAATCCAATCTTCCATGGCGTCGTACGCTCATCTCCTTGAGTTCCCCGACATCCGCGGCCTCGACGGCGAGGAGCAACGTGTGGTTGTGGAAATCTGGCACTGACCGTCTGTGGCTCGAGAACCTTCGCACGGATCAAGCTATAGGGTTCCAGATCTTCTGTGCTCGGTTCCCCATGGCGCCTTCCTTCTCGGGTATGTGGAGGGAAGCTAGCCTATTCTTGTTGGATAACCATTTCCGATGTTGTCCCAGATCCGGTGAGCCCGTCGGCTCCCTGGTTTTTATCGTTTGGTCCATCAGATTTTTCTTGTTAAGGTGAACTCATGACGGCCATGTACACTTTGGAGGTAGCTCCTCTACTGGTGGACAATGTAGAATAGGACTCTAGAGCAGTGCCTCTCATGGTCTCTGGGGTGGCCGACTTCACGTCGGTGATTTGCCATCTGTTGGGCGGCGGGGAAGGTTTCCAAACTTGGTGTAGGGGTTCGTAGCATGGAAAACAAAAAATTCTATCGCATGAACACACAATCAAGATCTAATCTATGATCAAGCCAAGATCTATCTACTAGACCGGTCCAACAAGTTGATAGAGTACTAACCCTCGAAGATCCAAAGCGGTTAACGAGAGAAGATTCTCGTGGGTGATGTAGTCGTTCACTTCCTGATCTCAAGATCGCGTAGACGATCCTTCCGGCTCCGCGTTCCGGCAGCGCTCCCGCAGTCGGTCACACGTACGGTACTCTATGAAGACCTTCCTCTCCCTTGTTCCAGCAGGCAGCGGAGGTTGTAGCTCTCTCCTCGCGATTCCGGCAGCACGACGGCGTGGTGTCGGAAGTAGAGGGGAGATCCCGCAGGGATTCGCCTAAGCCAGAGCGAGTATGGTGGAGTAGAGGGATCCCAGGCGATCTAGGGTTTAGAGGGCCCAGGTTTAGAGGTAGCTAGCAACTAGAGTTTAGCTAGTCGGTAGCGGTTTAGAGGAGATCTAGATTGGTCGCAACTAGAGAGGGGGCGGTGGCCAACCTAGGATTTCTTGGGCGCCTAAGGCAAGGGGGATACCTTGGGGTGCGCCCCTACCCCTCCTTATATAGGTGGGGGGCATCCAAGGGTGTTCCCAACCCAGGTGGAAACCCTCCCTAACTCGGAAACCATGTTGGGATTTGACTTTTTCAAACTGCCTTTTTGACTTTCAAATTAGAGTTTGATTTCTCTCTTCCAAGTGTCTAGCCAAGTGACCTAGGACACGATGCAACCATTACACTTTTTCATGACACATCCATGTACCCTTCCCCTTCCGGATCTTTGAACCGTCTAGACCCTTCTAGAACATTCTGGTGAAAACACCGGAATGATTCCCGAACTCCGAAATTGGACTTTCCTTATATGAATCTTATTCTCCGGACCATTACGGATCTCCTCATGATATCTCGGATCCCATCCGAGACTCCGAACAACATTCAGTCTCTTTACTCACATTCCGTATCTACTAAACAACATTGAATCCTTAAGTGCGTCTCCCTACAGTTCGTGAATTATGCAGACATGATCGAGACTCTTCTCCGATCAATAACCAATAGAGGAATCTGTAAATTCATATGGCTCCCACATATTTCTACGATTACTTCTTGATCGAATGAACCATTTACACACGATACCAATTTCCCTTTGTCTCACGATACTTTACTTATCCGAGGTTTGATCGTCGGTATCTCTGCATACCTAGTTCAACCTCGTTACCAATAAGTACTCTTTTCTCGTTCCCGTGATATGTGATCCTTTGTGAGACAGTCACATGCTTGCAAGCTAATTGGATGACATTCCACCGAGAGGGCCCAAAGTATATCTATACGTCATATGGATGGACAAATCCCAATCTTGATCCATGTGCCTCAACACATACTTTCCGAATACTCAATGCCACCTTTATAGACACCCAGTTATGATGTGGTGTTTGATTTCATCAAAGCATCCTTCATGTGATGGTGATTAGCATGATCTCATGGTCGAAGGAATTAGGTTACTATGTATCAGAAAGCTTATAGCAAGTGAACTATATTAAATGACTTGATCTTTATGCTATGCTTAACTATAGGAGTATGTTCATCACATCATTCTCCTAATGATATGACCCTATTGTTAATAACATCTCTATGTTCATGATCAGGAAACCATGATCATATATTAACCAACAAGCTAGTTTAACAAGAGGCTTTACTAGGGACTCTATTATGTTTACAAACCACACAAGTATTAATGTTTCCGGTTAATACAATTATAGCATGGTATGTAAACATTTATCATAAGCATGAAGATATGATAATAACCATTTTATTATTGCCTCTTGTGCATATCTCCAACAGTCTCCCACTTGCACTAGAGTCAATAATCTAGTTTCAAACCTTTGTGCATTCAACACCTATGGCTTTCTGATGTTGTATTTACACGATTTCTAGTGGTCAACTGATCTCCGGATCCGACACTTTCAGGTCCGTGTGTAATTGCATGTCTTTGCGTCTCTACGCATCACTCATTCTCTAATGAGATGGCTTTGTATAAATTTGGTCCTTTGGTGAGACCTTTAGTTCCTTGGGGTTAAAACATGTTGATAATATTGTCGTACACTATATCTTCATAGTACTATCCCGCTGTGAACCACACCTAGTTTGATAACAAACTACTTAACACAAATGCCCTCTTTTGCTACTATTATAGCAGTCATATACTTAGCCTTTTTTTGTAGTATCTATCACAATGTCTTAACTTTGGAACTCATCCAAATCCATTATGGAACTTACTTTCTATCATATTGTGCCACCCTTAGTTTAGATAGACATAAACTTAATTTGTAATTTGTGACAAAACTAGTATCAATGTAATACTTTTACAATGAACTAACCATCTATTTGTCACTTCTACAAAATAATATATTCTTAGTTCTTCTAAGAGATCATAAGAATATCTTTACTATCGTCCAATAATCATCTTATGAATCATTCTCGTATACGCTCATAACATTTAGAGCATAGGACATATCTGGATGTGTACACATTACAGCATGAGTGATAAAGTACTCTTTGTGATTTTATATATCAAGTATCAAAAATACTTGAATCTTTATTCAATCCTTCCTGTGCAACAAGAACTTTTCTTGTAGTTTCTATATTGAACTCATTCAATATCTCATCTATGTACTTCTGGCACAACCATATTAGCGTCTCAATTTATCCATATAGACATTGATGCTAAATATTCGGGTTCTGCCTAAGCCTTTGATTGAGATGAAATTCTTAACTTGTGTTAATAAAAAGATACATCATTTCCAATCAACAATATGTATTCCACATAATGTATTAGAAACATGTCTTAGCGCTCCCACTTAATTTCTTGCAAATGCAAGCATCTTCATCGTCTCCGATGAAATTAAACTCTTTTAACAATTTCATCATAGTGAAGATTCCAACTCCGCGATGCTTACTTCAACCATTGAAGTTTGCATATGCTTTTAGCATCCTTTGAATTAACAAAACCCTTTGGACCGTGTCATGCACACGTCCTAGGTAACCATTCTATTAGAAGAACTTGTTTTGTTTATTCAACTACCACATAACAAAATTATATGTAGTGGTTGCTACATTAATCCGTCTAGACTAAATATCGCTTAATGCAAGATCAGATCTTGTCATAGTCAAGTCTTTGAACATTGTCGTGAACTCTTTCTCGACATGTCATTAATTTCATAGATGTGAAACATCCATGTCTATTTATTTACAGATCCAAATACGACTGTAAGGTCTTGCACCTTTTTAGAGGGTCTTTCAAGTTCAAAGCTTGATCTCTCGTATATGGAACTATCCGGATTTTATGGCTTCAAACCATTTGACGGAATCAGGGCCCATCATCGCTTCTTTCCATGTAGTCGGATCATTATTGTCAAATAATGATTTAACTCTCAAATCTTGGTATTTGATTGGTTACCCGACCTACTTGTTTCAATAGGAACTTAGACCTTCGTGACCACAACCTTTGAGGCACGTGAGCCATGAGCATTGTTGCTGCCTCCGGAACACTTTTTAGCGTTGCGCTACTTTGCACATATAGCTAAGGTTATTTTAACCTTATCAAAGTTCTATTATCCTCCCACTTAACTTTTCACGGAAAATTCCTTTCTCAAAGAAACTTGACGTTCTAAGTGACAATTTTTTTTGTCTTTGGTGTTATGGAGGAACACTCAACGATTATTCAAAATAACATAAAAAGATATGTTCATCCGATTTTGATTGCAAACATCTTTCTTATGTATAGCATACCAATGTTTAAGAAAGGACAACTTGGGTTTTATCCCAAACCATAACTTTATATGGTGTCATTTCAACGGATTATGATGGAGCTCTTTTCAGTGGAAAAACGGTAGTCTCTAAAGCTTTAATCTTTAAAATATAATGGCAGTTTTATCAATTACACATTTGATCTTACCATGTCAAATAAGGTTTCATTGCATATCTCGATTATTCCATACTCATATGGTGTTTCGGGAAACGCAAATCCATGGAACGATTCCTCAAATCTTAGGTGTTATGCTAAACTTTATAACTCAAATATCTTCTTTTATGATCCTATCATAAATTCTTTATTTTCTTGTTAAATTGATTTTGCACTTCATCTTGAAAGTCTTTAAACTTTTCAAATGTTTCACACTTCGTCCTTACTAAGTAAATATTCATATATTCACTCAAATTTTCAGAGAAAGCATATGAAGTTGAAATCTATCGCTCTTGACTACACATAATGGACTTCATACAACAATATGTACAAGTTCCAATAAGCTAGTCATCTGTTCCCTTTGGCCTATGACCGGATTTTTAATTATCTCTAGGAAAATTTCACAAGCGTCATTTGATAAAAAATCAAAAGACTCCAAAATTCCATCCACATGGAGTTTCTTCATGTTTTCTTTCCCATATAATTTAAATGGCAATGTCACTTCCTAAGTGATCTTTCTTATCAATTGTCTTTCGACATTTTTAGCAATATTTTTATGGATGTAATTTATCCAACGAGATTCGTAAATTATCCATCTTTTATGGATTGCGGCAATTATTTGAACAACCATTTTGTTCTCATAATACCTGATAAAACAAATCTTAAAGGCAAGCTTTGATGTTAACGAGCAACACAACAACCCTTTATTTGTTCTCGATGAACATCATCACATATTCTTTTGCTAGTTACTTAGGCCATTGTAGTTCATGAATTGTGTTGTTTCGTATGACGATTCACACCAACAAATTCAGTATCCAATACTTAAGAAGCACATTGTTTAATAAGCAAAGAATATAGCCATAACATGTATATCCTCTATATACCTAAGCTGAACAATTCTAGTCTTTTCTTTTCTGCCATATATTTATAAGATTCTCTTTCAGTATTTCCTTTTCTGTTCGAAAGAATCTATCAACATGAATAGTGGAGCCATACACATGACACATAGTCCAAAGCATGTATAGTTAAATACCAATGTCTTTGGACTTGCACTTTGAAGTAGATCACCATCATCAAATACTTGGTGTTCTTTCAAATTCCATTCTTTAGTAATCTTTTAGTGTAGTAAACATTTTATCAAATATTCACCCTTATCATGGAACTATTCATGATCAAGCTACTTTTAGATTATAACGGTAAATCGCGAGTATAATGTTGCTCTCAAAAACCTTTTGGAGGATTAGGACGACAAGCGTCTCCAACCTTTTTCAAATTCTCATCAAATATGAGAACATAAACTTTGCCATATTATACTCTCTCATGTTGCAACCAAAACATCAATTCAGATATCGCAATATCTTCCACACATCATGGTTTCTGAAACAACTCTTTCAGATCCTAGATAACCTTGATATTAAAACAATCTTTTGAATATCAAGAATCATGGAGACAAACATGATACTTATATACTAACACTGGAATTGTCACTCTTGATTTAATACCAATTATTAAACTTCACGGAGTAATCGGAACTTACTGAAAGTTTGCAATAAGACTTTTAAACTTTAGATTAACACTTCAAACAATACGATACCATTTTGTAAAGTAACTAACCAGAATTCTATAGTTCTATTATCTCAATTATAACTAAGCGCAAGGTGGTAAACGGATGCCAATGACTACAACAACTATGCAAATTTACTTTGATTTAATTTATGATAAATAGTGTTCAACTTTCAATCATATTGCTATTGAAATACCACTCAAAACAATATCCCTCACATTGTTTTAGTGATCACACGAACCAAATTCACTACACCAAGTCTGATCATCACGTGACATGATATAGTTTCAAAGGCGAACAATCATCATGTTCATCATATCATCTATATGACTTGTGATTTACCTTTCGGTATTCCGTGTTCCGAGACCATGTCTGTACATGCTAGGCTCATCAAGATCAAACCTTAGCTTCCGCACGAGCAAATCTGGCTTGCTTCCATTGTATACACTCGTAGAATCTAACACACCCGATCATCACGTGGTTCTTCGAAACAACGATCTTTGGCAACGGTGCCTACTAAGGACGAACACTCTATAACTTGATATTTTTTGAGAGGGATCATCTTATAATGCTACCGTTGCGAACTAAGCAATACAAGATGCATAAAAGGATTAACATCACATGCAGTTCAAAATATGTGACATGATATGGCCTTTCTTCTTGTGCTTCCGATCTCCATCTTCAAGCACGAACATGATCTCCATCATCACCGGCGTGGCGTCAAGGTCAATGGCGCCGCTCCATGGTTGTCATCCACCAGCATCAACTATTACAAGTACTTTGAATAATAGACACGCAGGTCTAGACGAAATTAAAACATAACCATATGGCTCATGCTGGTGACTTAAAATAAGGAACATTGCATACATCATATATAATCACAATCATGGCCATATCACATCACAACACACCCCTGCAAAACAAAGTTAGACGCCTCTAATTTTATTTGCATGTTTTACGTGGTTTGGGGATTTCAATAAGTGTCGTTCTAACTTACGAACAAGAACCACAACGTTGATGCTTGAACTATCAAGTGCCCGTTGTAAATTGAATCTTTACTATGATGGGAGAGACAGACACCCGCAAAGCCACTTATGCAATACAAGTTGTATGTCGAGCGTGGAGCAAGTCTCATGAATGATGTCATGTAAGGTTAGCCCGGGCCGCTTCATCCCACCATACCACAAGATGCAAAGTACACAAGAAGCAATTGATAATAAAAGCACCACCGCCCACAATGAACATTGTGTTCTACTCGTGCAACAGATCTACATATAGACACGACTCTGATACCACTGTAGGGGTTCGTAGCATGGAAAAAAAAATTCTACCGCATGAACACACAATCAATATCTAATATATGATCAAGCCAAGATCTATCTACTAGATCGGTGCAACAATTTGATAGAGTACTAACCCTCGAAGATCCAAAGCGGTTAACGAGAGCAGATTCTCGTGGGTGATGTAGTCATTCACTTCCCGATCTCAAGATCGCGTAGACGATCCTTCCGGTGCCGTGTTCAGGTAGCGCTCCCGCAGTCGGTCACACGTACGGTACTTGATGAATACCTGTAACACCCTCAGAATCGGACCTATGCAAATTTGGGCAAAATTCACCAAACCCGCATAGAAACGATTCAAAGGTGCCCACCAGGCACTTTCGTGCGGGTGGAAAACGAAGTAATAACATTACACAACAGTCCTCGATGGGACCCACGTAATAGATATAACAGCGACTCAAAGAGTCAAGAATACAGATATTATATACAGAGATCCAAATCACCTTGAAAATGATAGAGCGTCCGACTACGGACAAGATGCAAATGGGGATAAGAGCCCTAAAGAATAACCAATGGCATCCATAACCCTGCCCAGGCCAAGCCGGAAGGGTAACCCTGCTAACGACGTCGATCTCAAAACCTGCTTAAACAAAAGGGGTGCCGACAAAGGGCAAAGGAAAAAGAAGGAGCGATCGAGGCCAAGACAGCGAGGCTAGAATTCGGTCCTCGCCACAAAGGTATGGTGGATCGAGGCAGCGGCAAGATGCACTAAACAACCTATAGAGACTCGATACAATCAAGGTGATCGAGAGGGATAAGAAAGACCTATTCGGATCCAACTGAAGCTAACACCAAACAAACCCATCCCGTGTTTTCCTCGAAACCAAACGAGGAAGTCAACCGAGGAACTCACGGTTGGCGTTTTACTTATTCGATTATAGTTATGCACTTTACTAGTCGTTTAGATAATCGTCCGACAAAATAAGCGATGGCACTTTTAGTTAACCATTCCGCTAGAAGTTGCAACAATTACTAATCGACAGATAGCATGAGATAAACCCAAAACCCAAAGCAGTTGTTGGTACTTTTATTCAGCCATTCCGCTAGAAGTTGCAATACTTACTAGTCGTACAATGGTCGCAAGCGACAATCCAAACAAGCAATTGTGGGCGTATTATTAGCCATTCCGTTATAGTGAAGCTGATTACTAGTCATTATAAGTCAAATTTGTAGCAATAAACTTTAGTTATGCTTGTCTATGATCGAGATATCGTGCTCCAAGTCGCCCATATCCGCGACACGGCTTTGTAAAGTTTTACCCGCCGGGTGCACCAATAGCAACACACGCCGATCAACCTCGAAAACCAAATCAAAACCCAACGAGGCTTTCACGATGAACAATCACAGGATTCGAAATATTTCAGGGGCCACCCATTGAGTAGATCCCAACGGCCACCGACCGAGACGGGCTCAAGGTTTGGGTATGGTCAGAACGATGGGAACCGAAGTGTGGCTGGGCTTGTCGACACCGCGGAATCGTGTCCCGATCCTAACAAGACAAAGGTGCTCGCACAATTTAAATACGGAATTAGCATGGCATAAGTACAGATAGTAAATAAAACCTCAAACTAGTTTGTGGCCCCAAGAAATAAGACTGAATCAAGCTCGCTCGGGGTCCCATATACCTCCTGGATGTGGATAGCGCGATAAATCAAGGAACAGGTATCAAGTACTCGGGGTCTTACGGGACACAAGTGGGCGTTCGGAAACCAAATATTTTCTATCACCCACCGATGCCTCTTCTTATTTCAATTTTAGTTGTTAAACAGAAATTAAAGTGAACGATAAGTAAAACTAAGATCATCTCCAACATCAACATGCGGCAATACATCAACAACTGTGGAATACGACGACACACATCAGCACTTGAGCAAGCAACTACGACGCGCAAGTCCAACTATCTACCAAACAACAGGTAATAGGATGTGTCCAAGGCAATATAGGGCTGCACGGTGTATCACAGGTACGGAAACTAGAGAATCGCAACACAGATAGCAAAAGATCAACAGGAGGGGAATAAATACTATAAAAGTAAGATAGGTAGAAAGGGGGAGATGCTCGCCTGAAAACATTGCCGAAAGGTTCATCCGAAGATCGGGGCGAAGCTCACATCAACTCAACGGCCTTATCCGCGAAGAAGCAAAACACTAGAATAAACACCGGATGCAATATTTAATACAACGGCAGAAGATCGGCATGATGCATGCATGATGTATGACATGGCAAAGGTGCGATGCAATTAGGTCAATGTTAAGCGGAACCGGGGTCCCGACCATTATTTAGATGATTCAAGTTGTTTTAGCTACCCCGCAATTTAAATGTTGTATTAACAGGCAGAAGATAGTACCGGGTTCGCTACACAATTTAAATGAGGCCAATATAAGGCTAGATTTGCCCGCATATGGGCCCCATATTTGAGTTATTAGGTGAATCGGCATAAAGCCCCCAAACCACATGATTATGCATGCAAGTATGGCAATTAAATATGCAACAAGTTGATATCATTTATAAAATAGGGTTTCGAGGAAAAGGGTCACACATCTAGGGTTCGGAAGATCTTGGGTTCCGGGGTTCGACAGGGTCCAGGGTCCGGTCTTGGGGTCCAGGGTTAGGGTTCGATCTTGGCGGAATCGTTCTCTCGGACTCCGGGGGTTAGGGTCTTGGCGCATCCGGGGTCTTCGGGCCCGTTGTCGGTCTTGGCGTGCGGGGCGAAGAACTTGGTGCATCGGTTTTCTCGGCGTCCTCGGTTCCGATTGTAGATCTTGGCGTCCTCGGTTCCGATTGTAGATCTCGGCGTCCTCGAAGGGGTACTTGTCGTATCCGTGAAGACCTTAACGTCCGCGATGAAGACTCGGGTCGGGAACAGGGCTTCAGGATCCGTGAAGAAGATCTTGGTGCTCCGTGAGGAAGATCCTTTTGTTCCGGCTTCTACATTCGAGGTCGGACTTGGTTCGAGTGACGTGATCTTCAGATCAACGTTGGCTTGTGCGCGATGTATCGGGTTCAGGCGTCGACGATAGAAGAACTTGTCTTGGAGGACACCGCACGAAAACAATGTCGATCTGGTCTCCCGAGGCGGCACAAGACCACAGTCACCCCACCTGGCCTTGGAGACATCAAACACGACATTTTGTCGGCACACTCCACCGTAAGAAGACCAAGAGATGTCTCAAAGGCCCACTGCTTGCTTCCACCAACGCTCGCAAGACGGCGGCGGCCTCGACACGGCTCACCGACCGGCTCCACACCGCCACGACAGGGACACCGCCGACGCAAGAGGGTCCATGGCGGCTCGCTTCAGGGCCGGGTCGACCCGACGGGCGGACTTCAAGCGGGTCGACGGAGGGCGACGCCAGGCGGGAGGCGGGACGACCGGAGGCGGGGCTGACGGTGGCGGGCCTGACGGGCTCGAGCGGGCGAGCTGAGGGAGGGGGCCATGAACGGGAGAGAGAGGACTGCGGGTGAGCGTGGCGAGTGGGGTCGAGCGGCACAGGGCGAGGAGAGGGGCATGAGAGCTGGGAGGCAGACGGTGGGAAGAAGAACAGGGGGAGAGAGAGCGGGCACGCGCGCTAGGTGGGGCCTAGGGGTAGGGTGGGGCCGGGGCCAGCAGGGGCAGGTGGGCAGGTAGCGTGGCTGCTGTGGTGCGTGCTGAGGTGGGATGGGGAGAGAGAGAGAGAGGGTGAGCCAAGTGGCGCCCACGGTTGGTGGGGGTTTGGGGAGGCCGTGATGCCTGTGGATTGGCCAGGTGAGGTGGAGGGGTAGGTTGGGTAGTTTTACGGGTAGCTGAGGAACAAGGGTGGGCCGATCTGAATATGGGGGTGGTCGTCGGGTCGATTCGCCCGCTCGACCGCCCCGCTAAAATAATAAATATTTTATTTATTTGAATAAATCTTTTGCAACCCGATAGTATAAAACAAAATAGTCCGGCGACCCGGGTTTTGGCGTTTGAATAAAGATGGGGCGTTTTTAGAAAACAACACGGGCTTTGCAAACATAGTTTTATGCAAACAATGCATGATGATGACGATGCAATGCACAAATTCAACGCGATTTTCTGGTAGTGGTTTTGCGGGATGCCACAATTCGACACCACTAACAATGGATCTCGCCCTCGAGATCCGCCTCATGGTACCGGAAGGAAGGTCGGCGATCTGATCCTTCGCGCGTCATGTAGATCCTCGCGACACCACTAACAAGAGGTCGTTGTCCGCGATCGTCGAGAGAACACTCCGGAAACAAAAGGTAGAAGTATCAACAAATAAAGCCACCTCTAACTTCGATGGAAAAAGGGAACTGATGCATTCTCATCCACTGCACTGTACAAAGCGAATAGAAGGGGTAGTCGGCATGGGGGCCAATCCATCACGCACCCAAACTATTACTCTGCACAATCAGTAGAAGGGAGTGCAACCATTTTCGGAATTAGACTGAAGATCTCGACAAGCGAGGTTCGGAACAAAGGGGTGATGCGCATCAGACCGGATTCGCGTAGATGATGCCGTGGCCGGAAACACCGGAAGGCACAAACAAGGAACAAAGAATGGTACCACGCACGGAAGGATTCCTCGATAGCATGAAGACCCGATGTAGCAACACCGTTAACAAAGGAGGAAGCGAAACCTCAAGGTACGACGGAAAACCCAACCACGAGAATTCGGACTCAAGAAAGAGAAGAGAGCGGATTCAAAACACGCAGAGGTGAGAGGAGAGCAGAGGGTAAGGAGTAAAATCAGACCTAATCGTAACTATCCAACCGATTTTACAAAATAGTTTTGACACTCTACTTGGCCGTTAGCTAGGTTATCCCACAGTGACTTCAGGGGTATCGCAACCTGGCTCTGATACCACTCTGTAACACCCTCAGAATCGGACCTATGCAAATTTGGGCAAAATTCACCAAACCCGCATAGAAACGATTCAAAGGTGCCCACCAGGCACTTTCGTGCGGGTGGAAAACGAAGTAATAACATTACACAACAGTCCTCGATGGGACCCACAGAACAGATATATATAACAGCGACTCAAAGAGTCAAGAATACAGATATTATATACAGAGATCCAAATCACCTTGAAAATGATAGAGCGTCCGACTACGGACAAGATGCAAATGGGGCTAAGAGCCCTGAAGAATAACCAATGGCGTCCATAACCCTTCCTGTGCCAGCGGAAGGGTAACCGCTAACGACGCCGATCTCAAAACCGCTTAAACAAAAGGGTGCCGACAAAGGGCAAAGGAAAAGAAGGAGCGTCGATCGAGGCCAATACACGAGGCTAGAATTCGGCGGTCCTCGCCACAAAGGTATGGTGGATCGAGCGGCGGCAAGATGCACTAAACAACCTATAGAGACTCGATACAACCGGTGATCGAGAGGGATAAGAAAGACCTATTCGGATCCAACTGAAGCTAACACCAAACAAACCCATCCTGGTGTTTTCCTCGAAACCAAACGAGGAAGTCAACCGAGGAACTCACGGTTGGCGCTTTACTTATTCGCTTATAGTTGCGGCACTTTACTAGTCGGTTTAGATAATCGTCCGACAAAATAAGCAATGGGCACTTTTAGTTAACCATTCCGCTGTAGTTGCAACAATTACTAATCGACAGATAGCATGAGATAAACCCAAAACCCAAAGCTTGTTGGTACTTTTATTCACCATTCCGCTAGTTGCAATACTTACTAGTCGGTACAATGGTCGCAGCGACAATCCAAACAAGCAATTGTGGGCAGTATTATTAGCCATTCCGTTATAGTGAAGCTGATTACTAGTCATTATAAGTCAAATTTATAGCAATAAACTTTAGTTATGCTTGTCTATGATCGAGATCAGTGCTCCAAGTCGCCCATATCCGCGACACGGCTTTGAAAGTTTTACCCGCCGGGTGCACCAATAGCAACACACGCCGATCAACCTCGAAACCAAATCAAAACCCAACGAGGCTTTCAATGAACAATCACAGATTTAGAAATATTTGTGGGCCACCCCATTGAGTAGATCCCGAACGAAGTGACCGAGACGGCTCAAGGTTTGGGTATACGGGTGAACGATCGAACCCGAAGTGTGGCTGGGCTTGTCGACACCGGAATCGTGTCCCGATCCTAACAAGACAAAGGTGCTCTCGCACAATTTAAATAATGAATTAGCATGGCATAAGTGTGATAGTAAATAAAACCTCAAACTAGTTTGTGGCCCCAAGAAATAAGACCAAATCAAGCTCGCTGGGGGTCCCATATACCTCCGGATGTGGATAGCGATAAATCAAGGAATGTATCAAGTACTGGGTCTTACGGGACACAAGTGGGCTCGAAACCAAATATTTTCTATCACCCACCGATGCCTCTTCTTATTTCAATTTTAGTTGTTAAACGAAATTAAAGTGAACGATAAGTAAAACTAAGATCATCTCCAACATCAACATGCGGCAATACATCAACAATCGTGGCATAATGACGACACATCAAGACTTGAGCAAGCAACTACGACGCCGCAAGTCCAACTATCTACCAAACAATGTAATAGGATGTGTCCAAGGCAATATAGGGCACGGTGTATCACTGCACGAAACTAGAGAATCGCAAATACGTATAGCAAAAGATCAACAGAGGGGAATAAATACTATAAAAGTAAGATAGGTAGAAAGGGGAGATGCTCATCAAAAAACATTGCCGAAAGGTTCATCCAAGATCGGGAAGCTCACATCAACTCAACGGCCTTATCCGAAGAAGCAAAACACTAGAATAAACACCGGATGCAATATTTAATACAACGGCGAAGATCGGCATGATGCATGCATGATGTATGACATGGCAAAGAGCGATGCAATTAGGTCAATGTTAAGCGGAACCGGGTCCCACCATTATTTAGATGATTCAAGTTGTTTTAGCTACCGCAATTTAAATGTTGTATTAACAGGTAAGATAGTACCGGGTTCGCATACAATTTAAATGAGGCCAATATAAGGCTAGATTTGCCCATATGGGCCCCATATTTGAGTTATTAGGTGAATCGCATAAAGCCCCCAAACCACATGATTATGCATGCAAGTATGGCAATTAAATATGCAACAAGTTGATATCATTTATAAAATAGGGTTTCGAGGAAAAGGTCACACATCTAGGGTTCGGAAGATCTTGGGTTCCGGTTCGACAGGTCCGTGGTCCGTCTCGGGTCCAGGGTTAGGTTCGATCTTGGCGGAATCGTTCTCCGGACTCGGGTTAGGTCTTGGCGCATCCGGGGTCTTCGGGCCCGTTGTCGGTCTTGGCGTGCGGGGCGAAGAACTTGGCGCATCGGTTTTCTCGGCGTCCTCGGTTCCGATTGTAGATCTCGGCGTCCTCGGTTCCGATTGTAGATCTCGGCGTCCTCGGTTCCGATTGTAGATCTCGGCGTCCTCGAAGGGGTACTTGTCGTATCCGTGAAGACCTTAACGTCCGCGATGAAGACTCGGTCGAACAGGCTTCAGATCCGTGAAGAAGATCTTGGTGCCCGTGAGGAAGATCCTTTTTCCGGCTTCTACATTCGAGGTCGGACTTGGTTCGAGTGACGTGATCTTCAGATCAACGCTATTCGCGCTGGCGTATCGGGTTCAAATTTAACGATAGAAGAACTTGTCTTGGAGGACATGCACACGAAAACAATGTCGATCTGGTCTCCCCGGCGGCAATAGCACCACAGTCACCCCACCGGGCCTTGGAGACATCAAACACGACATTTTGTCAAGACACTCCACCGGTAAGAAGACCAAGAGATGTCTCACCAAGGCCCACCGCTGCTTCCCACTAACGTTCTCACAGCGGGCGGCCTCGATGGCTCGCACGCACTGCTCCACACCGACGACAGGGACGCCGGCCGACGCAAGAGGGTCCATGGCGGCCTGCTTCTGGTGGTCGAATTGACCGGACGACTTCACGGCTGGTCGACGGAGGGCGACGCCATGAGGCAGACGGGGAGGCGGGACGACCAGGCCTGACGAAAGTGTGGCTCGACGGGCTCGAGCGAGCCCATGAGGGAGGGGGCATGAATGAGCGGGAGAGAGGATCACAGTGAGCGGCGAGGTGGGGGTCGAGCGGTTGGTGGGCGAGGAGAGGGCCGCGAGAGCTGGGGAGGCAGACGCCATGGGGAAGAAGAACAGGGGAGAGAGGCACGCAAGCTAGGTGGGGCCCAGGGTGGGGCCGGGGCCACGCGGTGGGCGCAGTGTAGCGCGTGCTCTGCGTGGTGGTGCGGCAGGGTGGGATGGGGAGAGAGAGGAGAGAGGGTGAGTGAGCCAAGTGGCACCACGGTTGGTGGGGGGTTTGGGAGGCCGACGTATGCCTCAGGGATTGGCCAGGTGAGGTGGAGGGGTAGGTTGGGTAGTTTTGGTAGTCAGAGGAACAAGGGGCCGATTCGAAATATGGGGGTGGTGGTCGTTAAGATTCGGCCTGCTCATTGCCCCGCTAAAATAATAAATATTTTATTTATTTCTAATAAATATTTTGCAACCCGATAACACAAAACAAAATAGTCCGCGACCGGTTTTGGTTTGAATTAAAGACGGGGCGTTTTTAGAAAACAACACGGGCTTTGCAAACATAGTTTTATGCAAACAATGCATGATGATGACGATGCAATGCACAAATTCAACGCGATTTTCTGGTAGTGGTTTTGCGGGATGCCACAATACCTTCCTCTCCCTTGTTCCAGCAGGCAGCGGAGGTTGTAGCTCTCTCCTCGCGATTCCGGCAGCACGACGGCGTGGTGTCGGAAGTAGAGGGGAGATCCCGCAGGGATTCGCCTAAGCCGGAGCGAGTATGGTGGAGTAGAGGGAGCCCCAGCGATCTAGGGTTTAGAGGGCCGAGGTATAGAGGTAGCTAGCAACTAGAGTTTAGCTAGTCGGTAGCGGTTTAGAGGAGATCTAGATTGGTCGCAACTAGAGAGGGGGGGGGCGGCGGCCAACCTAGGGTTTCTTGGGCGCCTAGGGCAAGGGGGATACCTTGGGGTGCGCCCCTACCCCTCCTTATATAGGTGGGGGCGTCCAAGGGTGTTCCCAACCCAGGTGGAAACCCTCCCTAACTCGGAAACCATGTTGGGATTTGACTTTTTCAAACTGCCTTTTTGACTTTCAAATTAGATTTTGATTTATCTCTTCCAAGTGTCCAACCAAGTGACCTAGGACATGATGCAACCATTACACTTTGTAATGACACATCCATGTACCCTTCCCCTTCCGGATCTTTGAACCGTCTAGACCCTTCTAGAACATTCCGGTGAAAACACCGGAATGATTCCCGAACTCCGAAATTGGACTTTCCTTATATGAATCTTATTCTCCGGACCATTTAGGATCTCCTCGTGATATCCCGGATCCCATCCGAGACTCTGAACAACATTCAGTCTCTTTACTCACATAACAACATCGAATCCTTAAGTGTGTCTCCCTATGGTTCGTGAATTATGCAGACATGATCGAGAATCTTCTCCGATCAATAACCAATAGAGGAATCTGGAAATTCATATGGGTCCCACATCTTTCTACGATTACTTCGTGATCGAATGAACCATTTACATATGATACCAATTTCCCTTTGTCTCACGATACTTTACTTATCCGAGGTTTCATCGTCGGTATCTCTACATACGTAGTTCAACCTCGTTACCAATAAGTACTCTTTTCTCGTTCCCGTGACATGTAATCCCTTGTGAGCCAGTCACATGCTTGCAAGCTAATTGGATGACATTCCACCGAGAGGGCCCAAATTATATCTATCTGTCATATGGATGGACAAATCCCAATCTTGGTCCATGTGCCTCAATACATACTTTCCGAACACTCAATGCCACCTTTATAGCCACCCAGTTAGATGTGGTGTTTGATGTCATCAAAGCATCCTTCTTGTGATGGTGATTAGCATAATCTCATGGTCGAAGGAATTAGGTTACTATGTATCAGAAAGCTTATAGCAAGTGAACTATATTAAATGACTTGATCTTTATGTTATGCTTAACTATAGGAGTATGTCCATCACATCATTCTCCTAATGATATGACCATGTTGTTAATAACATCTCTATGTTCATGATCAGGAAACCATGATCATATATTAACCAACAAGCTAGTTTAACAAGAGGCTTTACTAGGGACTATTTTATGTTTACAAATCACACAAGTATTAATGTTTCCGGTTAATACAATTATAGCATGGTATGTAAACATTTATCATAAGCATGAAGATATGATAATAAACACTTTATTATTGCCTCTTGGGCATATCTCTAACACTTGGAACGTCGGGAAGGCTACCTTGAGTGGCCGGCGTGGTGTTGTTGGTGCCTTGACGGCAGGTTCCATAACACGTAGTGATGGTCATCTTCCTCAACTATGAGGACGGTGAGGTATTCAGTGTGGTTGGTCGTGTAAGAGAGACCCCTTGCTCCCCTTAGACCGTGTTGTATTGCTTGCCCTTGTCACCCTTCCTTTTTGTGTGACGTTGGACGGTGACTGGTACCTAGGTGAAATCGTAGCCTCCGTCTACCTTCATTGTTGTATGACTTTGGACGGTGAGTGGTACCGAGGTGAAATCATTGCCCGGCGCTAACGATGCCAATGACGGTGACGCTTTTGGGCTCCGCATTGCCTCTTGGGGGCATTGTTGAGGGTCTAACTCACTTTATCCTCGAGATCCAGGTGAAAATCATTGGTCTGTATGCTCCTCGCGGTGGCAAAGCTTTATTTTGCATCGTCCTCCTTCTTCAAGGCGGCATCTTGGGAGCCCAGTGTCAGATGACAGGTTGGGTGTGATTGGTCCATGATTTTTGGCGGTGACCCTCTCGATGCGGTCTCAGCTCTGGTGGGATGGTTATCTCTATGCATCCCTTCCTTGTCAACCTTGTTGTCTCTTCTCCATCTGTCTGGTGTAGGCTGAGATTCTCCAACTTCCGACGATGCAGCGCTTTGCGAGCCAGGTCGAGGGGGAAGGGTGCCCTATATGGACTTGGAGACGGATGATGCCTCAATGACGGGAAATCCTCACAGGTGGAGCCTTAGGAATCCCCTCTCAACGGATCAACTTCATCAAGATCTTTCATTGCCTCACCTCCGTTCAGTGATCATCTCGGATTACAGTGGATAAGGACTTGGAGCATCTTCAAGCGGCGTGTCTTGTTATTTATTTTTTGCTTATTGTTCGTTTTCTTGTAAGCTGATGTCCTCAGCACCTGTAAACTCTTTGGCTTTAGTTTGTATTAGGATTTCAACTTTATCTTTGTAATACTTGCAATCGTTGATTTTGAGTTCCTATGTTCTTCAATTTGAATTATGTTATTTATTATTGATGTATTGCTTGTGTCTAATTCCCGATATATTCATATGAGTGTGTTTGTGTGAATTTGAACTCAAGTTTAACTTAGGTCAATGCTGTAACTATTCTGCTGTAATTTAAAATCTTGAACCCATTTCAATATTAATAAAGATCACTTCTGGTTATTATGATTTTCACTTCTTTGTTGGGTATTATCTCATGAAGTCAAGTATGAATAAATCAAACCTAAATTTTGAATTCAAAGATTCAAATTTGTTCTAATATTGTCTCTTGGTTCATAAGTTGTGTGTTCTAGATGATCAAGTTTTTAGATACTCAAGTTGAATGTACTTTCATGTCACATAATTAGAAATTTGAATTTGTAATCCTAGTGTTGACTTAAGTCCAATTGACACTAGATTCAAATTTTACTCAGAGAACACTTGAAACAATAAAAGTTTTAATTCGCCCCCTCAATTTGAAGATGCATGGGATGCAAATGTTGTATTGATCCCTCTCCCCGACCTTTCCTTGGGGATGTTATAGTAGGCTAGTGTGTACTTTGCTTCATTCAGTCAATTTATAATTGTTCGCATTTAATTCTTCAACTCAGGGTGTCCTCATTTGGGGGTCACATGTGTTTTTATTTCTTAATACTACTTAAATCCAACCTATGAAATGAGTTCATTATCTCTTGTTTATTCTTGGCTTGGAAGTGTTTCCCTAAATTTTGACTATCTAAATGAATATCAATGCTGAAGGCACACACAAACATGATAGTTTGTACAAAAGTTTAAAAATGAAACAAAGCTCGTGATTATTTAGACTTTTATACGGCAACTCATTATGAGATTTTTCACATTAGATTGATAGTCATATCTCTTATAAAATTTTGCAACAGTTTGTTTCTACCCAATAGCTAGACATATGATATTTTTATTTATTTTCAAAAATACATTCATATCTACTAAGATGTTATTACTCTGTCATTTTAATTTTTAAAAGTTCAAATTTGAGGAAGTTTGTCTATTTGATTTGAAAATTAATTATATAATGGCGTTGTCATTTTTAAATTTTGTCTTTGATACCTGTGGTTTTTTAAAATTTCAGAAGATTTAGGTTTGTGAGAATCTTCCAAAATTTTATAAAAAACATAAGCATGGTTAAATTTGGTGAGTGAATCGTAAGATATATTCTAATAATAAACTAGAACCACCCGAAGTTATGATATATTTTTGAGCATGTCTTTTAAAGATATCTATATTGATATTTAATGATATTAAAATATATACATCGACACATATATACATAGACAAACTCTTATGCATCTACTTCATAATTTATTACATCATGGATAATTAATTTAAAAAGAAATTTTGTTACAACATAGAATTTAAATTTATCACAAGCAAACTATTGAGCGATACATTACAACTTAATTACAAATATAACTAGTTTTCACAAACATTTTTATGTGGTTAATTATGCCATCTAATTAAATAAAATTGTACTTATTAATGCTAGAAGAGGAAACATAAGTTTAAATAAGTATAACGGTTTAGTATAAAGCATATTTATTTTTATTTGTGTGCCAAATTTTTGGACCAGCCCCGGGCCTTTTTTCTTAAATTGCAATGAACAAAAGATAAGAAGACCTTGCCAGCTACTTACCTAGAGATTGTTGGGAAGTATTGCTTCAAAAATCATCAATCTCCCTTGCCATATCAAGTGATGAAGTGACATTCCTAGTGTTGATTTGGTACGCAATCTTATCAATTTCCGTTTTCATTTCAGCCCCATTGATGTAAGAACTGGAATAGTTGAGTAAAGGCTGAACATTTGGTGTGAAGTAGTTGTTTCCTTCCTGTTTGTATTAGGTGGCAAATATTTGACACAGCTCAGACCTACAGACTCAGATGCAAGGTACTCCTCAAGATGGTATATTGTGGCACATATATGTGACTCGACAACCTCCCTGCTATAATGTCGCATGCATAGAAATCACAACTTCATTGCTCAAATCGGGGTAACATCACCAAATGAAAGAAACTATTACTCAAAAAGCGAATCACATCTCGATCCACAAACTGCCAAAAGCCTTTGTTATTCCATGGCCAAGAGGCCAGAGCAATTGTAAATGACAGATTATTTTGTTTGAATTAAGAAGATTCCAATCCAATTTCACCCACAGAATAAGAATATAATATGAGTAGAAACTCCCTTAAAATTGACATGACATTCCAATTAATAAGCTCACATTCCTAATTTCAATCACAGTGAAACAAGCAATCGGCAAGTGCTTTTGAGGGAACCTCTGAAGTGCAGGGCGTTCCTGCACCCTAGAATATAACATGAATCAACATAGAAGTACATACAAACCAGGATTACTTGAGCGTAGGTTAAGCCACATCATCCCAAAAAATCTCAGCATTAACTCATCAAATCCATGGTTTATGTCTTTTTCTACTCAATCATGGAAACCCTACATGTGATGTGAGTATAACCGTAGAAAATCAGGACTTGAGGTGATGAAAACTCACGGCAAAACTCATAGATAAATCCTACATGTGATGTATGGTGATCCCCTTCATGTCAATATCCCGAGCCGGCTCGTCTAAGCCCCCTCCACACCATGGCTGCCTATGCCTTCGCTGTTAGCATAGTTCCTGCCGCCGAGTATTTTCCGACGACACCGATGATGAAATTTTAACGAGACGATATGCACATATCCGATAACTTTCACCGAGATGCACGTACTGCTAGCTGATCGATTCTTTTGATCAAACTAGTACACTTATGCACGCACACAACAAATAGATTGATTGCTATAGACGCGTGTCACACCTTTTGCTTCTCTATTTATTCAACTCACACGGTGTGTTCTTACAAGCCAAGTTACACATACATAAATATGCCAAGGCCAACTACCGAGTCGAACTTAGCTAGCAGACTCGATTACTACTTCCTAGTAGTACTTGATTACATGCATGTATATGACTCACACTCTAACACACACCTCGTGCAGTGCTATGAATCCTATACGTATACGACTCATACTCGTATATGCCGGAGCGCATGATGTCGTGCCGGCATATCACGTGCTTATTCCTAACAATCACCCATTATGCACGATATGCACTTTGCTTTGACCTGGATCCCAAATACGCGAGCTGCTCCTCGTGGGTGTCATCCTGGGCATTGCTTTCGCTGCTTCAGGCGGTATCCTCCATGTCACCGACTTTACCTTCGCCGGCTTCTCCATGACTTGACATCGATCCTCCTCGTTCGTGTCCTCCTTGTCGATGTCGTCCATGACCGTGCATTCGGTCTTCACCGGTTCGTTGATGAACAAGCAACCCTTTTTGTAGTTCATTGTCACCAAATTATTTACCATCCAAAGTGTCTCCTTTGGATAGTAGTCCAACACGTCTTGCATGTGTGCTCGCGCCGGTCGTAGTCGTTTCATATCTAGTGCAGTCGAAGGCATCACGACATACTCTTTTGCGTCCGACATCGCGCTTGTTTATTCTCTTGCTGAACCTCCATGTGCTAGTTGAGGTCCAACCTTACTCCCTTCTGGTCGATTTCTAGGCGAAACTCCTCCTGCATTAGTTTCTAGGCTACATGCTCCCTGGCCTTTTGAGGAGCAATCAAGACCTGTCCCACTTGCCTTTTGCCTAGATGAACTCTTTGGTACCACGTCGCATGCGCATTGCCTTCCATGACATTCTTTTGGACTATGGTCCTCACATGGATAATTTCCTTTTAGTTTTCTAGCTTCACAGCGCTGGGACTACTTGACCTCTTTGTTGGGCTGCATGAGGCCTGCCCGTTTGTCGGGCTGTCCGACCAGTCTTCTTCAGGTTTGACTAACCCTCCACTTGATCCTTTCTCTTCCGGAAGAATCCCTAGTGCTTCTGGCCTGGTGTCCACGCTTGGAGCACCCCCTAGGAATTCAATGTTTTCTGGGACCAAACTTGCTAACAAGGATAAGCTCAGTTGATCCATATTTTCTTCATACTCAAGATTCCACATGAAATGAAAAGTTGAATATACTGGTTTGTTGGAGCCCCAATTCCATGATTTCTCTTCCTCAAAGACTATGTCGCCCGTGACAACCACCTTATTGGTATAAGGATTGCACACACAGTATTCCTTCAAGCCTTCATATCCTATTATAATCATTGGAGTACTCTGTGATACGTCGTAAACGTATTTATAATTTTTGATGTTCCATGCTTGTTTACTTTGCTTTGTTTTGTCTACACTTTGAGGTATTTTTATACGTTTTCCGGAACTAACTTATTAACAAGATGCCACAGTGCTAGTTGCATGTTTTCTGCTATTTTTAGTTTCAGAAAAGCTAGTAAAGAAATATTCTCGGAATTGGACGGGACAAAAGCCAAAGTCAATATTTCACCGAGACGAATACAGAGACCGAAGGGAGACCGGAGGGGAGCCACAGGGTGCCCATACCCCCAGGCGCAAGCCCACCCTAGGCCGTGCCTGGGCAGGTTGTGGTCCCCCTGGCCGCCCTCCTGCCTCGTCTCTTCGCCTATATAATCCCCCGATGCCAAAACCCTAAGTACCCGGTCAGATCTCTACGAAACAGTATGTAGCCGCCGCCACCATCGTCCCTAGATCGGGGGGTCTGAAGCTCTTCCTGGGACCCTGCCGGAGGGGAGAGATCATCCCGGACGCCTTCTTCATCACCATGCCAGCCTCCGGTATGATGTGTGAGTAGTTCCACCTTGGACTATGGGTCCATATAGTAGCTAGATGGTTGTTTCTCCTCCTTTGTGCTATCATGTTTAGATCTTGTGAGCTCCGTTCATGATCAAGATCAGCTATTTGTAATCATGCATGTTTTGTTTGCGGGGATCCGATGGATATTGAGATTACTATGTCAGATTGATTAATGATTCTATCTTGTCTTCTTGATTATTGATTCTATCATGTCTATGTTGTTTGATATCTTACATGCTCTCCATTTCTAGTAGCTATCTTGGCCAAGTAGATGCTAGTGACTCAAAGAGGGAGTATTTATGCTCGATAGTGGGTTCATACCTATATTGAATCTAGGGAAGTGACAGAAATCTCTAAGGTTGTAGATGTGTTGTTGCCACTAGGGAGAAATCAACAATCTCTTGTTCATGGAACAATTGTATTGTTTACTTTACACACATTGCTTAAAATAGTTATTGATACGTCGTAAACATATCTATAATTTTTTATGTTCCATGCTTGTTTAGTATTTACTTTGCTTTGCTTTGTCTTCTCTTTGAGGTATTTTTATATGTTTTCTGGGACTAACCTATTAACAAGATTCCATAGTGCCAGTTGCATGTTTTCTTTTGTTTTTGGTTCCAGAAAAGTCAGAAAGTGAATATTGTCGGAATTGGATGGGACAAAAGCCAAAGTCAATATTTTACCATGGGGAACACGGAGCCAGAAGACGAGACGGAGGAGGGCCTCGAGGGGGCCACACACCCTGGCCGCGCGGCCAGGCCTGACCCGTGCCTAGGGGTGCAGCCGCCTCGGGCACTCCCTCGGCCTCCCTCTTCGCCTATAAGAAAGCCCCTGATACCAAACCCTAAGTACCCGATCAATTTTCCACGAAACAGTCTATAGCCGTCGCCACCATCGTCCCTAGATTGGGGCGATCTGAAGCTCTTCCCGGCACCCTGCCGGAGGGAGAGATCATCCGGAGGCCTTCTTCATCACCATGCCAGCCTCCGGTATGATGCGTGAGTAGTTCCACCTTGGACTACGGGTCCATGTAGTAGCTAGATGGTTGTTTCTCCTCCTTTGTGCTACCATGTTTAGATCTTGTGAGCTCCGTTCGTGATCAAGGTCATCTATTTGTAATCATGCATATTGTGTTTGCGGGGATCCGATGGATATTGAGATTACTATGTCAGATTGGCTAATGATTCTATCTTATTGATTCTATCATGTTTGTGTTGTTTGAGATCTTGCATGATCTCCGTTTCTAGTAGCTATCTTGGCCAAGTAGATGCTAGTGAATCCAAGAGGGAGCATTTATGCTCGATAGTGGGTTCATACCTCTATTTAATCTGGGGAAGTGACAGAAATTTCTAAGGTTGTAGATGTGTTTTTGCTACTAGGGAGAAAACAACAATCTCTTATTCATGGAACAATTGTATTATTTACTTTACACGCATTGCTTAAAGCAGTTATCTGTTGCTTGCAACTTAATATTGGAGGGGGGTTCGGATGATAACCCGAAGGTGGATTACTAGTCATAGATGCAGTTGGATGGCGGTCTATGTATCTTGTTGTAATGCCCAATCAAATCTCATAGGATCATGAATGTCTAGTATTGCATTATTATGCCTTGCTCTGTCCTGTCAATTGCACTGCTATAATTTGTTTACCTGGCATGTTATGTTGTTTATGTGAAGGAGAACACCTCTAGTGAACTATGGACCCCGGTCCAATCTTTACCATTGATACATCTTCCATTGTGTATTGTTTACTTTCTGCAAGCCACCATTACCTTCCACACCATACAGTTAATCCTTTGTTTTCAGCAAACCGGTGAAATTGACAACCTCACTGTTCGTTGGGGCAAAGTCTTGAGTTTGTGTTGTGCAGGTTTCCAAGTTGCTAGCAACACCTTTAGGTCGTTTCCTTCCTCCACCTTGTTCGATAACTGATACGTCGGAAACGTATCTATAATTTTTGATGCTCCATGCTTGTTTAGTATCTACTTTGCTTTACTTGTCCACAGTTTGAGGTGCTTTTTACATGTTTTCTGGTACTAACTTACTAACAAGTTGCAACAGTGCCAAATGCCAGTGTTCTGTTGTTTTTGGTTTTAGAAAAGTTAGTAAAGAAATATTCTCGGAATTGGACGGGACAAACGTCAAAGTCAATGACTTTCCATGGGGAACAAGAAATCCAGAGGGGAGCCAGAGGGGCCACCCCCTCCCCCCAGGCGCGGCCATGTGTGGGCCCGCGCCTGGCTAGGGTTTGGTGGCCCTGGCCGCCGCCTCGGCCTCCCCCTTCGCCAATAAGAAGCCCCTGATGCAGAAACCCTGAGTACCCGATCAATATTCCACGAAACCGTCTATAGCCGCCGCCACCATCATCCCTAGATTGGGGGATATGAAGCTCTTCCCGTCACCCTGTCGGAGGGGAGA